>CM053622.1:23651552-23692519 GCA_028646595.1 Phalanger gymnotis
GTGTCAACTGACTTCAAGCACCGTGTAATATTCTGGGCTTGGGAAACCATTCCATTGGGCATTTCTCTGGCCAAGTTTCTTCTTTGGAGGCTAGGTGATCTCAAACTTTGATGAAGAGAGCAAGGATGTGCGGGTGACTGCTCGTAGTGTGGACTAGCTCAGGTTGGCTTCTGTCGACAGGTGGAAAGCCCAGGCCTTGAGAGGAGCTGCAATGGGGTGGCAGTCCTCAGTTAGAATGGGTCAGGAAGGGTTTCTCTTGAAACTGATAGAAGAAGATACTCTTTGAAATCAGAGGGGAATATTACAAATTAATATTGATAATGAAATGATAAAGCATTAACAGTAATTTTCCTCCATGAAACAGGAGAAATCCTGAATAAGTTCCACTAGCCAAATCCATGATGTTTCTCACTGATAAGAGAGATGAAAGAAACCCTGTTCTATTACATTGCTGGGGAGAGAGGTGTGAACCCTATAAGAGGGACACTTCAGATGGTTCTTATGTGTTCTCCTTCCACGAGATTAGCTACAGTGTTATAGAATGTCATAACTGATGTCCATGTCTATTTCTCTTTTCCATTACCAATAACTCTATTAGATTAGTTTGTGGCTGTACAGAAACCCACTGAACTCTCTCTTCAGCCTGGGCCTGATCTCAGGGCCATGCAGGCCCCAAGATGAGGCTCTTTCCTGGAGCCAATAAAAGGGTAATGCAGAATACAGTTACTTAGAAAGGCAAATTGTGTCCATGGGCCTCCTAGTCCTAAACAGAGTCTAAAGAAATTAGTCCTCTTCTCTCCTTTTGCCCCAGCCCCTACCCTCTTCCAGTGTTCAACAGGAATAATAGCCAATAACTGGAAATGAAGCACCATGTCTCCCTTTGTCTACAGTACAGACTGAGTAAACCTCAATATTATTCTCTTTTTTCCCCCTCCAACTCAAATACCAACAAAATACAAGATCTTATTTGGGCCACCCAGACCTCCCCCTCCCGGCTTCTGCCTGTGAATCTCTGATTCATGAACTGTCTCATTCTAATTAGGTGTGATTCTTGTTCTTCCACTTGTGAATCTCTGATTTGTAAACTTTCCCTTTCTACCTACATGTAAAGTCCCTTCATTCTTCCAGATCTACTGGCATTTGTCCTCTCTTCTTCCCCAGTAACATATTAAATAGCTTCCAAAATGAGTGGCTCATATTTTGAAATCACCTCTTTATCATTTTATTAACTTTCAAGTTTTTTTTTCTTTGACAAAACTACTGGAATTGTTTGCTCGTTCCTTCTGTGAGATATTAAAAAAATGTTTCTATTTGTGGAAGTGGGTTTTCTTTTCAAAGAACTAGCCTCTTTCTGCAAATACAGTTCTAGGAAAAAATGGAAAACCAGTGTCAATGGAGTCTGTAGTTAAGATAGGGTAACTGGGTCAGTCAGGCTTCAAATGCACATAATTAATTGCCTCATTAATATCATCTTCTCCTCCCCTGGAGAAGCTAAGGCTCATTTTAGTGCACATATGATCTATGTGGATGTATGTGGCAGGAGGGGGAACCCATCAAGGGGGAAACATTTAGTAGGTGTATCTGGAAGTTGTATACTTCAGAGTACTCAGCCAATGAGGAAATGATGGAGGGACTTTGAGTTTCAGAGCAAGGATTCGAACTGCTAGCTTTTGCTTTTGATGTGTGCTGTTGTTCAGGCAGCACACCCACTTGCAAAAATTGTAAAATAAATGAGCTTATCTCATTGACCTTGGGAGTCTTTGTCATTCCTTCTGAAAAATTTCTTCCCCTAACAATTGGGGGCTCATCCAGGATTCTGGAAACATAAGAGGAGGATAATCACCACAAAAGGACAGAGAGGTGAACCCTGCCCAAATAGGTGGCTTTGTGCGTCACTGGTGAGTGTCCTCCCCTCTCACTGCCCAGACCCGAGACTTCACTTTTGGACCAAGATAGTGATGCAGCTGGGAAAGTAGAGGAAGAACCCTGGCTACTATGTAAGTCTGTGCACAGAGCAGGGCAAGAAACATTGGTCTTGTAAGTATTACCTTGTTAGTAGGACATTCTGCCTAAACAAACTATAAGAAGGATGACATTCATAGATAGAAAAAATAGGAAATAAGGAAATGAAGGTGCCAAGAATGGGAACAAAAACAAAAGCCCCTGGTGGTATTCCTCCCAACAGTCCCTTGGGGAGGATGCTGGAAAATTGGAATGATAGTATATGTATTGAGAATAAGTAACAAATGCCAACTCTAAATATATTGTTCACAGAAGAGAAGGGGGAGTGGGCAAACATTCAATTCTTATACATTCCAGAAGCAGGGAGCAATTTATTAGGAAGGGATGTCATCTCAATTAAATTTTTCAAATTAGAAAATGTAATCAGGCTAATTTTGTTTGTCTCTTATAAAACATTTCACAGACAAACACAGAGGTACTTTCTTTTTGTTTTGTGGTGCAAGTAAGTGTCTGTGTGTAATCTCACATCCTGTAAGGTTTAAATTGCATCCAGAAAAACCTTTAGAGGGCGAGGCTCTTCAGAGGTCAGAGATGCAGCCCACAGCTTTTAGAGCTGTTAAAAAATCTGAACTCAAGCTGCCCAGAGGGAGTAGGTGTTGAGAGGAAAAAGAAAGCTGAGGGTTTGAATTCAGGTTTGATTATATTTCAAATCTAAAGTTTGTATTTTATGTTTAAATTAAATCAATGTATCTGATAACAGGGACTCTGTTTAAAACTGCAAAAATGAAGAGTCTTCTGTCTGATAATGGGATCACTTTAGGATTTCAGTAATCTGTTTGAAATGTATTATAAAACTTTTGCTTTGCAGAGGGTGTAGGGGAGGTGTAATTTGTAATTAACTCTGTCTAGTGTCTAAGGTTCAGAGAAGCAGGATAAAATTGGAGGTAGTATGATTTTTTTTAAATTTAGTTGAAATGTAAAGGAAAATGGAGGGAGTCTGAGTTCGAAAGATTAGGAAAGAAAGAAATAAAAGCTTGGGCACAAATATAGAAGATAGAAAAGAAAAAGGAATGGTTTGTAGAAAGATGAGGGTAGGCAACAGAGTACCCATGTGCTCTCAACCACTCCCTTCCCCATCCTGCTAATGGTTGTTCTGGCCATCCTTGTGCCAGTTTCAGATGGTTTCAACATGTTAAGAGGGTGTGAGGAAATCTGATTTTGTTTTAAGTAGAAGGGATTGAAAATAAAATTTTGTAGTTTGTTTGAAAAATGATAGACAAAATTAGAAGTAATTATGTCCATCTTCCTCGGGATGGATCTGTGGGAGGTTTTTTTTTAAATCTAATATGGTTATTGGCTATGGCAAAGATATTAGTTATTGTGACTTGTGATTATTACTATTCAATTAGTTGTCAACCTCCAGAGGTGTCTACCTGGTGGGGGAGTTGGCCATGTCCTGTCAGCACTGATTCAAATTCCTTTTTGCCTGGGCCAAAAGAAGCAGTTAGAATATTGTCTAGCACATTTTAAAATGACCTGATTATAATAAGTGATTTCAAACTGTAAAACTTTCCCAGGAAAATGTGAATGTGCAAGGGGAATTGAAACATTAAGGGACGTGGATAATATTTCCATTCTGTCAGATTTATGGAGAACAGAGGAATTTGTGACCAAGCAAAGGAGAAGGAAAATTATGAAATGCAAAATGGATAATTTTGATTACATTAAATTGAAAAAAAATTTGCACAAAGCCAATGCAAACAAAATTAGGAGGGAAGCAGAAAGCTGGGAAAGAATTTTTACTACCAGCATCTCTGATAAAGGCCTCATTTCTAAAATATATAGAGAAATGAGTCAGATTTATAAAGATACAAGTCATTCCCCAATTGATAAATGGTCAAAGGATATGAAGAGGAAGTTTTCAGAGGAAGAAATTAAATCTATGTATAGGCATATGAAAAAATGCTCTAATTCACTATTGATTACAGAAATGCAAAGTAAAACGACTTTGAGGTACCACATCACACCTGTGGCTAACATGACAAATCGAGGAAATTATAAATGTTGCAGAAGATGTGGGAAAATCAGAACACTAATACACTGTTGGTGGAGTAGCAAACTGATCCAGCCATTCTGGAGTGCAATTTGGAAGTATGCCAAAAGTGCTCTAAAACATGCATGCCCTTCGACCCAGAAATACCATTTCTAGGGCTGTATCCCAAAGAGATCATAAAAATGGGAAAAGGACCCACATGTAGAAAAATATTTATAGCAGCCCATTTTTATGTGGCCACAAACTGGAAATTGAGGGGATGCCCATCAATTGGGGAAATGGATGAACAGTGCTAAAAGAAATGATGAGCAGGCAGACTTCAGAAAAACCTGGAAAGACTTATATGAACTGATGCTGAGTGAAGTGAGCAGAACAAGGAGAACATTCTACACGGTAACAGCCATATTGTGTGATGACTGACTTTGATAGACTTAGCTCTTCTCAGCAATTCAAGGACCTAAAACAACTCCAAAAGACTCATGGTGGAAAATGAGATCCATATAGAAAGAAATATGGAGTCTGAATGTGGATGCAAGTATACTATTTGCTCTCTCTTTGTTTTGTTTTTTTTTTCTTTTTCATGGTTCCTCCCATTCATTCTAATTCTTCTATACAATATGATTAATGTGAAAATATGTTTAATAAGAATGTATAGAGCCTATATTGGATTGCATGCTATCTTTTAGAGGGGAGAAGGGAGGAAGGTGGAGAAAATTTAAAACTTATGGAAGTAAATCTCTCTGTGTGTAAATTTAATGTAATGTAAATTAACATAACATAAAATTACTGTATGAGGTGTTAATATAAAATAACACCTCAGAGCAAACTTTGAGAGGCAGAAATAATTTAGTCAGGGTAAATCAGTTCTCCACCTAAAACAACCTTGGAGGATGTTAGAAAAGACCCTACCTCCCCAGGTAATAGTTTGACCTGATTGAAGTGCAAATACCTCTGCACCAATGCTAAGGAATCAAGGACAACAATAAAAACAAACAAACAGACAGGTGCTGGGGGCAGCTGAAACAGCTTCGGGAACTTTGGCCTCAAGGACAGCTGAACAGGGGAAGATTGCAGGGGCCTGTGCAGCGCCCAACTCTGGGCCAACATGAGCTGACCTAACAGGTCTGTGGCTGTGGCTGTGGGTGACAAGGAATGAGACCATGCTGGGTGAGTGTCGTCACAGAGAATGGGGGACCCTACTGGCTGTGGTCACTCAGAGTCCCCGATTTTGGTTCCAGGGTAGAGGGGTGAGCTGAAGTTTGCAATTGCCTAGAGACTGCAGGGAACAAAAGCATTGGCAGTGACTGATGGCTTGTGGCTGAGGGAAGGAAAGAAATACCTGAAATCAGGCCCCCAGATAGATCTTAGAAAATAGCAGCACAAAAAACCTGAAGCCTGAGATATTATCTCTTACACCCTGGGACTAAAGCCCAACTTTAACTCAAAATCCACAAATGAGAAATTTGATGATGATGATGATGATGATAAAGCAAAAGAAAAAGAATCCACCCATTGGTAGTTATTATGGTGATGGAGAAGATCTGCATTCAAACTCAGAAGAAGATAGTGAAGTTAAAACAGCTACTGCAATGCATTCTGGGAAGATGGTAGAGAGGTCAGAAATTTCCCAGCTCTCCAGATTTCCTCCACGAGCAGACAGAAAATCGCCATGGAACAGAGCAGACATACAATGCACAGCAGTAAATGATTGTAGTAACCTTGTGTTTGATATATATAAAGATTTAAGCTTCGAGGATAAGAATATACTATTTAGGGGAAAAATGTCAGGAAAACTGGAAAGCAGTCTGGTAAAAATTGGGTATAATCGATATCTTATGCCACTTACCAAGATATGGTCAAAATGTATACATGACCTTGATATAAATGGAGATATCATAACTAGAATATGAAATACTTTACCTATCGAACTAATGGATAGTGGAAGAATTTATCAATAGACAGAGTATTGTGAGATGTGAAATGGATAATTTTGATTACATCACACTAAAGCTTTTGTACAAATAAAATCAATATAGTCAAAATTAGAAGGAAAGCAGAAAATTAGGGGAGGGGGAATTATAGACAGTTTCTTGGATAAAGGTCTCATATATCAAACATATAGAGAACTTTATCAAATTTATAAAACTATGAGTAATTCTCAAATTGATAAGTAGTCAAAGGATATGAACAGGCTGTTATGTGAAAAATGCTCTAAATCATTTTTGATTAGAGAATTGCAAATTAAAACAACTTTGAGATATCATCTCACCCATATCAGATGGGCTAAAATTATAGAAGGGGAATATGACAAATGACAGAGAGGATGTGGAAAAATTGGGACACTAATACACTCTTTGTAGAACTGTGGACTGAACCAATCATTTCATAGAGCAATCTGCCCAAAGAGTTATAAAACTGTGTTTAATACTTGCCCCAGGGATACCCCTATTAGATCTGTTTCCCAAGGTGATCAAGGAAAAAGGAAAAGAAGCTGTATATTCTAAAATATTTATAGCAACTCTCTTTGTGGTGGCAAAGAATTAGAACTTGGAGATGCCCATCAATTGGGGAATGACTAATTCAGTTGTGGTGCATGATTGTGAAGGAATACTACTGCACTAGAGTTAATGATGAGATGGTTAATTTTAGAAAAACATGGAAAGACTTACATTAAATAATGAAAAGTGAAGCAAGCAGAACCAAGAGAACGTTGTATACCGTAACATCAATATTGTTCAAAGAATAATTGTGAACAATCAAGTTATTCTGAGTACTATAAATACTCAGATCACCTTTAGAGGACTTGTGAAAAAAGATGCCATCCACCTCCAGAGAAAGAACTGATAAATAGAAATAAGCATCATATGGCTTAAAGATAGTTTACCAAATATCACTAGAAGAATATTTAGAAACATAATCATATTCACAAAATCATGAATAAAAATGCATGGAACAAATTTCTTTTTTTTTCTTTTCAGAAACGATTTTATTTGGGTAGGTAACTGACTGAAGAAATCTCATTTGTAACCAAGGTGGAATTTCACAGTATGATGCTACATTCACATTTTCAAAATATATCTATATGTACAGGAGTTTGTAAATAGATGCCAACATACATTATTTTCCAAGGTCTGGTTTCCATCCCCACGTCCCTTTCCACCAACCAACCAAACAAACAAAAAACAACAGCAAATTTAGCAAGGCCAACCTGTCCAAAATAACTTTAAAATTAAAAGGCTGAGAATAACAGTTAAACTAAGCAAGTCTGACAACAGGATCATGTGTCACTAGAGTGATACCGAAGGAAAATGGAGTTGTGACTTTAAAACTTACTTTTCAGTAAAAGTAGGAACTAGTTTCTAAAAGGAAATTTACTCTTTAGAGATAACTATTGAGCCAATGTGCCTGGTTCACATGTTCACTAACAGGAAATAATTTAGTGCAGCAACAACTGACTTTAAGTTCATAAACTGTATAAAGTTAGATTTTAATTGGCTTTTAATAGTTACACAAGAAGCCATACTGTAGAAGGCTCACTGGAGTTCAAGTACACTGTTCCACTCCCTCTCTGTACTGTGGCTGTGTAGCATTATACAAAGTACCCTGACATTCAACTATTTCGACATTTCAACGAGACTTGAAAGGTAATTGATTTTTTTAAATGAAAAAAAATTGTTTTTTTGATTTATTTTTAAAAAAAGGAGTGAGAAAGAGAAGCGGCATCATGTTATGTCATCCAAGCTGCATGTCCCAACCTCTTACAGGAGGCATGCCAGGTGGGAGGAGGGGAGGTGCCACTGGAGGTTGCCCACCTGGGGGCACAGCTGGAGGAGGGTAACTGGCAGGTTGCATCTCAAGCCCTGGAAAAGGGTAGAGAGGAACAGAATGAGTTGGAGGCAATTGCGGAGGTTGAAAATTGAGGCTGTGTGTTGGTGGGGAGAAATATCCAGAGGCTAGTGGGGGAATTATGGGTAGTGGAAATGATGCCAGGGGAGTCAAGACAGGTGGCCGGGAGTTAAGAGGATATATATGAGGATAGTATGGCAAGTGAGTGGGTTGTCCATATGCTGGAGGCAGAGCCCCATAGACTGGTCCTTCTGTCTTCATCATGGATTGCATACTTTGATGACCTTCTCCTGACATATAGGAATTTGTATTTGACATCCCAGTGATGTAGCTGGAAGGTGGTGGCAATTAGGAGGTGGCTGATATACAGGTGCAGGATGACTTCGAGGAGAAGTCTGGACTTTTGGTAGATCTCCAGCCTCCACTGTCCTGGTCTGCTTGCCCTCACCCATTGAAATGGCAGGTGTGAGGGTTGGCTTACATTCTGGAGGTGGAGGTACAGGTAGCCTTGGTGGACATATGGTCTCAATTTGGGGGATTTTAGATGTTGATTGTTCTGCTGCTTTGTTATTTTCTTTATGAGAAACAATCAGTGATTGTTTAACCTGCCTGGGAGGGCTGGGCTGAGGAGATGCTGGTTGCTTCAATTGCTGCGCAATATGATGAGGTGCCTGCTGGTTTCCTTGTGAATAGAGATCCAGTACCTGTTGGCAAATGTCTTCTAGCACAGCAACAGGTATGTCTTGAACAAACTGTTCCCACCATTTCTTGTATATTGCTTTTGATGTCCATTCCTATATTTCAAATTTGCATAAACGGCCTGCCAAGTACATGACTGAGACTGCTATGATCTCAAGTTCCCATTGCAGTGATAATATAGTACACAAGCTGTCATTTATAAATGTCCATGCCATTTGAACCAATTTTTGAATTTTGTTTTATCACCTTTCACTTGTTTGGTATATTTGAGGAGAAATTGGTAGGGATGTTCCATTTGAAAATCAAATTTTATGGTCTGTAATAAGAGCCTCTCCAGAGCCATAACTTTTTCCTTTGGGTCATCTCCAAATTGGCCAAACTGTACATCACTTAACAAGCTAAAAGCTGTTTTAAGAATATCTTTACATTTTTTAGGAGTTTCTTCTACTTTCCCTGCCAAAAAGAGACCACATACTCCTGTCACATATCTTGGGAATTGTTTAAATGAGTGAAACATAGAAACAATGAAAATAAACCATTCCAGTAGCCACAGTACCATAGGGTAGTCCCAAACGTGCCCCTACATCAAAGATGAACCTGGCACCCTGTTGGCGATATTGGGCTTCAGTAGTTGGATCCAGGCCTTCTAACTGTGAAGGTGTATGAATCAAGTCTTCATCCCAGTACCAGCATGGTTTTCTGTGGCTCAGCATTGCCGAAATTACCGAAGGGCTGGAATTTTCTTTATTCTCCTTCATCAATTAAAGTAAACTTGTTCTTATTCAAAAGGTTTCCTGAGTAAGCTAGAATCCCACGTCTTCAGCAAGTCCTCCTTAGCAACATCTCACAGTGTTGACTACAGCCATTCTGGACACAGAGTAACAGGGAGCCTAGAACAAAAATCAGTACCAATCGGATGTTATTAACTTAGTCAGATGTATTTCCAAATTATCTTACATAGAAAACCATCCTATCACATGAGGCTTTAATACAGATGAACAAATTTGGTGGAACTTTCTCCCTTAGTATAAGCTGATCTATAATGTGAGCTGATTTATAAACTTTCCCTTTCTAGCTAGGTGTGGAATCCCTCAATTCGAATTAAGCCTGGGTGGGAAAATGCCTTCCAGATAAAACTTTCTTAAAGGTACAGGGGCCTTCTTCTGAGCTGACACTCATTTCATGAAGCAAAAATCGAGAGGTATCCATTCCCTCAGAGCTCAAATTTCCAACTCGATGTACCCCATCAGAGATATACTATGTCACAACAACAACAACAACAAATTTGCTCTATAATTTCACACGTCCCTAAGAACCTTGTGAACTAGTGAACCAAATATTAGTTCTCTCAATTCTCTTAAGCAAGGACACTGAGAGTATGAGCACCAAAGCTTTTCAGCTAGAAAATACAATTTTCTCAATTCCCCCTACCCCCAGATTTTGAAGAAACCTGTAGGGAATCAACTCACTCTTCTACTTGGGTAAGAAGAGAGGACTTCTTCAGCCCTTCAAGCTTCAGAAAAATGCCAAAGTGGAGCTCTTTTTTAATACCCCCAATTTTTTAAGGTCCTTCTTAAAGGCTAAGAGCTCAACTACCTTCAAAGGTTTATCTCCAAATCCTGTTTAGAAAGATCTTGTTTAAAAGATGAATTCATTCCCTGCCAAGGATGGTCCAGAAAAAGTACCCACATTTTAAATGTTGCCAAATTTTCCCAAATTTTCTAGGATACAACCTTCTAAGATAAAATAGGACACAAACAAAATACACGAAATTGTTCACTTGCCTTTTAGTTTTTTTTTTTCCTGAAGTAGATCTTGCTGCAGTGAATAAGGAGAGAATCAATCACAACCACAAATTTCCTAACAAGAAGTTCTCCCCTTGCAGACAATTTTTCCACTTGGGCCCACTAAAATAGAAGACAGATTTCTGATAAGGATCTGAGGGGGGGCAGCTCTTATTCCCATCCCTTCGTGGTTGCCAGAAAATAATCGAGAAATTGAGGTCAGTGGTCTCTCTTGGTGACCAAAGATGCCTAGACAGAAGGGAGCACCTCAGGCTACTTTAAATCCAGGCTTGCCTTCCTGATAAGTGAAAGGCAGCCCTGATTGGCTGATATTTAAAGAGGAAGGGGTTTGAGAGTTCTCAACTCTTCTTATTGGCGGGAGAATTGTAAACTCAGCTTCAAGCAGCTTCTAGTAAGAGATCTGGGCAAGGGAATCCACTCCAGGATTTCTCTGGTTAAGTTTCTTTTTTGTAAGCCAGGTCACACCAAACTTTAAATGAAGGGAGCAGAGAAGAGAATATTACAATTTATTACTAATGATGAAATGACAAAGCATTAAAACTAATTTTACTCATACCTTCTTTGATTCTCTGAGAGATGCAATCCCCTCAGTAAATCATTAACAGATAATTTTCAAATCTCAGGACCGATCCATAGTTGTCACATTTTGATGCTGCTTTTTTAGCTTCTTCTGATCTCAACTTAAATGTCTCCATTGACCCATACCTCTCTGCTACAATACCCTCAAATTTTTTTATTTCTTTTCTCAGTTTGTTCTTTCATTCTTGAATGAAAGCATTTTAAGCCAGTTTGCTCCATCACCTGCTATCATAGAAACCTGAGGTTAAAAATGTGACTTCAGTATATGCTGTTCCAGTTATAAGTTCATAAACTTTACAAGTTATAGGCAAATAACCTTAGATGAAACTTATACTATATCATAAATGAGCTTGATAATTTAATTCCCATTTTGTGCAAAGAGTGTTTGTAATCTAAACCAATTCATCACTTAGGAATTTCACAACATAGGGTTGATAAGAGTTTATGACTAGATGGTCAAAAGAAACCTTCTAAGTTTACAAGTAAAGAGATTTGAGTTCTTTTTCTTGTACCTTTTCCCAATGGGAATCAATGATCAATTTTCTTTTTCAAAATGCATGCCATTAAATGCTTCATAGGTTTTTAACCTTATCATAATAAGCTTTACTAACCTAACCAATTATTTCACAATTTTTGTAAGTGATAGTCAAATCATTTCATATTCCTCTTTAGTATGGGCAAACCAAACTAGGCTTAAAATAAGGATTTGTGATGATTAAAAAGGTTCAGGAGACACAGTTTCTAGGTAATTTAATAATTTTGTTAATAAGTCCAGCTGTTTATTAATAAAAGAATGGTCATTTGACTATCTCTCTTAGACCAAACACAATCATGACGGGTGGGGCTCAGAGTTTATATACCCTTTTCAATGAGGGGTTGAGCTCACCCATCACCATGTCATCCTTGGAGAGCAAAAATATCTTTATACTAGACCACTCCTGGTCTTGCACTATCTAGACAAAAATTTGTCTCAACCCAAGTTTGAATAGAACACAGTGGGCTTCACTACCTTAGATTAAAGTCCTTTAAGGTTGGGTGGGATCTGACCAAGATGAGGAGAGTTAATACAATCTCATTTTCAGTAAAGTCCTTCAAAAGACTTGAAGTTTTTAAAATCAGGGATTTCAAAGATGAGGAGATCCTCTGAATATCCCAAAGATATTGATTATTAATAAGCATTTTTTCTCAAATTGCACTAATTAAAAGCAGTTACTTGGTGATAATCACCATTTGTGAATATCTCTACTCTGTTTCAGTTGATTGAAATGAGAAAAGAAATCTGAGGGTTGGGAGAAAAATGCAATCATACAATGAAAAGGGAAAACCAAAATCTTGCTGCCAGGTAACAATGGTCTTGGCAAAACCTTGAGTACTGCTAGGGTTCATGACTGATAGGTCAGACATCTGGAAAGTATTTTCTACTAACTGAGATTCTGGGGTGAAATGTCCCAATGACTTTTTTGTCTTCATCCTCATATTTTGAAACCATTTTCTTGCCTGAATTTAGGTGATTCCCTTTCTTCTGGATAGGTGTTCCATCTGTGAAGAATCCACATATGAATTCTGCTTAAAATGGTCATACTGCTCCAGAAACTGCCTGGCTGTAGGCTGTCCTCTTCTTGACTTTATTTTCCTTATTGAGACTGTCACTCAAGGATTTACACTTGGACTTGAATTTAAGCAATGAATACTTGCTAATAGAAACTATTCAGTTAACCAAGAGTCTAAATTGCTAAGTTTTGATGGACCAATCACTGAGTTGGCCTCATGGTGGTCATGTGACAGGCCAATTGCAGATGGTTGGAATGAAAAAAAATTACACACTTGGTGATTACTTTTATGATAACATGGAAAAGCAACCCATATGAGGACAAATCCCAGGTCTGGTCCTTTCCATAAGTTGACTGCCCTGAACTAAACTTCAGATAGTATCAGAATAAGTAAAAATAGTTGCTTGGTAATTATCCCCATTTGTGAACTTCCGTTGTTAGTGATTGAAATAAGAGAAGAAATGCCAGGATTGCTTATCCGTTTTCATTGAATGAATAGGATTATTTCTCTCAGAGTATTGCTGTGAGGTAACTGTGGGCTGGACAATACATTTAGTTCCACTGAGGTTCATCACTGGTAGATCACACATCTGGAAAGTATTCTTGGTTAATGAGATTACTGAGTTGAAACATCTCCCTGATTTTTTGTTTTCTCCCAATCCTCATTTTTTGAATCCTTGTTAAAAAATGTTATTGAATTCCAAATGAGTCTAATGGAATCATTAGACTTTGAAGTGCCTGAGTTTGAAAGACAGGTCCTGAAATATTCCATAGTTTCCACAAGGAAAAAAATATCTCCCTTCACCTGCTAAGAGGTGAGAGAAGTTAGGCTTTTAAAATGAATTATTTACACTCTGGTCCTCACAATATGTAAAAAAAAAAAGCCTTATAGTTATGCTGAGTTCCCAGTCAGCCTTTCTGCCATTGGTCTTGGGTCCAATATGTTGTTCCAAGAAAAAGGAGTTATGCATTCTAATCTTAGTCTGTTTTTGGCCAAAGGAGTTCAACATAGGTTGGATTCTCTTTTTCTTGTGCTGTTCTTGCACAACAACTGGTGTAGTGGAAGACAAAATATAGGGGCTAGACATGACTATTTAACACTGAAATAGAGTGACAGAGGTATCTGCTTTACAATATAGTTTGTAGAAAAATTTTGAAGTTAGTTAATGGAATTACTTATGGCAGTAAAGGAAAAAAATAACTCAGACCATCCCCCACACACACACACACATACGTTGGTGCCACTCTTTTCCACTATTTTAAAGCTTTTTGTCAAGCTTTATTCAATGGAATTTATCATTTTTTAATGAATAAAGGATTTATTTAGCTCTTACTGTATGCAAAACATTGTGCTAACTGATGTGGATTTAAATAGAAATATGATACTCCCCGCTCTCGAGTTTCTCCCATTCTTTTTTTCTTTAAATTCAATTTTATTTTTATTTTCAGTTTCAGATCCTCTCCTTCCCTCTACCCTCCCCTAAACATGTGAAGTCTTGCAAAATATATTTCTATATTAGTCATGTTTCAAAGAAACATCTAGAAAAAGAGAGTGAGAAAGTAAGCATGCTTTGATTAGCTCTCTAAATTTATGCTTCTCTTTTTTGGAGGCAAATGGCTTTGACCAATCACAAAATCATGGCAAATATTTCTGTATGGCTTTATAGTTTGTAGTCTATTGGAAAAAATGGGTTAGATAATTAGATGACACTTGCGAAGACCAGGTGACTATGGGGAAACTCAACTAGATAGTTCTTACTAGGAGGCCTTGCCTGAGTTCTCCTTTTAATTCCTAAAATGAAAAATCCATTAAGTTTTTCTGGAAGTCTTCAGGTAAGGTAATTTTCCAGGTCTCCAAAATAAGGTCTAAAAGACTCAGCTTAGTGAATCCACCCCTACTGTGAAGGAGGGTCATATACTTGAGCAATAGGCTAGTAAAAGAGATGTTGGCTGCCTTGAAAATTTGATGTCCCTTAACTTCTGAGGGTCAGAGAAACTATAGCTTACTTTGTAAAGAGATTAGAACCAGGGTGCCCCAAAAATTTAGGGGTAAACTTCTGAGAGGATACTTGGTGGACTCTTTGAAATGCCACATCACTGAGACTTGCCAGAGATACCCATTTGGTAATCATGCCAGTTCCCTTGGAGTCTATTAAATTCTCAAGCAGCTCACTTGCCAATTAAACCTATGACCTTCTATCTCCTATTGACAGGATGTGCATATTTCTTCTTTCATTAACAACTCTCTTCCTTAACACATGAAACTGGTTACATGATCTATAACAATATCTGTGGAATCTTTGTGCTACATAAACCTCCACAAACTTCTCTCAGAATTCAATTAGATATAGAAGAATACTAGGACTACACAGTCCAAATGGGACGACCAGTGATTCCAAGTGGCCATTTACAGGTTTGGATGGTAGTGTTCTTTTCCCCTGCTCTCACCCTGATCATGTTCCTGACTGCTCCTCTTTTTCAGGGCTCATTTAGTGAAGTCAGTACACTACTTAGTAGACACACAGAGAGGCAGTTACCTGAAATTATTCTCTGGTTCCTGGTTCTTTTAAGAAAGCTCAGGAAGTAAAATTGTCATCTTTCTTTGCAGCAGAAACAATCCCAAGAAATATGGTAAATTAATCTCACTTTCAGTTCTCTAATATGGTTTTTTTAATCAAAGGTTTCAAACACAATATAAGTTATCAGACAAAAAGAGACCAATCACCATATAAGACTTTAATTATAGATACCTCAGAGAAATATATAGGAAAAGGTCTTGTTTAGTGTTTTTAGTAGAGACCTTGACCTGCCTTATCTCCTACTGGTTCATTCTTGGATGCACTGAGAAAAGAGTGGGAGGAACAAGAAGAAGCTGGCAGGGCAGGTCTCTGGGAAAAG
The DNA here is from genome assembly GCA_028646595.1 of Phalanger gymnotis. NCBI lineage: Eukaryota > Metazoa > Chordata > Mammalia > Diprotodontia > Phalangeridae > Phalanger > Phalanger gymnotis. The sequence continues at coordinate 23,666,945 of CM053622.1, forward strand.
CAAAATATATGGGATTCACCAGTACAGTGATGAGGATGGAGACTTTTCCTCTCATTCTAGGAATTACAAGAGGATCTTTTTAAAGAAGTTCTTAAGAATGAGCTTCTGAGAGATCACTGGGGATGAGGATCCTAGTGAGCCCACTCTGAGCTTGTTTTTCTACCATGTAGAGATGAGGGGGGTGGGTGGAGACATAGAACATTAGAATATTAAAAGGACCTCTCTCTAAGCTCTGGTACTAGACCACTTGGACACTCTGGGTTGTGTATTAAGGTTCACAAAAATTGTACTTTCCATTGCTTTCATTTGAGGTAATGACAAAATTCTTTAAAATCTTACAGAGAAGAGGTAGGTAAAGCCACTGGAAGGATGCACTCCAATTTTGGTTGTTTCCAATTCCATAAGAAATTTGTCAGCTTGATGAAATGTTTTGTGGTACCCTATTCATGGTCTGAAGAAAGAAAGGAATCATACATGTCAGTTTCCACTATTTCTACAGATCAGTCAATAAGCTTTTATTAAGTGTTTTCTATGCTAGGCATTAGGGCAATCAAAACAGAAACATTGGCCCTAATTGACTGCAAGCTTCTTGAAGGCCATGGATTTTATAAATATGTGTAACGAAAACACAAATTTAATTCAAAATATCCTTACAGAGGAAGACTCTGGCAGTTGGGTGTGTGTGTGTATGTACATGTGTGCGTGTGTGCATGTGTGTGTGTGTGTGTGTGTGTGTGTGTGTGTGTGTTGGGGACATGGGGGTGAGGAAAGGCTCCTACAGAAGGTGATGGTTGAACTCAATTCTAAAGAAATTTAAGGCCTCCAAGAAATAGATCGGAGAGAAAGTATCCATGGAAGGAGGGATGTCCCATGAAAAGGAACAAGTGAGGAAGATGCTGTAGTATCATTGAGGGACAGCAAGTAGGTCATTATGGTTGGACCATAGATTACATGGAAGCTGACAGTGTGTGAGGAGAATGGCCATATTATCAAACTAAGTCACATCTGAAATCAAACCACAATACTTCCTACATCATTTTGTCCATTTTATTTTCCTTTTCTCTCTCTCCAGAGGTCCCCTACCTATGACTGCTATTTTGTTTCTTTTTTCCTTTCAAATTAATTTATTTATTTTTAGCTTACAATGTTCAGTTCCACAAGCTTTTGAGTTCAAAATTTTCTCTCCCTCCCTCTCCTCCCCCCTCCACTCCAAGGAGGCATGCAATCTGATATAGGTTCATATTTAACATATTTTCATATTAGTAATGTTGTAAAGAAGGATTATAACCAATAGAATGAACCACAACAAGGAATAAATGAAGAGAAAGAGAGAGAGAGAGAGAGAGAGAGAGAGAGAGAGAGAGAGAGAGAGAGAGAGAAATCAAATAGTTTGCTTCAATCTACATTCAGATTCCTTAATTCTTTCTCTTGATGTGGATAGCTTTTTCCATCATGAGTCTTTTGGCATTGTATGACTGCTATTTTGAAGGCTGCCCATCTATTCCTTCTTTGCTCATGCCATGACCAATTTTTATTGGATATTCTCGCAATTAGTACTCCAACACTTCTATGATCTTATTACAAAAATAAAGGAAGGGTACCTAGAGGATACGCATCAGAGTGAAGATGAGGCAGGCTGGAGAGTAAGGTCATGTGGAGGAATAGGAAAGTATTCATACAATTGGAGCTCCTTGTCAGGACAGGGACTCTAATTTTTGTCTTTCTATCCCTGGTAGATGCTAAGATAAAAAATGTGATGACTCATGCCTTGAGAATTATTTCCCACAGCAGAATTCTGCCCTGGATACTTGGTCTGAGCTATTCTTTCAACATAAATATAACTTCATTTCCCTCATTTAGCACATTGGTACCAAAAAGGCCAAATCCCAATGCAGTGATTAATCAGCATTTTTAATGGCTCTCTAGTCTCACTGAAAACAAAACAATTCGTTCCACATAAGCAGAACTTGTGGTCCTCTGTCCTTATTAATCTACAAATACACTAGAGATTATCAGGTTTATTTAGGCTTCCTGCCTAATTTTGAACAGACTCAGTGATCATTACCAATTGTGTTGAGCAGTTGATTAATGATTTTTTGTCACAAATATTTCCTCTTGACTCATATGTCACAATTTCTAGTTCCATTTCAACCACCAAAGATTCTCTGTCTTCATGGATTACCTGTTTTTAAATGAAGGTAGACTGATGGAGAATTTCACTAGGGTACATTTTCTTCCTCTGGCTTCAACTTGGAAACTGTGGAAGTGTGTTTGATTCATTGATATTTGGGACTCCCTGCTTGAACATATACAATTCTTAACCAACCAATATTGTTCATCTACTTCTATGACTCTCTAAGGGGAAAGGAAAGTATGTTTGTTACCTCTTGGTGTTGAGTTGTTTCACCTGTGTCTGTCTTTTATAAGAAAGGATAGTAACTAAGTAGTCTTTTCCATTTTTTCCCATTGACTTGATTTGGTCAAATCCCTTGGCTATACTCATGATCCATCCCATTAACTAGAGAGGATGAATTGCTTGGGAGACTGTTCTCTTCTATTCTTTTTTATCCTGTCTCAGATGTCCTAGTAAGTAATATGTATATCTCAATACTCATAAGCCTGAGAAGCAAAGCTCAATGTGAGGTCATCCTTTAGAACTGAATAGACCATCTCAAAACCAGATGTGCAAAATTGACTCATTGCTCAGAGATATTAGGAAAAGACAGAAAAAGTGGCCCTATATACCATTTCCCTTGACACAGATACTATTTCTTTCCTATGGACCTCATCCCATTCCTAAAATTTTGGCTATATTTGGTTATTTAGTTATATTTGATTAACCAAAAATTTGGTTAAACCCTTAATATTCTTCTGAGGGTCTTATTCACTTGTCTATCCAAAAAAGAGAAAGGATCCATTCTTGGGGAATATAAACCAAAGGCTTAAGAGGACACAATTGTACTCCTTTTCATTCATTTTGGCTATATATTGCATCTGGTGGGAAAGGAGGACTAGAAGACCATAACACTAAACACTTGTAGAAGATAATATAAGCGTAGTATGGTGATAGGCACTTAGGTCGAGTTCCCTTTTTGTCATTCTTAGAATGAGTGAATCCTTATCCTTCTGGGTAGCTATTTGTTAGCAGGCTGTTCCTGAGGAGAATTTCTGGTAGAGGTTTAGGAATGCAAGGTCAAATGCTGTGTAGAGTTAAACAAGTTATAGGATGTTTTTCTGATTTAACCAAAAATGAGAATGTTGGTTGGAATCATCCTTATTTAGACTTCTCACAGAAGCCTGAGGGTCTTTTAGACAGGTGGAGTTGTGCCTATGGGCAAGACCATATATTCAGATTTTAATTTCTATCCTTCAGCCTAAATGAAATGAGGTTTCATTAAAAAAATCTAGAAAATGGGGGCGAGCCCTATTATGCACATTGAATAGTTTAATAACCTTTTCTAGTCTTTGAACAACTTTTCCCAGAAGTCTTTGATATCCTCAAAAGTTGACCAAGAGAACATTGGCAATTGCTGACCCATAATGTGATTTCATCATTCATTGGAATTGGAGCTAAAATCTGGGTGAGTCTAATCCTGCACAAATATGAGTAGTTTTGACTTTAACACTCTACAAAGAAATAAAATGGTCCCAGGAGAGGATAAAGAGACCTAGAACATGCATTATGCAGGAACAGGAGTCATGGGTTTATAATAGCCAAGGACAGTATTAATTTTTCTGGTTGCCTTGTCTACTATTTCCCCATGCTGCATTTGAAACCAAACAAAATATTCCTTTCATTTTCAGATTTATCTGGCATCCCAGGGTGGTTGTGATACACTCATTGGCATGATCCACACTTCTAAGATGCTCTTGTGCATACCCAATGAGCAATTTGACACGAATGGTGGATATGGTCTCTTCTATAGCTGCTGTGTAAGATTTTAAATGCTAATTTTAAAAAGAAATCCTATTGATATATTTTGATTTTACCTTTCTAGATTTTTGCTCAGTTCCTCATTTAAAGTAACTAACAAAATACTCTAGCCCCGATACCTCTATCACATGTGAAACATCTCTATTGAATCGAATACCTTAAAACAAATACATATTATGTCATACCTTGTGTATCTTCTATAAAATAACAAGCCAATCTGGGAACCCAACATTTATCAGCGTCCGCCAGCTCAAAGGAGAGAGCAGTGCCAGTGAAGCCCCTAAGAGTGATTCAAATGAAGGCATTAGGGAGGAGAAGAGCTTCTGTTTTTACCTTCCTGCTCTTCTCTTGACCAGAGAATGACCAAGAACTTTAGAGAAGCAGAGGATTTAGACTTCTTATTAGAGTCCCAGGAGCATCCCAGGAATAACAATGACTGGTGGCAGCACTTGCCTGGGATTCCAAGGACAAACTAGACATTAAGAAAAGGCAGCTTTAAGAATGATTATATGACCTTCTGTGACTGTATGAGGGCCAGAGTTGATATGAGAGCTTTGGAGAAGAGAGGCATTTTTTTCATTCTTGCTTTTGAGAGAGAACATAAATAATCCCAGATTTTCTTTAGGACAAACTAGGAAGAAGAGAAGGAAAAAAGACCTTGGAAGCAACAACAGGCTTGTTTAGGGTATGCTTGTGCCTCACCATGTTTCTGCTTTCCAGCTTGTCTCCCTAGAAACTTCAGAGAATTTCCTCTTGAGTGAGATCAAGGCCTCTCTCTTGATTGAGCTGAGATCTTACTCCCAGAAGGAGGGTCATCATTTGCACTATATTTCATTATGAATTCTACTCTGTAGAACTTCTCTGGTTTTTGTTTTTGTTTTGCTTTCTTCTTGGATAAATGAATTTACTCACTACACTTCTCACTGATTTGGTTGGAAAGGACCAAGCTAGTAAGCACAAGCTTGGGATACCTTCCTCCTTTAAGGGACAGTAATGAGGTAAGATGGCACCCTTGTTACTTTCACACCTAAAAACAATGCCCTTAGACCAGCACTATGTAGTTGAAGCAGGGAGTAGATAGATGTAATCCTAGTCCAGTACCCTTTTTCTCTGAGGACAGATCCTTTCTGAACAACATCATTGTCTACTGAATCACATTCCCAAAAGATAGAATTAATTCTCCCCAGAAACCCCCTGCCCTGATGGCCCTCCCTCCATCTTATTGGAGAGGGTGAAGGGTCGACATTGGAGAGAACCACCGCGCCCCCCCCCACACACACACTCATTTAAGGAGAGAGCCCGAGACAGCTCATCAGTTCCCACCCAGCTGCAGCTCTTCGTCATATTCTCACTCAGTCACACACAGCTTCCCCCTCCCCACACATACACACAGCCTCCCCCATCCCCGCCCCACATATGCTCCTAGCGTTTTAACTTCGTTTTATATTTCACTTTCCCCTGTTAGACTAGGAGCTCCCCGAGGGCAGGGATTATCTTTTCCCTTTCTTTGTATTCCTATCCGTTAGCACAGTGCTTGCCACTTAGTATGCATTTAATAAATATTTATTGACCCCTGCCTAGAAGGGAGCAAAAGAAATTAATCAAAGTTTCTATTGGAGAAGAGTAGGCATATATCCCTTCAAGCCGTCTCTCTATACATTTAGACGTCCCTCTTGGACATAAACATTTTTTTTCCTGGGCAATACACCGCTCACTAATACCTTGTATAGAAGGTGCCCAATGGCATTAATGGTATGTTTCTTCACTTGGGAGTTTTCTATACTGATGAAATCACAAGTCCACCCCCTGTTTCTATACATTCCAAACTACTGCTTCCCACCATATGCCTCTTCATTGTGCTTGGGGCAGTACCTGGTTTTGATTCATCAAGCCAGGACTTTGCACTATTTCAAGGGGGAATGAACTGAGGGTGGGGTCTCAAGATAGTCCCTTACATGTTCCTAAAATCCTTCTCTTTCTTTAGCTTACAGATTAAATGCTATATCTTTCTAAGGCCTAATCCCCATCTTATCCACACGAAACTCCTCCTAGTCGAGTTTTGTGATAAGGGAAAAGGAGAAATCCAGGTGTAAGGGTATGCTAATGTATTCACGCTACTTCCATTGCTCATGGCCTCATAATCTCCCCTGGGCATTGCCAGATGCTGCTTGGCTATACGCTGGCCCACTGGTCACTGCTAGATGTTGCTTGGCCAGTCTCTCCTACCAACCCCACCACTATCTCTCAAATCAGCTAAAATTCTTGGCTAAAGTACTTCTAAGCTCTTACTCAAAGAGCACCATCCTTTACCTTGGAACCAGCAGAAGGCCATTCCAGTTCTATTTCCTCAGATCTGAGGCTTTAAGAACCTGCCAAGCAGAAGGTTCTATACCCTAGGTGCATTACTCTGGAACAAAGAGTAGGGACATTCTATCAAGCCAACATCCTTAGGCTCTGACTTTTCTTTCTAGGACCTTTGAGGTTACCTAGCTCAGGATCTCACCATTCCAGCAGTCAGGGAGACCTTGCCCCCATCCAGTCATCTTGTAATCTTTTATTGTTACAGAAGTGGCACAGTGGTCAATGCACTAGACTTTGTCTAAGTTTGAATGCCTCAGTTTCCCAATCTGCATAAAGGGTAAAGAATGGCATCTCTCCCACAGGGTTGTGGGGAGCATCAAATGAAATGACATCCCAAAAGGATTTTACAAACCTTAGTGTTATATAAATGCTAGCAATTTTTCCTCTTTGTAGCCCAAGTATCTATACCACACACATAATAGGAACCTAGTGCTAATTTGGGTTTTTTTCTTAATTTTATCCCTTTCATGTCTTTGTCATGCCAGCTAATATACTATAATGTGTAAAGGTGGCAGTCCATGTGTACTCTGGCATTCTCTCCCTCTTTTCCACCATGACTCAACAACCTTCCAACCCTGGAACGTCTCTCTGAAGTGCCATGACCCTTCTCCCATTGGTGTTTCTTCCAAGGGCCTCCATTGAAGGCATGGCCCAAGCTGGATATTCCTCCCTTCATTCACCTTCCAGCATTTCTTCTGACTCACTGGACCAACATGCCCCTGCAAAGTACCTTCTTCTCCCCTTCTCCCTTTTCAATTCCTTTTTGTATGTTATCTTCCTCCATTAAGCTTCTTTTGAAAATGAATGTTGAAAATTGTTTTTTGCATGTAACTGGGGAAAAATAAATACTAAATTTGAAAAAAGAGTGTAAGCTTCTCAAGGGCAGGAGTTGTCTTCCTTTTTGCTCACATTTGAATCCCTCCCATTTAGCTCAGCACCTTGTACAGCACACTTAATAAAAGCCTTTTCACGCATTCGTTGAGGTTTGCCAGGTACTTGACAGATCTGATTTGATCTTCATAACAACCCTGTGAGGTAGAAACTACAATTATCTGTCCATTTTGCAGATGAGAAAACTGAGGCACAGAGAGGTTAATTAACTTTTCAGGATTCACACAGCCACAGAGTGTGTGCAACAAGATTCACAGTTGGCTTTTCTGAACTCCAGGTCTAGAGTTCTATCCACTGTGCAGGATGGATATCCCCATCCATTCTCTGTCCCCACCTTAGTCCCCTGCAAAGCCAAGTCAAGCCACAAAACTTTAGAAAGAAGTAGGATTTCCAGAGAAATGATGTTGGTGATAGCCAAGTAAGAGTGGATAGTTGTGTTCTTTCTCTGCGTTGTTATTGCTATTGCATACCAGATGGAACCTAAGCAGTCCCAGGTGTGGGACCTGATCAAAAAATTCCCCAGGGAAGGAGCTGTGCCCTCCTCTCTACCTACCTTAGGGGCTTACATCCTCCTGGTGAGGATGTTTCCTTGAAGTTATGCAAAACTCCCTGCCTTATTACTCTGGGGCTAGTCCCTTTGATGATTTTATTGTCCCTAAATTTACACCAGGCACCAATAATAGCCCAGAAGGTAGAAAAATGTAGGCTTGGAGAGCCAAGGAATGGAGAGGGGGAGAGGGAACATATGAGCCACAAGGCAGGCAATGAGGAACTCTAAATCTAAGGGAGTCAGACTTGAAGCTGAAACTTTCCATGTGTGAGGGAGGGTTCCTGCAATCTCCGGTCCAGAATGTTGGAGCTTAAGTGGATCAAGGTGTGTGAACTCCCCGGGAAAGGCAAATATTCTTGGAGAAGGTGGGCTGGGGGTGGGAGTGGAGATGCAGGCCAGTCCCTGAAGCCAGTTTCTTAGGAACAACTTGTGATGAGCAGGGCAGTGCAAGGACAAGGGAAGGGTGGGTTTATTAGCCTTCCACCTTTCTTAAGGTTTTGTTCTTCCCATAAGATACATTTGAAAACAGAGAATCCTTAGTTAAATGGAAAGAAACCTGAATCTAAAGTCAGAGGACCTAATTTCAAATAGTACCTTTGATGCCTACTACCTGGATGACTTTAGTAAAATAATTTACCCTCTCTAAGCCTCAGTTTCTTCATCTGTAAAATGAGGGGGTCCAATTAGATGGACTCTCAAAGCCTTTCCAACTCCAGAAGTATAAGCCTAGGGACCAGGATCACAGGGTATCAGGCCAGATGATCTCCAAGGACCTTTCCATTGCTAAACTTCATTTTGCTGATGAGGAAACCAAGGCCTCTAGAAGGAGTGGGTTTTGCTCAGGATCATACAGGCACAAAGGATCAGAGATGGGGGTCCAAATCCAAATCAGAGGATCATAGACAGAGAGCAAACTGGGACCTCAGGGACCATCTAGTCCAATTCTCCCTTTCCCATTTTATAGATGAGGAGCCATGGTCTCAGAGAAGTTGCAACTTACCCAAGATCCTACAGATGGTAATTAACAAAGTCAGAACTAGTACGCAGGTCTTTTGGGACAGTGTGTTACATTAGTATGAGTATTGATTTGGATTCAAAATAGTAACAATAGCTTCAGAGTTTTCAAAGCATTTTATATAGGTTATCTCATGTGTTCCTTTCAACAACTCCATTATGTGTTACTACCATTATTCTTCAAATGAAGAAATCAAGGATGAGAAAATACAGGGGCATACTCAGGGTCACATTGCCAGTAATTGAGACAGGATTCCTGATTCCAAATCTAGCATTCTCTCCACTGGACCCCCTAGTTGGCATGGTCAGAAGTCCTGGATTCAAATATTGTCTCTTCTACTTAGAGAACAAATCACTCTCTGGGCTTTGGTTTCATCCACTGTCAAATAAGAGGGTTGGATTGGATGGTCTCTAAGGAAGGCATCTGACATCTCCAAGCCTATGACCTTAGGATCTGATTCCTAATCTAGTGAAGTTTTTCCTGTCCTGTTGCTTGCCTTAGTTTGGACTTTGGGGACCTCTATACTTTAGTCCCATCCTTCTTTTCCAATTTTTGTTCCCACTCTCCAACCTGAGGAACTCCATCTTTCAGTTAAGATGGAGAGGTCCATTCACCATGTCCCATGTCCCCCAAATCTGCTATGCATATTTGTACCTCCATCTTTTTGTAGCCTCCCTTCCTTAGCTCAGCCTACACTACTACTACAATCTTTGAGATACAAGGGATTCGAGATCATGAAATCCAACACTTTATTGTCTCACTTTCTTATTTTAAAGAGGAGAAAATGAGGCAAATTGAATTCTTTAAGAAAAATCCAAATGTTTCTTCTGCATAAAATTCCTTTCCAAGGACCTTAGAAATAGAAAGGAATTTTAAACACAACTCATCCAATGCTCTTGTTTTTCTAATAGGATGAGACTGAAACTTTATAAGGGTGAAGTGAGTTGCCCGTGCTCACTTCGGTGGAGAGGCAGGATTGGAACCCAGGTCTTATAGGCTTTAGAGATAGATGTCTTAGAAATCATTTATTCCTCCCATGCTATTTTATGGATGAGGGAAGTGAAGCCCAAAGCAGAGAAGTGATTTACCCGAAGTCAGTCACCCAGGGCCAGGATTTTGCCCCAGGTCCTCTGATTACAAATCTAGATTTCTTTCTAATACATAGAAAAGGTAAACTAGGAAACTTCTGCTCTAAGTAGATTCTTTTCTCCATACTTCTAATCCCTTCTAGTTTTATGTACTCCTTTGCTTCCTTCTTTGCAGAGTTTATAGAAAACATTCACTCAGCACTTACTACATGCCAGGCACTTGCCAAGTGCTTATAAATATCTCAACAACCTTTGAGGATAAGTTCTATTATTATGCCCATTTTGCAGTCAGGGAAACTGAGGCTGAGAGGTTTACAAATATCTCATATTATTTTCCCAACAACCTTGGGTGGTAGGCACTATTATTATCCCCATATTACAGTTGAGAAAACTGAGGCTAAGAATTTTACAAATATTGCGTTTGATCTTCCCAACAAAACTTAAGTTATTATTATTCCATTTTTACAGTTGAGGAAACTGAGCCAAACAGAGGTTAAGTGACTTTTCCAAAATCACACAGTTAGTAAGTATCTGAAGCGGAATTTGAATTCAGGACTTCCTAACTCCAGGCCTAGAACTCTATCCACTGTATTACCTAACTGCCTCCAAAAACATAGAATGAGTTTGATGGTATGTTGTCAGAAGAAGAGTGGTGAAAGAACTGGGTGCTAGATCAAGGCCCCTTTGATACAGTCCATGGCAGTGAGGCCTCTTCCCCTTCCCCATGCATCTACGATGTTAGCCCTTTTCCTCTCTACTCATCTGAGTCCTACACAGAGGCATAACTAGGGTGAGGCATATAGACTGCTGTCCCAGGGCACCAACATCTAGGGGAGGCAATGGGGGAGGGACGGGTCTCTATTTTCACTACTGTGACTCACTGGCTCTCTCCCAGGCTGAAATACATATCCAGCCTAAACCAAGTGTCACACAAGCTGTAGGCATCCATCTGCCTATGGCTTTACTGCCAGTTTGCTGCTGCTTTTGATCTAAGCCTCATCATCTGTATCACTTGCTAAAATAATCTGTCTCCCTGAGGCTCCCCCTATTGGCTCATTTGTATTGGCTTTACCTTTCCTGCATCTTCTCTCAATATCTACCCATCAGGACAAAAACCGCGTGATGAATAAGGCTTTGTATCCCTAACAGCTGGAGACAAAGGAACACAAGAAATATTTCTTCAGTGATTGTCAAAAGTAAATCTGAAAGTGATCGGCCTTACCTAGGGGCTAGAAATTAATCCCATCTCCATAGCAGGAAGATTTCAGGTGGGGTGGTAGAGCAGTGGGAGAGGGACTTTGGGGGGAGAGGGGAAGGAGTGGACCTTCAGTGACACTCCCTAGTAGGCTTTTCCATGAAGCCTGAGGCTATTCTGGGTGCCCACGAGTTTCCCCTCCTCTCCTGGGCTGCATTGACAGGCTTCTCACTCTTATAGTCTGCCTTGGACTAGAAATGGTATATTCTTCCTTCCCAGGGCAGCTGGCTCTCCTCTATCTCTTTGAAGATTACGGGGCTTTAACGTGCCTTTAAAGTGAATTTTCCCCCGTGTTTTATTATCATAATTAATGACCAGCAAAGTTTTTTTCTTTCTTCCTTTATCTTTTAAATATGTTTCTTTCCTCTTTAAAAATGCAGTATTTCTTTTAACTTGGAATATGGATGAGCCTGTGCCTAGCAGGGCAGCCCCAGGTTCATCTGTCAACTTGATTTTGCAAAGCCTCAGTTTTCAGCTGGCATACAGTGCAGATTTCAAAGCTGTGACTCAAAGGATTTTTCCCAGGTTTGGGGCTGGAATATCTTCCCTGGGTATACCTATAGAGAGCAGGCTCACAGCAATCACCCAGGAGGATTCAAGTTTTAGAAGAAGACCCTTTAAGTTTCTCGATATGGTAGGTTGTGTGTGTGTGTGTGTGTGTGTGTGTGTGTGTAAAAACACAGCTGGAAAGGCATTGTGATCAGTATGATGCAAGAGGGACCACTGGACTTAAAGTCACACTTTAAATCTTGGTCTTCTAACTCTGCAATCTTATTCCCATTTTTCAGCTGAGGAAATTAAGTCTGAGAGGTTTACAAATATGTCATTTGAGCCTCCAAACAGCCTTTGGAGATGTGTTATTATTATCCCCATTGGAGTTTTCAGATGAGGAAACTTCTGCTACCAAAGCACATGTCACCTCCTTGGCAACTTAGAGAGCTGCCTAGAACAATGAGACATTAAGTGACTTGTCCAGGGTCACACAACGTATGTTGAGAGATGAGATTTGAACTTGGGTCTTCTTGGATCCAGATTTGGTGCCAAGGTCTGGAATGCCACCCAGTGCATCACTATCAATTCAATTTCAAGACAAGAATAAGACTGGCGATAATGACAAATAGTTCATCCAGACCTGTGGCTTCATCAATGTAGGGAGATACCACTGAGGTAAGAAAAATACCTCTCCCAAAACAGCTTGAAAACCACTGCTCCAAGCCCATAAATTGCAAAGAAAGTATTCAGTTTCCCCCTTCAGGGTCCCTTTAAAGACATTTAAGAGCAATCTTTTTTTTAATGTCATTGTAACAAATACTCATAAGGTCTGAGTTGCATGGAATGAAAAGCTCCTAATTATTTGAAGAATGCCCCTGTCCCTGGCAAGAGCTTTTGTTTATGAGTCCTATCAATATTTATCTCACTAGAAATTGAAATGTCTTAGTATTATTATAAATATCTCTTGGCCTCCAGGACCCCCTGAAAGTCTCTCATGTAACCCAGTGGTCCCGAAGCACACTTTGCTAACAACTGCCTTGCATGAGTCAGAGGAAAGATTTGGTAAAGCCAGCTCTCCATGCATCATCCCAAACTCTGTGTAGAATGCCCAGAAGTCCAGGACTTTAGGGCCAGTGATGATCTAATCCAACAGGGTCACAGAGGCAGAGTCTATCAGACTTGCCTCATTTCCTAGCTAGGAGGCTACCTCTATATCCTTACTATGAAGGCATTCAAGTCTGACACATTCTACTTCTGTGACCCTGGGCAAATCACTTAACTGAAGTTGCAGAGAGGGTGCTTACTATAATGATGGAGAGAGTTTCCTTACCTGGGAGTTCTCTATACCAATGAAATCAAAGATCTAGTCCATATCCCCATGAAGTAAAACATATCGTTATGAAGTCACAACAGATGTAATTATAATATAGCATATATTATGACATATAACAATACATAATATAATACCATACTATATATGTTGTATATAACATAATATTAAGGTATTAATATTGTAATTAATTACAAATTATAATATCATAATTAATTACAAATTATAATATTGTAATTAATTACCTATTATAATTAATTACAATGGAATATTATAACAATAATATTGTGATTAATTAACATTAATTGTAATGTCCTACCTAGATCAAGCAGAAAATCCTGGATCTGGGTTTAGCAACTGACCTTGTGTCTAAGGTTCAAAGACTAACCCAAATATGTCAGGAGTTGTTCAAATAAGGCTCAGGGAGCCAAGGTGCCCAAGGTCTCACGGGAAATAAGCATCGATCAGGATTAGAATCTAGGTCCTCTCACTCTTTAGCCAGTGCTTTTTCCAAGAGGTCTCAAATGCCACACTTGCAAAATAGAAAAAGAAACCTGTGATTAGTCCTTTATAAAATGAAGAATTGCTTTAAAATGGATATAATCACTCCCTAATTGGCAATAATAAGCTATCTCTTATCTTAGTGGAGTCAATGCTACCTTCAGCCCTGCAGCTTGTGAACTTTCTCCTCCCACACCTTGCTTAAGGCAATTTATAAAGATTATGTAATTTTTTTTTAAGTTCCTAGTGATAGAAAAACTCCAGACATGCTTGGGTTCGTCTTTGAACTCTAGACACAGGGTCAGTTGCTGGACCCAGATTTGGGTTCTCTTGCCTGATGTAAGACCTAGCAGACCTTATACTCTCCTGCAAAGGTGCCTGCCAGTTGGAGCTGTGAATTGGTCCAGCCATTCTGGAAATCAATTTGGAACTGTGCTCAAATTGTATAAACCCTTTGACCCTGCTATAACTCCCTAGACCTACACTGTAATTAAATCAAAGAGAATCCATATGTACAAAAATACTCATGGCAGCCCTTTTTGTGGTGGTCCTAAAACTAGAAATCGGTGGGAGGGTGTCCTATTGGGATATGGCTGAACAAAATGTGGTCTATGGATGGAACAGGATATTGTTCCATAAGAAATGATGAGATTGACATTTAAGAAGAAACTGGGAAGACTTTTATTTTATAAGGCAGAGTGAAGTGTGTAATACCAGAACCGTTGAAACCATAGTAATGACATTGTACAGGTAGCTAGGTGGCACAGTGGATAGCCAGAAAGACTCATCTTCCTAAGTTCAAATCTGGCCTCAGACACTTACTAGCTATGTGACCCTTGGGCAAGTCATTTAACCCTGCTTGCCTCAGTTTCCTCATCTGTAAAATTAGCTGGAGAAGGAAATGGCAAACCACTACAGTATCTCTGCCAAGATAACCCCAAATGGGGTCACAAAGACTCAGACACGACTGAAAAACATCCAAATAACAACAGTGTATAGAAAAGTAACTTTGAAAGGCTTTAGAATGCTGATAAATCATTAGTCTAAAAGAAGGAAGATGAAACACAACTCCGAACTCCTGAAAGAATGGCAACAAACTTAAATGCAGGAAGAGACGTATGTTTTCAGACGTGGCTGATGTGGGAATTTATTTTGCCCAAGCCATGGCTATACATCAAATGCTTGGTATTTTTTTAAAAATAAGATTACTTTTTAAAAAAAAATAACAGTTTTTTAAATTGATTTGTCCCTCCCTTCATGAAGCATTCAAAAAACAAAAGATTCCCACCACTGAGCAGGGTTTCGTAGTGGTGGAGACTGAATGCAGGCACAGAGGATCATGTATCCAGTATCTGGTAGTAAGGCTGATTTTGTAGGACTTGTCATCACTCTGATCACCTCTGAGATATAATCTAGCCCCTGACTCCCAAGGAGCAGAGGACTCCAACTGTGGACCACCTAAGATCCCCAGGGAGTCACAAACATTCAACAGAAGCTCCTCACTGCTTGTATTCCCCGCTAGAGCGTTGGGTAGAAATGCCCAGCATCACAAGAGCCATGCTACTCCAAGGTCCTTGGATCCCCATCTGACATTTACTTGCTCATTCTCTTATTCACCTCCCTGCAGTTCCCGTGAGGTTGGGACCAGAGAACAGCACTGAAAGGAACCCAACCTAACACTGGTTCTCAGAAAAACTGCTCAGCTTTAGTTCTGATGCATGAAATCAACTGTTCCTCTTCCCCACGCTGACATGGAGTTGGATTTATGAACATTCATTTCTATATCCTTTTACATTTACATTTCTTCAAGTATGCAAGTAGTGAACATTTCCAAAATTATCTTACAGAAGTCTTGTGTTTTGGACGATTGGGAATGTAGATGTTTTAAGGTCTGCATTAGACCTAATCTTTTTTTTTGTTCATTTGTTCTTTGAATACTCAGTGAGGGAAAGGACAGATTAATTAAAAAATAAAAACCAACTTGTTACTTGAAAAATTTAATCTTTAATAAAAAAAACAATCATTCAATACATAGCTATAGTTTGAGCAAAACAAATTCCCACATCAGCCATGTCTGGAAAACATGTGTCTCTTCCTGCATTTTAAATTTGTTACCTCTTTGATAGACCTTAAAAATAAAAAATACCTCTGGTCAAATTGGTTTCATAAACATTGGTCTCCTGAAGTACTTTATATGTGTTAGTTGTGGTATTTGATGGATTCTGTTCTCATTGGTCCACTCTTGAACATTCTAGGTCAGCCAAGGTACTCATTCCACCAGAGGTAAGGATGACAGCAGAGGGCGAAGTAGGCATTAGGAACAGATTTGAGGGACTGGAGTGAAGGAGAGACCTAGGTCTTTTATATCTTAAAATCCTAGCATTTAAGCTAGGAGATAAGGTCTGACATAAAAATGGTATAAACATCCAGTCAACCAGAGGGGTCTAATGGTTTGCCCCAAGATTCTGTCCTGGTGACCATTATCATTATTATTGTCATAGCTGTCATCATAATCTTTATGGTAATTATGGATTTAGATTAAGTTGCAGAAAGCATGTTTATCGAATGTTCCATTTTCACCGTTATATATGTGTGTGCATGTGTATATGCATGTATAAATATATCCGCATTTGTATATATTTGCACGTTTACATGCATGTGCATGCATACACATATATGTGTATATACACACATACATATATGTGTGTGTATATGTATATGTGTGTATGTATACCCAGCACGTCATTTCTACTCAGAAAAGCTTATTAGAGTGCTTAAGAGACAGCTACATTTTGCAGTGGATGGAATGTTGGACTCGGAATGAAGAAGTGAGTTCAAATCTTATCTCAGACACTTATTAGCTGTGTGACCCTGCCAAGTGACTTAAGCCCTCTCAGACTTGATTTCTTCTTTGATAAAATGGGGATTACAAATAACAGCACCTACCTCGAAGGGCCGTTGTGAATATCCAATGCGACGATATTTCATTAGCACTTTTCAAGCCTTCAAACGCCATGGAAATGCTGCATATTCTTGTGCCTGTTGCTACTATCACTATTATTAAAGGAAAACATGGCAAATGCTTTGCAAACCTTAATGCACAACATAATAGTAGCTATTACGGTTATTATGATTATGAGATCACACACATAAAGCGCTTCGTAAATCTTAAAGCACTCCATAAACAGCAGCTATCTATAGCAATAGTATTTATTGATAACATTATCGTTAATATTAACAATTCATTAATATTATCAATGATATTAACACAATGATCGATATTATTAATTATATTATTGGTTATATTAATAACTTGCTGGCTATATTGATACTATTTAATTAACATTGTTCATAATTAATAAATACTATTACATATAATTATTATATTAATTAATATATTATTGATTGTATTACTATAACCTTGAATATATTTATATATTAATTAATATGCTAAACATTTTCTCTTATATTAATAATAATTATAATAGTAATATCATTGTTATTCCAAGCTATAGCTTCCAAAATACTGGCTTAGCTTTCTTAGCTTCATGTCACCTACCAGGCTCTGCACTTTGGTTCAAAAATTCTACTGCACCATAGAGTACAAGAAGAGCTCACATGAGAAACTCCTAGTGATCTCAGGCAGCTGTAAGTTCAGCCTGAGTCAGGGGTGTGCTGGAGCCCACTGGAAGTTGCTTGAGGGCTAATTGGGGCTTTCTGAGGTATTAATGCTGATGCTGAAGACTTAACGATGGTATAGATCCATACTTGATTTATTGTTTTGTTAATTGTCTGGCACAGCAGATAGCGCCCCAGGGCTGGAGTTGGGAAGACTCATCTTTCTGAGTTCAAATCTGGCCTCAGACACTTACTAGCTATGTGACCCTGGGCAAGTCACTTGACCCTGTTTACCTCAGTTTCCTCATCTGAAGAGGGAAATGGCAAAGCACTCCAGGATCTTTACCAAGAAAACCCCAAATGAGGTCATGAAGAGTCAGACACAACTGAAACAACTCAATAACAATATATAAATGTTATCTCTAGGAATAGGGATAGAACCTGTGACTTCACTGAGAGGTTGGGTTTGTTGTGAGGAACAAGAAGAAGGCCAGTTGGATTTAGGCCAAAGACTGAGAGTAGGGGAGTAGAGGGGCAAAGTATAAGAAGGTTGAAGGGCTGTGAAGGGCTTTCAGTGCCGAAGTTAATATTTATTTTTTTGAGGGGGGAAGGCAGGGTTAAGTGACTTGCCCAAGGTCACACAGCTAGTAAGTGTGTCAAGTGTCTGAAGCTGGATTTGAACTCAGGTCCTCCTGACTCCAGGGCTGGTGCTCTACTCACTGGGCCACCTAGCTGCCCCCAAGGTTAATACTGAAAGGCAATAGGGAGCCATTGGAATCTACAGTGATAGGACCTGACGTGTGCTATGACACACTGGCTGTTTGACTTTTAAAATAATTTACAGAATAGATGGGAACATAAGGAAAGTTAAATCACCTAAGACCACACAGACAGAATGTGTCAGAATCAATCTTATTTCTTAATTTCCCTGCCTACCTCTATGTGGTTCTAGTGGACATTTATATATATATATATATATATATATATATGTATATATATAATAACTAACATTTACATCACGCTATCAGGTTTACTTGATAAATATGATCTTTTTATCCTATCTTTATCCTTTAATTCTGCCCTGGAAAGTAGGTGCTATTATTATCCCCATTTTACAGATGAGAAAACTGAAGGTTGCACCGCTAATGCCCGAGGCTGTATTTGGATTCCAGTTTCCTTGACTCCAGGTCCAGAACTCTGAGCACTATGGTGCCTTCTAGCTTCTCCATGAGGTGAGGTGGAGGTACTGGGAAAGTAATAAAGCTTGATGAATAAATGAAAAAGCACATTAAAAAAAAAAAACTATATGCAAAGCACTGTCCTGAGTACTGAAGATACAAAATAGAAAAGTCTCAGGTCTTAGCGGCAGCTAGGGGGCGCAGTGGGTCTGGATCAGGAAGACAAGTTTAAATCCAGCCCACACTTACTAGCTGTGTGACCCTAGGCAAGTCACTTAACCTCTGTCTGCCTCAGTTTCCTCACCCGTAAAATGAGAATTGATAATATCTACCTCCCAGGGTTGATGCAAAGATCAATTGAGATCATATTTGAAAAGAGTGGCACAGACTGGGTGCTTAACAAATACACATTTCCTGCCTTCTTTCTTTTCTTCCTCCCTCAAGGAGCTCACAGTCTAGTGAAGAAGACAACATATGTATAATTTCTCAGCTGCAATTCAGATGGAAATATCTGGTCCTTAAGGCAAAGCAGATGGTAATGCCTCTTCTGTAATGTCATTTCCACTGATAAAATCATATCAAATTTCTGATGCTGAACCATTAGACGGGGCTGAGAACTTTGGGTTTCAGTAGCTATGGCCATAACATCTGAAGACACAGCTGTCAGCTGCATCTCCCCAGGGGTGAAATCTGAGGGTGCTCGGCTTGAAGAATTGTTATCCCCAAGGTTCTTGAGTAGTCAAAGTGGTGGTGGTCTAATTTGCCTGGCCCATGCTGCTTCTTGTCTTTCCTCCAGGGTAGAGGAAAGTCCCAGATCTCTCTAGTGTGTGTTCTGGGTGGTAGGACTTTGTGGACATTCCCCAGGTACCAGAAGCTGGTCCAGGTAATGTGTCAGGGACTTGATTTCCATAACTTTCCTTCCAAGTGTGATTCTTCAGCTAAGCTGGCTTGTCTGCTCTGTGAGGGGCAACTGGTTGGCAGTTGCTGGGGATGACCAGCACCTTTCCTACAGGAGTTGCTTGCCCAGTTGATGGCTCTGAGGCTGGGATGAATTGAGGACCAGTATCTTGAGGAGTGGTGCCACCCCAAGGACTTCCGACCCTCTCTGTCCACTGGTGGCAGTTGGCTGGCAATTATGCCTTGTGGTAATGAGGAAGGTTGGCCTCTTCAGAAGATGATTTCCCACTGGAGGTAAATCTCAGTTCAACTTAACCCCTGTCCCAAAACCTACTCATATAAGACTCTCTTCCTTGCTAAATATGAATGCTCAGACTTGCATGAGCAGAAGGGTTCCAGACTTCTTCAGTCCCCTTTGGGAATCTTCATGCTGCAGGCATCTAAGGGCCTGGTGTTGCTTTGGACACTTCTGGCTTCCAGGTTCTAGAGAGAAAATGGAAGAGACTAGCCTCATTTCAGGTGGATGAAGCAAAAATCATTGGGAAAATATGGGAGGAAGGGACTGTGTCCTTTCATGTCCCCAACCCCAATTTGCTACACTAAAAATTTGGGCAGGAATTCCCTTCATCAGGGGAGGAGGAAGTACAAAACAGAGGAAACCTGTTCCATGAAGAGCATTAGATCTACTTAGGTGACATCAGTTTCCCCATCTGTAAAATTAAAAGGTTGGGGCTAGATGACCTCCCACATCCCTTCCAGTTTTAAATTTGAATGCAAAATATACAAAGAAACCTTAAGAAGTGGGTTAGTGTCCTCATCAGTTAGGAGATTAGAAAAAGCTTAAGTAGGAAGCATCCGTTGAATCACACTTGGAAAGAAAGTTATGGAAATCAAGTCCCTGGCACATTACTAGACCAGCCGCTGGTACCTGGGGAATGTCTACAAAGTCCTACCGCTTAGAACACACACTACAGAGATCTGGGACTAACCAAGAGTCCAGTTTTGATTATCTCTGTGTTCTTATCAGACCAGAGATTTCAAGGGAGCTTAGAAGCCATTGGCTCTCTGGGACTCAGTTTCCTTATCTGTAAACTGAAGAGTTTGGACTCAAAATGATTTTCCCAGGACCACACAGGTTGTATTTAAGTCAGGATTTGAACTCTGGTCTTCCTGGCCACAAGCATTGAAGGCTCTATCCACTGCTCTACCTTGTTCAGTCATTTAGTCATGTCTGACTCTTTGTGACCCCATTTGGGGTCCTCTTGGCAGAGATACTGGAGAGATTTGCCATTTCCTTCTTCGGCTCATTTACAGATGAGGAAACTGAGGCAAACAGGGTAAAGTGACTTGCCCAGGGTCACACAGGGAGTAAGCGTCTGAGGTCAGATTTGAACTCATGGAGATCCATCTTGCTGACTTCAGGCCTGGAGCTCTGTGAACTATGGTGCCACCTAGCTGCCTCCTACTGGTTCACCTAGTTGTCTTTTTCTGCCTGGTGGCCAGGAGAAGTTCCCATGACTTTGTTATAACAAACTCCATCAGATTTCACAGTTAATCCTATCCTTCTTGTGTATTTCTGTGGAAGAGAATCGCAAGTCAAGCTGACAAACCTAAGCTCCACATTAGCTGGGTGACTCCCACCAAGTCACACAATCTCTCACTATTCTAGGCCAGAGGGGTCAACCATGAGGCCTGGCCCTGTCTGCAACACTCCTGAGTACAGCTGAACTGGATTAAAATGTAATTGGGAAATATTTAACAAAGTAAATAAAAACACAATAGAAAACCCACACATTAACATTATTTAACTAAGGATGCAGCCCACAGGGATCCATACGTACTGTTTCATGGCCCCCTGTGAGCTTGACACCATTGCCCTATACCAATAATCACAAGTCAGGTCTTAAAAGGAATAGAGTTCTTACTAGCTCATCACACCTCCAGAAAAAGATAAAAGCACGGTTCTTGGCTTTCATAGAAGCTTTTCTAAGGCTTCTGGGATGCCCTGTATTTTCCTGACAGAGATAAGGGGATAGATCCAAATACTTTCCATATCCTGGGAATGAGGCGTAGATTGGAAATTTCCTAGACATGTAAGAGATGAAAGGTGGTTGGTAGGATGAAGAGATTGGTCAAAAGATCTCAAAGTTGGATGAGACATCAAAACTCATCTAATCCAATTTATATTTGACCATAACTCCCTCTCTATTATGCTGCCAACAAATGGCCGTGCACCTTTTTGGACGTACTTGAATACCTCCAATGATTAGGAGCTCACTCTCTCTCCAAGCATCTCATTGTACTTTTAGAGGAGCTTGATGGTACAGTGCATGGAGTCAGGAAGACCTGAATTAAATTCAGCCTCAGACACTTATTAGCTGTGTGACCCTGGGCAAGTCACTTAACCCTGTTTGCCTCATTTTCCTCATCTGTAAAATGAGCTGGAGTAGGAAATGGCAAACCACTCCAGTATCTTTGCCAAGAAAACCCCAAATGGGGTCACGGAGAGTCAGACATGACTCATGACGCTTGAACAACAACAACAGGTTTGCAAACCACTTTATAAAGGGTCTGAGACAAAATTTGAACTCAAATCTTCCTGACTCCAGATTCCCCTGGACCACTTAGCTGAGGTGGATGTTCCCTTCTCCAGGCTAAACAAGCTCTAATTCTTCATATGATCCTCATGAAACTCAGAATGCTTTACCTTCCTCGTTCCCACCATTTGGCAGCTAGGGGGTACAATGGATAGAGCACCTGGGCCAGAAGTCAGGATGTCCTGAGTTCAAATTCAGCCTCAAACACTACCAGTGTGACCCTGAGCAAATCACTTAGCCTCTCTCTGCCTTGGCTTCCTCAAATGTAAAAAGGGAGATCAAAATAAGCGCCGTAAGCCTCCGATGAGATAATATGCATAAAGTACTTAGGATATTGTCTGGCACACAGTAGGTACTTAATAAATATTTGTTTCCCTTCTCTTTTAATTGCTCTCCAACTTACTGAGCATAAGTAAACTGAATCTCTACTATTCCTATATAACCTTCATAAGATGAGGGTCATGTCCCTTCTCTGAGACCCAGACCTCAGCTTTCTGATTCCAAATCCATCACCCTTTCCATAACAAGGTTGGAATGGAGGGAATTTACTGAGGACAGAATTAAGGGACCAAGATCTAAGTGAGCCATGGGGACAGAATCATGGAAGGGAGGCCTGCTGTATTTTTTTCTCCTTCTGCTACTTTATTCCCTGAAATACAGAGAGAACTTCTTGAGGACATTGACTAATAAGTGATGAAATGTCCCTGCAGGTTGGTAAATAAACACATGAATGAATGATGAGGGAAATTCAAAGGGACATCTTGGTAGCTTGGCTGCCCTCCCCCAAGGCAGCCCCAGATCAGACTTGGGCCATGAGTACTGTAAACCGTGGCACGTAAACACCGCCAGGGCAGGAGATCAAAAGGTTTGGTGGGCAGGCAGGGTGGGGGGCAGCCCTGGCGTGGGTGATGAAACCAACGTGTTGGGTTAGGGCTGGGGGATGCCTCGAACAGACGGGCCAGAGACATCCAAATACATCATCAGAGAGGCCTCAAAGGGAGAGAGGCTGGAGCAGCAAGGAAAATAAATAATTCCGTTATCTCTGACGATTTTCTGCCTTTGATCTCATTTCTTCTCTCCCTCTTTCTCCCCTCCCCCCACTTGACCAATTTTTCTTCTCCCCACGACTTCTTTTTCCCCCTTCATCCCTTCTTACAGTTGATTTATGCCTCGGCCAGCACAGGGAGCCTGACGTCTCTGATAAATTGGTAGAGCTGGCCTGCTCCTAGCCCTGGCAAGGCATCCGGGAGGGGTAGATGCAGGGGGAGGCTTTTCCTACCAGCTCATTTTCAGGACTGAGATCTCTCTGTGTGGCTTATAGTCACTTATTTGAAGGCTGTCACCCGAGCTGGCTCTCTGGCACCGCCCTGTGCCCAGCATCATCAATTCACAGACGATGGTGGAATAAATAGCTTAGAATGGAGAAGAAAGCATCCAAACTGGCCAGGAACTTAGACTGTGGAGTGTTAGAATGTAGACCGTCAGAGCTAAACAATGCCTGAGAATAATATAAAATATTAGGATACAGAATGTCAGGCAGCTGGGAGAGCCTTAGAACAGTGAATGTCACAACTGGGAAGAGCCTTAGAACATGGAATATCAGGGTTAGGAGGGGCCTTAGAACAGGGAATGTCAGAACTAGGAAGGGTTTTAGAACATGGAATATCAGGGTTAGGAAGGGCCTTAGAACAGGGAATGTCACAACTGGGAAGAGCCTTAGAACATGGAATATCAGGGTTAAGAGGGGCCTTAGAACAGGGAATGTCAGAACTACGAAGGGTCTTAGAACAGAGGATGTCAGAGCTGGGAAGAGCCTTAGAACATGGAATATAAGTCAGGTGGGGCCTTAGAACAGGGAATATCAAAACAGGGGATGTCAGAGCTGGGAGGGGCCTCAGAACAGAGAATGTCAGAGCTGGGAAGGGTCTTAGAAAAGGGAATATCAGGGCTGTGAGGAGCCTTAGGACAGAGAATTTCAGGGCTGGGTGAGCCATTAGAGATCACCTAATCTAACCATCAATTTCCAACTTGTCTCGAAGTAAAATGGGTTTCTACGCCATCCACACCCCATACTGGAATGCCCTCCCATCTCAATTCTGATTCTTAGAATCTCTAGTTTCTTTCAGGACTAAGTTTAAACTCTAATTTTTCTATGAGGCCTTTCCTGATTCCCCCTTCCCAGCTGCTAATATTCACCCTCCAAATTACCTTGTTTTAACTTACCTAAGGATGCTTGGGCCTTTGCATCTGCCCAACACCTGAACCTTCCTTCTACGTGCTATCTCCCCTCATTAGGATAGGAGCTTACTAAGAGTAGATATTGTCTCATTCTTGTGTTTAAGTATTCACTCTGTGCCAGGTCCATAGAGTCAGGAAGACTTGGGTTCAAATCCAGGTTCAGATACTTGCTAACCATGTGACTGTACCTGCTCTTTAACCATTTGCCTCAGTTTTCCTCACCTATAAAACAGGAGCACCAGTGTCCCAGGGTCATTGTGAATATAGAATGAGATAATATTTCTAAAGCTCTTTCAAACCTTAAAGATCTATATAAATATTATAATTATTATTTTTTTTAATTTCTTATCTAATTTTAGTTTCAGTTTTCAACATTCACTTCCATACATTTTCAATTTTCTCCTCCTCCCTCCCCTCCCCTCTCCCCAAGATGGCATGCAATCCAATATAGGTTCTACATATACATTCTTATTAAGCATATTTTTGCATTAGTCATTGTTGTATAGAAGGATTAGAATGAATGGAGAAGCCATATCATTATCATCATTGGCCGTGCCTGGCACACTGTAGAATCCTAATAAACCTTAGTTGGTTGACTGATTGGGACCATTGGTTACTGCATTGCAAGTTAGTCACAAAGAGGCATTCAACTATTTCTTTGCCTTCTTCCTTTACTCCGGACCCCCTGCACGTCTCCGTGCCTGCCCTCCCCACCCCAGTCATCCAGGTTATTTAAGAGGGGCACGCTTCTCTATTTATGCCTCCAGGAGATTCCAAAGCGTGAGACAGGTATCTCATGATCCCTCTTTGCAATAGCACTGGAATTTGGCAGCTAGCCACTGAATCATGTTACCTCAGCTAGGAGAGAAATGTGAATTTGCCCATAGAAATACAATTCAAGGGGAAGCTAAGTAGCTCAACAGACAGAGCAAGAGTATTGGAGTTGGGAGGACCTGAGTTCAAATCCAGCTTCAGACACTTACTAGCTGTGTGACCCCAAGCAAGTCACTTAACCCCAAATGCCTCCAAAAAGAGATAGGGAGGAATTAATTTTAAAAAATACAATTAGAGGCTTGCTTGAGGATGGTGGCTGGGAAGCAGTGACTGGCATGAGCTCCCCACCAAGTCCCTCCAAAAACCTATAAGAAAATGGCTCTGAACCAATTCTAGAGCTGTAGAACCCACAAAGTGGCAGAGGGAAGCAGGGCTCCATCCCAGGACAGCCTGGATGGTCTCTGGGTAAGGTCTGTCCCACACGGAGCTCCCAGCCCCCAGCTGAGGGGAGCAGAGCTGAGCCCAGTGCACATGGTGCAAATAGACCAGACGCGGACCTACCAGACCAGGAGACGAGCGGAGAGTGCCCTAACATGCTGAATTACTGAGCTGTGGCATCTACCACCAGACCTCTCAACCCACAAAGAGCAAAGACATCAGAGAAGGTTAGTGGGAAAAGCTGTGCGACTGAGTTTGCGGTTCGGCCACTGCCCCTGGGGCAGTGGAGGTGGGGCAGCTTTAGAACTAGGGCTGCAGTTGCTTCTGGCCCCAGGCCCACCTGGTGGGAGGAATTAAGTGGGTGATCAGAGCAGGAGTGAAGAGCCTGCTGAAGATTTAAGCCCAGTCTGGGTAGGGG
>CM053622.1:23693019-23739077 GCA_028646595.1 Phalanger gymnotis
GGGGGGGGAGGAAATGGGGAGAAAATTTGTAATTCAAACTCCTGTGAAAATCAATGCTGAAAACCAAACATGTCAAAAATAAATGAAAAGAAAAAAAAACACAGAGAACTAGACCAGATTCTGCATAGCACAAGAGGGAAGATTGACAGCTCTGGTCAGAGGACCTGAGTTCAAATCCTGCCTCTGATTCTTATGACCTGTGTGACTTTAGGCAAGTTGATTAACCTCTCTGGGCATTAAATGAGGGGTTTAGAATAAATGGCCTCTGAGGTTCCTTCTAGCTTTCCATCTATGATCTTGTTGTTCAGTCACTTTTTCATTGTGTCTGACTCTTCATGACCCTATTTGGGGTTTTCTGGGAGGAGATCCTGGAGTGCTTTCACATTTCCTTCTCCAGCTCTTTTTACAGATGAGGAAATTGAGGCAAACAGGGTGAAGTGACTTGTTCAGGGTCACACCAGTAGTAAGTGCTGAGTGGGATTTGAACTCAGGGAAATGAGTCTTCCTGACTCCAGCCCCAGAGCTCTATCCACTATGGCGCCACCTACCTGCCCTATGATCTTAGGGTGCAATAGGATGAACACTTAATTTGGAGTCAGAGGACCCAGGCTTGAGTACCAGCTCTGTTGTAAACAACCTCTGTTGTGAACACCTTTAATGGCTTAAAACACCGTTAATGACCTTAGGTAAGTCACTTTGCCTTTTTCAGTGTCTGGTTGTCTCATGTGTAAAATGAGGTTGACCTCTGAGGTCCCCCTCCAACTCTGAATCCAAGATCTTGCAACTTCTCTGGGCCTCAGTTTCCTCATCTGTAAAATGAGCTGGAGAAGGAAATGGCAAACCACTCCAGTATCTTTGCCAAGAAAAACCAAATGGTCCCATGGTTGGTTGGTTGGGATCTCTTTTTGACTCTCAGATTGATTTGTCCAGCCCTAACCTCTTTCTCAAAGCTCCAGTCTTCAATGCCTCCTCAATACCTCAGACTGGATTTGGTGACATTGGCCAGTATCCTGTGCCTGGAACAGGATAAAACTTATTGGTTTCTCTGGTTTCCTTTAGTCTCAGCTAAAGTCCCACCTTCCACGAGAAGGTTTTCCCAGTATTCCACAATTTTGGTGTAATCAAAACATAGACGAGCTAATCCAAGAGGAGTCTGAAGTCTCTGAGACTCCCTCTAGTTTAGCCTGTCTATATCTTGCCTGTATACAATTGCTTACATGACCCCTTCACTTTCTGAAAGCAGAGACTGTCTTTTGCCTTCCCTTGTACCTGTAGCACAATGTGGGCTTGATAAATTCCAGTTGGTCAATATGTTTCACCATACAAGTGAGCCGTGTCATTTTGATTTGTATATGTTCTTTAAATTTTATTTTTATATCTTCTTTATGGATATTTCTATCCCATATTTCGTTCATATATTGGACAAAATACATTGGAGATTTCTTTTAAACACACCCTCAGTAGAGATTTTTAACTAGTCCAGGAGGTGATGCCCTTCTCCTCCCTGATCCTCTTCTTTCCTCCTTACTGAGTTCTCTGTCTGTCTCTCTTTCTGTCTCTGTCTCCCTCTCTGGCTCTCCTCTGTCTCTCTTTGTCTCACTCTGTCTCTCTGTCTCTGGCTCTCTCTGCCTCTGTCTTTGTCTCTCTCTGTCTCTCTCTGTCTCTGTCTCTCTCTGTGTGCCTCTGTCTCTGTCTCTGGATTTCTCTCTCTGTCTGTCTCTGTCTCTGGATCTCTGTCTCTGTGTCTGTTTCTTCTCTGTGTCTGTCTCTGGATCTCTGTCTCTCTCTCTGTGTCTCTCTCTCTCTCTCTCTCTCTCTCTCTCTCTCTCACTCTCTCTCTCTCTCCCTCTCATTTCCCTCCCGGGTTCTTCTTTCCCTTTTTTGCCCCTTTCTAAGTGGCTTGAATTTTTTTTCACCCCTGGATCCTCAAAGGTCCTACCCATCTGAATCTGCCCATGGTTACCCTATCACCAGTGAGCCTGCTTCCTGGAGGGTCATCTTGACCCATCAGCTTTAGTCTCCTGCTTTTTTTTCTCATCCTTGCACTCTTGTAGGGGACTCAATGCCTTTTTCACTCATCCTGACCCATAAATGGAGTGGAGTCTATGACCTTGTGAGTTGAAAGGACTGAAGGGTGCCTCAGACATGACCTTGGCGACCAAAAACCTGAACTTTGAAATGTCTGGACGCCAAACACAGCATCACTGCTGGATGAGTCCTTCTCTCAGCTACTGTTGGGCTGGGGTGACAAAGATCCCTTCCGAAGGTTGTTTCTTGGGGCATTGAAGCTGGCCTGGCTGCAAACCCAAATTCTGGAATATTGATGTTCTAAGGCACCCTCGGAACCTTTTGGAATTCACAAAGTCATCGCTTCAACCCTCTTCGCTGGTTGCTATGAGCGGAAGAGTCGCTGATCTTCCCAGGAATGCCGAGCCAAAAAGGCTGTGGTTGCATTTGAATGCCTCCGCTGCCGAGCAAAGAGCCTCTTCTTCCCGAGGGCCTGGCCAACCTGAGCCCATTACTGAATGTCCACACATGC
Organism: Phalanger gymnotis; assembly: GCA_028646595.1. NCBI lineage: Eukaryota > Metazoa > Chordata > Mammalia > Diprotodontia > Phalangeridae > Phalanger > Phalanger gymnotis. Next base: position 23,695,559 of record CM053622.1, read on the forward strand.
TCCCCAGTCACTCGAAGTTCCATGTCATCACCGAGAAGTAGGAAGCAGCCTCCCAAACATCTCCATATGGGGCAGAAGCCATTACCATGTGCCAGACCTCCATTACAAGATACATGCACATTTGGAAGGAACTTCAATGGCCGTCCATTCTCCACTAGAATGTAAGCTTGGAGAGAGCAGGCACCAATTCCTCTTTTTCTTTTAATCTCAAGGGTTTAGCAGAGGATGTGGCACATGGTAAATGATGAATAAATCCTTGTTGATTGCTCCTGCTTCTGCTATCAGGGACCAGAGGGGATCCAGGCTTTCTCACTCCAAAACTGAGGTTACCTAGTAGTGCAGTAGTGTCAAATTATAATAGAAACCAGGGCCATGGAATCTGTGCATAAGGATTCCTGCGGGCTACGTGACTCAGAAAACCACATATTAACATTATCTATGTTCCATTGTATCTTTATTTTGTTCAAAACAATTTTAATTACAGTTTGCATTTTAATTATTACATTTTAATCTGCCTCCACAGGTTGCATATTTGACACTTCAGGTCCAGTGGATATCATAGTGAGCTTGGAATCAGGAACATCTGGATTCAAATATAGCAACACTAGCATTTTTTATATAATTTTTTTTTTAAAATTTCAGCTGCAACTGATTTTGAAATGAAAGAATTCCAAGGAAAGAACCTAGTCGAGAAAATTAATGCTTTTTAGCACAGTTGTAAACTATAACATAAACCCACAAAAAATCAACCTATGTGGGTAGGAAAAGAGAGGGGTCTACCTCCTGGACCAGTTAAAAATCTATACACAACATTTGAACTGATGTACCACCCCCGCAAAATACCCTGCCTGCTCTATATGAATAGAAAGCTAAAGAATGTGTGTATACACACACATGTAAATACACACACATGTATGCACACATATATACATATATCAAAATTATATATGACATGGCTATAAATCTTTGTAAAGGGCAACTTTATAAATTGCATATTTTTTTTGCAAATTTCAATATTTATATAGGGGATGCCTTTAAAATTAACTACTCCCAAAATGCAATCACTTATTCTTTTTCAAAAACAAAACAATAACGAAAAGGAAATTCCATTCAAAATAACTATAAAATGCAAAAAAGGGAGTCAATCTATAAATCTACACTCAACACTTGCATAGATTCAAATACAAAATTCTTTTTAAAGGAATAAAGGAAAACATATATGACTAGAGGAATGGTTAATGTCTATGACCGGACTGGGATAATCTATTTTTAAAACTACAATACTACCAAAATTAATTTATAGATTATACAGATTGGTATAATGCTATGCCAACCAAACTACCAAAGGGATGGTTTTTAAAACTAGTTTAAAAAAAATAAATGAATTTAATTTGGAAGAAAATTATCTAGAAAATCAAGGGAAATTAGGGAAAAAAAAGTGAGAATAAAAGGGGATTAGCACTTCCAGACCTCATATTGTATTATAAAGGAGCAGTGATCAAAACCATTTCGTATTAGTTTTAAAAAATAGAAAATTAGATCAATGGAACAGACCACATGAGGTAGAATCAGAAACAAAAGAACATGGTAACCTACTGTTTAATATATCTGAAAACACATTGAACTGCTAGGAAAACATTCTGGCAGAAATGAGGCTCAGACCAGGGGTTCTGAACCCAGGATCCTTAGACCCTCAAGGGATCTGTGTATAGATTTCAGAAAGTCTATGAATTTGCATGGGAGAAAGCACATATATTTATTTTCACTAATATCTGACTGAAATTAAGCATCTCTTCCAATTTTGAATATAGACAACAATTGTATTAGGCTTCTCCAGGTTGCCCAATGGACCCATGACACATCTCAGTGTATTCCACAATGAATTCAAATTGGATACAAAGTCTGAATAACAAAGATCAAATCAAAAGAAATCTTGAAGAGAAGGGCATCATATAACTTTCACAGCTCTGTGTAGGAGATGTATTCTTAACCAAACAAGGGACAGAGGCCATTACAAAAGATAAAATAGACAATTTCTACTATACGAAATGGAAATGTTTTTACACATACATTCAGTGCCTCTAGGATAAGAGAAATAGCTGAATGGGGGAAAACGGTACCAAATTGCTTCAATAAGTGCTTGCTTGGGATCCAAGATAAGTAGATAATTAATGGAAATATACAAGACCGAACAGCCATTCTCTGATGGCAAGTAAATTTCAATGTATAAGACCAAAAGCTATTCCTTAATAGACAAATGTTCAAAGCATATGGACAAGCAGTTCTCAGAAGAAGACTTGCAAGCTATTAACAATCATATAAAAGAATGCATCAAACCACTAAAAATAAGGGAAATGCAAATCAAAGCAACCCTGAATTTTCATCTCACACTCAACAAAGTGGCAAAGATAGCAGAAGATGAGAACAGTCAATGTTGGCAGAGCTGTGGAAAGATAGGTGTACTGACGCTTTGTTGGTGGAGCTGTAAATTAATACCACCATTCTGATAAGCAATTTGGAAATATGTAAAGTCACTAAAATATTCATACTCTTTTATTCCATAGGTATATCTATACCCAGAGATCTCTTCTTAGGTATATACTATAAGGATATCATTAACAAAATCTCTGTATATACCAAAATATTTATAGCATTGTATATGTGTTTGTAGTAGTTACAGCAACATGGATTAGAAATAAAATAGATTCCCTTACTTTGGGGAATGAGCAAACAAATGGTAGTTTATGAATATAATGCAATGCTACTGTGCTGTAACAAATAAACATGATGAATACAGATAATCATGGAAAGATTTATATGAACCAATGCAGAATGCAATAAGCAGAACCCAAAGAACAATATAAACAAGGACTAGAATGATGTCGATGGAGCGAACAACAGCTTCCAAAAGGAATGTTGTGGAATTTGGAAAGAGAGGTCACCTCCCCCTACTCTTTTACAGAGAGGGAGGGGTTGCACAAGTATAGATCATTGCATATTGATGTCAGATTTTTTTTCCAATGCATGAATCAGTTTAACTGAATTTTTGTCCTCTTTTTTTCTTCTTTTTAAAAAATCATTGTAAAAGATAAGGAAGAATAGGGGAAAGAATATGGTGGAAATCTAGGTGATGTAAAAAACAAAAAGATATCAACTTTAAAAATTTCTCTTAAAACCAAAAATCAAAAGAAAAAGGGAGTTAGTTCTCTCTCCTCCCCATCCCTCCAGCCTTCTCTTTCTCTCCTCTCCCACTTGAGAAGAATGGCCTGGATTGAAGAATTCAGGTCCCAGCCCATCTGTTTCAATACCAGGGGAAAGCAGCCAAACCACTCTCCCGGCTGGGACTGGCCTGGCTCCGATAAGGAGGATGAAAAGAGAGGTGAATTCTGAAAATTTAAACACAGCTCGGTGCCATTCAAGGGTCAGTCTTCGAGGAGGCTGGCAGCTCTGTCAATGACAGACTGCAGGGCCAGCTGGAGTAGAACAGAAAACAAGCCTCCTTCTGGAGTCAGACAGGAACAGAGGAGACCAGAGGCCTGGCCCTATTCAGAGAGTGGGGGAAGGCCCCCAAGAGACTCATTTTTCCTTCTCTTTGGTTTCCTGCTTAATGAGGAAGGCTGGAAGCTTGAGGAAACCTCCCATCCCCCACCCCTATCGTGATGCTGCTGGGGAATGATTAGGACTGGAAACTCGATGGCATTAGAGAGGGAAGTGCCCTGGAGAACCTGGGAAGTGTTTCCTTCTCTAATGTGTTTTCTGGTGTAGCAAAGGGAATCAGGAAGACCTGGATTTGAGTCCTACCTCAGACTTTTACTAGCTATGTGACCTTGAGAAATTTCTTGTTTTCCCTGAGTCTCAGTTTCGTCATCTGTAAAATGAGAGGATTGGCCCAGTGTGGCGGCACATGCCTGTAGTGTCTGTTCCTGGAGTGGCAGAGGCTATTGGATGACTTGAGTTTGGGACATCTATGCTAGAGTGGGGCAAAAGCCAGTCAAGTGTCTACAAAGGTAGAGAACCTTCAGCTTTGAGGCCACCTGTGGCCCTCTAGGTCCTTGGGTTCGACCTTTTGATTGAGTCCAAGTTTTACAGAACAAATCCTTTTATTAAGGGGATTTGTTCTCTGAAGTTAGGATTTAGTCAAAGAGCTGTACTTGAGGACCTAGAGGGCCACATGTAGCCTCAAGACCTCAGGCTCCCCACCCCTCCTGGCCCCAATGTGGTGAGCCCCTGGGAGTGGCTACTAAGGAGGGGGGTGAAACAGCAAAGAGCTGGTCCAAGCTGCCCTGACAATTGGCCGTGGGGTCAGGCTGTAAGGCCTCAGTGAGAGAGGAAAACCTCATCTCAAAACAAACAACAAACTACAAGAATTCTAAATCATGATCTTAGCATCTTGCACAGGTTGCTACTTTTCTATGGACCTCAGTTTCCTCAGCTGCAAAATGTAGTACAGTGGAAAATATGTGAGATTTAGAGTCAGAGGAGCTGGATTTACACCCAAACACTGCCACTTGGTACCGGCGTGACCTTGGGCAAGTAATTTTACCTCTCTCTGCCTGTTTCCTTGTCTGTCAAATGAGGATTTTTGAATTGATGAACTTTAAGGTCTCTTTCAGGTCTGGATCTATAAGCCTGTGATCCTATATTCTCTCCAAGCTAACCATTTTCAGGGCAAATTCGACCTGGCTCTAGCTTCTGCTCCTCTGACCAGCCGGCTGAGTTTTGCAATGATGTTTGACCTCACGCCACTCTCCTCAGAGAATAGCATTTTTGGACTACCTGTTCAAAGATCCTTCTTTGGGAAATATCTTAAGGGCCAAAGAAAAAGGTCCTATGTTTATGTCTCCTCATGAGGCAGGAACGTGTCCTGTGTCCCAGTTGGTATAGAACCCTTCCTCTAGGGTGGAGTCTGCACTCAGCTGCCTGAGGAAATCATGGACCCAGAGCTTGTAGCTGTGGCTCCAGCCCATGCAGAAAATGGACGTAGCTACTGAGATAATTTAGATATTTAATGGTGTGTCTGGGGAACAGTCATAGACAGATTCACTGATAGAACTGAAAGGAAATTTAGAATCAAACATTCTCTGGCTTAACAAACAAAAGAAAAATACTTTAGCATCAATAACATTTATTAAACATCTTACATTTATTTCAGAAGCAACTAGGTAGCCTAGTGTTTCACGTGCTGGGCCTAGAGTCGGGAAGACCTGAGTTCAAATCTGACCTCAGGCCCTAACTAGCTGTGTGACCCTGGCCAAGTCAGCTAACTTCTGTTTGCCTCAGTTTCCTCATCTATAAAATGGGGATAATAATTGCACCTACCTGATAGGGTAGTTGTGAGGGTCAAATGAGATAATATTCATAAAATGTGCTTAAGCACACAGAAGGCACTAAATAAATAATATACAATAGATAATAAATAAATAGCGATATTATTATTATTACTAATTTTTAAAGAAAACCCAAAGAGTAAGATTCAAAAGAACTGATCTTGAACAAGTGAAATGTTAGCTATCCAGGTCTCACGCTCCTCATCTTAAAAAGAAAACAACAATGACATCAGTCCCAATTGGTCAATTGAGATAATTAACGTGAAAGCACTTTATCAAAATTAAAAGTTGAGAAAAGTGTCAGCTCTTGACTTTGAGCCCTGCTTATAGAATCACAAAGTTGAGAGTTAAGGACGGTCCAAGCAGATGTTCTAGTCCAACCCAGATCCAAAAGGAATCTCCACTATACCACACCTGACCAATGGCCAGTACAGACCTTCAAGGAGGAGGCACCCACCACCCCTCAGGGTGGCCCATTGCACTTTGGAAGAACTCTAATAGGAGAGTTTTTCCCCCTGACATTGACCCTCAGTTTGCCGTTCTGTAGCCTTCATCCATTGCTCCTAATTTTTCCCTTCCTAGCAGATCCAGGAGGTCCCAAAAGTCTTACTGTCATTTTAAGCTTTTTTTAAAAAAAATTATTTTTAATTAATTAATTTATTTTTAGTTTTCAACATTCACTTCCATAGGTTTTTGAGTTTTCAATTTTCTTCCCCTCTCTCCCCTCTCCCTTCCCCAAGACAGCATGTAATTTGCTATAGGCTCTATTTACACATTCACATTAAACCTATTTTCACAATAGTCACCTTGTAAAGAAGTATTAGAACCACTGGGAGGAACCAAAAGAAGGAAGAAACAAAACAAACAACAAAAGAAAAAGAGGTGAAATAGCCTGCTTCGCTCTGCATTCAGACCCCATAGTTCTTTCTCTGGAGGTGGACAGCATTTTCCATCATTAGTGTTTTGGACTTGTCTTAGGCTGTTGCATTTCTGAGAAGAGCCAAGTTTATGACAGTTAGTCATAGCACAATGTTGCTGTTACTGCATTCAATGTTCTCCTGATTCTGCTCATTTCACTCTGCATCAGTTCATATAAGTCTTTCCAGGTTTTTCTGAAGTCTTCCTGCTCATCATTTTTTATAGCACAATAGTATTCCATTATATTCATATACCACAACTTGTTCAGCCATTCCCCAATAGATGGGTATCCCCTCAGTTTCCAATTCTTGGCCACCACAAAAAGGAGCTGCTATAGATATTTTTGTACATGTGGTTCCTTTTCCCATTTTTATGATCTCTTTTTGATACAGACCTAGAAGTGGTATTGTTGGGTCAAAAGGTCACAGGTTTATAGCCCTTTGGACATAGTTCTAAATTGCTCTCCAGAATGGTTGGATCAGCTGACAACTCCACCAACAATGCATTTGGTGTTCCAATTTTCCCACATCTTCTCCAACATTTATCATTTTCCTGTTTTGTCATGTTAGCTAATCTGATAGGTGTGGTGTGGTACCTCAGAGTTGTTTTGATTTGCATTTCTCTAATCTTGGTCACATTGGCTTTGTTCGTGCAAAAACTTTTCCATTTAACATAATCAAAACCATCCATTTTGCATTTCATAATGTTCTCTATCTCTGGCTTAGTCATAAATTCTTCCCTTCTCAATAGATCTGACACATAAACTATTCCTTGCTCTCCTAGTTTGCTTATGGTATCAGCTTCTATATTTAAATCATTTACCCATTTTGATTTCATCTTCGTGTAGAGTATAAGATGTTGGTCTATGCCTAGTTTCTGCCATATTATTTTACAGTCTTCCCAGCAGTTTTTGTAAATAGTGAGTCCTTATCCCAGAAGCTGGAGTCTTTGCATTTATTCAACAGTAGATTACTGTATTTTAAGCTTTTAATAAGATAAAATTACGTTAAGACTTTTTGAACACCTTGTGCAATGCTCAATCTAATTATGTCTCTGCCTTATTAATTTCAGAGTTGAAAAGGACCTCATAATAACAACTAGCATCTATACAATGCCCTAAGATTTACAAAATGCTTTCTTTACAGATGTCATTTCATTTTAGCCTCCAAACAATCGTGGGAGATAGGTGTTGTTACTATTTCCATTTTATAGATAAGAAAACTCAGTCAGACAGAAGTTACATGACTTGCTCAAGGTACTAACATGTCTGAGAATGGATTTTAACTAGAATCTTCTAGGCTTGAGGTTCAGTGTTCTATCCACTCAGCAACCCAGCTGCCTCATTACTTTTATGGTCCAACCAGTATCCAAAACACAAATAGACTCCACCTACCCTGACTTATGGTCATTTAACATTTTATTGAAGACATGCAGTGATTGGGTACTGACCACCTCCCAAGGCAGCCCCTTTTCCCCTTCCTAATCCCAAGCCCAAATTAGATAAGATTATGGAGATAACTTTGTTCAAAGATGTGCTAAGTACTGGATTCAAGTGAGGCATGAAATAAGGAAATATATGTCCACCAAGGGTGTTTGAATAGCCCAGTCTCTCAAATACTGGTGAAGGAAATGCTTTAAGGTAGAAAAGAACATTGGATCTGGGGTTGGAAGTCCTGGGCCCAAATGCTAGCTCTGCCACTTAGTGCTTCCACAATATTAGATAAGCAACCTCACTCATCTGGGCCCCTGCTTCAGTCTCAGGGGTTGGATTAGAATGGTCTCTAGTGTACCTCTCAGTTCTAAACTTGTGGTCCTAAGATGTATTCAACAGACAAGCTCTCCAGGTGTCTCAGCTCAAGAATGATACCATGGACTCGTATTAAATCCCAGGATGTTACAGGGCCTCCTTAGACCATAATTGACTTAACAAGCTCTGCCTAGTTTTCCATACTGGAAAACCAAAGTGGATTTAAGAATGCCCATTGTCTGGATTATGGCATGCAGGTGGATGAGTGGCCCATTGTATTGGAACATCAACACCCATGTGTTAGAGGGGCACTGTGCATAGATAATGAGCTGGATCCCTATTTGAATAGGAAAAGAATGGACTAAATTGCATATGAAAAATGTGTCCATTTCAATAACCTCCTCTCACCCCCCCCCAAGATGTCGTCTATTACCAGAGCACATTTTTAAAACCAATCATCTGTGATTTCATTGATAGAGATGCTTCCCTCAATGACAAGGATAGAAATCCTGGTCTTCTCACCCTTCCACAACCTCCCATAAGCCCTCCACTCAAAGGACACTCCTCATGACTGGCCTCTTCTTTTTTGTTCTACCAGAGTAAGAACAACCCAATAACCAATGGCTAAACCAAGTGTTCCCTTGATACCAACACCATGTCAAGAAATTCAGTGGAACACTTGGATTAAGCCACAGTTACTGGATAGCTCTCGCAGTACAAAGGGAAAAAAAGAGTGGGGTGACAGAAGGGAGGGCAGACTGGGGAACAGGACAACCAGAATATATGCCATCTTGGATTGGGGGGGAGGGTAGAAATGGGAGAAAATTTGTAATTCAAACTCTCATGAAAATCAATGCTGAAAATTAAACATATTAAATAATAAAAAAAGGAAAAAAAGGGAATCAGTCAATGAGATGTTTCTATGCATTGTTGGTGGTTAGATGATAGTCTGGAAAAATAAAAGATTTTGGGGCTCAGGGTGAATGAAAATTTCAATTCAATTCAACTATATATTGAATGGTTCCCTATATGCTAGATATTGGGAATACAAAGACAAAAATTAAACAGCTCTTCCCTTCAAAGAGTTTACATCCTTCTAGGGGAAAACCCACATATAAAATATATTACATATACATGCAACATATAAAAGATAACATATTATATGTGTTCATCTAGAGAAACAGGTAACTTGAAGACAACTATCATTTCCCTGCAAAGTCTTTTCTTCTCCGGGCTAAATATTCCCAATTTCTACACCTAATCCTTCAAAGGATCTCTGGTCCTCTTAAAAGCCTTTTTGCCCCCCTTCCCAACACACAAACTTTCCTGTGTCTTTTAATTAAAGACATGTTTTGTGGAGAAGGCCTCTACATTAGGCAATATAAATATAAAAACAAATAAATTTCATCCCCAAGTTTTTGTTCAGTTGAATTGAATCTCTGTGGAATTCCTTTAGGTCCCAAGATATTAACTATCGAATCAAAGCTCATTCTAAGTTGAAGTGCCAATGAGAGGGCCAAAGGGCTGGAGAGATTGTCCTTTACTTGGTTTTCTAACATTAGCAGTTCTAAGGATAGGAGTTATTAGGCTACAACAGGCTGAATAAGAGTTGGAGGAGGCATTTAGAAGCAGAGGAAATGGAGAGCTTTACAATGTCTCTCACTTCACCACAAAGGTGATTTTCCATCCTACTTACATGATCGGTCATGGATGCCTGCTGTATCTCTGTGAAACAACTTACCCATTTCTTTCTATCTTTCCTTTTCCTTTCTTTTCCTCTCCTTCTCTATCCTCTTTTCCCCTCCTTTATCCTCTTTTCCCTGTTATTTCTCTCCCCCTTGTCTCTCCTTCCCCCTTCTCTCTCTCTCTCTTTCATCCTCTCTTCTTTCTTCTCTCTCTCTTCCTCCCTCCCTCCTTTCTCTCCTTCCTTCTCTTTCTCCCCTTCTCTCTCTCCTTCCTTTTCTCCCTCCCTCCTTCTCTCTTTCCCCTTCTCTCTTTCCTCCCTCCCTCCCTCCCTCTCTCTCCTCTTTCCCTTCTCTTCCCTCCTCCTCTTTCTCTGTTTCCCTTCCTCCCCTCCTTTTCCTCCTTTCCACTCTCCCTTTTGTTCCTCCTTTCCCCTTTCACCTCTTTACTTATTTCTCCAACTCCTGCTCTCTCTCCCCATCCCTTTCTTCCCATCAACCTTCCCTGCTCCCCTGCTTTTCATTTCCATTCTCCTTCCTTTTCCTTTTCCCCTTCCTTTTTCTCCTCTCATTCCCCTTTCTCTTCCTTTCCTCATTCTCCTTCCCATTTCCACTTTCACTTTTTCTTCTGCTTCCTCTTTTCTTCTCCCTCCTTTCCTTTCTCATTTTCTCCCTTCAAAACATTGACAAAATGTGGCACACAGATTAAATCATCCATATGCCCAGAGATGACAGCAGGACAATCTGGAGACAAGCATCACCATGCAGACGGCTCTGTCTGACTCTAAGGAAGAAATCTCACATCTGGAAGTTGACAATGGTAAGAGGGAGGAGGTACTGTATGGGGGAAAGACTGAAAGTTATGACTCCAGGGTCCCCCAACCCCATCAATGATCCCTCTTCTGCATTTTCCCAACTATTGTTTAATTGCATCTTCCACACCAGAACCCAAAAGCAGCTAAGAATGGGCTCGTAGCAATGTAAAATGACATTCACATTAGTCGCAGCAATCACCATAATGACAATTAATCAGAATGATGTGCCACGGGTTGGCATTCCCTACATTTTTCTACTGTGGAAATGTCATGGCTTGATGCAAAAGGTTGGCCTCTTAGTCTAAAGAATTCTAATCGGTGGGAGGCTGAAGTCTGAGTGGGAAGAGATTTCATTTCTTGATTAATCCCTGGACCACACTTGGTGCTGTTCCAATCAATCCCAGCCCCATAGGAAGACAGGCTGCTCCCCTGCTTTTTCCATGGCTGGGGTGGCTTTCTGATCTTTAGAGATGCGCCCTGGACCTCAGAACTCTGACCAAAGCATTAACCAATCATGACTTCAAAAAGGGAATGCTAACTCACACCTCCCACCTCTTGGCAGAAAGGTGATGGCCTAGAGGTGACAGATCAGACATACATTCTTGGACATGATTCATTTGTTAATTGATTTGCTTTGCTGCTCTTATGTGTTCTGAGAGAGGACCTCTACTGGTGAAGAGGAGATGGAGGCTGGTAATCACAAATAAAATGTTATTATCATTCCATTATTTTTAAATATTATTTTATTTTTAATTTATGGGACAAAACAAGCATTTCCATAACATATTATTCTATTATTAAACTTTATACAGAGTGTTTAAAAAGTTCTCAAAGCTTAAAACCACACTAAGATTTTTGGAACACACTGTGTATATATGGAAGTATGTTTATGAAAGTTCGGGGAGGAACCTGCCAATCAGAAGAGCCCTCAGGTGAGAAGTCCAGGGTAGAGTGTGTTTCCAGGCCCCCCAGCCAGTATATAACAGATGAAGAAGTTTCTCCGGCATGGTAGAAAAGGTCCTTTAGAGATGAATCCATAGTACAGACAGGAGAAGGACACAAGGGAGAAAAACTCCTACTAAATGAAACTGTCTCAAAAAGGAATGATCAGTGTCACAAAATCTCCTTCACAAATAATCCCCTATACTTAGGGTCTTCATGGGAGATCTGGATGGCCATTTGATGGAGATTTTATAGAGAGATTCTCAGTTTAGTACAAGCTAGAACAAATAGCTTCTGAAATCTCTTCCGACTCAGATTCTATGAAGTCATTTAATTCCTAGAGTCTATGCCCCCTCATCTGGTAAAGAAGCGATAATAATGCCTAATAATAATAATAGTGCCTAATGATGATGACGATAATTGTGGCTATTATTTATACGGTATTTCAAGGTTTGCAAGGTACTTCATAAATATCATCTCATTTGATCCTTACAGAAACCCTGGGAGGTAGGTGCTACTTTTATCCCCATTTTACAGATAAGGAGCACCCAGAGGAAGATTACCGGGATAGTAGAAGGTCTTGAAATCTTGGCATATGAGAACTGGTTAAAACAACTGGGAAAATATTTTAAAAAATTAAAAAGTGGGGACATTTAGCTTGGAGATGAGAAGAGCAGATCTCTCTCCAAGAATCTGAAGTGCTGTTACATGGAAGAAGGATGAAACCTGTTTTGTTTGGACCCCTAAAGCAGAACTTGGGGCAACTAGGGCATGGGAGAAGGGGAAGAGGTCATGGAGAGGCTGCCACATAAGGAAAAAACCTCCTGACAGGGTAATCTCCAAGTGGAATGGTCTTTTGGAAGTAGATTCTCCTTCATTAGAGACCTTCATGTGCAGGGTGGATGAACTAGATGTTAGAGATTTTGTACAGAGATTCTTGCCCATTTCTTTTAACTATCTGAGGTAGGTTTTGAACCCAGATCTTCCACACCGTAGATCCAATAAGCTATACACTAAACCATCCGGCAGCCAAGTTTCGTTCTTGTTTCTGATTATTTTGCTCTGCTGAATCAGCCACACTACTACCCAGGTAAGAACTAGAGAAAGGTCCCCAGCACATTGGCTAGATAACCTATGAGATATTTGTTAACAATAATACCAGATGTTTATAGAGTGCTTCAAGATTTGAAAGATTCGATAAGTTCATTTTCCCTTCTCGCCAGTCGTCTGAAGTAGGCACTGCTCTCCCCCATTTTAAAGATGAAGAAACGGAGCCTCCAAGAATCACAGTGACTTGTCCATCCCTGGTCACACAACTAGTGAGTGTCGGAGGTGGGATCTGAATCTAAATCATCTTGATTCTAAGTCTGATTCACCCCTTTATAAGAAGACACAAACCAGACTCCTGGTGGCATAGATCTAGAAATGGAAAGGACCTAAACAGAATCAATCAACATGCATTCATTAAGTGCCTACTAAGAACAGTCCCTACCCTCCAGAAGCTTCCAATCTAATGAAGGAGACCATATGCAAACAACTTGACAAACAAGCTCTAGAGAGGGTAAATTAGTGGCAATCTCAGAGGGAAGGTGCTAAGATTAAGCAAGATGAGGAAAAGCTTCGTAGGGAGGGTGGGAATTTAACTAGGGCTTGAAGGAAGCCAGGGAAGCCAGGAGTGGTGCCAAGGAGGGAGAGAGTTCAGGGATAGGAGATAGATGATGAGAAAGGTTAAGTGAGTTGACCTAGAGAGGTAGGATTTGATGTCAGAATCTCTGACATCACACGCAACACTTTCCACTGAACTACAGAAATCTTTTATTTACTGTATTGGATAAATGGAGTGGGGATAGGGAAAGACAGGGAAGATTGGTAGCTTTTCTGCTGCTTATTGAATCAAAGTCGGGACGTTACGTTACCCAGGGCCAGTATGTGTCAGAGGTGGACTTGAACCCTGGTCTTCCAGGCTCTGAGGTTGCCTGTCTATCCACTGTCTCTCAGAACTAACATTTCTGTGACACAGTAGAAAGAAACCCTTTTCTTCATCACTCCACTACCCCAGTTCAGGTGCTGCATGAATCTGTTCCCCCTCCCTTAATACCAACCTACCCTCACCTCCCTTGGAAGTAGGAGACAGGTGATTGATGCCTCATCTGGAAGGGCCTGGAGAAAGTCCTTGGTTTCTCCTCCCCTCCCCCAAAGAGGTTCCCAGTGAGCCTCCCCTCCCCTCCCCCAGCCCATTTCCTGGACTCTGCTGGTGAAGCTAGCCATACCCAACCTCAGCAAGCCCTTATCTTTCCCACCAACATCAGAGAGCTGCTCTCACTCCCCAAGCCTGGGGCCTGACAGGCCCGTACATTAGCACTTTTTAAAAACCGTGTCCACTTTAGAAACAGGCCCTAGCCTGAGGACAGTCACTTCACTTGACAAATGCCAGTGATGACAGGCGGACATCATTTCTACAAACTCCAGCCTTCGGCAGGCCTCCGGGCTCCCTTTCCTGAGTCCCTGCACAGGAACAAAGAAGGAATGAGAGACCAGAAAATTCACCTCCTTTAGAAAGGAGGCATTCCAGAACTATGGAGAGGTGCCCTCATACTCACAAAATGGCAGAATCTCCAAGCTGAAGGGACCTTGGGGGCCATTTAGCCTAATCTGTACACAGGCATGAATCTGCTCTCTAACTTAGCTAATGAGTAGCCAACCAGCCTTTGCTGAATGATTCCAGTGAGAGCCAACTCGGGGCCTTTCAAAGCAGCCCATTCTACTCTGGGATAGCCAACAGAATGATAACCCTTCCACCAACTCTCCACCTTCCTCGGTCACCCCAACCCACTGTTCCTAGCTCTGTCTTCTGAGACCATGCAGGATACTTCTAAATTTATTCCAATTAACTAACTCTTCTCCTTCTCAGCTCTAAGCCTTTTCAGTGACTGCCCCCCAGGCCTAAAATTCTCTCCCTCCTCTGCCCTGCCTCCCAGCTTCCCTCTCTTTCTTTGGGTATCAGCTCACATTCCATCTTCTCCAAGAAGCCTTTCCACGTCCCCCTTCACCACAGGGCCTTCCCTCTGAGAGGAGCTGCACTCTGTCCTAGGCCTGACCTGCTGTGCTGAGCTGTCACTTTGGAGACCGTGAGCTCCTCTGGACCAGGGAACCATCTTTTTGCCCTTTTTTGTTTCTCTGGTGTTCAGCACAGTATCTGTCACTCAGTAGGTACTTAATAAATGCTTGTCGACTATATTATGGTCCTTTTGGACACTTAAAAGATAGCTATCATGGCCCTCCCTTCTTCTCCAGTTCCTTCAAACAATCTTCATATGGCACAGCTCTTCCCTGTCCTGGTTGCTGTGCTCTGGACTCTGCAATTTAGCAATGGTTTTGCTAAGATATACCCAGAACTAAACACAGAGCTTTCCGGATGTGATAAGACTGGGTAGGGGTGGGGAAGAGGCAAAGGGTGGGGAGGAGAAGGGAGAGAGGGAGAGAGAGAGAGAGAGAGAGAGAGAGAGAGAGAGAGAGAGAGAGAGAGAGAGAAGAGAGAGAGAGAGAGAGAAGGGTGAGAGATGGAAAGAAAGAAGAGAGAGACTGACAGAGAAGAAAAGGGAAGGGAAGAGAGAGGACAGAAGGAAGGGATAGAAAGAGATTGAAAGAAAGAGGATATATATATATACATATATGTATATGCATATATATATATATATGTGTGTGTAGAGAAACAGAGACAGGAAGAAAGAAGAAATAGGAGAGGTAGAGAGCGAGAGAGCAAAGAGAGAGAAGAAACTACCATCTCCCCAGTCCCAGATTCTAGGCTTCTCGGTGTAACCTAGGCCATATCAGCTTCCTCCATTGTCACATCTAGGTGGTATAATGGATTAAGTGCTGGAGTTGGCATGAGGAAGACCTGAATTCAAATCCTGATTGAGACACTCACTAGCTGTGTGATCCAAGGCAGGGCACTTAATTTTTCTCAGCCTCCATTTTTTTCACCTGTAAAAGAGGGATAATGATAACGCCTTCCTTACAGGGTTGTTATGAGTATCAAGGGGAAAATGGACCTGTGATTTCATTTACCTAGAAAACTCCCAGATGATGAAATCGCCTCTACTAGTGAAGGTCTGCACCTGCCACGGAGCTCAAAGTCTCAAGAGAACCGCCTAGAGCACTGAGAAGTTGTCATTTGCTCAGCATTTTGCAGCGAGCATGGATCACAAGCAGGACTTGAACCCACATCTTCCTGACCCCAAGTCCAGCTCTCTGTCTGCCAGACTCGGCTGCCTCTCACTTTCTGTAGGTGCTTTGAAAACATTAAAGTGCTACATAGATATTAGCTATTATCCTATCACATTGTTAACACACACACACACACACACACACACACAATACAGTTACCATCGTGTAGCTCTAAATTCTTCCACTCTGAAGCCTCAGTGGTTACGTTGTGCCACTTGCCCTACCCCACACAATTTAAGATTTCATTAATCCTATTCTCACTCTCCCTTTGCTAATGTTTCCTAAGTGAATTTTGATGACTCAGCAAGCTTGTAACAGGCTGTATGCAAAGTAGGTGTTTAATAAACTCAGTGGATTAGTCTGAATTCAGTTTCCCAATTACATTGATTTTCTGTTTCAAGTGATAAATTGTTTATAAATTGTAAATAATTAAATTAACACTCTCAATTCAATAAGCATGTATTAAGTGCCTACTATGTGCAACACACTATACCAGGTGCTAGAGACAGAAGCATGAAGAGAAAGGGGTTGAAGAACTCGCACATCTAGGTGCTGGTCTGCAGTCAGGAAACTTTTAACACCATGATCCCTGTAAAAGCACTTTACATCTTTTGTTAATGACCAAGGGATAATCCATCAAAGCTCAGAGGGACCTTAGAACACAGAATGTCAGAGCTGGGAGGGGCATTAGAACAGGGGATGTCAGGGCTGGGAGGAGCCTTAGAACAGAGAGAGTCAGAGATGGAAGAGGCCTTAGAACACAGAATGTCAGAGCTGGGAGGGGCCTTAGAACAGGGGATATCAGGTCTGGGAGGTGCCTTAGAACAGGGGATGTCAGGGCTGGGAGACGTCTTAGAACAGAGAGAGTCAGAGATGGAAGAGGCCTTAGAATACAGAGTGTCAGAGCTGGGAGGGGCCTGAGAACAGAGAGTCAGAGATGGAAGAGGCCTTAGAACAGGGGATGTCAGAGCTGGGAGGGTTCTGAGAACGGGGAGTGTCAGGCCTAGATATTACCTCTAGCATAAAATGAGACCAGATAAAGTCACTGTTTTTTTTAACAAGAAGCTTAACTTACTAAAGCTAGAAGTGGGACCTAGTGAATCTTTCTAAAGCATCAGGTTGGAAAGATGAGATGGGGAGGCAGGAGGGAGATTAAGGAATCTCTGGCTCTGGCTTTCACTTAAGTTTCCTCCCTCCCAGCTGCTAAAGCCGGCTGCCACCCACTGTGTGGTCTCATGTCCCAAGCCATTTCTTCCTCGTCCCTGTCAAACAACTCTCTACCCCACCCCTGGTTATCCATCACTCAGTTTCTCCACTCATCCATCTTCCTATCTCTCCCAAGCCCCCACACCTGTCTATCTGTTGACCCTGCTAATAGCCATCCATCTATCTCTCATGTTCCACCCTCCCTGCTTCCCCATGAACTTCTCTGTGGGCCATCTCCTCCATCCATCTCTCTTCACTTTCCTCCGCAGATCACTTATTTCATCTCTCCTCCTGTCCATCCTAATCTCACTCCTATTGAGTCAAGCCTGTGGGAGAAAACAAAACCAGATGAGTCCAATGGTGGAAATAACACAAAAACACCATGAATCATTGCTCAAGGAACTGGGAATCACTCTTCATGAAATAGTTTGGGAAGTATAGATCACAATTTGGAGTAAATGGCATCGCTGGTGGGTGGCATCCTTTGGAACAACATGGTGATTTTCCAATCCCGAATTCTGAAGTGTCGCCATTACACAGAAGGCACAGGAGCTGCCCCTAGGCAGTGATGAATAGACCTACAGTGTCGCTCTCACTATTTGCCTAGCACTCCCTCCCACTTGCAACAAACTTTGGAACTTCACAGATATGTCATTTATCGATAAATAAATCATCAAGCATTTATTAAGCCAGGCACTGTGCTAGGTTATGAGAACACAAGAACAAAAGCAAAAACAGTTCCTACCTTCAAGGAGCTTACCTTCTAACGGAGAAGACAACATGTACGTCTATGGAAACAGACAAAGCACCTCTGAACCGATACAAGGTAAGCCTAGCAGGGAAGAGAAGGCATTTGCACTTGGGGTAGGGGGTGGAAACAGACAAGGCCTATATAGGGTGATAGGTCTCACACTTGAAGGGACCTCAGACACCATATATTCCAACCTTTTTATTTTAGAAGTAAGGAAACTGAGCTAGGGGCAACTGGGTAATGCAATGGATAGATCACCAAGACTCTGAGTCTTGGAAATGAGTCAGGAAAACTCATCTTCTTGAATTCAAATCTGGCTTCAGACTCTTAATAGCTGTGTCACCCTTGGCAAGTCACTTAAACCTATTTGCCTCAGTTTCCTCATCTGTAAAATGAGCTGGAGAAGGAAATGTCAAACCATTCCAGTATCTTTGACGAGAAAACCTCAAATGGGGTCATGAAGAGTAGAATCCGACTGAAAAACGACTCAACAACAAAAATGACACAGGAAATGGAGGCCAGAGAGGATACACACCTCGGTCAAGGTTACACAGGTAGTGTAACCCATCAGAGATGGGTACCTCGATGCTAGAATTTATAAACTTATTTTGTACAGTCTCTTCTAGAAGATAACATTCAAGCTAAGTCTAGAAGAAAAATAAGGAATTCTATGAGGCAGAGGGGAAGAATGAGCATGCATTCCAGGCAGGGGAGATCATCCCTTCAAAGACATGGAGACGGGAGATGTTAGAAGCATAGGTCTAGAGTTGGAAGAGATTTCAGAGGTCATCCAGTACCCTAATCTCATCGATGAGGGAACAGGCTCATGGAAGATGCAATTTTTTTTCTCCTAAGGTCACATTCACATGCACATATCAAAGGTTGAATTAGAACCTGAGTCCTCTAACACAATATCAAGTGGATGTTCCATGGCACCACACACTCCCCTTCCTCGTTCTGGGTAACCCGCTCTTCCCCACTATAATCCTTCATTTTCTCCCCTTCTCATTTCGAGTTGGTCTCTCTCCCATCTTAATTACGCCCCTGAGATGTGAGTTATGATGTGACACTTAAACAAACTTGAATTAGTCAAAACTGCGCTTGGGCTGACCTGGTGATTTCCTGCCTTTAAAAGTCCCAAGCTTCCTTTGAGCCCAAGGTCACCTCAAGGTCATGTCAGGCTGCCGGTCCCTAGTGATTCATACAGACTGGCCCATAGAGCCATTTATGGCTCCGTGTGTTTAATGCACATGGAAAAATGAACCAGAACAGTCCAGTTGAGCCATGGTCTTTACAACACATGGGGGCCAAATGGCTCCCCAGAGCACGGATGTGACTGCCAAGTTCTGCTGTGTTGTTTTGACTAAAGGAGCTGGGCCAAGGGCAAATGCTTATTGATGAAATAACCCATCAGGGCTGTGCCCTTGGAAAGCGGCATCCCCTTGTAAGGGTTGCCTGGCTCCAAGAGGCTGTGAGGGTTTTCCTTTTAAGATAGCGGCAGAGAACCCAAGCTGGCTTCTGGTTCCAACTCTGAGATTTTTATAAGTCAATAATCTGGTCCTGGAAAGGGCACAGAGAGTCGGCAGTGTTTTTGCCCCCATTCCTTGGTGTTGGATCTTATTAAGAAAGAAAAACCGCAGGGACCTACAACAGCCTCCCCACATGTGCAGTGGGTTGATTAGTTCATGAGACATTGGAATCAACTAGAGAGAAAAAAACCTTTGGGAGCTGAGGCCCAGCAGCTTCTGGAGTCAATATCTCTTGCTTATTGCTAGAGACCTAGAATGTCAGAACCTGAAGAGGCATTAGAAAAGAGATTCTCAGAGTTGGGCAAAATCTTAGAAAACAGAACATCAAAGCTGGGAGGGGCCTTAGAATAGGGAATGTCAGAGCTGGGAGGGCCCTCAGAAGAGGGAATGTCAGAGCCAGGAGGGGCCTTAGGACATCAGTGCTGCAGAGGGCCTCAGCCCTAGCTTTCCCCCAAACATGAAACCCCTCTACAGTAGCCCTACTAAGTATTTATCAAGCTTCTGCTTGAAGGCCTCCAATGAAGGAACATCCACTGCCTCCTAAGACAACACATTCCACTTGCGGATAGCTCTCATCCTTAGAAAGGTTTTGCTTGTCTGAACCCTTAAGTTGCTTCTCTACCCTTCTCACCCATCACTCCTGCTTATGCCCTCTGGGGCCCAGCAATCTCTTCTTCATGCGAGGGCCCTTCAGAGACCTAAAGGTCACTATCGTGTGCCCCTGTGTCTTTCCTTCTCCAGGCTTAACATATTTCAGCTGATCCCCATTTGAAATGTTCACCGGTTCTTTCACCATCCTGTTTGGCATCTTCTGGACACTGCACTTGTTTTTCTGCATCCTATGAGAACATTACCTTTTTATTTTACTTTTTGGGGAGTGAGTATGGCCATTATGTCATCTGTCCTCTTCGAAAATGGACAAACAACCCATCTGTCCATTTTCTTTATAAGTGCAGCACTGAGAGATTTTGCCAAATGCTTTGATTGAATCTAATCGCATTAAATTCCTCTGTTTCAACAGCCTAGTGACCTCATCAAAGCAAGAAATGAGGTTAGTATGACCTTTTCCCCAACTATTGGGTAACAGATCTCAGACTGGAGAGTACCCTGGAGCTCAGTTCCAACCTTCTCCTCATCCAAAAGGAGAAATGGAGGCAGAGAGAACTGAAGTTATTTGCCAAGGGTCACACAATTTATTAGTGTCTAAAGAAAGAATTGAACTCAAGTCTTCCTGAATCCATGTCCAGCACTCTGTCACCTGATTAGCTATTAAGATAAGCACTTAATTAGTCCTTCTTTGTCCAGTCTCTCGCCACTGCCGTCCATTCTTCATACAGCTCCCAAAGTGTTCCTAAAGAAGGGTCTGACCATGTCATTCCCCTTCTATCTCTAGAATCACATATGGCCCCCTCCATTTGGCATTTAAGGGCCTTCCCAAGCAGATTGCAGCCTGTTTCTCGGATCATTACCCATTACTGTCCTTCCTGTACTGCACCATGCAGCAAAACTATCTTGATGGCACTTCCCTGTGAACTTTCCATCTCCCATCTCAGGCTATCCCCCATCCCTAATTCCTTGCCTCTTTCTATAAGAAATCATAGGGGTTTTTTGTTTGTTTGTTTCTTCGAGCACTTTAATAGAGCCTTCTCTCCAAGCTGACCTCAGTGCATTATTGACAATACTGCCATTTGAATTCAATAATCCAGTCTTCCTAAGCTGTACTATGTCTAATACACGGATAATCATCCCTTCATTTTCTTTCAAAAGCTCTGTATGCTTCTTTGACAGCTCAGCTCACCTACTAAAAGAGGCCTGTCCTGATTTAGGGGACAGCTAGGTGGCACAGTGGATAGAGCACCAGACCTGGAATCAGGAAGATCTGAGTTCAAATCTAGTCTCAGACACTGACTAGCTGTGTGATCCTTGACAAATCACCTATAACCTTGTTTGCCTCAGTTTCCTCATCTATAAAATGAACTGGAGAAGGAAATGGCAAACCACTCTGGTGTCTTTGCCAAGAAAATCCCAAATAGGGTCATAAGAGTCAGACATGACTGAAACGAGCGAACGACAATAACAAATTCTGATTTACTCCAGTTGCTAGTACCTTCATCTCCAGAAATTACTTTGTGTGTTTGCATGTGTGTATGTGTGTGTATACATATCTATATATATATAATACATACACACACACACACACACATATATACACATAAAATTTACTTATTGTGTAAGAAAAGTGATCAAGGGAAACCATTATCTATTTGGTGAGTATCCCAATCAATGGGATTGGATTACACAGCTCCCCCTGTGTTCCTTATGTTCTTCACCTTGCCTAGCCCAGCGCTGTCCAAGAACTAGGTGCTTGGCAAATGCCCAATAAGTATTTTGACTCAGTTGGGTTCAGTAAACACTGATGGAATGAATGAATGAATAAATGTCTCCTGTAAAGTGGCCAGCTTGCCAGTTCAGCTGTGCACAAAACGTGGTTAAGTTACCCTAGCAGTCAAGAGTTATACTTTTTGAAATCCTAAAACCCAGGTACACCAATTAGTCCCATTCAGAGTCTGCTGTTGTTGAAGTCATTGGTTCCTTCAGCTTGAATGTTCTTAGAGATTGTCTCATCCAACTCCATCATTTTACAGGTGAGGAAGCTGGCCTTTTTGTGGGTCCCTCCTGACCCTCCAGCACTTAGTCTGAGCAAAGCTGATTGGCTGGCTACCAGAACAGGCTAGAGCTGATTGAGAAAGAGGCAGCATGGGGGCCTATCGAGATAGGGATTGTCGGCTAAGTGCTTTTGACATCTGCTTGCCTCTGGAAATCCCCCATCTATCCATCAACAGATCTGGAGAGAAGATGTAAGATGTAAGAGAAGATGTATACCTCTCTCTCTCTCTCTCTCTCTCTCTCTCTCTCTTTTTGTCTCTCTCTCTTTCTGTCTCTCTCTCTTTCTTTCATACACACACACACACACACACCAAGAGCTGTTTCAATAAAACCCCAGTTAAACAGGGTCTTGTCCATATCATGTCCCCAGCCTCACTGACTCTGATACTTCCATTTTCTCAATTTTAGCCTCTGTCCACCCTCTACCTTCACCCCTAATGGATGGATGACATGAGAGATTAAAAGGATGGAGAAACTCGATTTCTGAGTAGGGATAAGGGGGCATGGAATGGGATGAAATTGAAAAATATTTATTAAGCTCCTGCTATGGGGACCCAAATAGAAAACTGAGATAGTCTCAGCTCACACTCAAACTGGGAGATAGAACATAAAGGAAGGTCCATGCTCATGCTTAGATCATGGCAGATGGAGAAATTACTGATTCAATGGTCTCCTTCCACCTACTCTCATTCTGGAAGCATTCTCACACCTGAGCACCAAGTCTTTGGCCTTCATATTATCATAGATTTGCTAATCTAAAAACCACTTTATGATTCTCTTGAATGGCAGTCAGGTGGAAAAGAGTCAATCAGTTTATAAAAACTACTTGGGGGTGAGAGGATTAGATTTATTTGAGACATCTGACCAACCTCCTCAGAATGATTCTTAAAGACAGGCCTCTGGGAAGCCATTCACTTATTTAATAAACAATTATTAAGGGCTCATTATGTATCAGACCGTGCCATAAACACAGACAAAACAACTGTTACCCTCAGGGAGTTTATATTCTATCCTAAGGAAACATGATGAAAACTATTCGATAAATTAAAAATACACACAAAGTAAGTACAAAGTATTTTCATGGGGGAGGAAATTAATGGCTGAGTGGGGATCAGGAAAGGTATCGTGTAGAAAATGGCACTTGAATCAATCAAGCAATGATTCAACAAGCTTTTATTAAGCATCTACTATGTGCTTGTATACCCCATATGTAATATGGGGTATACAAGTACAGAATTAAGCAGTTCCCGACCTCAAGAAACTTACATTCTAATGGGGGAGAGCATATGTACATATACAGGTATATACAATCCAATCCAATAAACATTTATTAAATGTCTACCACGTGCTAAGCACTTTGCTAAGCCCTGGAGATACAATTAATAAAAAGATAGACACTCCTGGCTCTCAACAAGCTGAGGAAGAGGCCAGTTTAGGAAGATCTCTAAGCAACTGAGGCATTTCTATCTGATCCTAGTGGTAATAAGGATCCAGTAGAATTTAGTGGAGAGAAGTGACATGCTTAAATCTGTGCTTTAGGAAAATCTATGTGGAGGATGGATTGGAGTGGGGAGAGACTTTAGAAACAGACACCCATTGGGACACTATCACAATAGCGCAAGCAAAAGGTGATGAAAGTCTGGTCATGGCTGCATGAGTGGCGAGAAGGTGACACATAGAAAGATGTTGTAGAGATAGAAGTGACAAGATTTGGCAACTGATGGGACATGTTGGGTAAGAATGAAGAGTCAAAGTCAATCCCAAGTTTACACACTGGGGTGATAGGGGAGCGGTGGCTTCCAAAGTAGCAGGGGAGCTCAGGAGAGAAGAGGGCTTGGGGAAAACATGAGTTCTGTTTTAGACATACTAAGTTTGAGAGGTCCATGGGATATCTACTCCAAAATATCCAGTCAGTAGCTGACAAAGTAGTACTAGCGCTCAGGGGAGAGACTGGGGCTGGATGTATGGGTGTGTTTGTTGTGTATAAGAGAAAATAACTGAATTCATGGGAGCTCATGAGATCACTAAGAAAAACAATATGGAAAGGCAGAGATGTGGGAGATCCTCACAGTCAGTGGGCATGACAAGAATAAAGATCTAGCAAATTGAGATGGAATAGCTAGACAGGTAGGAGGAGAAGCTTAACCCCTTCCGAACCCAATCCTAATTCCATTTCTATCAACCAGCAAGCATTTATTGTTTGCTATGTGTCAGGCTATTTTATGGAGAACTCACACAGGGCAAGCGTTCACATGGTGGTCAGAAGAAGTGATACAAGGACACTCTCAAAGTCTCTCTCAAGAACTTTGGAATTGATTGTGTGACATGGGAGGCATTGGCACAGGACCGCTGAGCATGGCATTCCCATATTAGAGAAGGTGCTGTGCTCTGTGAGCAATGCAGAATTGAAACAGCTCAATGGAAATGCAGGATGTACAAGTTTGGAGTACCCACCCCAAATGTTCACACAGATTTTTTGTGCCCAACCTGTGGCAGAGTGTTCCAAGCTCATATTAGCTCGATCAGCCACAGTCAGACACATGTCATTTTGGTTCTTTTCGAGAATGAAGGACAACAACCAACCAACCAACCAACCAAGCATGTGTCAGGCACTTTGCTAGGTGTTGAGGATCCAGATACATTAAATGAAACGTTATGGTATGGTATGGTATGGTATGGTATGGTATGGTATGGTATGGTATGGTATGTTTTGTTATGTTATGTTATATTATGTTATGTTGTATTGTGTTGTGTCATGTTATGTTATGTTGTGTCATGTCATGTTATGTTATATTGTGTTGTTATATCATGTTATATCATATCATATTATAATGTTCTATTATGTTATGTTATGTTATGTTCTATCATATATCGCATCATATTCCAAAGGACACTCAGAATAAACGTGAAGCAAATACATGCAAAGGATCAGTGTCACACGTATATACACACACACACACATTTTCTTTATTATTATTATTATTTATGTAGTATTTTATATTTTTATTAGAGTATCCAGTGTGAACAGATGATCAAAAGCGTCAAAGGCTGCGGAGAAGTCAAGAAGGATGAAGATTGGGAAAAGGCCATTAGTTTGGGCAATTAAGCGATCATTAGCAACTTTGGAAAGAGTAGTTTGGGTTGAACTATGAGCCAGAATGTAGAACGTTAAGAAGACGATGAGAGTCGAGAGGAGGCAGAGTCATCTAGTATAGCCAGCGTCCTCAAAGAGTTTGGCCAGGAAAGGCAGGAGAAATTTAGACATTGGTTAGCAGGGATAGATGCATCAAGTGAGGCATATCTGAAGGCAGTAGAGAAAGATAGGAAATGATTGTAGATCGGAGAGAAAAGACGATGTGGGGCGGGAGCAGGGGGGAGACAATCTGTTAGAGAAGAAAGGAGAGATTGCACATAGAGGGCTTTCCCTCGGCAAAGGGAAGGGCCAGGGTGAAAGAGACATCGTTTAGTGAGGGAAAGACAGCTGAATGCTGTGAACTGAGGAGGAAGGGAAAAGAGGGAAATCTTGGTAAATGCCCTCAACTTTTTTCCAGTGCAGTATGAGGCAAGGTCCCCAGAGGATATGGTAGGAGGAGGGGTACTGATGGGAGATTTGAGAAAGGATGAGGTTTGGAGCAGTTCTTGGGGCTAATAGGTAAGGAAATCAGTTTGTGGGAGGGGTTAGAGAAGCATTGCCTTACTTGGGGGGTTGAGATTATGTCAAATATATTTGCAGAGGTCCCCCCACCCCGGCTCTGCGCTCTGGGTATTTGCTCTGGCTGTCCCCTACTCCCAAAATGCTCCCTTTCCTTATTTCCACCACCTGGTTTTTCTGTCTTCTTTCAAGTCCCAGCTAAGATCTCACCTTGTCCAGGAGGCTTTCATTCCACTGCCAGACAAGTTTCTGACTTTCTGGATACCCCAACTATGCTCCCACACTGGATGCTTTTATTTCCCACTCCCCATCACCCCCACTTTTCAGCTGCCTTTTGTGGGTGGTCTTCCCCCATTAGAATGGAAGCTCCTTAAGGGCAGACACAATCTTTTGCTTCTATTTATCGACCCAGAGCTAAGCCCAGTGCCTGGTACATAGTACATGCTTAATAAATGTTTATTCCCTCCCTTCTTTCCTTCATAATAAGTTTTCCATCCACTAAGACCCTCAGATTTTTTTCATATGAACTTCTATCTAGTCACTCTCCTCCATCTTTTGTTTGGATGATTGATCTTTTGAACCCAGAAATAGGATTTGAATTAAATCATCTCTAAAGGGTAGCTAGGTGGTACAATGAATTGATGGCACTGGAGGTGGAGTCAGGAAGATCTGAGTTCAAATCTATCCTCAGACAGTTTACTAGCTGTGTGACCCTGGGCAAGTCACTTAATCTTTGTTTGCCTCAGTTTCCTCATCTGTAAAATGGGGATAATAACAGCTCCTACTTCCCAAGGTGTCTGTGAAGATCAAATGAAATAATAATCGCAAAGCACTTAGCACAGTGCCTGCCATGTAAGCGCTACATAAACATTGTTATTGTAATAAGGATAAATGCAGGCTTGACCCAGTGGTCTAAAACCTGCAAGGACCTTTCTGAATCCTGATTCTGTTATACCGTGTGCTAGCTAGCTCTCCCAGGTTCCTATCAGCTTCACATCAATTAGCATGCTATCTATGTCATCAGTCCGGTTCACCCCCAGCCCCCAGGCCCCCAGCCCCTGGCTGGCTCCATGACTTTTCTGATTCCCACCTTTATGATGGCTGTTCTCTCTCTCTCCCTTTCTCTCTGTCTCTCTTTCTCTCTCTGTCTCTCTCTCTCTCTTTCAATATCTCCCTCCCTCATCTATCTATCTATCTATCTATCTATCTATCTATCTATCTATCTGTCTGTCTGTCTGTCTGTCTGTCTGTCTGTCTGTCTGTCTGTCTATCTATCTATTCTATCTATCTATCTATCTATCTATCTATCTATCTATCTATCTATCCATCTATCTACCTATCTATCTATCCATCCATCCGTTCCTTCATCTAACTAGATAGATAGATGAATGTTAAATAGTTAGATAGATGATAGATAGATAGATGATACCTGAACTTCCCAGGCAGCTTTCTGCCAGAGTCCTGCAAACATCCAGATTAGTACTGTGCATAAAGGAGGAAAAAGAGGAGCAGGTGGGAGAGAGAGAAAGAGCTTTTACTTCCAGAAATAACTTGAGAAATCAAGAGAAAGGATGAAGAGTAAGTGAATGGCTCCAGGGACCCCACCCCATCCTCACCCACATTCCTCGAGGATCTGGGCTCTGATGAAGTTCTTGGTAGAGAAGGGAAAGAGGAGAGGAACAAAGAATTTTCAATTCTTCCTTGACCCACCAGTCATTTAGAATATCTCCTTACAGGCTCTGGGGAGTCACAATGCAGTGACTCCCAGTGCAGTCCAGCTACTACCTTGGGCAAGTCACATAACTGGGCCTCAATTTCCTCATCTGCACGATGAGGGGGTTGGATTAGGTGGTCTTTTAGTCCTTTCCAGCTCTAGAACTATGATCTGTGACTTCTAAGATCCTTTCCAGATGTAAATCTTTCATCCTAAAAGATATGGGTTGGGAAGAGTCCTCCATGTAGGCAGAAAGTCAGTCAGGCAATAAACATTTATTAAGTGATTTCTATGTGCCAAATAAAGCAGCTAAGTGGCACAGAAGATAGAGTGCCAGGCCCGGAATCAGGAAAACCTGAGTTCAAATCCAGTCTCAGACACTATCTATGTGATCCTGGACAAGTCACTTAAGCCTGTTTGCCTCAGTTTCTTCATCTGTAAAATGAGCTGGATAAAGAAATGGTGAACCAATCCAGTATCTTCGCCAAGAAAGCCCCCAAATCAGTCACAAAGTGTCAGATGTGACTGAAAAACAGCTACACACGTGCCAAAGCATCAGGCTAAAGCTACAGCCACAAAAAAAGAAGACAGTCCCAGATCTCAAAATCTCAGTCTAAGGAGAGAGGCAATATGCAAACAGTTACATACAAACCAGATGTATAAGAGACAAATTGAAGATAATCAGGTGAGAGAAGGCACCAGAATTAAAGGGAACCAGGAAAGACTTCTTACAGAAAGCAGGAAGTTACCTTCCTTATATAACTTGGATAGATATCACCTAGGAAGGCGCTCTCAATGTTCCATTATAATTTCACCTCTTTCCACAAATCAAAGAATATTTATTAGGTACTTATAATATACAAATGGCTGTTTTAGGCACTGAGGACTCAAAGACCAAAAAGAAAAAAGGTCCCACCCTCAAGGAACTCATATTATGTTAATGGATTCAACGTAAATCAGTCAACAGGGTTAAGTACTTTCTTCTCCGTGACCTGAAATGGTCCAGACCAGTGGGGAAGGGAGAAAAAGGAATAAGCATTTATATAGCCTACTATGTGCCAGGCACTGTGCTAAGGACATTTACAAAATGATCTCATATCCAAAAAATGATCTCATATGATCTTCACCAAAATCTTCTGAGGCAGATGTAGTTATAATCCCCATTTTGCAGTTTAGGAAACTGAGGCAGAGAGAGGTTAAATGACTTGCCCAGAGTCACATAGCCACTATGTGTCTGAGGCTGTATCTGAACTCAGATCTTCCTGTCTCCATGCCTAGTGCTCTGACTAGCTGTGTGATCCTGGGAAAGTCACTTAATTTCTATTTGCCTCAGTTTCCTCATCTGTAAAATGGATATAAGAACACCAGTCTCCCAGGATTGTTGTGAGGATCAAATAAGATAATATCTGTAAATGCATTTAGCAAAGTGTCTGGCACATAGTAGGTGCTGTGTTGTTTGTCCTTCGTTTTCCAAGAGGACCAATGACATCATTGGGTAATGTCTTGATTCATGGGTGAATTGGATTCAAGTGAGGCAGAGTTGGACAAAGTCCTCAGCCTCAGCCTTTCTTCCATAGTCATCAAAGTCCAGCAGCAGAACAAAAGTCAAGATGTCTGGTGATGGTTCGAGATGCAGTGGATGACCTTGGCATCTTCAGTGTCTAACCAAGCTCTAAGTGCTCCACAGTGTCTGATTCAGCTGCATTCGTGGTCTTTGGAACAAATTGTTCTCATCTGCCCATTCCACCAGGGCAAGTGTTAACATGCTTGGAGTACTCATCCACCTAACTCACTGACAGGTTTGAGGCCTGTTAGTTACCCCCAACCTGGTTTAGCTCATCTGCAGAGATGGTGTGGGTGCTATGCAGGCTACGACTTCTTGGAGCCACAGGTGAGAGTTGAGTGTCAGGTGGACAGCAAAAGTGGATGAGCAACCCTCACAAAGGAGGTTCCAGTCCTCTTTCCTTTGCCCTATCCACAGCATCACGGTCTACCTCTCACTAGTGAGGAGAATAGGGTTGGAGTTTTAATGGGGGACATGGATAGAGAAGGGAATGGGGGATGGCAAGGAAGGCTTTTCTGAATTTATTATTTTGTCCTCCCTTTTTTAACATAGAAACTGTGGAGGCAGAAGAGTGCCTATATTGTCAGATGCAGTTGATGGGCTGGTTAGTCTTAGGAAATGTTTACTTTATTCTTTTATATTCTTTGTTAGAAGGCTATGGGTGGGAAAAAGGGAAATGTTACAGTAGGAGAGGAAGGAAACATAAAAACAAAAGATATTTTAAAAAAAGTTTTAAAGAAAAAATAAAGGGATTGAACAAGATTTCCAAAATCCCTTCCTTCTCAAAATTGTGGTTCTACAGGGGTTCTACAGTGGTTCTACAGTCCCCTGGTCTGGACACACAGGCAAAAATGCATATTTTCAAGATATGAAGTGAATGAAGTTTTAAACAACACTTTATTTAATTGGAATATTAACAAATAACACCTTCAACATGATTTCCATCGTTTGTGATGCAAAGGTTGATGTGCTTTGCAAGATTCACACGATCTCAATGCAATAACTCTGCATTGCCTATGTGTCCAGATCCCAGGGAGTACACTTATTTTTTATCTCCATTTTGCAGATAAGAAAACTGAGTCTCAGCAAGGTTAAGCAATTTGCCTGAGGTCACACAACAGCATTCTATCTGGGATCTAGCTCAACTGAGAGAAGCCAAGTGGCCTGAGTAAACCACTTCTGCCGTAGACAAATGCAGGGAGTAGGGATTGTTTTTCTTCCTCGTGGTCCCCTCCCCCAAATCTGGCCGTCTGGCTGGGTGGGCAGCTCAGTGTGGCTGTATAAGGCAGCCCCACTGAAGCCAACACCGTCTGTCTCCCTGGAGAGCCTCAGGCCTCCGCTCAAGCTGCAATCTGTCAGCCTGTCATGGGCTCACTTCACCAAAGCGTGGGTGAAGAGAGTTCAGGTTTTAAGTAAACAGGCACTTTAGAATTTAGCCCAAGCCAAGAGGGCTGTAATTCATTAGGCTGCCCGCTCCCCTCTGTTTATCCTAGGCCCGCTTAGATGGTCTTTTTGAAGCAGAGACCCTTCTCTACTTGTTGGTCTGTTTAGGGTAGCAGCTTGTATGATATCAACCCAGGAGAGGTGGGTGCGAGCCACAGGAGGAAGGAGGGAGAGACCCTGGATATGCCCTTCTCTGTGTCTTAATGATGGAGCAGCTAGGTAGCCTAATGGATAGCTCACTGGGTTTGGATTCAGGAAGATTTAATAGCTAACCACATCTAACATTTATGTAGTGCTTGCTATGTGCTGGGTATTATGCTAAACATTTTACACGCATCTCCTTTGATCCTCACCACAAACCTGGAAGGTAGGTGCTGTTATTATCCCCATTTTGCAGATGAAGAAACTGAGGAAAACAAACATCGAGTGACTTGCCCAGGATTACACAGAAAGAGAGTGTCTGAGGCTCTATTTAAACTCAGGTCTTCCTGACCCCAATTCTTCAATTTAATAATCTAATAAAACATTTATTAAGTACCTACTAGGTGCAAGGCACTGTGTTATATGCTGGAGATACAAATTTAAAAAAAAATGAAAGACAGTCTTTTCCATCAAGGAGCCTACAATCTAATGAGGGAAGATGATACAGAAAAGAAATCTGGAAATTGAGCGAGGAGCACAGTAGGGGGTACCAGGAGCAAGGGCATCTTGTTCTGTGGAGTTGAAACCAAACAGACTGCAGATGGAAAATGTAGTGAGCATTCAAGTTCAGGTTCTGCCCTCTCTAAAGGAAAGCACTCTGTGCTATATGGACCTACTATGTGCCAGACACTGTTCTAAATGCTGGGGATACAAAGGAAAAAAATATAGCAGTGCTGCACTCAAGAATCTATCTATCTATCTATCTATCTATCTATCTATCTATCTATCTATCTATCTATCTATCTATCTATCTACCTGTCTGTCTGTCTGTCTGTCTGTCTGTCTGTCTGTCTATCCATCCTTCTATCAATCTATCCATCTATTCATCCATCTATCTATTTATCTTTCTATCTATCCATCCATACATTCATCTATCTATCTGTCAGTCTGTGCATCCACCCATCCATCCATCCATCTATCCATCCATCCACCCATCCATCCATCCATCCATCTATCCATCCATTCATCTATCTATCTATCCATCTATCTATCTATCTATCTATCTATCTATCTATCTATCTATCTATCTATCTGTCTGTCTGTCTGTCTGTCTGTCTGTCTGTCTGTCTGTCTGTCTGTCTGTCTGTCTGTCTATCCATCCTTCCATCAATCTATTCATTTATCCATCTATCTATCTATCTGTCTATCTATCTATCTATCTATCTATCTATCTATCTGTCTGTCTGTCTGTCTGTCTGTCTATCTATCTATCCATCTATCTATATCTATCCAGTATATCTCTATATCTATCTACCTATCTATCTATCTATCTGTCTGTCTGTCTATCTATCCATCTATCTATATCTATCCAGTATATCTCTATATCTATCTACCTATCTATCTATCTATCTGTCTGTCTGTCTGTCTGTCTATCTATCTATTTATTATTATTATTGTTATTATTATTGCTTTTCTCTATATCTCCTGTGCTTAGCTCCCTACCTGGCACATTTGTTGTTGTTTGGTCATTTCAATCATATCTGACTCTTCATGATCACATTTGGGGTTTTCTTTGGAGAAGCTACCAGAATTGTTTACCATTTTCTTCTCCAGCTCATTTGACAAATGAGGAAACTGAGGCAAACAGTGTGAAACGACTTGCCCAGGTTAGCTCACACAGCTACTAATTGTCTGAGACCATATTTGAACTCACAAAGATGAGTCTTTCTGACTCTAGGCCTGGCACTCTATCCACTGTGCCACCCTAGCTGTCCTGTCACATAGTGGACACAATAAATGCTTATTGACTTGACAGTCTAATGGAGAAGACAACTTGTTTGCTAAGAAGCAACACAGTTGCTAAGCTGGAAAAGTTAATGCCATGGGGTATCACATCTGGTGCATGGCTTCTGGCTAGCATGTCCCTCAAAAGTAGCTTTCAAGAAAAAAAAAAGATGTGACTCCCCTAAGGGTTGATGGAGGAAGGAAGGAAGGAAGGAAGGAAGGAAGGAAGGAAGGAAGGAAGGAAGGAAGGAAGGAAGGAAGGAAAGGTCCTCCTAGTATAAAGTTTGAGCCCTTGGTCCCTACATGGAATGTAGACTCAACTAGCCAAACTTGTTCCAAAGAGATGCTCCAAGCTGCCTTGCCTCTCCTTTTGGGCTTCTTTGCCTCTAGCATCAATCCTATGAATATCAAAAGGTTTCCTAAGGCCTGAGAGAGTGGGTGACATGGGCGTGTATTAAAGCGATGTGAATAACAGGCACCATGCCGTGATGATCCAGACTATGAGAGTCAGACCCCCAAAGGAAGATTCCCACTTGGTATTTGATTGTATTATGATAAGTACAAGTGAAATGGCTAATTAGCAGCCTTACAAAGACTCTGTCTCAATGAGATATGAATATTAATCAGCCTCCCCATCATTGTACTAGTAGAAAGAAGTTACTGAATTCAGTTAATGACTATAGAATCACAGAAGAGAAGAGAGAGAATGGGGGAGAGAGAGAGAGAGAGAGAGAGAGAGAGAGAGAGAGAGAGAGAGAGAGAGAGAGAGAGAATGGTAAAAAAAAAAAGTAGAAGAAAGAAAGAGAAAGAAGAAAGGAAAGGAGAAAGGATAGGGAGCCCTCAAAGGTCATTGTGGTTGGATGAAGAGACACAAAGGCCACAGCCCGACAGGGGACATGATGAATTTTCTCTTTTCTACCCATTTGTTACCTGATTCATATTTGTACACTGGATACTTTCCATACTCTCCCCTTTGAGGGAAAATCCTAGACTTTGAGCCCATTTCTACAATTAGAAGCTCTATAAACAGCAACTTCCCTCTGAGTTTCTGGGGTGCAATTGATGAGCTAGTGAAGTGGGAAGTGGGGAGCCCATTTCTCCTACTGAGAAGTAAGGCAACCCCATAGCAATGAACCCAAGGCAAACCCTAAGGTCAGGTAAAGGGTAAGGACTGGTGCTGGCCACAGGACCTTGTGACCTCAGCTGAGTGGTGCCCAACAAGTCCCTGTGATAGATAAAAAATAAATAATGCAAGAGACATCCAAAATGCCACCTCCTAGGTCAACCTTATGAACCCTCCAACCAAAGAGTGACCTATAATGGAAGGCTATGGCCATGTTCCAAACATTAGGCATAGAGCAGAAAATTAGTTCTCTGTGTATCCCTAGATGAATGAGACACAAAGACAATCAAGGGCTCTGGAAGCCAGCTGCCTCAGTATCTCTGAGGTGATGGACAGATATGTCAAGAGAGAGGGACATGATGGGCATCTTCATCCCCACACCAATGGGGACAACTAGCTCATCTTCCACCTGGAATTGGAAACCCCTCACCCTCCTACCCCTGTCATTACAG
Organism: Phalanger gymnotis; assembly: GCA_028646595.1. Classification (NCBI taxonomy): domain Eukaryota; kingdom Metazoa; phylum Chordata; class Mammalia; order Diprotodontia; family Phalangeridae; genus Phalanger; species Phalanger gymnotis. The sequence continues at coordinate 23,729,244 of CM053622.1, forward strand.
TGTCCCAAGCCCAGCTTCCAAGTCCCTTAGGGAGGTACTGAGCCAGCATTCACCATGTTCTCTATTGGGCTGTAGATTTTGTGTCTCTGTATCCAACCAGAAGTCTAGGATCCTATGATCTCTGAAAGCCCCTGTCCCTCTCTTCTTTCCCCTGCTCTTCTTTCTACTTCTCTTTTTCTCTTTGGTTTCCCTTTATCATTTTCTCCCTCTCTTCTCCTATGTGTATGTAAATATGGTACCCAATAAATAGTGCTGGATTTGTACTTGCAGAACTGCTCCATCACTTACTAACTGTACCCAATTACTTCTATTGGTTTTATATCTAGAACTTTGGTCACTTCTTCTAACCAAGGGGTGGGGAACCTGAGGCCTCAAGGCCACATGTGGACTTTTAGGTCCTTGGGTGCAGCCTTTTGACTGAGTCCAAGTTTTACAGAACAAAATAATCAATCTGGAGCTTTAAGACACCAGCTAGGCTAATTCTCTCCACCTTATAGATGTGGACAGTGAGGCCCAGGGAAAAGAAGTGGCTCGGCCAAGGTCACACAGCTTCTGCCTGTGTAGGCAAGATGGGCTTCAAACCCAGCCACTGTGAACTGCCAGTGGCAAAGTTTCTGCCATCCTGCCTTCCTCTTTTCCTCTCCTGCTTTGTGGTTGGCTTCTCCCCTTCTTTAAAATGCCAAGCACCAAGGGCAGAGGATAATAGATTTAGGGCTAGGAGTGGGGGACCTTAGACCTCACCTCATCTAGTGCCCTCATTTTACCAACCAGGCCATCCCTGAGCCCTTCACCTAATTCTAAACCTGTGACTTAGTTAAAATTCTTTGTTTGACAAAATGGGAAAATGGAACCCAGAGAAAACAGAACCTTGCTCATGTTTCCTTAGAATTTGGGAGTTCGCTTATAAACGGCTCTTAACCTGGGAAACACAGCCCCCCCCCCATGCATGAGTAGATTTCAGAGGGTCTTGGATGAGAGTGACCCTAAGAGGTAGAGTCTACGGGTGTAGACCTGTTCCCTGTGTGACCATAAGCTAGCTACTTTTGACCTCAGTTTCTTCATATGTAAAATGAGGGGTGGGGTAGGGCTAGAAGGACTCAGCTATGTCATCCATTTCTACTTCTGAATGAGACAAAAATGACACCTCCATTTTGATATACTCGTTTTCCTCTGTCATCCTAGGTATTTTTGATGCATTCAGAAGCATTTTTGAGAAGGGATTTCTGTCAGCTTTCACTAGACTGGCAAAGGGGTGCAGGACACACAGAAAAAGTCAAGAATCCCTAGACTAGCTGAGTTCTATGATCCTAGATGCAGAACTGGAGACCTAAGAGGTCTTATGGTCCAACCACTATATTTTATATACGTTACATATATAATAATGTCTATATATGTTATAACATAACAAACAAAACAAATAAAATAAACAGAAAACAACTAGAAAAGAATAATATAACAATAATTGTAGCTAGCATTGAGATCGTATTTTAAGTTTTGCAAAGCACTTTACAAATATTATCTCATTTGATCCTCACAACAACCCTGGGCAATACAGGCTATTTTACACATGGGGAAACTGAGGCAGGAAGAGTTAAGTGACTTGCTTAGGGACACACAGCTAGCAAGTTCCTGAGGCAGGATTTGAACTTGTCTTCCAGACTCCAGGTCCAGCACTCTCTCCATTAAGAGGCTACTTGTTATCATGGAGAGATCGACTGGACTTGGAACCAGGAAGACTTGGATTCAAATCAAGATTCTGACTCTCATGAGCTGTGTGTGCAGGAGCAAATGACTTCAACACCCTGAACTTCAGTTTGCTCATCTGTAAAATAGTTAAGTAAAAACAACTAGAAAACAGATAAGCAAAATCAACAATGGGAGTCACCTGACACCTGTATATCACATTCCGTATTTGGTCCCTTGTTGTTCCATCAGAAGATGGTAATTCCAATTAAGAGTTTAGATATGTTTATACATGTATTTTGTATATTTTTGTTTATATATATTTTGTATATATATATGTATGTATTATTGTTTATATATACATACATGCATGTGTAGATGTATATATAAACATACATAGTATTATAAACAGTAGTCTATATATACACATGTATACATACATATATTTTCACACACATATATGCAGCTAGGTGGCACTACAGTGGATATAGCTCCAGGTCTGGAGATTCATCTTCCTGGGTTCAAATCCAGCCTCAGACACTTCCTAGGTGTGTGACTCTGAGCAAGTCACTTAACTCTGTCTGCCTCAGTTTACTCATGTGTCAAATGAGCTAGAGAAGGAAATGGCAAATCACTCCAGTATCTCTGCCAAGAAGACTCCAAATGGGGTCATGGAGAATTGGATGTGACTGAACAACAATAACAATATGCAATCCTCCTGGTTATGCTTCCCCATTTTAAAGATGAGCAAATTAAGGTAAAGAAGTAGAAATTGATGACATAGCTGAGTCCTCTAGCCCTACCTCACCCCTCATTTTACATATGAAGAAACTGAGGTCAAAAGTAGCTAGCTTATGGTCACACAGGGAACAGGTCTACACCTGTAGACTCTACCTCCTAGGGTCACTGGAAAGATCAAACAAGATAACATAAGAAGAAACTTTGGCAAACTTTAAAGCATTGTAGAAATGTCTCCAATGATTACTGTCATTATGGGACTTGTTGCTGTTGTTATCATTACAGACACGGACACAGAAATGAGCTGTTCGTCCTTTCTAGTCGGAACATTCTCAGATGTTCTCCCTCCTCTTCACTCCCGTTCCCGTTATCTCTGTTTCTCTTTCTCATGTCTCCTTCTGGTCACCCTGTCTTTGCCCCTTTCTCCAGGAGCTGTTTGTTTGTTTGCTTTTTCCTTCTCCTGAGCATGGGTGGTTTTGATGCTATTTCTGAATGTCAGCTCCACCCCCTCCATTGGCCCTCGGGCTTCCTAGTCCCTGTCAGGCACTGACAAGCCTTGCCAGTCTGATAAGCTTCGTTTCTCCTAGGTTTTCACCTCCTGTCTCTCTTGCTTGGCTCCATCTCCATGCTTGTTTTGTCCTTGTTTTCTGTAGGTCACTCCTAGCCACAGCCCTGCTCCTGACTCACCCTGCTAACCTGGTTTGTTCTCTGAGACTCAGTTTCCCATGTTATCCTGTCCCCACATGTGCTTCTGCAACTCTCCAGCTCCCTCTGAGGCTCATCTTGAGAGCCATTCCTCCAGGAAGCCTTTCCTGATCCTCCCATTTGTTAATGTCCATTCTCCCCCAAATACTTTGTATTTATTACAGATCCTACCACAGAGACTTAATTGCTGTGGGCCGGTCATTTACCAGTCTCTGTCACAGTTTCCTCATCTGTAAAATGAGATTAATAATAATTCCTACCTCACAGGGTTGTTGTGAGGCTCAGATGACATAAGATTCTGAATAGATAGATAGATAGGGTTGATAGGTGAATAGGTAGTGATGGATAGGTAGATGGAGAGATAGATCTACAGGCAGATAGATAGATATAGATAGAATTGATAGAAGGATAGATAGAGATGGATAGGTAGGTGGAGGAATAGGTAATTTATAGATAGATAAAATTGATAGGTGGATAGATGGATGGATGTAGAGATAGATGGATAGATAGATGGACAGACAGACAGACAGATAGATAGATAGATAGATAGATAGATAGATAGATAGATAGATAGATAGATGGATGGATGGATGGAAACAGGAAAGATATCATGAAGAAGAGTTGATTTAGCTGTGTCTTGTAGGAAGAGAGGGACCCTGAGAGACAGAGGTGAGGAGGTCATAGGCTCCAAGCATGGTGGATGGCTACTGCAAAGACATGGTGACAGAAAATGGGATGCTGAGTGTGAAGAACAAAGAGAAGGATGGTTTGGCTGGATTATAACATAAAGGAAGATGTGGCCAAGTCAGCTTGCCCAAGTGTGTTGGTAAGCAAAATGGGTTCCTTAACACTTAGTGCCCTTGAAGAGTTTGGCTTTTGTTTGCTTTGAATAATGCTAAGCCCCAGGCCCAAACCCCTATTAGGTGTAAAACCTATGTGGGTGTGGATTGGCAGCTAAGGTGGGGCCCAAGGTAGGGCTAACTCCAGGGAGGGCCTAGTTTACATGTCTGGGACAGTCAAGGCTCTCAGACCACGTGGGTTTAAGTCTACCTTTTTGTGACTATTTTAGGTCACGTGGGGGAGTTGCATGTGTGACTCACCCCTGACGCTGACAAAGATATAAAATCCAGGGGTTGGCCTCTTCTTCCTTGGAGCTCTTTTCCCAAGCAGTAGTGGCGCGTGACTCTGGGCCAGTCCTTCTTCTGAGCTCCTAGGCTGAACCTAGATGTTGGTAACTATGAATTGTATTGGGTCTGTTTGTAATTTGTTTAAGGGCTCTTGAGATGGTGTTGATGAGGAAACTCTGGGCAGCTGTAGCTAAGGAGCCCTCCAGCTTGTAGACCCGGATGCTGAGACTTTGTTGAACTCTGGTACCTATGTATTGGGATTTGAATCAGACAAGGTCTGTCTGTTGATGTTTGTAATTTGTTTGTATTTTGCTCTGAAGTTCAGGGTGCTGCCTTTTTCCCCTGAACTAAGTGAATGATATTTGTGTGCTGAATTAAAGTAAGTTTGCCAACCCCTTAACCTTGCTTTCCTTATTAAGGCAGATCAAAAGAACCTGGGCTTTCTAGGTGCTGGCAGCTTTCTGGGTGCTGGCTGTGGGTGGATCTTACACCCCACATACTAAGGTTAGTTTTCTCCTCTGTAAAATTGACAGAATGGACCAGAATCACATAGTCAAAAGGGATAGAAAAGGTCACCTAATCTGATCCCCTACTCTATGCAGGTACAACCCCATGGCAACTGGTCACTGACTCTTTGCTTGAATCTTGCTTGATGATAGAGAATTGGAATCTGGAAGATCCAAGTCAAATCCTGTTGCTAACATTTGCCAGCCATGTGTCATTTATTAGAATAATATCTGACACAAAGTAGGCACTTTATAAATTTTTGCTGATTAATTGATTGACCAAAGTGAAATTACTTATCCTCTTTGAGAGTCTGTATCCTCATCTACTGAGTATCTAGGTGGCACAACGGATAGAGCACCAGACCTGAAGTCAGGAAGGCTCATCTTCCTGAATTCCAGTCTAACCTCAGACACTTACTAGCTCTGTAACGCTGGTTAAGTCACTTAACCCTATCTGCCCAGTTTCCTCATCTGTCAAATGAGCTGGAGAAGTAAATGACAAACCACTCCAGAATCATTGCCAAGAAAACTCCAAATGGAGTCACAAAGAGTCAGACATGACTAAAACAACTAAGTGACAATTCCTAATACATTAAATGGAAATATTCGTAGTACTAACCCCATAAGGTCATTATAAGGATCAAATGAAAGGGGGGTAAATTTATATAAAGTGCTTTGTAAACTTTCAGGTACTAGATGGGGTTTCTCAAAAGTCTTAGTGTGGTTTTAATTTATTAAAACCATAATAGCTTAAAATTTCATGGGTATAATTATTGTAATTAACATAATTGTTAATATCTGTAATTACATCATTATATTTAATTCTATTCATTATAATGGCTATTACCATTTTATTATAATTAATGTTATTAATATTATTAATCTTTACTAACTTAAAACTACACTCAGACTTTTGGGACCACTTATATAAAGTTATCATTGATTATTGAATTATTATCTTAATATAGCATATATTATAATACAGTGATATGTGATTGCTAATAATAATAATAGCTAACATTTACATAATGCTTACTGTATGTTAGGCACTGTGCTAAGTACTTTACAAATACTATCTAATTTGACCCTGACAACAATCCTGGGAGGTAGGTGTTATTATTATGTCCATTTCACAGTTGAGGAAACTGAGGCAACAAGTTATATATATATTATTATTGTTAACATAATTGTCTATGTATGTAATGATTATTAATATAAGTATTCTTTGTACCAGAACAGGATTTTTCTCAGTATAGGAAATTCCTTTTACCCATGCAAGTTGGTATGTTCTCTGCAACCTATAGTGTCAGAGAGTTTCCTGGGGCCCTGACATATTAAGTGACTTGCCTTGAATCACCAAGCCACCATGTGTCAGAGGCAGGAGTTGAACCTAGGTTCCTAATTCTGAGACTAGCTTTCTATCTACTGAGTCATGGTCATGGTCATGGTCATCATCATCATCATCATCATCATCATCATCAATAACATTACTATTATTATTATTAGGCAGCTAGGTGTCATAGTCGAAAGAGCACTGGACCCGAAGTTAGGAAGATCTGAGTTCAGATCTGCACTCAGACACTTACTAGCTATGTGACCCTGGAAAAGTTCATTTGTTTGCCTCAGTTTCCTCATTTGTAAAATGGGGATAATAATAGTCCCTACTTCTCACAGTTGTTGTGAGGATCAAATGAGATAATATCTGGACAGCCCTTTCCCAAACTTAAAGTGGTCTATAAATGCTGACTTAGAGCTTAGGGTGTCAGTGACATCTACAACAGCCATATTTCTCCCTGGTGACTCTCAGCCATCTTGGCCATATCTACATCCCCAATTTTTCTCCACTTGTTTTACTTGACTTTTAAATTAATCAAAGTCAGGATAAATGTTAAACAAGTTGCTTTTTTTTTTCCTTTTTTAACCCTAAGTTTTCTCTAAGGATAGGTCAAAACTTGGCAGAAAGGTAGGATGTTACTGGTCTGCTTTTACTGTCAGCAGGATTAGGGGAATGCTGGAAGCATCCTTTGACGTTGGAGTTGGTGGAGGGGTTCCTGACTCTAGAGAGAGAGTTTCAAGACACACTCAGGCAAGGATAAGGCATCTGGGAATTCAGCTGGTGACTTTGTCTCAATGCCAGAGTCACCCTCAGGTCCTGGCTCTCTCTTGTCCACACATCCAATCGGCTGCCAAGTCTTATCCCTTCAATCTTCATGGCATCTCTTGCATTCATCACCTTTGCTCCATTCCCATGGCTGTCACTTTAGTTCAGACCCTAATAAGCTCCCATCTAAACTCTTGTGATAGCCATGATTTCCCTACCTCCCTTCTCACCATCTTGCAATTTAACCTCAAAACAGCTGCCCAGTTGCTCTTCATGGAACAGTTCTGACCCTGTTACTCCCCTGCTCAAGAAGCACCAATGGCTCACTATCACCTCTAGAATGAAATGCCATCTCCTCTGTCATTGGAAAACCAACAAAATATGACTGCAGCCTATCTCTAGGTTCAGGACTCCCTTTCACACATTTTGTACTCCAGCTGGTCACACAACTAGTCAGTGTCTGGAGCCAGGATTGAGCTTTGGTCTTCCTAACTCCAGGTCTAGTCCTCTGTGCACTATGGCACCTAGCTGCATAATGAAAACAACAATAATGAGCATAACAATAAATAATAACAATATAGACATAAACAAAACATAAACAACATGATAAGAACAACAAACATAAGAACTATAAACAATTAATGAAATATAACCAACCTAATGACAACAATAATAATGACAATAACAATATAAACATAAATAACACATAGACAACCCAACAACAGACACAATAAGAACAACAATGATAAGTATAATAACAATATAAACATAATAAAACATAAACAATGGGATAATAACAATGACAACAATAATCATTTATATAGCACTAATGTGCCAGGCATTATGCCAATAGCTTTACAATGTGATCCTCAGCACAGCTCTGGGAGGTAGATGCTATTATCATCTTGATTTTACAGATGAGGAAAATGGCAGACAGCAGTTAAGTGACTTGCCCAGGGACACACAGCTATTAAGTGTCTGAGGTTGGATTTGAACCTGGGTCTTCCCGACTTCAGTTTCAGCACTCTATCTACTAGGCCACCTATCTGTCCCCTCTTTTTCCCTTCCCTTCTTTTTAATCTTCTATCTCCCCCAATCCTGAATCTCTGTTTTATCCCCCAAGCTCCACCCTGCCTTTCTGACAGAATCAGTCTTTTCCCTTTGCTGGGCTGTCCTGCCTGGTAAAAATGACTCATTTAGTAACAATTTAGTGATCTCTCAATAACAGACCCTTCCATAGTTAAGAGAACAAAGCTTTCTCTCCATCTCATGTGACATTCTCCATAATCCCTGCAGGTACTATGGGAAATCCTCATTTGACAGAAGAGACCAATGCTCAGAGACAGTAAGGGATTTCTTCATTGGTCACACAGCCAACAGGTGGGTTTTAAACCCAGATCTTTGTGATTCCAGATCTAATGCTCAAGCCAACCCATGATAATAGCAGGCATTGATAAGGCACTTTAAGGTCCCCAAAGTACTTTACCCATGTTATCTTATTTGATTCTCCCTGGGAGGCATCTTTTCTTTTTATCACCATATCTTATTATCATGTAAAATTACCATTTTACAGAATAGGGAACTGAGACTGATAAAGAGTATTTGGGGTTGAACTTCAGAAAGTCAGCACACCTGAAAGGGAGATGAAGAAAGGTTTCCCAGCTTAGTCCTTGCTGCCCATTCCCCAAAAGCGGGCATGGGGAGGGATTCCCCAATGGGAGAAGGAGGCTGCTGTGGCAGAAGACTGTTACAGGGTAGGATAGATGTTCTAGGCTGAGGAAGTCCCAGATGCTGAGTGAAGGTCCAAGGTGAGACCGCAAACTCAACACCCTCTCACCTCTGATATTTTATCTTCCAAGTCCCTTCTTGGCTCTGGCATTTTATATTTTAAAGTCACTCTCAGCTATGACATTCTCTATACAAGAACAGAAATAAGAGACAGAGTGGGGGGGTAGTAAATAGGTGAGGGAGCATAAAAGGGGTTGCTAGATAACAAGGCTAGAAAGAGAGGCTCTGAGCAGAGTTGGAAAGGCTTTCTTTTTTATTTTAATCAATTTATTATTGATTATTAACATTTCTTTTTCTTCAATTTTGAGTTCCAAACTCCTTCCCTCCCTTCAGTTTTTTCCCCATCCATTGAGAAGGCAAGTGATAGGATGTATTTTGGAACAGTTTGAAACGGCAGAGAAGGAGGTCCTTGGTCCCGGGGCACGGCCCCTCCACCTTCATGGGGGTCATGGATTCCTCTGGCAGATGATGCAGCTAGGAGAAGGACCCCTTCTCAGAATCAGGGTATATATATATATACACACACATATATATATGTATATATGTATATGTATGTATGTATGTATTTTTAATATGTTTAGTTTTCAGCATTGATTTTCACAGGAGTTTGAATTACAAATTTTCTCTCCATTTCCACCCCCCCACTCCAAGATGGAGTACACTCTGGTCGCCCTGTTCCCCAGTCATCCCTCCCCTCCGTCACCCCTCTCCCCTCCCATCCCCCTTTCTCTTCTTTTCTTGTAGGGAAAGATAAATCTCTATGCCCCATTGCCTGTGCAACTTATTTTCTAGTTGCATGAAAAAAAATCTTTTTTACTTTTGAACATCTATTTTTTTAAAACCTTGAGTTCCAAATTCTCTCCCCTCTTCCTTTCCCATTCACCCTCCCTAAGAAGTCAAGCAATTCAACATGGGACACATGTGTATCATTATGTATAACCCTTCCACAATACTCATGTTGTGAAAGACTAACTATATTTTGCTTCTTCCTAACCTATCCCCCTTTATTGAATTTTCTCCCTTGACCCTGTCTCTTTTCGAAAGTGTTTGTTTTTGATTACCTTCATCCCCATCTGCCCTCCCTTCCGACATCCCCACCTTTTTTATCTTCTGCCTCTTTCTTTCCCGTGGGGTAAGATACCCAACTGAGTATGTATCGTATTCCCTCTTCAGGTCAAATCTGATG
>CM053622.1:23739577-23809157 GCA_028646595.1 Phalanger gymnotis
CAATCTAATTTTGAAGGTAGTATTTTCTTCAGTGGTCTTTTGGACCTCCTTTTCCATGTGGGTAATTCTGCCTTTCAAGGCATTCTTCTCCTCATTGGCTTTTTGGAGCTCTTTTACCATTTGAGTTAGTCTATTTTTTAAGGTGTTGTTTTCTTCAGTATATTTTTCAGTATTTTTTGGATCTCCTTTAGCAAGTCATTGACTTGTTTTTCGTGGTTTTCTCTCATCCTTCTCATTTCTCTTCCCAATTTTTCCTCTACTTCTCTGACTTGCTTTTCCCAATCCTTTTTGAGCTCTTCCATGGCCTGAGACCAGTTCTTGTTTTTCTTGGAGGTTTTTGTTGTAGGCTCTATGACTTTGTGGACTTCTTTGTTTTGGTCTTCTTTGTCACCAAAGAAGGATTCCAGAGTCTGAGACTGAATCTGGGTGTGTTTTCACCACCTGGTCATGTTCCCAGCCAACTTACTTGACCCTTGAGTTTTTCATTGGGGCATGACTGCTTGTAGACTAAAGAGTTCTATGTTTCATACTTGGGCGTATGCGCTGCCATACCAGCACTCCTCCTTCCCCAAGAACCCCCTACCCAGACTGGGCTTAGATCTTCAGCAGGCTCTTCACTCCTGCTCTGATCAGCCACTTAATTCCTCCCACCAGGTGGGCCTGGGGCCAGAAGCAACTGCAGCTGTAGTTCTAAAGCTGCCCCACTTCCACTGCTCCAGGGGCGGTGGCCGAACCGCAAACTCCCTGTCCCTAGCAGCTTTTCCCACTAACCTTGTCTGTTGTCTTTGCTGTTTGTGGGTTGAGAGGTCTGCTGCAGCTCACTGATTCAGGGTGCTAGGGCATGCTCTGCCCGGTTCCCGGTCTAGTCGGTCCGCGGTCTGGTCTGTCCACACTGCCCACACTGCTCTGTTCCGCTCAGCTCCGCTCCCCTCAGCTCCCAGCTCCGTGCGGGATAGACCTTACCCAGTGACCATCCAGGCTGCCCTGGGCTGGAGCCCTGCTTCCCTCTGCTACTTTGTGGGTTCTGCAGTTCTAGAATTTGTTCAGAGCCATTTTTTATAGGTTTTTGGAGGGACTTGGTGGGGAGCTCAAGCTAGTCCCTGCTTTCCAGGAGCCATCTTGGCTCCACCCCAGAATCAGGTTTGTTTAAAGCATAAAATAAAATGCATAGGGTTACAAAGCACACTAATTATATTAAAACACAGGCATCGAAAGTTTAAAAAAGTTCAGGAGCCCCAAGTTCAGAATCTATTTTAGAGACTTTTCTGCCCTAGAAGTGATGGGAAACTACTGGATCTTCTTCCACATGGAAGTAACATAGATGTCATAGATGTGTTGCCTACTCTGAGGCCCCTCGCACCTCTGACATGCCCTGTTTTTAAAGCGCCTACCAGCCCCAAAATTCTGTGTTCTAAGAACTTTCCCAGCCCTGACATTCCTTATTCTAAGAACCCTCCCACCTCTGACATTGCCTATTCTAAGGCCCCTTCCAGCCAAGACATCCCCTGTTCTCAGGACCCTCCCAGCTCTGACATTTTATTGAGCAAATGTCTCCCCTCCCACACCCTGATGAAAGCTGAGAAGAGAAAATCATAAAACCTGCCCTTCTTTGTTTTTACTAACTTTTATAACCAGGTTCTAAAACCCACAATTTCCATAGGCTCCCACATTGACCTGTGATGCAAGTTTTTATACAGAGAAACTGGGAACTCAAAAAACCTTTTGCAAAAAGCGCTTCTTCTAGGATAAGGGATTGTCACCAGTTCCTTAGGCAGACTGTTCTTAACCTTGTGGATTGTGCATGAAACTGCATGGACAGAGGACAGCAAACAAATTTATTGGACTTCCTCTTGTGGCCAGGCCAGAAGACCTCTCAAGCTGCCTTCCAGTCTAGCAGTTAGACTCATTTGTCAGGTGATAGACCTGGGCAGAGTCTGGCCTTCAAGATGCCTCAGTTCAGCAGATGATCCAGTGAGAGGCACTTTTGGCAGATTTGGCTTGGTGATCTTCAGGCTTGCCTGGACCATAATAGATAATATTTGATAGTGACTTCCAGGCACATCTTACGTGCAACATAGAAAAAAAAACAGCGGTACCAACTTGGTTGGACTTTAAGGGAGGAGAGGGAGGAAAGCTGAGTGGTGAGACTTCACTGAGATCTTGAATAAGTCCATTTCCTAAGGATCAAAGGACCACAGATTGTGTGTGAAAAAACTCCTTTGGCATGTCTGAACATTTTTGGTGATTTTCTCTGGCCAAGATGTTTTTTGGATGGCATATTACCTTTATTTCAAATACTGAATTAATGGTGCATGGAAAGTGCCCTGATCTCCTTGGAAGGAGGACAATGACCTAGTACGAAGATTTATTCTTCGGGGGCTGGAAAGGGACCAGAAGTAGGAAGCTAGGGAAGAGATTGCTAAAAGTGGGGCCTTTAATGAAATCACCCACTCCCTTAAAAAAGTGGCAGCTGAGCTCCCCTAAGAAATTAACCAGTGGAAAAATCCTTCCCCCACCTCCTCATGGATACATATGTGCCAGCCTGGACCAAACCACATCTCTGGCTAGAAGGCTGTTTTATGGGCTGTTTTTAGAAAAGAGAAATGAAATCATTCCTTGGGGAAGTGTTTGATTATTTTTAAAAATCAAGGGGTCTGGCCAATTTGAGGAGAGAGGGAAAGAGGGGGAGGGAGTGAGGGGGGAGTGAGAGAGAGAGAGAGAGAGAGAGAAACACACAGGGACATTAATTATCTCTGGGGCGAGGGTCAGAAAGAAAACTTCAAGAGATCTCATAGACAGCCATGTAAGTCATGGAGCAAGCTGGCCACAGAACTGAGAAGACTCATGGCCATTGGATTGCCAAGTGGGCCACTTTCTTATAATGACCATGGCCCCTGACTAATGATACCCAAACAGTTCAAGTCTCTCAGGGACTGTTGAACGTTGGGCTCAGGAGAGCCTAATAGATGAGGAAAAGTGGAAAGAATTGACTGCACCTTGGCCAATGGCAGTAGAGAAAGAGGGCCTATAAGTTAATGACTTCATTAAAAGAGTAGAATCAAACAGGAGGAAAAGAGGAATGACTCAGGATGTGATAAAGATGCCTGACTCACTAGGCAGACTGGAAGCAGTTTCTACAGCAATAGAAAGCTATGCATCAGGAAATAATTCAGCAGGGAGAGAGAGAACCATTTAGATGGGAAAACTATTTAGGGGAAATGGGCAGAAGGTCCCATTTGGCCATACCAAGACCCAGCTTTCCTACCTCCTACCATCTGCTACTAGATTTTGCCCAAGCAACTTAGTCTTCTCCCCATTTCAAAGTTGGAAGACTGAGACGTGGAGAGAATTGCCGTCACCACACTACCCCCTTGGGGATGATGCCATTATTAGGGATTAGGTAATGTCTGGAAAATGCTTTCAGCTGCTCAGAATAAAATGACCACAGGAAGCAATGGAAAGTATCTCCAGCACATAGTAGGCACCTAATGAATGCTTGTGGAATTACATTTGTTGGATCTTGTTTTGGAATAGGATTCATTATAAATGAAAGATGTAATTTCCATGTCTCCTGCTCATGGCTTCTTGAAACAGTGTTTTGTGAATTTGGCTACAATTCAGTTCAATTCAAATCCAACCAGCACTTAGTCATTAATAATGTCCCGTATGCAAACCACTGAGGCAGGTTCTCAGGATACAAAGGCAAAACCAGATAACGATCCCTTCCATGAAGGAACTTACAGTCTACTGAGGGATGAGGAGACCACTGAATAAATGATGGACCACTGTCTATGGAGCCCAAGGACCTAAAATCAAATCTCAGATGTTTAATTCTTGTATGGTCTTTGGCATATTGCTCAACTTTGGCGGATTTGCTCAGTTTCTCCTCATACGTAAAAAAAGTGGGTTGGATTAGGTGGGACTCTGAGGTCTCTACCTGCTCTAGCTCCCTGAGCCTAGAAACTGAGACTTAAAGACATAGCAACCATTTTTACATACATCAGAGGGGGTATCCAAAGGGAACAGGCAGGACTCTGAGATATTCTACAGGAGGCATCATCTTTGCCCTTATGGAATTGGCTGAAAGAAGCTGTTGTTGTTTGTCCTTCATTTTCAAAGAGGACCATGACATCAGGAAGATGATGCCATGGTTTGCAAGTGAGGGAGGGATATACAAAGTCATCAGCCTCACTCTCTCCTCTGGATCCATCTGGATCCAGTGGCCAGATATAGATCAGGACAACTGGAGATGGCCCTGGATATAGTGGGAGACCATGGCCCTTTTAAGCTAAGGTCTTTCCCATGTCTCAGTCTGACTGAGGCAACACCCATTCAGTGATTAAGGATAGGTAAGAAATGAGGAAAAGAATGGCTTCTTTTACTTAGTTAAAAAAAACATGAATTGACTGAAAGATGAAAGAACAAACGATTCCCCTCACACACACACTCATGCTTACACTTTGTGGACTAGAAAAATGCATTTGATTCTTTAGATCAAAGTGCTATTTCTTACAAATAGTATTCCATCACAATTTGTTCAGCCCTTCCCCAATTGATGGGCATCATGGGTTGGCCAGTTTAGCTTGAAAGTAGAGTGAGTAAAAGACAGCCAGGAAAGGTAAGGTAGAAACAGATGATAAAAGGATTTAACTGTCAGAGAGAACACTTGTATTTTATTGTAGGGAAGAAAAAACTTTACAACTTTTTTTATCCCCTCAGTATTCAGCACAATCCTTGGTCCGTACTGGTACTCAATATGTACACAGAAAGGGTGATTAGTCTTGCCACCATAATGTTGCCATAGTGACAACTGGAAGTACCAAGACTCCATAAATGGAGCTCAGGTTCATTCTCCTTTTTATCTCCCCAGTGATAATGTTAGGAGCAATTGCCCTGAAGCTGCCCACACCCTTCCCTACCAGCTTCATCTCTAAAATGAAAGGGATTGAACCAGAGACATCATGTGGTATAGTGAGGAAAAAATACTGAATTTGGGGTCAGGACTTGGGTTCAGAGCCCACCTCTGATATTCACTATCTGTGTGAGCATAGGCAAGTCAGAGAGCATCTCTGACCTTCAGTTTCTTCCTCTATAAAAAGAAGGTCCTAAAAAGTATCCTAGTGGTTGCCTCCCAGAATGGTTGTGAGGATTCAGTGTGTTTCCAAATCTGAAGAGTTATGAGGAGACAGTGGAGGCAAAGAGATAGCCTTTGGGCACTGTGGACCTAAGGAAGGACTTAACGGAAGGAGGTGCTCTTGAGTCAGGCCTCAGAGAAAGGAGGTAGGAATGAGGATAGCTACTCTATGAGAGAACCTCTGCTTCTAGCTCTGATTCTCATTTGCTGTGTGTCTTAGGTCAGCCCACTTACCTACTCTGGGTCTCAGTTTTCTTTTCCAAAAGATGGATTTCTAGGGCCCCTTCCTCCTAGGTACTGATGGATTGATGGCCTCAGCTGCTAGTCCCTTCCTAAGAGACAGCTGGTGGTGCCATAGTGCACAAAGTTGTGGGACTGGAGTCCCACTGTGAAGACCTGAGTTCAAATCCAGCCTCACATACTTACTAGCTGTATGACCCTGAGCAAGTCACTTTGCCTCAGTTTCCTCAGTTGTATAATGGGGATCATGGTAGTGCTTCCCTCAAAGTTGTGAATGAAAACCATACGGTTCATTTCAGACTAGTGGGGGCCTGTCCAGAGACATGGACACTGACCACTACACAGAGAGCAGAGTCAAATCTTACTACCTGCTTAACAACAGCAGTAACACCCACCTCCCAGGGTCATTGTGAAGATCATATGACTTAATATTTGTTTAAGTCCTTAGCACACTGCCCACACACAGTAGGTGCTTACTAAATGCTTGTTTCCTTTCTCACATTCTGTATTCTAAGATATAAGGGAGGAAGAATGGCACAATGAAAAAAGCAACAGAGAAGGGAAAGGATTAAACATTGAGTAAGCGCCTACTATGTGCCAGGTACCATGCAACCACTTTTTACAAATATTACTCATTTAATCCCCACTGTAACTCTGGGAGGTAGGTTTTATTGTTGTCCCCATTTTACAGTTGAGGAAACTGAAGTAGACATAGGTGAAATGACTTTCCCAGGGTCTCACAGCTAATAAGTGTCTGAGGCTGGATTAGAACTCAGGTCTTCCTGACTCCAGTCCCAATGCTCTATCCATTGAGCCACATAGGTATGCTTCTTCTGGAGTCGGAAGAGATCTCCACACTCATCTAGAACCACCTTACCCAAAGGGTAAATCTGTGCATCATCTTTGACAAGTGGGCATCCACCTCTGCCTGAAGACCTGAGACTCAGTTACCCCATCTGCAAAATGGAGAGAATGCTGGGGACCTTGCTCAGAAATCATGAGATATTTTGGCACTTGGAGGAATCTATTCCTTCTCTTTCTCCTCCTCTTCTTCTTCTTCCTCCTCCTCCTCTTTCTCTTCTTCTTCCTTCTCCTCCTCCTCCTCCTCCTTCTTCTTTGTGATTCCTGATCTTTCACCATTGTTGAGACTTCCTAGTGAAGAATCTCCCTCTATCAATGCAATTTTGCAATTTAAGGCCTTAGAGCAAGGGTTCTTAATAATTTCTCTGTGTGCCCTAAACCCCTTTCACAGTCTGATAAAGCCTATGGGCCTTTTCTCAGAATAATATTTTTAAATGCATAAAATCAAATACACAGGATTACAAAAAAATCAACGATATTGAAATAAAGATGAATTTTTTCCCATCCAAGTTCCCAGGCCATCTGAAATCTAACCATAGACCCCTCAGTGGGGACAAGGAGATGTCCAAGGACCCCACTGTAAGAATTCCTTTCTTCAGAGGGTTGTCTGAATACTGGGAAATTAAATAACATTCCCAGGTACTCACAGACAGTATGTGTCAAAAACTGGACTCGAACCCAGGTCTTCCTCACTCCAAGGCTCTAATCTACTTGCCTTTTATATGAGAAAATAAACGTCTTAGAGAATTGCCCAAAGTGCATAAAGGTTAAGTGATTTGCCAGGGTCTTACAGATATTAAGTGGGCACCAGAACTCATGTTTTCTAGGCTCCCAGAACTTTGTTCACCACTCCAGCCACCTCTATAATAGAAAATTGGATGAGACAAGAAAACTGGGAAATAGAGAAAGGAGTGGGGATTTTGGCATAATGAGAAGGGATGGGGACGATGTATTTCTGGTCTGTCTGGTTCTGAGTCCCATGACCCACAGACTAAGTGACTCCACCTCTGTTGCTCCCAACTCCAATCCTCAGCCCTGAGTGACCAGAGGCCTAACCATCAGGGTGAGATGATGGACCCATTTCTCCCCTTCCTGCCCCCTCCCCAAGCACCAATCATCTATTTAACACTGTTGGGATCTTGCCAGGATCTTGACTGTCACTGAGTTCCCACCTTTGATCACGAGTCAGCATTCTTGAAGTGCTGAGTCTCCCAGATGTTGGGCTGATCAAAGGCAGCTGTTGCCTGGACCCTCCCCAGAGACAATTTCAGACACACGCCTGAGAAAGAAACTGGGGGTGGGAAAGGATGGATGAAGAATTAATTGTGCCCAGTTAGGCTTGAGGAGGAGGGAACTAGCCCATCTTACCAGGCCTCTTCTTCTCACTCACCTACTCAAAGGGCCCAGGGCAATCCAAACCCTTAATCTGAAAGAAGTCTGAGAAAGAGAAGGTTTAGTTTTGTTTCAGGACGCCCCGCTGTTTCCCCTCCTCCCACCTCCATGCTTTTGCACAGGCTGTTGCCCACACCTGAAATGCTCTCCCTTGTCATCTCCCTTTCTCAGAATGCCAGGTTCCATTAGAAACAGAATTCAAATGTCACCTGCAATGAGAGGCCTTTCTTGATCTCCCCAATTTTCTATGCTTTCCACACCCACCCTGAAATTATTTTGCATTTTCCCCCAATAGAATGTAAATGACTTGAAGGAAGGAACTACTTTGTTTTTCTCTTTGTATGCTCACTATCCAGCACAATGCTAGGCACATGAAGATAGGAATTAGGCTTGAAATTTCACTGGTATAGGGAACTCCCGGGGGCCGGGGGCACTCCCTCTATCAGTGCAGGTCCTTTTCTGGAACTAATAATCTTTCCGAATTGCCAGGAGAACTAAGTGGTTAAGGGACTTGCCAGGGTCACCCAGCCAGGAAGAAGGACTTGAATCCAGGTCTTATGGGGCTTACTCTTAATCCACTATGTTAAATTACCTCTCACATAGTGCTATGCACATAATATGTGTTTAATAAACACTTGTTAAAGGTGATGCTGTGACCGGAGCACTGTACCAGGAGTCAGAAAGACCTAAGTTCAGATCTTCCTGCAGACACTTACTAGCAGTGTGACCCTGGGCAAGTCACTTAACCCATCTGCCTCAGTTTCTTCATTTTAAAAAATGCTCGTTGAATGAATGAATGAACCAAGGAATAAATGAAGGAACCAAGGATCGAATGAACGGACCAATAAATGAATAAATAAAGGCTATAATAGTATGACTCCTGTTATTAATATTTGGTCCTTGAATATCCCTGTGACGATAAAGGTAATCCATGGCTTCTAACCTAGGTAATTCAATTATCATCTATTTAGGGGATAAATTTCATGTTGGACATTTTTAAAAATTGTGTCGTTGTTTCCTCTATCATCAATGCCTACCACACAATAGATATATAGTAAATATTCATCAAACTGAATGAAATTGAACCTGCTTTCTGCCTGCAAGTGCTCTCTAATCTACCTCCTTTATTACCTGGACAGGAAGTGTTTAGTGTCTGCCTAAGACATACCTAGGGAGATCCTCCCAAAGTAAATCCACACAAGATTCCAAAGCCCAAAGTAAATGATTTTTGCACAATTGCTACATTGTTTGGCATTATACATGTATTGCCTACCTCCACCCTCGACCCTGGGCTGTGAATTTGTATAGACAATTGAAAGTTAGATGTAGTCGAAGATATGGGGGGGGGGGAGATGGAAGTGGGCTCTAAGAACTCCTGCTCCCAGAAGTGGAATAAAAGATTCAATTCCCCCCAAATCATGCTAACCTAACTCCTATTTGCATATAAACTAAGATTCAAGCTGGAAGTGGCAAGCCCAGTCATCCAGAGATTTTCTTGGATTTATATACTCATTAATACTTGCCACCTATGTAACCTACTCTTGAACAAGCCACTCAGAGAATCTGCGCCTCGGGTTCTTCCACTGTAAAAAATGATGGCAATGGGTTGATGAGCAGCTAAGATCATTCCCAGCTCTGACATTCTGTGCTCCGTGTTCTAATATCCCTCCAAGCTCTGCCATTCCATTTTAAAGTCCCTTCCAGCTCTGTATCCTGTGATCCTATGAAATTGAGAGATGCTGGAGAAATTACCAGGAAGCCTGGAATTCTTGTCACCATGAAAGATCACAGGTGTCCTAGCTTTGGATTGACCCTCGTCAGTGTTAGTAGATCTGCCTCAGAATCACTAGATTGACCATCCACCATACCCAGACTCTATTGAAAGGTGGAAGAAGCAGAAGACAGTCTATGCCCTCAAGGACCTCATAATCCAATGAAGGAGAAAAAATACACACTACGTGTGCAAGGAGACACTTGGATGAGGGGAGATGGAGGGATCAGGAGAGCACTGATTGATTTGATGAGCTCTCCAATCAATTTATCAGGGGTCAGGAAACCATATCCATTCCTACCTTGTTGAGAAGACACGGATAACTCCTCAGTGGTTTTCGGTCAATGGGGCTGCCCTCAAGATGATTGTCTAGGACTCTGAAGTGGATGGATTCCTGTTGGAGAAACCACACCTCTCCTAGTAACTTATAAAAGAGGGTAACAAATCACTCTCAGCCTTTTGCCATTTTTCCTACTTTACTTTTGAAAGGACAGAGCAGAGCAAAGCAAATCAGGGTATGTATGTATTGTTCTCCACCATGAACTGATATAGGTGTATTGGATCATCCTCTATTCCCTAAACACAATTCAAACACCAGAGAACTGAGGGTGGCCTTTGCCAGGCCAAGAAATGGCAACACCTAAGATAGTGATAGAGTTCCTGCAGAAGCACATGGCAAAGATAGACAAATAGATGGGTTTGCCCTGGGGGACTCAATAGAGAATATTCTTGAACCCCAACTTCCTGAATAGGGAAGGGGGAATTTTGATTTACAAAGTAATAAAATCCCAGAATCTAACCTCCTAGCCAGAAAAGGTAGATTTCTTAGGCAGTGCCAGCTTGGACGGTTGCTCCAAGAGTAATCCTAATTTTGAGAATCTCCAGGTTTGAAAGTTTTAGATATTGAACCTTTTAGATTACCTGAGCATCCTGGAGAAACAGGGTCAGCCATGGAGTTCCCATAACTAGCGGGAAAATGAAGAGAACTCATGACCCGAAGAAGAAAGAAGTTGGACCTTGTCACCTCCCATTGTTCAGTCATTTTCAGTCATGCCCAACTCTTTGTGACCTCATTTGGGGTTTTCTTGGTAAAGATACTAGAGTGGTTTGCCATTACCATCTCCAGCTCATTTTTCAGATGAGGAAACTGAGGCAAACAGGGTTAAGTAATTTGCCTAGAATCACATAGCTAGTAAGTGTCTGAGGCCACATTTGAACTCAGATCTTCCTAACTCCAGGCTCTGTGCTCTATCTGCTGTACCACCTAACTGCTTACATCCTGCTATTACAGTAAGTTATTTGGATAGTTCAGGTTTGATGGGAGAGGGACTGCTCGAAAGGGTGTCTACCTTGTTGAAGGGGAGGGAGAGTTGCTAAACTAGAATTGATGCTAAATTGCAGTGGTCAATATGTCTTAGAGTAATTGCATAGGATTCAGTGGGGCAAAGGAACTCACCGGAATGTCAAATGGTTGCCCCAATGGCAATCCCAAAATCAATTTCTTCCAAAGGGAATGACTGTGACTGCTTCATGTTTTCTTATCTCTGTTTCTGTGCTCCTGTGAGTCCTTTGCATTTTCTATGGTATGAAATAAAGGTCATCCTATCCGATATACCATTATTACCTTGAATGCTTATAAGGGAATTAGGTACCGTGTTACTCTTATCAAGGAAAAAACTAGATGTGAGCAGGTATACTTAAGACATATTTAGTGACTTTTCCAGAATAACTCTGGGAGGAGGCATAAGCCAAATTAAAAAGCAAACAAACAAACAAAAAAATCTGACTCTCTTTCATCAGCCTCCAGGACTGTACCTAAGTTTGTAGAAACCCAGAGTCTTTGGGGAAGAGAGGTGGGAGTGAAGGGTACTTGCTCTGGGCCATAGGTGACATATGTATTTAAATACATACACTCATCTCCCTTGGTAGAAATATGCATATTTTCATCAAAGACAGATTGACCATCAGCCAAGGTCTACAAGAATAATTAAAATAATTAAAAACATTTAATTAGAATTCTATTCATATATTCTTGAGGTATATGTAAACTGCAAAGAGCCATAGGAACATACACCATCATCATCCTCATTGTTATTATTATAGACATATTGATCATCATTTCTCATTGTCATGCTGATCATGATTATTAATTATGTCAAGATTAAGCCTGGGCCGGAATGTTTTGCCTGCCACATCCCCATGAGGCAGGTAGTCTGAGAATTGTTATCTCCATGTTATAGATGAGCAAATAGGGGCTCAAGGAAGCCTCTATTTTAGAGGTCATTTAAATCTGCCTACATTTATATGACCTGATAGATTAATGCAGGAATGAATGACTGAAGCATTTATTAAACATTTGCTACATGCCGAGCACTGATAGTCCTCATTCTCAAAAAGCTCACATTTTAAACCAGAGAAAAAACATATACAGAAGGTTTCAGCTGAAAATCACTTGTTAAGGTCCTTAGTACAGCAGCAAAAAAACAATAATGCCTCATCTTTTATTTTTTAAATAGATTTATTTATTTTTGGTTTTCAACATTCACTTCCACAAGATTCTGAATTCCAAATATTGCCTCATCTTTTAAAGCCATTTTCATTGATAAAGTCGAATGAGTTTCAGATTTTGTCTGATTTTTACCATTTCATTGATGGCAGGAATTTTCCTTTCTGAAGGCTTTGAAGGCTGGGCCTCAGGGCTCACCTGCCCATAGGTGACAGTTGGTCAACAGCTAGTGAGGAAAGCAAGCTCCTTCTCTCCACCATGCTGTTTGTGAGGCCTGGGCTGGAAGCAGGAATCTTCCCCCAAACAATCAACCTTGGAAATAGAGGAGAGAAGTGAAACACTATTCACAAGTACAAGAATCCTTCATCCTTCATTGTAGACATGAGCTGGCCTTAGCCCAGACATACTCATAAGTCAGAGGAGTCATAAGGCGGAAAGCCACTGGTGAAGGGTTGGTAACTCCAAAGACCATGCCTTCCTGGCTCATTTCTTCCAGCTCATTCCTCTTCTGAGCTGGCCCATGCAGGGGAAATTGACTCCTTCCATGATGGAAGGAGAGACTAAACAGGCGGCAGGAGGAGGACGACCCGCCCCCAGCAGCTGGCTGCTCCCCTTCTGCCTTCCTCCTTGTGCTCCCAATTCTCCCCAGGCTGGGATGGAGGAATGGGGAAGTAGTCAGACTCTGGGAACATGGGCAGATCAATCACAGCGGCTTTCAAAGGCTAGTCTGCCGTTCACCACGTCCTTTCCATGTTTCTCTTCGTTACGTGGAAACACTGGCTTGTTTAGGACTCACAGCAAATACATCTCGGGGAAGACTTTGATCCATGGCAGCTGCTTATGTGTGGGTGAGGGAGAGAACAAAACACAGTATCGGAGAGGGAGTTGGGAAAAAAGGGAGAACAGAAGGAAATGTTTCCCTCTGGCCTTTTGCTATAAAAGGCTCCTGGGTTTGGGGTTTCTCTAGGAAAACAATAAGGCTCACCCAGCACCCAACATTCCTCTCCAGCCTCTCCATCTTAGGGCAAGGGATGGTCACATCAGGGCTGTTTGCTGTCGGTGGCTTTCATCCTTCCCCTGGGCCTGAGACTGGTCAGCTCACAGGGTTACAACAGGGGGCTTACAAGGCCAAAGGTCAGGGAGCATGGAGCATAGATTGAGAAATGGGAAAGATTTTAGAAGTCTCCTGGTCACAGATTTCTAGAGCTGAAATTTCAAGGTTCCTGAATATCAGGAGTCATCCAAGTCCAGTCCCTAGCTGAAATGGAAGACCCTGACTACCTCTATTTCAGAGACCCTTGACCTAAAAGCTGCAAATTTGCTTTTATGAATATTTTGATCACTACATTACAATATAAGTGGTTTTCTTTGTAACCTCATGATTTTATTTTATGCATTTAAAAACATGATTTGGAAAGGGTGTCAATAGACTGCCAAAGGGCTCTTTCTCTCTCTTTCTCTCCCTCTCTCCCTCCCTTCCTTGTCCTCCTCCTCCTCCTTCATCATCATCATCATCTCCTCCTCTTCCTTCATCATCATCATCATCTCCTTCTTCTTCTTCTTCTTCTCCTTCTTCTCCTTCTCCTTCTTCTCCTTCTTCTTCTCCTTCTCCTTCTTCTCCTTCTTCTTCTTCTTCTCCTTCTTCTCCTTCTCCTTCTTCTTCTTCTTCTCCTTCTCCTTCTTCTTCTTCTTCTCCTTCTTCTTCTTCTTCTTCTTCTTCTTTCTCTCTCTCTCTCTCTCTCTCTCTCTCTCTCTCTCTCTCTCTCTCCCCCTCCCTCCTTACCTCCCTCCCTCTCTGTCACACACACACACACACACACACAGAGTTAAGAACTGATGCTCTATTTGAAGATTTCCATCCAGATTTCCATCATTTCCACCCACTTCCCCTTAGGAAATAGCTAGCACTTTAAGGTTTGTAAAGTACATTAAATATATTATCTTCTTTGATCCTTATAACAACCCTGGGAGGTAGGTACTGTTATTATCTTCCATTTTTACTTGAGGAAACAGAGACAGACAGAGGTTAAGTGACTTGCCCAGGGTCACATAGTTAACAAGTGTCTGAGGCTGGATTTGAACTAAGGTCACCTGACTCCAAGTACTGTACTTTATCTGTCATAATACTAATAATAACTATCATTTAGGAAGCATTTTCTATGTATCAGGCAATGTACTAAGAACTTTATACATATTATTTCATCAGGAAGACTGAAGTCAAGTCTCAGACATTTACTAGCTGTGTGACTGTGGCCAAGTCACTTAACCTATGTTATTCTCAGGTCCTTCATCTGTAAAATGAGGAAAATAATAGCACCTACCTGCCAGGGTTGTTGTGAGGAGAATATGGAGTGTTCAGGGAGGACCAGCACCTCGGGTGTGAGGGCTTCCAAGCCCTTTTCAGGTCTACTCATCCACCTTTGGTGTCCACCTTCACCCAACTCTTCCCTGAAGCTCCAAGAAGCTGTAGCACGTGCAGTGGCCACAGTCTGGTAAAACTGTCTTGGCAGATGGGGCTAAACCAGGCTGAGAGTAACTGATGGACCTCAAACCCGTCAGTAGATGAGGAAGCTGCCTACCTGAAACATGAGAAGACTTCCCCAAGGCCAATGGGTTGATGAGTAAAGTTCTTTCTAACAGCCAGGGAAAGCTGCTGAAGCAGATATTGTGGAGCACTTACAGCTTGGTAAGACGTCAAAGACACCAAGGTCCTGCACTGCACCCCGGGTCATTGCCGGTCATCCTGTCTTTTGTCTTGGCACTGGACATCAATGACTCTGGAAAAGAGAGTGAGGCTGATGGCTTTGTGCAACTCTGGGTCCCTTAAATCCAATTCAAGTGCGAATCAAGGTATCACCCCGTGATGTCATTGGTCGAGCAACAATTGTAAAGTGCTTAGCTCAGTGTCTGGCACATAAGAAAGTGCATATAACTGTTATTATTTATTCTCATAACAGCCCTTGGAGATAGGTGCTAATATTATCCACATTTGACAGATGAAGAAACTGAGGCAGACAGGGAGCTGGTGACTTGCTCAGCATCACATAGCTAGTAAGCACCTGAGGTCACATTTGAACTCGGGTCTTCCTGATTTTAGGCCCACTGCGCTATCCACTGCACCACTCAACCTCTACCATGATTATTCACTATTCCACCCAGGAAGTGCATTCCACTTTGACTTCAGGTCTAACTGGTAGGAAGTTTTTCTCTATGTCAAGGCTAAATTGCATTTTTTAAAAAAACTTCCAACTATTCTTCCTCATTTTACCCTCTAGGGCCAAACAGGACGCATCTAACTCCCTTCTCCATGTGACCATATGTCAGTAGGACATCTCTTGAAATACCTGAAGGCAGTTCTCACTGAGTCACTTAAGCTGTTTGCGCCGGTTAGCTGAGCCCGGCTTCTTCAAGCGATTCTTCAGTGACGCCCTGGTTACAATTCTGCATCTGGTATGAGGGGTCTCTCAGTTTGGAAAACTCCCTCCTCTACTGTAGATCAGCAGCAACTCTAACCTGGCACCTTGGAGAGTTGTCTGTGGCACTGACTTCAATCATTTGCTCAGGATAATAATTAATAATAATGATGACAATGGTAAAGCAGTTAACATTTATACTATAGAACCTACTCTGTGACAGGCACTGGGTCAAGTGCTTTACAACTATGATCTTATTGGATCCTGACAACCCTGGCAGGTGGATGCTGTTGTTTTTATAGATGGGGAAACTGAGGAAAATAGAAGCTAATTAATAAGAATAATAATAAATAGCTAACACTTACGTAGCTCTTACTATGTGCTTTATAATTCTTATCTCTTTGGATCATCACAACAACCTGGGATGTAGGCATCGTTTTTATCCCCATTTGATAGATAAGGGAATTGAAGTAAACAGAAATTGACTCACACAACTGCTATGTGTCAGAGGCAAAATTGGAACCCAGATCTTCCTGATTCCAAGGCTAGCCCTCTATCCATCACTCTATGCTGCTTCTTAAACTTGAAGATGAGTGAAAGGATCAGTGAGAATGTATTAAGCACCTGCTATTGTGGCAAAGACCATGCTGAAATATGGATATGTTATTTTGCCTGACAGACCCAGAATCTTCTATTGGTGGGCAGCTAGGTAGCACAGTGGATAGAGTTCTGGCCCTGGAGTTCGGAGAACATGAGTTAAATCCATATTCAGACATTTGACACTTACTAGTTGTGTGATCCTGGGCAAGTCACTTAACCCTGATTGCCTCAACACCGCCCCCCAAAGAATCATATATTCAGTTTCATTTTTAACTGAGTAGGGGGAGAAGAGAGCAAGCATGAATTAAGCACCTACTATGTCCCAAGCATTTGAAAATTATCTCATCTGATCCTCACAACTACTGTAGTACGTGTTCTAATGCCTATTTTACAGCTAAGGAAACTGAGGCAGACAGAGGTTAAGTGACTTGCCCGGAGTCCCACAGCTGGTATATGTCTGAGGACACATTTGAACTCGTACCCTCTTGACAACACCCTCACCACTACCTCACCATCACCCTCCCCTCCCCGATACTCTATGCATTGCACCACATAGCTGCCTTAAATATACAGGCTGCCCCAAGGTCTTAGTGCAGTTTTCCGCTTTAATACTTTTGGGACTCTCTGTATATAAACTGTGACGACAATCAGTCAGTGCTTCCCATGTGCAGAGCACTGTGCTAGACACTGGACAAAGACAAAAGGGAAAAGAGACAAGCCCTCATCCTGCTGAGGAGCTAGGTCACCCGACCCTGGGAAAGAGAAGTGACGGAGCCAAAGTGCAGAGTGTGACACGTACGCTTGGGGACTTGCCCAGTGGGAGACTCTGTTGACTGTGGATATTGGTTACCAGAGTTTGGTTTTTCTTTGTATTTTTTTTCTTTTAAATTGGGATGGGGAGAGAGAAAATAAATTCTTATTAATTGAAAAGTAAAAGCAAACATTTTAAAAAGGTGTGCCTGTCCCGCAAGAATGGATTTTCTATTGTGAGTCATCAAATATTAGTGGAGGCAGCTAGGTGGTGCCATAGTGCACAGAGTCAGGAAGACTCATCTTCCTGAGTTCAAATCTGGCCTAGGACATTTACCAGCTGTGTGACCCTGGGCAAGTCACTTAACCCTGTTTGCCTCAGTTTCCTCATATATAAAACCAGCTAGAGAAGGAAATGTCAAACCACTCCATCATCTTTGCCAAGAAAACCCCAAATGGGGTCACAGAAAGTTCCACACGACTGAAAAAAAAAGACTGGACAACAAGTATTAAACACGTCCTATGAACCAGGCACTGGGGGTACCAAAAAAAGGCAGGAAAGTCTCTGCCTTCAGGAAGCTCCCAGTTTAATGGGGGAGGCAACATGCAAACAACTACAGACAGACAGGATATAGACAGGGTGTTACAAAAGTCAGTACAATTTTAAGCTTTAATAAGTTTAAATAAACTTTAAATGGCAATAAGGCTTTATGGACACCCTGCATATAAAGTACCTGACATCTACTCTCTGTGGACTTTGTGTGCATACGTACATTGTCACATACAAAATCATCGTTTGCCTGCCATCTCCCATGTTAGACTGTAATCTCTTCAAAGGCAGGGACTGGTTTTGACCATTCTTTGTATCCTCGGTGCTTAGTACAATGACCAGCACATAGTAGGTGCTTAATTAATGTTTGCTGACTTGGCTTGGAAAGTAAGACAAAATAAATAATGGTGACAGCTGGCAGAGCATGAAGGTTTTCAAAGCTATTTGCATACATTATCACATTTGAACATCGCAGCAACTGACACAATGAGATTGAGATGGCAGGAATTATCACTTCCATTTTACTGATGATAACAATAGCTAACATTGATATAGAACCTACTGTGTGTCAGGCACTGTGCTAAGCACTTTACAAATACTATATCACTGGATCCTTGCAACAATCCCTTGAGATAGATGCTGTTATTATCCTTACTTTACAGATGAGGAAACTGAGGCAAACAGGGTGAAGTGACTTGTCCAAAGTCACATAGCCAGTAAGTGTGTGAGGCTGGATTTGAACTCAGATCTTCCTTACCCCAAGCCCAGTGCTCTCTTCCTGCACCATATAGCTGCCATTATCAAACAGCTCATAAGATTTGACTTTCTGCCCTCTGTAGCAACCCCTTCTAGTCTGTGTCCAAGGCTCTGGGCAGGCCTCCGCTATCTGAAATGGACGGAATTGTTTATTTTTTTTCTGGGGCTAATAGTGAGACCCTGAATATTTGTATGCACGCACACACACACAATAGGGGGCCCTGGTAATTAATAATAATAGCTTGATTTCATGATGATAATACCTTCCTCATGTTTTCATATCTCTCAGCTTTTTAAAATGTATTTTCCCCGGGTCCTCTGCCTTGCTGTGAGGGGTTTGGAAAGTTCATTTGCTTGGCTGAAAGGCAGCCTTGACTATTTTTCTCATCGAGGTGACCCCTGCTCTTCCGAGCTCTGCCTCTGCCCATCCAGCAACTCCAACTAGGCAAGAAGCTGATGCTTTCTGACAGTTGGGACTGAATGCGTGCCAGCCCCCTCTGCTGTTAGCTAGAGTTGCGGAAACTCTTCCATCTTCCCATTCCCAGCATGGCAGAGACTGCGGATGAGGCAGAGGGGGTGGCGGACTGTGTCCCCCCTTCATCGCCCATGCCTTCCTCCCTCCACCTCGCCTGCGACTGATCCTGCTGAAGTAACGCCAGAGAAAGAGGATCACCAATAACCCGTATTTCTACAGCTTGCAATCATCCTATAAGGTTAGCAAGGTAAGTAAGATGATTCCCATTTTCCCGACAAAGAAACAGAGGGTCAGAGAAGTGAGTGATGGTCACAGTCACGAAACTATGTTTCAGAATCAGGATTCAAATCTAGGTTTCTCTTCCCTGTGATCTCTTTGTACTATACCATGTTGCCCCAGAGGATTTAGAGATGAACAGCAGACTAGGGAAGCGATCTAGGCTAACCCAATTGTTTTACAGATAGGGTCCCTCTCTGGGTCTGTCTGTCTTTGTTTCGTTGTTTCTTTTTTTTTTTCTTGCTTCCTTCCTTCCTTCCTTCCTTCCTTCCTTCCTTCTTTCCTTTCCTCCCTTCCTTCCCTCCTTCCTTCCTTCCTTTCTTTCTTCCTTCCTTCCTTCCTTCCTTCCTTCCTTCCTTCCTTCCTTCCTTCCTTCCTTCCTTCCTTCCCTCCCTCCCTCCTTTCTTCCTTCCTTCCTTCTTTCCTTTCTTTCTTTCTTTCTTTCTTTCTTTCTTTCTTTCTTTCTTTCTTTCTTTCTTTCTTTCTTTCTTTCTTTCTTCCTTCCTTCCTTCCTTCCTTCCTTCCTTCCTTTCTTCCTTCCTTTCTTCCTTTCACAATCTGGGTTAAGTGACTTGCCCAGGGTCATACGACTAGTGTCTGAGGTCAGATTTGAACTCAGGTCCTCTTGACTCACTGCCCCTAATTTCTTTCTCTATAAGATTAAATCCTTGTACTGGATGACCTTAAAACCTCTGCTCCTATGAGCCTATGACCTATAAGTAAAAAGTTGTGGGGCCACGATTTGAACCTGGATCCTCTAACTCCCAAACCAGTATTCCAAGCTTCCCCCTTGCATTGACTCGGCCAGGAACAGTGGGGTAGGGAGGAAGGAGTCTGGATCTAGAATTCTAGACACCCTGCCTAATACTCTCGACCTTGAACTCATGCAGCCCCTTCTCTGGGCCTGTTTCCTAACGGATAAAATGAGGAGATTGGAACAGAAGAAGATCTCTTCTCAATCCTATTTGGAGTCCTTCCCTAGGAGCCAGGGCAAGGGTCACTTCTTATCTTCTCTTCAAGTGTCTTTTTCAGCTTCATCAGAGACTGAGGGGCAGCATGGAGCAGTGGTTAGAGAGCTGTGTGACCCTGGGAAAGTCCTTCATCCTCTCATTGACCCAGGCTATTCTCTGAGACTAGAAATGGTGATGAAGTGGGAATTGGCTCATGGGATTCCATGATCCCTCCTAGGATCGAATACCAAGTCCTCTGTTGGGCATTTGAAGTCGTTCATATCCGCATCTTACCTTTCCAGTCTTCCAATACCTTACTTTCCATCAGATCCTCTTCAGTGCAATGCCACTGGTCTTCTGACTGTTCTAAAGGACATAATATCTGTCAGTCACTGAGCACAGTGCCTGGCACGTAATAGGTACTTCACAGACGCTGATTCCCTTCCTTTCCTCAAACAAGATTCTTTCTACATCTCTTGACTCTGGGTACTTCCTCTGGCTATCCCTCATGCCTAGAATGTTCTCACCTCCACCTACTGGTTTTCCCTGGCTTCCTTTATGTCTTAACTAAAATCTTTTTTTACTGGAAGCCTTTCCCAGCCCCTCTTAAATATGGGGCCTTTTCTTAATTATTTCCTATGTGTCCTGCGTGTAGCTTGTTTGTATATATTTGTTTGCTTGGCTTCCCCATTAGATTGTGAGCTCCTTGTGGGCAGGAGCTGTTCTTTATCTCATAGTGCCTGACACATAGAAAGCACTTAATAAAAGCTTACTTTTTTGCTTGCTTATTTATTTTATTCTGAACTTAAGAAATAAAATAAGCACTTAAAAAAATAAATGCTTACTGACAGACCAAAGCCAAGATGGAAAGGGAGGTCATTTCATGTACAAAGAATAAACTGGGCAAGACATGGAGGTGGGGGGCGGCAGAGAGGAGTCCAATTTGGTTAGATGCAATCAGTCAGTCAATGAGCATTTATTAAGTGCCTACTATGTGCCAGAATCTGCCAATTTCGAGCAACTCTGCCTCACTTAAATCCAATTCACACACGAGTCACCTGTGATGTTGTTGGTCCTCTTTGAAAACAAAGGACAAATAATAGCTATTTACTGGACACTGTGTTAAATGCCGAGGATACAAAGAAAGGTAAAAGACAGCCCCTGCCCTCAAGGAGCTCACAATCCAATGGAGGAGACAACGTGCAAATAATTCTATACAAACGAGCCATGTCTGAGATAAATGGGGAAAAGTGTAGAATTAATTATTTTACATATATAATATATACATACATGTATAATGTATATAATATATACATACATACATATTACTGTCTGATGGTAGTCATGTCTAGGGCGGGCTGGGGGAAAAAGAAATTTACATGATAAATTTTTTATATATTTAAAAGAAATAGCAAATTGTACATAATAGATTTGCAATTTCATGTGCAACCATCTTTTAATTATTCTACTATGTTGTGGAAATGCTTGTTTTATTTCACGAATTAAAAATAAAATAATAAAATTTTTAAAAGAAAAGGGTAGAATTCACAGAGAGGAGTAACATGAGATAAAGCTGGGAAAGTAGGGTCATGGCAGCTTATGGAGGGTCTTGGATACCAAGCGAAAAGATTTGAACTTAACTCCAGAGACAATAGGAATCCAGCAAAGACTACTGAGCAGAGGAGGGGCATGGCCAGAAGTGAGCATAAGAAATAGTCTGGTGGCAGCAGGAAGAAGGGTGGGTTGCAGGAGGGAAAGAACATAAGCGAGGATCTCTATTAGGAGGTTGGTCCAGGTGGGTGGCAACGAGGGCCTGCCCTAGGACAGGGGACAGCGGGTGTAGAAAAGAGGAGACAGATGTGAGGGATGTTGTGGACATCGAATGACAAGCCCTGGTCACTGGCTGGATGGAGGTGAGAGAGAGAGCAGAGCCAGAGATAACCCCGAGGTTATGAACTTTAGAGTGAATGCAGCCCCTTTGGGGCGTGCTGTCCATCTGGGAGGCCATCAGTCCCCTGGAAATACCAATTTCCTTGATCGCAGTCTCTCCCTTGACCCATTGCCCCCTTGCTCTCTACCTCTCCACTCTCCAATCTCTCCAGCCCTGCAACAATGGAGCCTCCAGTTTGAGCTAAGGCTCGGGGCTTTCCCTAAGCATATTCTCCCCTAGATTAGGAGAGAAGGAATTCCAAAGACTACCCTCCTTTCCAAACCCCCTCTACATTGTCCAGAGAAAATTCTTCTTCAGTATGGGTTGAGCCGAAGGAGTGGGGCCAAGAGTTGGAATGATCCTCTCTGTGGTCAGTGATCTTATAATCCCATGTTTTGAGGACCCCATCAGTGGAAGGATCACAGAACCTAGATAGTTCCATTTTCAAAGTTTCATAAGATTCCGAGGTTTCATGTGATTGAGAGCTAGATGGGACCTTGAATACCCAATCCCTTTATTTTGTAGATGTGGCAAATGAGGCTGAGAGAAATGAGGCAAATTGCCCACAGAGAGGGTAAATAGTGGAGCAGAGTTTCACACCCACATCCCCTGTCTCTCAATCTAGGGCTACCCAAGATGCTAAATCCAATTTTACACCCTATGATCTTGACTGAAAACCTTGTGATCTTGACTAAAAAAAGACCAGTTTGCCCAAAGTTATTCAATGAGCTAATGACCAGTCAGGACTAGAATTCACATCTTTTGACTCAAAGTGATGAGAGAAGTAGGAAGGAGAAGCAGAACGGGGTACATATATATACTCAGAAGGAAGGAAAGAGAATGGTGAAGAGAAAGTAAGATGAAGAGAGGCAGAAAGGTGAGAACAGGATAGGAGAGAGGGGCACAGTCAGAATTCAAACCCAAGGTCTCCAATTTCACAACAGTGTTCTTGGTAATGAATGGGAAAAATCTTGGTCCAGTCTTGACTCTTGATTTCAAGAAAATAGGGTCCCATAAGCTCCAGTTCCCTGTTCTGGGTGGATCCCAGGGTCTTGTTCAGAAGATGTCTGTCCATGTCCTTATGATCAGGAAAAGCCTGGATTCAAGTCTTCTGTCCATTTTTCGTTGCCATCCTCTCTCTTCTCTTCTCTGGGCATGTATGTTCCACTTTCTTCTCATCCCTAGCTCTCTACCTCAATACATTTACCAGCTGTGGGATGCTGGATAGATCACTTGACCACTCTGGCTGGTTTCTCATCTATAAAATGGGACTAATATAATAATACGACATGTCTTCTGAGGCCCCTGTAAGGGAAGACCTTAATGCACTATATAAACGAGAGACATAGTGATCATTATTATAATCATTAACATTATTATCATTCCATCCCTTTGGAAAATTTGCCTGGGCTGGAAGCAACAAGATCAAACTGCAATATGCCCCCGAAAGGGAGACAGACATGGAAAAGGTGTCTGCAGAAGGGGAAATGTCTTTCATCATGACAAAAGTGAGGGAGATGAGGAGCAGAAAGGAGCACAGTGAGGAGCATGGTGGTGCTAGCAGCTGTTCATTCTCAGGGAGTGCAAGGGAGAACAGCCTTGAATGTGCTACCAAGATGCCAGGATTCCTGCCTGTCCTGGGTCTCGCCCCAGAGGAAGGATGCTGCTGTCTTAGAAGCTTCCAGGGGACTTCCCCCCTCTCTGGCCCTCCTATTTACTCCATGAAAGGGATAAGTGAGATCAGATACTTTTTAGGGTCTCACCCAACCCTGGCATTCTATGCTAGAAATGCTTTCCAGTCCTGACATTCCCTGTTCTATGGCCCTTCCCAGCTCTGTGTTCTAAGTCCCCTCCCAGCCCTGATATTCCCTGATATTCTAAGGCCCCTCCCAGCTTCTTTCTGCCTCAGTTTCCTCATCTGAAAAATGGAGATAATAGCACATACTTCCCAGAAGTTTTGTGAAGATAAAGTGCCATAATATTTGTACAGTGCTTTGCAAACCTTAAAGCAGTATATCAGCGATGGCTGTCATCAGTATTTTTACCTTCCCACAATTTAAACATAAAGTGGGCAAGATTGTTCATCTTCAGAGCAAAGGACACGATGCTGGAAATCAGAAACCCTGAGTTAGAGTCCGGGTTCTGGCTTTGCCTGTTTGACCTTGGGCAAGGTCCCTTCCTTCCTCTCAGGACCTGTGATGCTTCTGTGAAGGGAAGGAATTGGATGAGACGCTCTCTGAGGCTTCCTTTTTCCTTCTAGGTTCTTTCTGACTCTGAAAATAGATGTTCCAAGGCCCCTCCCATCTCTAACAGATCTTGCTTTCTAGATGAAAGGGCCTTCAAATGCCATATTGTCGACCCTCTCATTTTACATATAGAGAAACTGAGGAATGATCCTATGTCCCCAAGTACACTTTTCCCAAAAGGACCTCTGCAGCAGGGAAACATATCTCTCCAAGCCTGGCCACTAAGGAGATAGAAACACTTCCCTCCCTGCAGGAGTATCATCAAGGACTGTTCTGGTGAAATTCAATTTCCCTGGAGCTATTCCTTGCTGGCCAGAGATTTTCCCCTCTAATAATTAGAATGGAGATCTATGAGTGGTCCTGGAGCGCCCTCTGCTGTCCACACTCTGTCATGGCTTCTCCAAATCTTCACGAGCTTGGAGTCACCAATTTGCCTCTCTCTTAAACGAAGCAATAGAAGCAGGTATTGAAAGATCATGGAAAGTCACAGGATTCTAGTTCTACAGCTGGAAGGGACCACCTCAAAGGCTATCTAGTCCAACCCCCCTGATTTTATAGAGCAGGAAACCTAAGGTCCAGGGCTAAGTGATTTGCCCAAGATCAATCACACTGGTAACCACCGTCAAACGTAGGATTCCAATCCAGGTCCTCTGACTCCAGAGGCAGTGTTCTTTCCATTCGACCTCAAGAGTTTTCTTGTGGGAGGAGCAAGAGTGAGATGCCTTGTATAATTCAGTTTTCATTTCATAAGAGACAAAAAAGTGGGTGGATCATGGAATGTAAAGCTGCAAGGGATTTCAGAAACATTAGATGAGGAAACCGAGATCCAGAATAAGAAAGTGTTCTCCCCCAAGCATACATCTATTAGTGGCAGAATTTGTACTCAGACTCAGTTTCTCTAATTCCAGATCCCTGTTGAATAACTGTGGTGTAGACTTGTGTCCAATGCAAATATAAATGGATCCCTGGAGGTTGCTTATGGACCTAGAAAACAAACAAAAAAATACCATTATCTGAGTTGCATTGTATTTTTATTTATTTTTGTTAAACATTTCCCAATTCACACTGCCCTCACATGCGTGGGAGTGTCTTTGTGTGACTCATATGGAGGCATGATACACATTTCTAGTTTCTTCTCCCTTCCCACCCCTTATCCAAGAGAGATATTTTATTCCTTCCAAGAAGGGAAGAAGAAGGTTGCGGCTAGAAGCTTGATGACTTTGCTCTCTCCAGAAAGAGCGGGCATACCAGGATAAAATTCTATCCATCTACTGTCTTAAACATTGTTAGTCTAAGGGATATGGTTTCCCAGCTCAAGAAGAACTTCTGATGGTTGTTCAATAACGGGTAAAAGAAGACTCCACTTTCTCCATCCAAGGCTTGACTTCCTTCCCTTCAAGTATCACTTCCACGATGAACACATATAACAAGTAGTCAAGAAACCTATTCATCTAAGTCAATAGAAAAATAGAAATCTGAGAAAGTGTATGTAGGACAATGTATACTAGATAACAGAGTGAAGGAGCGCTCCCATTGGAAGAAAGATAAGTCAGGTCAACCGAGAGAGAATCCTAGGTTTCACCCAAGGGGAAGTTCCCTGAAGTGTCTAGTGTAGCAATCTAGGGAGAGGGACATGATGGAGATTTTTCATGCTGGCGTCTTCACAGAGTCTTATTCTCCCATTATCAATATGAAGTGATATTGGTATCTTCATCATCTTTCTTGAAGCTGGAAGCCAGAAACACCAAAGGAGCTGCAGTACCCCAAAGAGACTTGAAGCCTAGCAATCTCTTCTCTCTACTCTCACCCACTCAGCCCTGTTCCTCACACAGGGCACTGATCTCCACCAATGAGAAGAGGGTCTCATACCAATGAGCTCTGGGACTTGGGTTACACATTTTAATCTGGTTTGGGCTGCACAAGGGAGTTTTGCAGTCTGCTTAAGGCTGATGGGCAATGAATATGATGCTTCTGAGAGGAAAGAGTACAGGTCTGGGATTCAGGAGACTGGATCCCAGGACAGGATTTGCCACAACCTAGCAATGTCACTTTTTATGAGTCATTTGTCTTTGTCCCTTGGCTTTGTCATCTATCAAACTTGGATAGTAATAAATCTTTGCTAAATTGAAAGTGCTTTCACATTTTTCAGATTTTTACAATAGTCCTGTGAGGTAAGTAAAGCATTTAGTCCCTCCTATGTATAAAGCCCTGGGCTAGGGCTAGCCATGCCCTCATAAGAGTTAGCACTTAACAGGATGAGAGTAGGGGAAGATACAGACTCAACACAAATGAATAATTCTATTCAATAACTATTTATTATCTACTACATTCAAGGCATTGGGGATACTCAATACTCAAATACTACATTGGTTAAGTTGGCCTAGACATGGGAATGGGAGTCAGAAAGACATGGATTCAAATTCTACTTCAGACAGTAACTAGCTATGTAACCCTGGAGTAACCTAACCTCTCTGTGACTGTTTCTTCATTTGTAAAATGAGAAGGTTGGATCTGAACGACTCTAAGATCCCTTCCAGATCTAAATCTGATTCTATGATCTGTGATCTCATCAATGAAGAAGTTCTCTCCAATGATGTATATTGCAACCCATCCATGCCTGTCTATCCCAAGGAACTCTTTTCGATAGATGGTCACATAGCTACTTTATGACAAATTTTATCCTAGAATCCAAGCCTCTTGAGCACGTGAGCTGTCTACCTGTCATTCTTCCTACTGAGGATCAAAAAAAAAGCAAGTAAAAACTGATTCTTTGTCTCAAGTAGTTTATATTCTACTGATATCAACAAGGCAGGGAGGCCCAAAGCTCTTCCCTATTGTCTTTTCTCTATATGTATTTTTATTTGGAAATCTCATCAGTTTCCATGAGTTCAATGATCATCTCTATGAAGATGATTCTTACATCTATCTATCCAGTCCTAATCCTCTTCCCGAGCTTGTCTCACATCACCAACTGCCTTTTGGATACCTCAAACTGGATATCTCATAGACATCCAAAATGTCATAGCACAATAGTGATGAGACATTTCAATATCCTTCTCTTGGTTTCAGATAAATCTAAAAAAATAAAATAAAATAAGCAAAAGACAAGCTATAGAACAAAACAATTGTTGGAGGAACTAAAGCCAAAAGGTTGTGTTATCTTCTAAATGGGACTGTTAAAGAATATGCATATTTCTCAGCACCATATAGAGCTTTTACAAAAATATTGCAAAAAATAAAAAGGCATAAATAATTAACATATTCATCATAGATTGTAACACAATAAAAATTCTAATCTGTTGAGAAAGCACAATCAAACTCAATAAGTCCAAAAACAGAACTCACTATCTTCACATTGTCTAGCTTTCCTATTATTGTCAAGGATACTACCCATTTTCCCATTCACTCAGTATCACAACCACAGAATCATCTTCAGCTTCTCACTCTCATTTACCCTATATATTAACTCAAATCTTGTCACATCACTTGTAATCCAATTCTTTCTCTATACTCACACAGCCAAAACCCTAGATTGGGTCCTCATCACCTCTCACTTGAAATATTGCAATAGCCCTCTTGCTGGTCACCCTGCCTTGAGTCCCTTCCCACTTCAATCCATCCTCCACATGACAGTCAAAATATTTTCCTAAAGCATGCCTGACCATGCCCCACATACATTGTCCCCCTCCATTCAGTAAACTCCAGTGGTTCCCTATTATCTCCAGGATCAAATATAAAATATTTTATTAGGCCTGATCTACGATTCATTATGAGATTCTTACAGTCTGGTTATACCTTATTCCCTTCCATACACTATATGATCAATGATATTGGCCTCAAAGGATGCTGTCGTTTGACTATGAAACATCTTCCATCTCTATGCCACCATGCCTTGAATGCTCTGCCTTCTAACTTTCACCATTTGGCATTCCTGGCTTCCTCCCAGTCTCAGCTCAAACACTATCTCTTGTAAGAGACTTTCTCTAAGGGTTCATAGTATCTCCAATGCACTTCCCTAATATATCACAATTTCTCAGGAAACAAGCTCCTAGTGTCCTCCACATGGAAAAGTTACATCAGCCAAGGAAGCTGAAGGGGATCTGTACATTTGCCAAATCTTCTTTGTGTGTATTTGCTACTTCCCTCAATAGAATGTTAGATCCTTGAAGATAGAGACTTTTGTGGGGGTCTTTCTTATTAGAATAGTTCTGGGAACATAGATACTGAATAAATGCTTCTTGGATGAATTAATGAATTAATGAAATAAAAATGCAACCCTTAATGATTCAAACTACCGTCAGAGGAAAAATACATAGAGATAAAGAATGCTTATGGTTAATATGCTGTATAATGAGATGGACAATGCACAGAACTAGTCCATTAGTACAACCAATTTGGACAGTGAACTTGGACAGTGAATTTGGCACAAAATTGAACAGGAATCACAGAACTGGAGGCCAGGAAGATACTTCATGAGCCATCTAGCCCAATCCATCAACAAAAAGGAGTCCTGTTGTAGACAAGTGGTCATCTGGCCTCTACTTGAAGACCTCTGAAGAAGGGGAATCCACCATCTCATTAGAAAACCCATTCTGTCTGAGGAAATTAATTATTAAGAAGTTTTTCCTGGCACTATCAAGCAGAAACTGACCTCTTTACAACTTTCTCCCATTGCTCTTGGCTTTTCCCCCTGGAGCCAAGCAGAACAAGACTAATCCATCCTTTACATCACAGGCTTTTGAACATTTGAAGACAGCTAGCGTATTCCCCTGGGGCCTTCTCTTTTCCACGTTAAATATCCCGATGAAGAAGAGAGCAGATTGGATGGTCTTTAGGAAATTGTGTAGTGCTCTTAATGACCTTTCAGGCTTCTTCCTGAAACAAACAAATCATCTTTTTTAACACTGATATCCTTCTGGGGACAGGGTTTAACTATTATGAGTCATGGAATATTAAAGTATCCAAAGCATTAAAGTAGAGAACCACTCAAAAGGC
Source organism: Phalanger gymnotis (assembly GCA_028646595.1). Taxonomy (NCBI): domain Eukaryota; kingdom Metazoa; phylum Chordata; class Mammalia; order Diprotodontia; family Phalangeridae; genus Phalanger; species Phalanger gymnotis. The sequence goes on from CM053622.1 coordinate 23,768,423, forward strand.
TTTGGAGAGGTCCATGGAGGGCATGAATTGACTTCAGCATAGACAGCACAGAGATTGAGTGTAAAAGGATATGGGGTGCCCATGTCATTGAGTCTGAGGAGGATCCATTTACTCCATACATATCCACGTAATGTCAGTATACCTGCAGGGTGACCTCCTAGCTCTTTGTTGGCTGGGATTGTGGTTGTACACCAACAAGAGACATGGCTAGGTCATACTCTCTACTGTTAGCAAGAGCACTCTTAACACATCAGTGAGTTCCTCGAGCTGTTAAAGTAAGTCACAGGTGTTGCCATTTGAGTCCCTGCTCATCAGCTCTCACTTGGCAAGGTCCGGAATCTCATTCAAATTTTTCACTGCTTTCCAAGCTGATCTGTTTGCTGCGCAGCAGAAGGGGCTGGGCAGACTTCCTGAATCCTTACAGATTATTACAATTGTACCCTTGATCTGGGGGTACCTGGGGAAGAAATGTCTGATATCTCTATCATGCTTCAAAGCTCACAAATTCCCTCCCTCACAAGAGCCCCGTAAAGTGCATACGACACATTACACTTTTTCATTTATTCATTAGACACATTTTTTTGAGTGCCTCCTATGTCACTTTGCTCTTTCTTGGGGAAGATAAAATGTTTAAATAAAACTCAAATCATCTTCTTAAAGAATAGATCTGCAAGTATCATCCCTCTGCTCAAGAATATCTCATGACTCCCTATTCCCAGAATAAAGTATAAAGTATAAATTATAATCATGCCTTGGCATTTAAACCCTCCCCAGACTGGTTGCAGCTGACCTTTTCAGATATTTTACATTACATCCCTTTGTACATTCTATGTTCTAGTCAAACTAGATTACTTGCTATTTATCAAACTTGGCATCATATTTCCCTACTTTATGACCTGGTACAGCCTGTTCCCAACCTCTGAAATGCACTTTTACACACCTCCATGTGTTGGCTGGATCAGCAGCCATACTGTACACCCTAACTGTGAGTATGAGATAGAGCAGTTCAGAGCTCTATCTTAGGCCCTCTTATCTTCTCTCTCTGTTCCATGACTTAATGACCCCATCAGCTTCTGTCAATATCAACCATAGTGAGAAGACCTGGGTTCAGATCTTGCCTCTGATGCTTACTACTTGTGAAACCCCAGGCAAGTCACTGAACCTCCATGGCTATCAGTTTTCTCATCTATAAAATAAGGAGCCTGAACTAGAGGTTTCTGAGGTCTCTTCCACCTGTAGAACTATGATCCTATGATCTTAATATGTTCGAAGGAGACCTCGTTATGTTTCCCCCACTCCCCATCCTCCCCTCTTTTGAATTTCCCTATTGAGGGTACCACCATCTTTCTAGTCATCCAGGTCAGCCACTTCATTGCCATCCTCCTCTTCTTGTTCTCCCTCACTGCACATATCTAACCAATTGCCAAATCTCACCCTTTCCACCTTCTCAGCATCTGCCATATGTGTGTGTGTGTGTGTGTGTGTGTATATATATATATATATACACATATATATTTCCTCTTCATTCACACAGCCACTGCCCTAGTTTGGGCCCACATTCCCCTTTTCACTGGACTATTGCAATAGCTTCCCTATTAGTTCCTCTGCCTCAAGTCTCTCCCCACTCCAATCCATCCTCCACTCAGCTGCCAAAATGATTTTTCTTAAGCCCAGATCTGCCCATGTCACTCCCCTACTCAATATACTCCAATGGCTCTCTATAGCCTGTAGTATCAGACACAAATTTCTTTGTTTGGCACTTAAAATCCATTAAAACCCAAGCCCACCCTATCTTTCCAGCTTCATTATACATTGCTCTCCTTCCTGTCTCATATTTTCTCCAATTTTCTGGTCTTAGGACTTGTTTACACTCTTAAAATTATTGAGGATTGGCACTCAAAAAGTTTTGGTTTATTGGGGTTCTATCAGTATTTGCCATATTAGAAATTAAAACCTCTTAGTATTACTTAGTATTGATATTACATAGCATTACTACAGTAAACTAGTATTGGCATCTCTGCTCCACCGAAAGAGTCACAGGAAACACTAGGGGTCCAAAGCCACGCTTGAAGACATCCTTCTCTAGACAAACTCACCTTCTTGCTGTTCTTCACACCTGGTGCTCATCGTTGCTTTGGTACAGGCTGTCCTCCATGCTGGGGTTGAAATCTGTACTCACCACCATCTCATAGAATCCCATGTTTCCTCCAAGACTCACCTCAAGCATTACCTCTACATGAAGCCTTTTCTGATCCCCTAGCTGCTGATACCCTTCTTCCCAAAGCTGCCTTACATTTGTTTTGTTTTCACTCAATATATTTATGCAATTTATTCATGGGTTGGTCATATACACTATGGCATCTCACCCTTCTCACACAGGGCACATGGACACTGACTTTCTTGACTCGTTCACTTACTCCAACCTCCCCTCATACTGGTTGGTCCAGGTTCCTGGAACAGGAGAACCACCACAGGATTATGCTTGAACTTTCTTAGGGTTCTAGGGGTAAACTTACTGGGATGTAAATACATATTCTCTACCCTTCATGTTAGATCTTGAGTCCCTGCTGGCCTTCTTCCATTTATATGAAACCAAGCATTCACAATGATGGCATTTATATTTTCAACATGACCATTTATTTAGCAAAAAGGCAAATAATAATAATAATAATAATGCCAGGTATTCCTATATTAAAGCAGATACAGAAATGATAAATACATCATAATCCACACATAAACCTAAATCAATGCACTCAGTACCTATAGGGGAGAGTTGGCATATATTTACAGAAACCTGTCAGGGGAAAAAATAAGTGAGAAACACCTGTGTATTCAGGCTAACTCACAGCTCTGGATTTTAGACTTTGAGTTCATTGGTCTATTCAGGAACGTCAGTACCACATAAATATGCTTCTCTGGTAATGTCTTCCCTTCTCATCGTTATTGCCCTCCACTTGGACAAATTCTATTCTCTCTTCCACTCTTGAATAAATGAAGCATTTACAAGCTCTTTCAACTTAAAATCATCCTATGGTAGGCTATGACAAGGCCTATACATGTCACAAGGAAGGAAGTAGGTCTGATGGACCAACCAAGATTTGAAGGAAGAAGTTCCAAGGCTTTGGTATAGGTAGAATTTCACAGAGAAATATGATGACCTAAAGAGCAACTAGGATTACAATACATTGGGTATTAAGGGAGGCTGATGAATGGTAGCCCTACTCACACATAAGCAGCTAGAGGACTGATATTTCTTTGTTTCATACATAACTGAAGGCTTTGGACTGGTAATAAGATATCTGATAGCCTCCTAGACATATAAAATCTCCCAGCATAGGGGACATGGTACCTCCTCAGACTGATTTGGCCTATACCAGCCACCATCAGTTATGAGCAAAATCTCCATAAGGCATATATAAAGAGGGGTCTTGACATTCAACAGAAACATAACTGGGCTAGTACTAATCAGAACTAAAACTACCACCAGGATATCAACATGTATTCTTATAAACTATGTGAATCTTTTCTTTTATAACTCTGTTGCTTGTGCCCGGTCAATCTGTTGTGCCATCCCTCTGGATACCTGGCTTAAGAAGGCTTCTCAAGCTTCTTGGCACATATCTTTAAAAAGATGCTGAAAAAGCATTTCCTCTGATTTTAGCTAGTAGTTCCCTTTAAGCCAGGGAATTATAAGGCTAAGAAGGCTCCATCACTCTGGGCAATACCAAATAGACTTTCCATAAAGCAGCTGCAAAGCTTGTCTTCCCCCTCTGGGTTATCTCTCTCTCTCTCTCTCTCTCTCTCTCTCTCTCTCTCTAGATAAAGATGACATCAGAGACTAACACACACACACACACACACACACACACACACACACTGCTTTGTCTCTTTCATGCTCTAGGTGACACTAAAGGACAAAAATCTGACAGTGAAGCTCTCATACAATGAGCTCCAGTCTCTCTTCAGCCAATCAGTAGCTAAAGGCTTCTTTCAACTGACTACTGCTGGAAGCCTTTTCTTCATGTAGCTCTGAAAAAACCAGTTTTCTGGATTTTTTTTAAACTCCTCCTCCTCTTTTTTCAATCTTCAATCTCCATTTGCCCGGTTCTCCAATATTCACCCACTCCTTATTTTCACTATTCTCAGTGCCTGCTAATCCTCAGAAACTCACTTTTCCTTTATGATATAAAAACTCACCAAATCTCCTCCATGAAACCAAGTCTATTCAACAATAATATAATCTCCAATTAGTTATATGCTTTTTCATTTAAGGGATTTTAATCTCTTAAGCCTTTAAACAGTTACATGCAAATGAACTAACGGACTAGAATGCCCTAAAGTTCCAATAATTCTATAACCGTCAAAGAAACCCAACTTAATAGTCTGCATCTCTGACAACTGTATTTTTAGTATTCCCAATTTACCACTTTTTAGTAGATAAAAATTCTTTCTTTGCCTCTTTAAACAACCAAACTGTTCAGATATAAAAGAGGCCTAAAAGTCCATCCTTTACAAGGTGATTTGAGCTTTTTTATTCAGGCCATCATTCAATTACTATCCCTTTTGCAAACAGCTAATAGCTGTTTCTTCGCGTAGCTATTTCTAAAATATCTTTACAGATTTTTAACAGCTTTTATTAAACCAAAGTACTTTTTCTCCTTTTAAATACAAAACCATTCATTTCTTAAACAGGCAATGCTTTACATCCTTTACCAATTTAGTTTTTTTCTTTATATAAAAGATAACTAAATCCAACCCTTTTAGTGCCAAACTAATATGTAAAGGGACAGTCCTGTACATGTTGTCCCACTGATAAAGTGTAAGCTCATTGAGGGCAGGACTATTTCCTTCTTATCTTTGTGCCCCCAATGTGTAGTATAGCACATGATGATCAATCAATCAATAAGCATTTATTAAAAGCCCTAGTAGTGGGTGCTTTATTAATGCTCATGGACTGACTGATGGACTTGAATCCTTGGGTTTCTTCAAAGATCTACTCAGCTGTCACCCTCTATAGGAAGAACTTATCTCATTCCCTCGGTACTATTTCTCTCTTCCTCTGCAAATTATTTTTATTTACTTATTTTCATACTGGGTAGTATCTTTCTCACTAGAATGTAAACTCCTTGAGGACAAAGTATGCTTTTCATTTTGGGCTGTTTAAATTATGATTATGATGATAAAATGAAATAACATTTGTAAAATGCTTTGCAAATCTCTATTGTTAGTCAGTTAAGTCCAACTCTTAGTGACTCCACTTAGGTTTTCTTGGTCAGGATACAAGAGTGGTTTGCCATTTACTTCTCTAGCTCATTTTATAGATAAGGAACTAAGGCAAATGGGATTATGTGACTTGCCCAGGGTCACACAGCTAGCGAATGTCTGAGGCCAGATTTGAGGTCAGGAAGATGAGTCTTCCTGATTCCAAGCCTAGTGCTCTATCCACTGGGCCACCTAGCTGTCACCCTAAGAGCTATATAAATACTAGGTATTATTATTAATGCTGTCATTATAGTTATTATTATCATTAGGTGGAGGTAAAAGGTAACTACTCATTTCCTACCAATCATCATCCTGGAATTCTCAGGAATGAGGGAACATCTTTAACACACATCAGAGTTGGGATCTTTTCTGTTCAGAAGGGGAAAGCAAGCAACCCACCTGTGGAGATCATTGCCATAGCAATACCCCAATCTTGATGACAATATAGAAGACTGCAATACCCCACTCCCAACTCTTGCTTTCCTGAGGTTTCAATAAGTTGTGCAGAATATCTTTTAATAAATCTCTTTTAGAAGAAGTCTTGTGATTTTTTTTCCTTTTTTCTTCCCAAGTATGGACACTGAGTTACTACATAATGATTTGGAAAGGGATTTTTTTCCCACTAAAGAGGAGAGAGAGTCCTGGATTTGGATTCAGGTACTATCTGTGGGGCTCTGGCTGTGGAGCCATTTATCCTTTCTTGGCCTTAGATTCCTCACGTGTAAAAGAAGGACTTTGGATTTAATGACTTCTAAGGTCACTTGAAGCTCATGTATGGTCCTAGGAATCGAAATGGTTGGGAGAAACTGATCAAGTTTCCTCATTTTAAAACTCCTAGAATTGATACAAGAAGCCCTCATTCAAATTTGTGCAATAAGTGACCCTAACTTAGGTGCCCAGTGCAATAGCTTACACATAGGAGGCACATAATAAATGTTTGAATGACTCAGACCCTGACTCCAGGAAGTTTTCAATTTAATAAGATAAGTTAAAATGGAGTGACTTGCCAATGGTCACAAAATTAATAAAATCACACAGAATTTCATGAGGATTCTTGGATGAGGAGAGTAATTGTTACTTGGATCAAGAATCTTCTGAGAAATCAGAGAAATTAACACTATATTCCCTGGCAAATACTCACAGGTCAAGTCACCACCAAATCTTTTTTGTCCAAGATTATCCATTTTCTGATTTTTTTTTCTATACCCACATCAATGAACCTATTAGAAAGTACTCAAAATACAACGTAATGCAGTGTGATACAAACTATATAACCACACAACATGTATGTGGCTGCAATGGTTAGAGTAGGAGACTTGGAACCAATACTGAGTCCTACTTCAGGCATATTTAATTGTGTGTCCTGGGCAAGTCACTCACCCACTCAACCTAGCTTTTTCCAAGCTTTTTCATCTTTAAAATGAGGCTAACAATTGTACCTAACTCCCAGAGGAGTGAGGATAAAATGAGACAAAGTAAAAAGTATATTATGATATGTGAAATACTGTGCTAACTTAAAATTGTGTGTGTGTGTGTTCATATAGTCCTTGACCTCAGAGAGCTTATAGTCCAATACCTCAAATACCCATCATACACAATATTGCTTGGTAAGTACCTTGGAGAGCTGCCAGATTAAGCGTGTAAGAGATGGGAAGAACTTTAAGGAAGAGGGCATCGGGGAAGGCTTCACGTTTCAAGGCTGAGTAAGAGCAGAGAAAGACTGATAGTCTCCCGGACCAAGCATAGACAAATGGACATATTGGTTGATAACCAGGGGAAGAAAGAGTGGAGAAAGAGAGAAGTGAAGAGTATGTAAGCATTTAGAGCTAGAAGAGATCTCAGGGATCAATCAATCCAAACCGTGTCCTCAAGAGATGAAACCATTTATCCAGAGTCCCATGAGCAACTAGTAAGAAGGCAGTTCAGTATAAGGGAGGCAGCATAGCACAATGGAAAGTGCTGAATTTGGACTCAGAGGACCTGTGTTCAAGTCCTGGCTCTTTCATTCTGCTTGTGTCACCTTGGACAAACCACTTCCCCTCTGAGGGCTTTATGAGGAAATTGGATTGGGTAGCTATTAATTTCCTTTCTAGCTTTAAGTCTATAATTCCATACATAGTCTTGACTATTAAAAAAGAAGCAGCAGACTCCATGAAATTGATCCCACTTCTTCACCAGATAAGAGTTCTGGGGCTTGCTGTAGGAGTACAGAGGGGTCTTTTCAGGACAAAAGTAAATGTTCTTACTATAGTATAATATCTTTTGGCATCAGTTTGAACAAATCATTCAACTCCTTTTTCCTTTTCATCCCCAGGCAGATGTTTTCCACTCCCATGGTCACACTAGCAACCAAACAGCTTTTGTTTCATGTCTGTTTGCCCTAGTTGCTTTAGGTGTGGATTAAGGAGGGAAAGAGTAGGATCAGAGAGACAAAACCTAGGTCCTATATCCCCTCTGAATGCTGGCTAGAGTTTCCAGGGCAACATCATATACAATGAATGATCTCTGATTTCAATCAGGACTTTACATAGGATTATAGGATTTAAAGCTGGAGGGACCCCTAGAGACTGTCTAGTTCAACCCTCTCATTTTACAGATGAGAAAACAAACTTGTTTATTCACTATTCACTGACAGCAGTGGCAGAAGCAGGAGAGATCTTCAAACCCCTAAACGGCTCAAACCCCAGGATTGCTTAATCAAGTTCACCACTGCCACAGGTAAGTTTCCAGATCTCCTTGCAGGTGTTCCATATGCCACTCCCTTCTTCACCTCAATGTCAGCATCACCCGATCCTGCCCTGTCTCCCTTTTCAATCTATACATGGAAAGCATGTGCTTTTCTCTAGCTTCAAGGGAGAAAGGTCTTAAGGACCTCCTGGAAGCTGGGAAGAATAACATTAAAAATAATGATAATAATTCCCACAAAGTCCATGCCCTTCGGGGGCAGAGAGAATGAGGCTACCATGATGAAATAAGGGAATACAAGCCAGGGTGATATTTAAAAGGGACTTTGTGTGCCCTGGAAGAAACTCCAAAAAAAAAAAAATAGCCAACTGGATCCACCAATTATCAGTGAATGGGTCAGGACCTTGGACAGGGTGATCCAACTAAGATTGCTACATAAGATAGTTCAAGTTCAACCTCTCTTGATGATTAGCATAATAGCTGAGCAACTTAGTGTTCTGGGGCCACAAAAAAAGCAAAACAGCAACAACAAGATAAATCAACAATGTCAAGACCCCATCTACTGGGACTGCTACAATGGTGAGATTACTCACCAGTAAAGTGGTCATGAGTGCTTGCAAAATGGACTGCAGATCTGAATGCTTTCATTACACGTGCCAGTACTATATCATAACAAAGCTGGAAACAAGAGGCAAGGACTTGGTCCTGCCTTTTTTGTCAATGGAGCTCTCATCTTCAAGTCACATAATGGCATATTTCTGGTCAATGCAAGGAATCATAAGAAATAATTTTATCGCTAAACCTATATTAGGTGAAATAATAGATGAAAACAGGGGGTTACTTAAGGATAAGAAGGAACAATTGAAAAACCTCAAGTCATTAAAAATTTCCACTTAAAACTTAGCCCAGTGCCTAGCAAAAATTTGTAGGCACTTAATAAACGTTTATTGACTATCAGAGATTATATTTTTAAATGGGTAACAAAAGCAATACCACAGTCCCAAAATGATTTTCAGAAGGAGATGGGCATACTTTGGCTGAGATTGGGAATAGAAACTGGTAAATTCAGTGGCATAAGCTAAATAACAAACCAACTAGATCAAGTCAGAGTAATTCATAAGCCTTAACCTCTCTCCTGACCTCTAACTTCACATCTCCAGTCGCCTATTGGATATCTTTAATTGAATATCATGCAGGCATTTTAAATTCAGTATGTCTAAAAGCTGATCTCATTATCTTTTCTCTTAAGCACTCCCTTCTTCCTAACTTTCCTATTATTGACCAGGGTACCACCATCCCATTCACCCAGGCTCACCATCCAGGTGTCATCCATGACTCCTCCCCGTCTCTTACTCCTCATATTCAACCAGCCACCAAGTCCTGGCAATTGTAGTTTCATAAAATCTCTCCTACATTCCACCTTCTCTCCTCTGACCCTGACACCATTCAGTGTTGGCCTTCATCACTTCAGTCCTGGACTATTTCAGCGAGCTGCTGTTTGGCCTCTGCCTCAAGTCTCTCCCCATTCCAGTCCATCCTTCGCTCAGCTGTCAAACTGAAAATACAGGTATGACCATGTCACCCCTCTACTCAAAAAAAAAAAAACCAAAACAAAAAAACTCTGCTCTCCTTGTCATCTATAAGATCAAATAAAAATCCTCTTTTGGGGCTTTTAAAGACTTTAATGACCAGATCCCTTCCCATCTTTCCAGTCTTCTTACTGCCTTACTATGAAAACTCGGTGATCCAGTAATAATAGTTTCCTTGCTGTTAAGCTACACGATGCTCTATAACTTGAATCAGGGCATTTTTACTGGCTATCCCCCATAACTAGAATTCTGCCTCTTCATTTGTGACTCCTGGATTCCTTTTACTAAGGTATATTTACTAAGGTGACTGCCTGTTTCTCTTAAGTCTCAGCTAAAGTCTTTTCATCTATACGAAGCCTTTCCCTTTCCTGCTTAATCTTATTGCCTTCACCCTGAGATTATCTTTGAGTTATCCTACCCTATTTGTACATAGATGTTTTCATGTTAAGTCGCCCCTTAGACTGTGGCTTACTTAAGAGCAGGAACTGGTTTTTGCAGTTTTTTTTTTGGGGGGGGGTGATGTGGTTGTGTGTGTGTGTGTGTGTGTGTGTGTGTGTGTTTGCTTTCTTTGTATCCCTTTTGTTAGCACAGTGTCTGGAACATAGTGAACATTTCATAAATACTTGCTCGGTTTACTTGAATTCAACAAAGGTATATTTTGTTCAGACTCTCGTGAACAAATACAATCTCCCACAATATTTGACCCAAAATATTAAAAACATGTCAGGATTTGCACACAATAGTGTGTGCAATGTCCATTGACATAGGAAAGACCCTAGGAGGGAAGGTGGAGTTATCTAGGAATAAGGACAGCTGTCAAATGCCATGATGGCAGAAAAGACTTTGGGGAGCTATTAAAGGTCTGTGCAAAGGCACTGGAAGATCAGACTAATGTCCAACTGGGACATGCATGGGAGACTTGAAGGATGCATTGCCCAATAAAGGCAACAACAACAACAAATACCCATTATGTGAAATGGCATATATTCCAAATATTTGGAAAATCAAAGTACATATCAGATATTTTACATTCCCTTAATCAGCAATTGAAAGCCAAAAGCCACAAAGCTAATACAATATAAGGAGTCAGAGCAGCGCAAAGAATAAACATTTCATTATCAATTAAACACTTTCCTACAGTCATGAAAATAGTAATATTTACATAAGCATTTCAAAGTTTACAAAGCTCTTTACATGTATTATTTCTTCCTCACAACCTTGTGATGGAGGTGCTGTTGTACAGATGAGGAAAATGAGACTGAGAAGGGTTAAGTGATTTGCCCAGATAGTAACTGAAGCAAGATTCAAACCCAAGACTTCCTGATTCCAAGTTGTGTTCTATTTACCACATCATTTAGAAAAGGCAGAGGAAAGAGAGGATTGCTAAAGTTGGAACATGTGAACATTTTTGGTCATTTATAGTATATTGTCATAAGAAGTAAAAATAACAATGAAAATTCAAGTTGGATTAAAGAAAAAACAGATAGCTTGCAAATGATGATGATGATGATGACGAAGATGAGGATGACGATGATGGTAATATCATTAATATAGTGCTGCAAGGTTTACAAAGTGTAGCCAGGTGGCTCAGTGGATATAGTGCTGGGTCTGGAGTCAGGAAGACCTGAGTTCAAATCTTCCCTTAGACACTTATGGGATTCCTGTAGACAAGTCACTTAATCTCTAAGTGTTTCACTTTCTTCATCTGTAAAGTGGAAATTAAAAAGAGCACTTCTCTCTCAGGATTATTGTGAGGACCAAAAGAGGTAATATTTATAAAATGTTTTGCAAACCTCTAAGTGTTATATAAATGCTATTATTATCTCAATAATTTTATTTAGTTACAACAGTGACTTGGTGTACTTGTGTGATAGTCCACAGGACATTAAATAACAAGCAGGATGGCAGATTGTCCCAAGCCTATTTCTGTTTTAACTTCATTAAACTAAGATAAGGAGATTTTTATAATAACAATAGGGATAGGGACTGGACCTATGATTTAAATGATTTAGAGAATTCCCAGATGAGGAAACTCTATCTATGCAAAGTCGGAACCTGTTCTGCAATTTATAATCTTAGAGGCACCTAGAGCATTGAGAGGTAAGTGATTTGTGCAGGCACACAGAGCTAGTGTGTGTCAAAGGCAAGACTTGAACTCAGGTCTTCCTGATTCCAAAGCTCTACCCACTGTATCACCTCATGTGATATTAATCAATTTGTTGTTTTCAGTCGTGTCTGACTATTCATGACCCCATTTGCAGTTTTCTTGGCAGAGACATTGGAATGGTTTGCCATTTCCTTCTCCAGCTCATGTGACAGATGAGGAAACTGAGGCAAAGTCGAGTGACTTGCCCAGGATCACACATCTAGGAAGTGTCTGAGGCTGGATTTGAACCCAGGTCTTCCTGACTCCAGGCCCAGCAATCTATGCACTGCACAACCTACTGTTATCCACACTATAGGCATTCAAGAGGAAGACTTGGGGAATGCTCAAAGGACCCTTAGTGGAGAATGTGGTGTGGGATGGGTCATGACCTGCACAGTTAGAGGGCATGTCCACTTCGATGAGACCATAGATTCATTAAAATATATGGTGTTTTCGGATCTCTGACTAAATGGTAATCTCTCAGGAACTGGGTCTGAGATTTCTTTTGCCTCCTCCATGGTGCCCAGCATGGTCTCTCATACAGATAAAACAAAGTAAATCAACAGATGGTTTTTTTTTTTTTTTTTGCATAGGATGTTCAGTATCTCAGGCCTGGGGCCATCTTGTGATGTCTACTTATTCTGAGAGAGGGGGAAGTATACCAGGATAAGAGACTGTAACAAGGAATCCCACGCTCTAGTCCTAACTAACTAGTTTTGTGACTATGGGCAAGTAAGTTGTTTTGAAACTTAGGGTCTCTATTTCCTTATATGTAAAATAGAAGGGTTAGACAATACGGTGTCTAGGACCTCTGTCACCTCTGCACCGGGGTAAGCTAGTAAACATTTATCAACAAGGTTCCTTTGGGAAAAAAAAGTTTGTATATACTTTCAAGTTTAATCTGCATTAATAAAATTTTCCTAAATCTAGACGATCAACAAAAGTAACAAAGAAAAACTGGTTTGTAGCCTTTGTCAATTTCCTAAGTATAAATGATCACATTGAAAATCTAACAATCTCCTCTTTCAGGCTGGCTAGATCTGACCCCAGCACACCCCTGGGTCTGTCATTCTGTGTTCTTTTCATCGTCTGTTCTAAGGCCTCTTCCAGCTCTGAAATTCTTTGTGCTCTGTTTTCTAGCTCTCACATTCTAAGTTCTAAGGCCTCTCCCAGCTCTAACATTCTCTGTTCCAAAGCACGTGCTAGGTCTAATACTCTATGTCCTAAAGTCCTTCCCAGATCTGACATTTTATCTTCCATGGTTTCCTAAAGTTCTAAAATCTCCATTTCCCTCCCCATGCCCCACCTGTTTCTTTTCTTCTGTTCTCTTTTCTGTCCCTCCCAGCATCTCTCCCTACATCTGGCCTGTTTCTCTGGGCCCGGAGTTAATTGAGCCCAGGTGCTCCTCCTCCTCATGATCTGAAGTGTTACTGGCTTGGAGACTATCAGATTGGGCTGGATTATGTTGGATTTTTCTCCCATATGTAATCTGAGAATCTGGCTTGAATAGATCCTCCCCTGGGCACACTATGTTAGTGGATATATAGTTGGCAGGGGAAAGAGTAGAATCACAAACCCAGGGAGCAAAGTGAAAAGGGAAGGCCTTCACTATCCTGTTCCCAATATGTTATAAACCAGCTTGCTATTGAATAGACTTAAGAAATACAGCAAGTAAATGTTCTTCATTTCCCCCCACATAGAATCATAGAGTGTAAGAGCTAGTAGGGACATCAGAACATTATCCAACAACCAATCAGTCAGTAAGCTTATATTAAATGTTCCTGGCACATAGGAAGCACCCAATAAATACTTGTTGACTGACTATGTGACAGACATTTAACTAAGTGCTAGGATGGAAGAAAAAGCAAAAAACAGGCTTCAAAGAACTTACATTCTACAAGGCGAGACAACATGTAAGTAACTAGGTGGATTCCAACACCTGGCTAGCACAGTAAAAAGAGTGCCAGAGCTGGGGTCAAGAAGACCTGAGTTCAAATCCAGTTTCAGACACTTACTAGCTGTGTGACATTGAGCAAGTTACTTAATCCCATTTGCCTCAGTTTCCTCATATGTAAAACGAACTGGAGAAAGAAATGGCAAACCACTCCAGTATCTTTGCCAAGAAAATCCCAAATGAGGGCACAAAGAGCTAGACAGGACTGGACAACAACAAGATTCAAGCTATACATATACAAAGGGAGGTAATCTCAGAAGGTCAGGAGCTGGTAACGACTGAGAAAGGCTTTCTGCAGAAGGTGGGATTTGAATGGAGGCTTGAAGGAAGTCAATGTGTAACTAAGAGGCTGAAGTGAGTGGACAGAACATGCCAGGCATGGGCAATATCCAGTGTAAAGGCACAGAGGGGAGAGATAGCGGGTAATGCCTAGGAATGGCACGAATAGGCTAGTGTAGATGGATCATAGCATTCCTGGAGAATAGCTTATTGGGTTCCTATTATCTCCAGGATCAAATACGTAAAACCTCACTGTTCCTAGCATAAGACGCTATCTTATCTTAAGACTCCAGGCATTTTCATTGGCTGCCCCCCAAGGATGGCAAGCTGTCTCTTCTCATCCCTGCCTCCTGGCCTCCTTGGCTCTCTTCAGGTCCCAGCTGCAATCTTACCTTCCACAAGAAGCTCTTCCTGTCCCTCTTAATTCTAAGATTTTCCTTCTGTTGATTGTCTCTAATTGATCCTGTCAGGAGCTTGTTTGTAATATAAATGTCTGCACGTTGTCTCTTGCTTCATACTGGGCTTCTTGAGAGCACAGACTTTTTGGCCTTTCTTTGTGTCCACAAGGATTAATACCCAGCATTTAGCAGAAACTTAATAAATGCTTGTTGACTGACTGAGTGACCTTGGGCAAGTCACTTAACCTCTGTCTCTGTCAAATAATTTTGATGATCATCATCATAATAACATGTGCCAGGCATTGTGCTGAAGTACTTTGCAATTATTATTTCTTTTGATCCTTGCAACAATCATATGAAATAGGTGCTATTTTTTATCTCCATTTTATAGATGAGGAAACTGAAGCTGACAGAAGTTAAGTGACTCACACAGTAAGTAAATGTCTGAGGCTAGATTTGAACTCAGGTCTTCTTGACTTAATATCCACTTCACTACTTAGCTGCCTAGATGTAATATAATATGTATAAAGTCCTTTGAAAAACTTAAAAAGCTATTTTAATGCTGACTTTTCTTATCTTCCTCCTCCTATTTTCCCTTTTTCTTCATTTTCTTCCTCTTCTTCTCTTCTTTCTTTCTTCCTCCTCCTCCATTTTCTTCCTTCTTATCTTCCTTCTCTTCTCCTCTTTTTCTTCTTCCTCCTCTTTCTCACTTCTCATCTTCTTCCTCTTTTTCCTCTTCCTTGTTCTTCCTTCTCCTCATCTTCCTTCTCATCTCTTCCTTTTCTTCCTCTTCCTCTTTCTTACTTCTGTGTGAGGTAAATAGAATGCGAAGATTTCACAGGGAAGATATATATGTATGTATATATGTATATATATATATATATATATTTACTAAGAAATGTTTTAAAAAATCAAGAAATAGGGAAATAGGGAAGTAGAAAAATTCTGAGGCCATGAGAGTCTGATGGCTCAGCCTCTGGGAAAGTTTACCCTGAAACTTTTTGTTCTTTCTCATGGTTCTGGTTTAAAGATTTGCTCAGTAAGAATAGGGTCGCTGTGACCTGCTTACCTTTACTGTAAAAGTACTGTAAAGGAATAGAGAAGGTCTCCCCCTCCCCTTATCCTATTCTCCATCTTTAGATTTATAGATGTACCCTCAGTTGTAATCATTAACTAAGGGAATGAGAATTGGAGTTTCTGTGCCTCTATTTCCCTGCTCTTTGTCTAGCTTTTGTGCTCAGATTGTGATCCCGCCTCCCAGCCAATGGTGAGAAGGGTCAGAGCTGGGTGGGAATTCTCTTGTGTTAGGTATAATTATTGGTGCTTTGCTCCTTGTACCTTGCCACCTTTGCTGGTTCTGCTCTGTACACGCCCTATTCTCGAGAACGGAATAAAATTTATTTCTGTTCCCATCCTGAGATGGCTCCTTATTATAAATTAACTTTTAATTGGTGAGGGTCTTTCACCCCACATACTTCTCATCTCCTCTTCCTCCTCCTCCTCCTCCTCCTATTTTCCCCTTTTCTTTCATGTTCTTCCTCCTCGTCCTCTTTTTCCTCTTCCTTTCTTCCTCCTCTTCCTCCTTCTTTCTCCTCCTCTTTCTTCCTTCTCCTTATCTTCCTCTTCTCCTCTTCCTCCTTTGTTCCTTCTCTCTTCCTTCTTTATTCCTCCTCCTCATCCTTCTCATCTGCTTCCTCTCCTCTTTTTCTTCCTCCTCCTCTTCCTTTTGCTCCTCTTCCTCTGTTCCTCTTCTTTTTCTTCCTCCTCCGCCTCCTCTCTTCCTCCTCCAATTTTCTTCCTCCCCTCTTTTTTTGTAGTCATTGTTGTTAACTAAAATGAAGGTTTCAGTGTAGGCCAGCTCTCTTCTCACATCCCTGGGCCTGTTCTAATCCCAGGAGAGAGGCTTTGTTCCATTTACTCCGTTTTATTATTAGGCGCCCTCTGCTGGTCATGCCTCCTCCCCACACCCTTGGTTGGTCGCTTCAGCAGCCCCACGCCTGCTTAGACGCAGGCTCTTCTGCTTACCTTCCCCGCCCCACCCCTCTGGCCCTGGGGGGGTGTGGCTTGCTCGTTTCCGTCACACCCGCTTCCGGCGTGGATCAAGGTGCCACGTGACTGCGTTTCGGGCGGAGTAAGATGGCGGCGCCCAGGAAAGCGGCGTGAGCTCGTTGCCGGGGAGCCTCGTCAGGACCAGGGTCCCTTCGGTCGCCGAAGCGCGGCCTGTCGCCATGTCACGACTTATCGTCAAGAACCTGCCTAGCGGGGTGAGTACAACTCCTGGGGTTTCCTTAGTGGATTTGGGGAGATTGGGGGTGCAGGGAGAGGCTCCCCCTTGCACCCCGCGTTCGTTCCGGCCGTGGTGGTAGCACCTCCCTCCGGAGCTTCTCAGGTCCATCACCGGACCCCTAGACCTGGGGTCGAAGCCCACCGCTGCCACTTTCTAGCCGGGTAAGCCTTTCCGGCTAGGATCTATGCACTTAACCCCCTTCCGCCTCAGTTTCCTTCTCTGTAAAATGGGGGGAGGGAGTTGAACTAGGTGGACTCTGAGGTCTCCCCCAACACCAAAGATTCCTTTTTCTGAGCCTCATTTTCTTCATCTGTAAAATGGGGGTGACGATTTACTATCAATTTCGCCGTAGCCACGGTCTGCTGGTGAGGCTTTGTAGCCTGGGGGCTATATAGTAGTAGGTACTTAATAAATGCTCGCAGACTAATCGATTGCCCAACTTCTCCTAGCTAGTAAATAGCACATTTCCAGGTTGTCTTAAGTCCCAGTCTGGTGCTCGTGGTGTCCAGGTATCCAGCCCTTTGCCTGCAGTGTAGACCTTTGTAGTCTATTTGGGAAGAGTCTCGGAGGGTAATACTTTCTTTTGGCTGTGGTCATTTTCTGAGTCTAGGAATGGTTATGATCTGGTAGAGGGAGAGTGACCCCGCTACTCCTGTCTCTTTCTCTAAAGAACATAAACTCCTTGAGGGCAAGGACTGTTTTGATTTTTGTCTTTCTATCCCCCAGCATAGCACAGTACCTAAGGCAGAATAAGTGCTCTCTGGTTGGTTGATAGAAAATTACTGATCTTGGAAATCAAGTAGGGTTAGGGCATTATAGAATTATAAATTATTGTTACTTCCTCTGTCCTGGCCAAATGACTGGCTGAATCTGAGATCGAAGAATGTAGCTCGAGTAGAGACCCTAGGAATCGTTTAATCCAAGAGTATTATTTTATGCAGGAGAAGACTCCTGAGGCTGGCTTGCTAATTAGTCTGCTCCCATCAGTACTGGATGCATCCCTGGTTGTCTGGAGTCTTAACTGGGAATTTCAGTCCCAATGCTTTTGGTTCCAATCTCCGTTCCAGCCCAGCTACTGGGCTTTCATTCAAGACAGTAGTCTTCCTTCAGAGATTCTAAGCTATTGTACCATTTCTGGCATAGGAAAGTGCCATCTGTACAGAAGGCTGGGGAAGAATGGCAGGGAGTGGGAGGATGAATTGTACAATGAGAGAAATGCTTTTTATGCCTTTGAGGAGACCTGAAGAGTGGCTTCTTTGGCAGAATGATGGTGCTCCATTCCTGATGCCTCAAAGGGTTCCTTTTCTCTCATTTTGATTGGTCTTTTGTGAGATGAATGCATCTTATTTTAGTCTTCTTGGTCACCTCAGAGGGCTTTCCAATGATAGTTTAAAACAATAAGATAGATTTGGGCATTTCACAGAAGTGCACTGTATCATCTAAATAACCTGAGGATAGGCCAGGGTCAGGAGAGTTGGCCTCCCAGGGACACATTTGGAAGTTACAGCACTTTCTGTCTATCAGTCAAACCTTCCCTAGATCTTCAGATTTTCAGATCTTTCAGCTGTGGCTTCTCCTAGAATTGTGAGTGATATTTCCAGCCTTACATTACAGGACCTACCTGCTGCCTGCCTTGCCCTAATGTGAGCTCTCAGCTTTATGAATGCCTGGAAGGAAGGCTGGTTCATAGGCTCTTAGATCTAGGCCTGGAAGGGATTGTAAAGGTCGTATAGTCCAATCCCTCACTTTACAAATGAAGAAACTGAGCCAGCCCAGGTGTTGTGGGTACTAAGTGGCAGAGCCAGGATTTGATTGTAGATCCCAGGACTCCAAAGCCAGGGTTCTTTCCACTGTACCATAGCCTGTATTAGGGACTAGGGAGATACCAGAGATCTGTGACCCAGAGATCATGTCAGCCAGGAGTTCTATGAGTTTGATTTTTAAAAATATTTTCGTAACTCTATTTCAATAGAATTACTTTCCTTTGTAATTCTGTGTTTTATTTTATTCTTTTTTAACTTTTATTTTAGACTCAAACACCAGAACACAAATACAGAATAGAAAAAAGAAACAAAAGCATACCATAAACTCAAATATTGGAACTGAAATACAAAATTAGAAAGAAAAAAAAGCACTTCATGTGTATAACAGAACATGAGAGGATTGAAAATATGTAACAATAAATTTTCATTTCAAGAAAGCCTATGTAATAAATACTCCATGTTGTGTTTGGAGCTGTCCATCTTTTCTTCCTTCCTTGTAAGTTTTCTTTTGTTCTCTGCTGTGTACTTTTTAACTTTGTTCTCCCCGCCCCCCAGGCTACAATTAAGTGCAAAAATATTTATATATAGCTATAGATATAAATGTACACATATAATATATACATACATATTGTGTTTTATGCATTTAAAAACATTCTGAGGAGAGGTCCATAGGCTTCATCAGTTTGCCAAAGAGTCCAGGACACATAAAAGTTAATCCCTGGACTAGATTATTCTCTCCATTTTACAGAGGTGATTGCCACACACACTGCCCCTGAGTGGCAGAGCTGAAACTGAGTAAGAAGGGCAAGGCGCTGTGCTTGAAGGATGTAAGAAATACCTCTCTCCCCCTCAGACAGAACTTGGCTCAGTGCTGAGGACACAAGACTGGAGCTAGAAGACCTGGACTAACTGCTGACTCTGACATTTAGCGTCTGTGTGTCCTTGGTACTTAACCTTTCCCTAGCTTCAGCTCCTTCGTCATCAAGCTGGAGACCATGATGCTTGTCTGTCCTACCTCCCGGGGACGGTTTGTAGGCTCTACAGCACTGCAGGGTTGGGTTAGTTGTAGTTACTGGGAAGAGTGGGCATGTCTTTCTGGATCTGGGGATGTTAGGGAGCTGTTGTGTAGAATATTGCTCACCCATGGGCTCATTAAGAATGCTGGGAAGGCTTTCATGTGGCCATTACAAAGGAGGTTGCCTGGTCATAAGGGGCATTTTCTAACTTATGACCTTCCTGATGTTAAGAGTCAGAGGAAAAACAATTCTGTCTCACAAATAAGAAATAATCAGCATTGACCAGAGATTCCTTTTGGTTTTGAGTCACCACTTTCTCCGCCCAAGTTCTAACGCCAGCCACCTTCACATTCCCTTGAGGTCTTGCCTTCTTTCCATGCTCAGGCGGAGTCTTATGTATCTTCCATAGACCAGCTTTGTGGGGTGAGTAGGTGGTACCACAGTAGATAGAGTGCTGGGCTTGGAGTTAGGAAGATCTAAGTTCTAATGTGACGTGGTTACTTACCAGCAGTATGTCCCTGGGCAAGTCTCTTAACCCCCTCTTTGTCTCAATTTCCTCATCTATAAAGTGGGAATAATAATAGTACCCATCTCGCAGGGTCATTTTGAGGATCCAGTGAGATAATTTGTAAGGCACTTAAACACAAGTAGCGTAATAACTGTTAGCTGTTATTTAATGGAGTATTGGTTTTTTATATTTTAAATAAAAGCCACACGATTACAGCTCCCATTTCTTGCACCAACCCTATTCCTGTGTCACAGCTGAGAAAATTCTCTTCTCAGAGCGGAGAAATGACTAGCCCACAGTCCCACGGAAAGTAAGTGTTAGACCCATTACTCAAAGCAGTTCAGTCCAGCAGGCATTTGTTAAGCACCAGTTGCATGCACGGGGATGGGGATATAAAAAAGCAAAATAAAAAATGCTCCCTGCCCTCAAGGAGATTACATTCTCCTGGGGAATTACAGCATGGCAACAGACAATGATTTTTAGATCTGACATTCAGTTGTTTCAGTCATATCTGACACTGTGACCCTGTCTGGGGTTTCCTTGGCGAAGATACTGGTGTGGTTTGCCATTTCCTTCTCCAGCTTCTTTGACAGATGAGGAAATTGAGGCAGACAGGGTGAAGTGACTTGCTCAGATTATCTGATCTAGTGATTACGAGATTGTGAGCTCTGAGGGCAGGGGCTGTCATTTACTTTTTTCTCATCCTCAGTGTTTAACCCTTAATAAATGTTGAATGATTGGCAAACAGGTGCATAGTGAGCTCAGAAGGAGGAGGGCATAAAGAGCTAGAATGACCAGGAAGGGCCTCCTGCTGGAAGTCTGAACTAGAGAGGGCTTAAGACACCACCACATCCAGGCCTCTCATTGTGTAGATGAGGAAGCTGGAGCCCAGGAAGGAAGTGATTTGCCCAAGGTCAGATTGTCAGACGTGAGATTCTAACTCGGACTCTAAGCCGGCTCCATGGCCAGGTGGTCTTTCTGCCATACTTCCTCCCAGCCTTCCCTGTGAGCTGAGACTTGGGGAAAACTTGGGATTCTAAGAAGGTGTGGAAAGAGTGTATACCTGGCCCGAAGGACAGATTTTTGTTGTTGGGTTGTTGCAGTCGTGTCCGACTCTCCGTGACCCTATTTGGTGTTTTCTTGGCAAAGATACCAGGAGGTTTGCCATTCCCTTCTCCAGCCCATTTTACAGATGAGGAAACTGAGATAGACAGGATGAAGTGACTTGCCCAGGGTCAGCTAGCCTGTGCCAAAAACACAGAGGCTAAGGATGGAACTTTGAATAGTGGAACAGCAAGCTGGCCAGGATCCTTTGAGGTAAACCTGGAAAGATAGAGTGTAGCCAAATGGTAGAGGTTTTTAAATGCCCATAGCAGGAATTTATTTTGTGTCCTGGGAGGAGGAGGAGCTTGGCAGTAATGTGTTCACATGGATAGATCAGAAAGGAGAGAGATCGAAAGCTGAGATTCCAATTAGGAGGTTACACTAACTCAAGGAAAAGGTGGTTAGGGCCAGGTGGGGAGAGGGACTGGAGAGTTGAGGACAGTGCGTGGTTGATTTTGGTCACTGTCTAATTCAGATTCGGAAGGGGGGAAAAGGAAGCCGGAGGAGGAATGAGGCAGCTGAGTGGTCTGGGTGATGAGGCCAGGTTTATAAGGAATGAGCCAGAGACCAAGATGGATGAAAAGGTTATGGTCCGAAAGAGGAATTCCAGATTTCTGGATCAAGGGTAGGGATATTGTTGTGTTTATGGCTCAGGTCAGCTAAAGGTGCAGGTTGTTGGAGTGAAGATTGCTGAAATGGGAGGCCAATGTATTTACAGGACCACCGATGTATGTCAGTGTCCCTAAATAAGAGGGGTGCATGTTGGGGTAAAGAAGAAGGCCCTGAGTCAGGCACTAATGTCCATGAGAAAGACTTGAGAACTGGAAGAGAGGAGAGAGCTTGGAAGTGGCAGCAAAGAGCCTGGGGGATGCTGACCCTTCCTCCTGCACTGGGGGGTTCAAGGTTGGGAGAGACAGAGGGCCTGGAGAGTGGCCCGGGGTGGCTTTGAGGCTTCTGCAGGAAAAGACTGAGGAGAGAAGAGATCAGCCCTGTCTTGTGGCTCCAAACCAGCGCTTTCCCCACTAGACTGCCCTGTCCTTCATCATCTTGTTATCAAAGGAAGAGAACCCTGGAATTGGAAACAGGTGCTCTGGGCTTCACTTCCAGCTCTCTGGCTTCTGTCCTGTGTGGCCCTAACTGAATCATCTCACCTGTGCTGGCTCCTGTTTCCTCATCCAAAAAATGAACTTGATGATTTCTTGGGGCCCTTCCAACTTCCTTGTTGTTGTCTGCCTCAGTTTCCTCAACTGTCATATTAGCACCTGCCTCTCAGGGTTATTGTGAAGATCAAATGAGGTAGTGTTTGTAAAGCGCTTTGCACAGTACCTGGCATATAGTAGGTGCTTAATAAATGCTTATTCTCTTCCCATTCCACTTGGACAAGGCTTAGTGTCTTTTTCACTTGAAATAATAATGTGTGGCAAGGGTGATGGTGTTAAAGATTTTCCTGGAAAGTCTAAAATGTACTTTGGAGACTTGGTGTGTGTACTCCAGGTGGTTGTTCCATGTTGGAGTAGGGAGGATGGGGAAGCCCAAAATCCAGATCAATTCAAGGCAACCTGTATTGATTAAGTAACTGTTTTATGCCAGGGTCTGTTGTAGGGGCTGGAGATACAAAGATGCAACAGGCCCTGCCCTCACGGCACTTACCCTATAGAGCGCCAATGTACCATGTGGACCCATCATAAAAATGAACCATACAGAGTGTGTTTGAGGCACTCGGAGCAGAAGGGACGATGATATCTCTGCCTTGTGTCCTACTGAATGTCAGGAACAGGAACAGGGCAGAACAGAACAGCGTGGGTTCTCTTGCCACCCCACCATGTTCATTGTCATAGGTCCTTACCCTATTTAGAGGAACAATGCAGCGACCAGATCTGTCTCACTGAGGTCATGTGACCCAATGGGTGGAGTGTCAGACGTGAAGTCAGGGAGCCCTGGGTTCTAATCTCTCAACTCCTGACACTTTGTAGCTGCGGGATTCTGGGCAGGTGCTTATCTGAGAGCCTCAGTTTCCTCATCTGAAAAGGAGAATCCTATCTCTCTCACAAGGTTGTCATAGGTCTCAGGTGAGGCCTTGGAGGGAAAGCTTTTTGTAAGCCATCAGATGCTGTCTCGATGTCAGCCTTTGTCTCCTCTGCTCCCTCAGATGAAGGAAGAGCGATTCCGGCAGCTTTTCTCAGCCTTTGGCACCCTAACCGACTGCACCCTCAAATTCACCAAGGATGGCAAGTTTCGTAAGTTCGGCTTCATCGGTTTCAAATCTGAAGAGGAGGCTCAGAATGCCCTGGACCACTTCCATAGGAGCTTCATTGACACTTCTCGGGTCACAGTGAGTTTGCCCCAGCTGCATGCATGGCCCCTCAGGCATCCCTCTGCCTGTTTGACCTAACTGGCTGATTCCTCATTCCCCCATCACTCGCTCCAGGATCACCACGGGGCTTAGGGCAAGTGGGCTCTCTTTCAGATGTTTCCATTACTGTTCACCTAAACTTCTGTGTCCTGGGCATAGTAGTCCTTTATTCAGGAAACATTTATTTAGCCCCTACTGTATGCAGAGCTCTGTAGGGAAGGTACAGAATTTACCCAAGACAAAATCCCTGCCCTCATGGAGCTTCCTGGAAGTCTCTAGTCTCAAATTGAAGTTTGTTCTTCCTTGGGAATCCTTTTGCTTCTGCCTCCATGTTGTTTTCCCAGCTTTGGCCCCGTATCCTCTGCAGACTGCAGTCATGGGGAATCCCGGCAGGCCACCTCTTCCATGGAGGGACAGACTTTAAAGATCTCCATTGTTTCCTTCTTTCTCCCTTAGGTGGAGTTCTGCAAGTCATTTGGAGACCCATCTAAGCCCCGAGCCTGGAGCAAACACTCCCAGAAAACCACCCAGTCAGGGAAACCTGAAAAAAGCCCCGTGGCCTCAGAAACTCAGAAGGTAAGGAGTTTGACTTCCTCCCCCCTGGTATGTGCTTCGAGGTCTCAGTACGAGACTGGCCAGAGCCTCCAGGGAGCACAGCCAAGGTGACGAAGGGGCCTGAAGCCATGCTGCATGGGGATCGGCTGAAGCAGCCAGGGGTGTTTAGCTTGGAGGGGAAAGAGAAAACTGTTAGCTTTGTTCCCTCGGTCCTCAGAGGGCAGAAGGGGGCTGTCCTGGAATGACCCCTGACTGCAGGTCTCTACGTAGAGGCCGGGATGACCACGTGGGGTTTTTGCAGAGGGACTCTTTCAGACTTGTCTTAGAGTAGACGGTCACTGAGGTCTGTCTCGGGGTTGGAATCCAGTGGTTCTGCGACTTCACACTGCTTAGTTGGAAACCTCAGGAGGTGGCCCCAGGGCCCAGATCGGCAGCTACCAGGTGGAGGGCATTGTGAAGTGACTGGGGATCAAGGACAGTAATTCTTTACATGTGAAATATTAGCCCAGTGTGAGGGGACATAGGAATATTACCACTGCCAGGCAGACTGGCCCCCTTGTAAGGGAAGAGACCTTGACTAGGTCTAAGTACCACTGCTTAGGTGGCATTTAAGGACAGGGAGGTCCCAGAACATGGCAGTCTAGACCAGTGACATCCACTAACCATGGGTTGGATGCAGCATTGATTGTCATTGACTGTTCCTTCTATTTTTAGGACAAAAAGAAGAAAAAGGCAACAGGAGAATTGGAAAAGGTGAGTGTGGACCATTTTTGGCAAGGTAAAGGTGGGCATTGGCATCAAATAGGGGGAGGTGAAGGGCCAAGGTAAGACAGGAAGGTAGCTTCCAGGAGCTAAAGAGCTGGGTGCAGTCAGCTTCCTGGTGCCACCCTTTGGTGGTCCAAGGGATAGAGCTCTAGCTTCCTTAATGGTCAGGTATGTGACCTTCTTAGCCTTGGGGAGACGGACATTATTCTATCTCAGTTACTAGCCCATCTGTCTCCTCCATCCCAACAGCTGAAGAAAGATGCTGAGTTTCAGGAATTCTTGATGGTTCATCAGAAGCGAACACAGGTGGCCACTTGGGCAAATGATACCGTGGGAGTAGAACCAAAGAAAGGGAAGGCCAAGAGGGATAAGGACTACCTCAACTTTGATTCTGACTCAGGGCAAGAGAGTGAAGAGGAAATAGATGATGAAGACGCTGAAAGTAAGTGAGTGTGTGTGTACGTGTGTGTGTTTCTCTTTCCATCCCTGCTGATGCTATAGAATGCTCATCATCTCATCAAAAAAGGCCCTGTGGCCTGGGAACCAAGGAAAGTCCCACCGTGAGCCCCCAGGTCCTGCCTGGCATCTTGGCGTGCTTCGGTCACATTCAAAGGAAGGGAAAGCAGTTTCTTCAGCTATAACATCGTACTCATGGCCAGTACTAGACCCCCATTGGGTCCCAAGGACTAGTTGTTGAAAGGTTTTGAAGGTCTTTGATGCCAAGCAGCTGGTGGAGCTCCACCTGGGGACAGCCTGGCCCCATGGATCCAGGAGACCTGGGGTGTGGGTTAAGCTGTGCCAAGGCAGCCAGGCAACTACCATCCATCTTTAGATCCGTTTCCCCATTCAGACAATGAAAAGCTTATACTACATGAGCACTAAGAAGCCTCCCACCTCTGACATTCCCTGTTCTAAGCTCCTTCCCAGCCCTGACATCCCCAGTTCTCAGGCCCCTCCCAGCCCTGACATACCCTGTTCTAAGGCCCTTCCCAGCTCTGACACTCTCTGTTCTAGTAACTCATTTTCCAGTCCTGACACAGTGTCTGTCCTAAGTGTTCTTAGGTCCCTTTAAGCCCTGGCATTCTGCAGTTTCCAGCCTTGCTTCCTCTCCTTACTGGGGAATGCCATGGCCTCCAGTGGCATCAGTAATACAAGTTAGACCAGAGATCCTGCAGCTCCTGAGGGCCCCAGGCAGGATTCGTAATGTGCTCTTGCAGCTCTAACGTCCAAGGCTCTTCCCATCGGACCCCAGGTGGTCACCGACGGGAGGAAAAGAGGCCTTCGTGGCTGCTCGATTTTGTCATCCAGCACACCTCTGACTCTGTCTCACACTGATGGTGGCAGAATATCAGTAGGCTTGTTAGATTTAGGGCTGGAAGGGCCCTTTGAAGTCATCACATCGAGCTCTCTCATTTGACTGATGGAGATGCTGGAGCCCAGAGAGGTTTAATTATGTGCCTGGAGTCACACAGCTAGTAAACATCATAGGCAGGATTTGAACTCGGGTCTTCTGGACCCTAACTGTAGAACACTCCACCCCTCTCTCCCTGACATGGATTTCCTTTATTCTTTGAGCAGAGGAAAGCCCTGCCGTGAAGGTAGCGGAGCAGAAGGAGCTTTCTGACATGGACTACTTGAAATCCAAGGTGGTGAGAGCGGATTCCTCAGAGGAGGAGGAAAGCGAAGATGAGGCCATGGCGAGTGAAGGGGAAGATGGCGACGAGGAGCAGGAGCAAGAGGGGCTGACACCAGGAGCCAGAGGCTCCAAGAGCCCTGGGGAGAAGGGGGCCGACCCAGGAGAAGGGTGTACCATGGGCAAGAGGCCCCCAGCAGCCAGGGGAGAGGTGCGAGATCCTTAGCAGGGGTGCATGCTCCCCTTGGGGTACAGCCGAGACGGGGTTCCTCAGCAATTGTGGGGGTTTGTTTTTAGTTTAGAGAGAGCTTAGAGATGAGGAAAACTGAGGCCTCTTAAGAGGGACAGTGACTTGACCAGGGTCATATGGCAGCAGGAGCAGGGTTTGAACACAGGTGCTCCATGGCTTTGGCCCCACTCCCTAGCTCAGAAACCTTTGAAAGGGCCTCTTCCTCCCCTGGTGATAAACAGCCTCTGACACCATTTGGTCCCTTGTGGCCTGAGTCTATCCAAGTCACCAGCTGCTGACGATCATCTCATCCTGGGGCTGTGGTTTCCCAGCCTCCTTTATAGCCGGGTCTCATTACTCCTGCCTGGCAGCCCACATGTCTCTAGGCCCTGCCGCTTTTTTTTCCTTACCTTCTTTTTTCTTTCTTCCTTCTGTTCCCTCCTCTCACCCTTCCCACCTTCCATTCCTCTTCTTTCTTCCCTTCTCTTGATCTCTTCCTTCCTGCTTTCCACTCTCTCCCCTTTGCCCCTGCCTCACTTTGCACTACAGACCATTTTTTTGCTGTCTGTCCCATCTCCTTGTCCTCAGAGTCCATAATAAATCACCAAATGGCCCTTTTCTGAAACTTGACCCATCCATAAATTGGGAGTGGGAATAGAGACGGCATCAGAGCGTTGGCCAGTGAGGAGACCTCTACAAGCAGGCTCCAGCCTCCTGACCCTCCGTGGACTCGACCTGTCCCAGCCTGGCCTTGCCCTTCTCTAGTGGAGGTCCTTGGCCTCACTCTCAGGGCGTTCGTCTCATATCCTTCCCCTTTGTCTTCTTTTGTGGCCATTCAGGTGATGAAGCCAACCACCCAGTCTGAGCCGACCACTGCTTACACAGTGAAGCTGCGTGGAGCACCATTTAATGTCACCGAGGTGAGTATTCAGTCATGGTGGAAATGCTTTCTGGCCTCCCTGAGGACCCTTGCCATGGACCAAGTGAGTTTGGGAAAGGTGGGACAAAAGGGAACCCTTCTCCTGGTTGGTGAGCCCAAGGTGTAGGTACGGGGATCGTGACTTGGAGAGTACACTCCATCGGAAGCCTCTGTGATGCATCCTCAGGGTGTGGGGCTGATCCTGAGTTCTTGGACACTGCCAGGGGACAGCAAGCTCATGCAGGCCATACCAATCTGGAGAGGCTTCAAATACAGCTCCAGGGACAGATTACTGTTCCATGACCAGACTAGCTAAGTGTCACCTGGTGTTGGCCAGTAGACAATGGGTTCTTGGGCCAAGGCGACCTGGGCATTATCAGTTGGTGGTTTGGCATCCAGTAGTATTGAACCAGGGAACCAAGATAATTCCCCAAACTTATCAGAGTTCCTATCTTGTTTGCTTATTTTGAAATCACTGTTTGTAAGAGTCTAAATCTTCCTCCAAGAGATCCCTGTGCTTAAAGACACAATGAGGACACAAAAGTTCTGTCTTCTGACCTTTCGGAAACCTGGTCCCTGTTGCCGGCTGTTAGCTGGTGAGGCTTCTGTGGGCATCCTGGCAGCAAAATGCCCCTTGTCAGCGAGTGGAACATGCAGGCTTTCATCAGATCTGCTTTCAGAAGCCTGCCCGATAGATTTCCGTGGTTTCAGCTTGCCTGTGTTCCTTGAATTGAGCTGATCTCAAATTACTTTTTATTCATTTTTTTTTCCGTCCCTTTCCAGCAAAATGTTAGGGAGTTCCTGGTGCCCCTGAAGCCTGTGGCCATCCGCATCGTGAGAAATGCTCATGGGAACAAGACAGGTAATGACTGGGAGCCTTCAGAGTATGGTCAGGAACAGTGAATGAGGGAATAAGGGAAGAAAATAAAAACAGCCCATTATCCACTCCCCTCTGTCTTTGGGTAAATCATTCGGGAGAGGAATTAGCCCCACCTCCCCGCCTTTGATTTTCCTCACCTACCCCAGACTTCCCTGAACACAGCTGTGAGCCCACGTTTTCATTGTTCTGAGGACCCACACTAGGCCAGAGAGCTCCCAGTGAGCAAACTCCCTCTGCCAATGCAGGTTGGCACCTTCCCTACAGCCTATGGTCTTCGAGAGGTGACCAGAGTACCAAGAAATAGAGTGATTTGCTCAGGGTCACACAGCTAGGATGTGGGGGTGGGTCAGAGGTGGCTCCTGGAACCCTGTCCTCCCAGCCACCCCTGTGAGATTCTTGTTCCCATTGTCAGAAGAGGAGACTGAGGCTCAAGGAAGGGAGAGGACTTTTCATGGAAGGGGCAGAGTGTGGAGCCTAGCTCAGATCCCCTGACCTGAACCCAGGGTCAGTCTCCTGTACTCCAGGGTCCTCATATCCACCCAAAGATTTAAGATAAAGAGATATTGCCTGACTAGTCTCCAAAACAGCTGGAGACAAGCCCTTGAGCAGCCTTAGAGTTGGGACATTCTGTTTCTTCAGCTTCCTTCCAACCTAGACATTCCCTGGGGGAGGGAGGAGGGGCATTTATAACCCCACCTGATTTATAACCCAGCCTGATGTCTGAATGGGCACCATGTTTCCAGGTGAGGGATCAGGTTTGTTTTGTGCTCTCCTGGAGAGCAGAGCCAGGGGTCATGGAGAGTATGGAGAAGAGGCAGCTTGGAGGTCAGCGTCTGTCCCTGAACAATCACAGTGTACTCTGGGCTGGGGCCAGGGAATGAGAAAGCTGGCAGTGTGATTGTCAGCTGTCTCAGTGTAGACACTCCTTGGCTTTGCTGCCTGTGAGAGGGTGTGTGGGTGTGTGTGTGTGTGTTTGTATGTCTGAGGGGTGTGCCTTGTGTATATGTGGAAGGGTATGTATATGTGTGTGCATATGTAGGAGCATACATGTATGTGGGTGTGGGTATGCGTACACATGTGTATTGCTGAGTGTGTATCGGCATGTGTGTGTGCTTCGTGTGGTGTGTATTGTGAGTGTATGTGTGTGTGTGCACATGCTCACACCTGGACCTTCCCCCCAGCCCTTGAGGCTTACCTGTGCCTTTGTTCCCTCTCAGGTTACGTCTTTGTTGATTTCGGCAGCGAAGGGGATGTGGAGAAAGCCTTGAAACACAACAAAGAATACATGGGTAAGGAGGGGTCTGGGGCTCTCTAGTGATTCCATCTGCCATTTGCTGCCTGTGTCACCTCAGACCAGTGCCTTCCCCTGCCTGGACCTGGGTTTCTTCATTTGTCAGTGGAGGATGATTAAGATTAGATGGTCTCTGGGACTCTGGCTACCTCCGTGGTAGGGTTCCGTGATTCCTGTGGGAACTTGCCAGGCCTCGTTCTCGGGCTCCTTGGGCCTCTCCTGCAGGGGGTTTGTAGCCCAAGGATGATGACATCTCTTAAGCTGGGCAGAGAATCCCTACTTTAAGATTTGGGAGGCTTCAGGGATGGAGCCTCCCCCAAGTATTTGTTGAACATCTAGCCTGCAAGGAGTGAGCGTTCTCCTGGAGGGTCCAGTGTAGTCTATAGTGAGTATATCAGAAAGGAAAAGCAGGTGGTTTGGGGTGCAGAGGGTACTAACTAATGGAGAGTCTAGAAGGCTTCATGACAGAGGTGGGGCTTGAGCTGACTCTGGGAAGAGACCAGGGCTTCGGAGAGGTGGAAGGGGTGGGGATGGAGAGCCTTCCAGGCATGGTAGACTGCCAAGGCACAGGCATGGAGGCAGAAAAAGGAATATTGTCTGAGGGATGGCAAATGGGCCAGCATGGCTGAATGTAGGGGGGCAGAAGGAGACTCACATGTCAGACAGAGGAGTGTGTATTTGATCCTTGAGACAGACAGCAGAACACTGCTACAGCTTATTGAGTGAGTGTGTGAGTGAATGAATGAGTGAGCGAATGAATGAGTGAGTGAGTGAATGAGTGAATGAATGAATGAGCATTATTAAGTGCTTACAGTGCCAGGCTCTGCTGCAAGTGTTGGGGCTGCAGAAACAGGACTAAAGAGGTCCCGCTCCCCCAGGCACTGCCATTATAATGGAGTAGATCATTGGGAAGCCATTGAGATAGTCTGGGCAGGAGGCAATGGGCCTCGGGGGGGTTCTTCGTGTGAGTGGAGGGAAGGGGCCATAAATGAGATGATTTGTGAAGATGAAAGCACAGGGTGGGGCAGCAGGTGGACGAAGGAGGCCAAGCTTGTTAACCCCAGCGAGTGGGAGCTTTGTGGCCGGCTTGGCAGTAAGAGACGCTGTTTAAAGGGAGAATGATCACGAATTCTGTCTTGGACATGTTGAGGGTGAGATTCCTGTGGGACCAGAGCCAAGGAGGAAGATCAGGCCCGGATGTTTAGACATCTGAGTCACCTGAATCCCCGTGGCAGGGGAACCCGTGGGAGCTTATGACATTGCCAAATTGGAGAGAGACGGCCGGGACAAAGCCTTGGGGGTGCTTGTAGCTAAGATGCATGACGTGGATGAGGAATGAACAAAGGAAGTAGAAGTGGCCAGATAGGAAGAGAAGCAGGAGAGAGCAAAGTGAGAGCAGGGAGGGGCCTGTGCAGAGCATCATCAGATCATTACAATATCTTGTATTACCATTGACTGCTGAGTGATGACAATAGTAACTTATGAATGACAATAGTAACTCACGACTATGATAGTGATTAATTATATAACCAAGCTCTGTGTGTGTGTGTGTGTGTGTGTCACACACACACACACACACACACACACACACACACACACATATACTCATATACACATTCTATAACAGTAGTCCCCCTCTGGCCTTTCCTGGGAAGGGGGTAGGAGGGACTCAAGTTGACCACTGTGTGGCCCCCTCTTCTGGTCACGCCGAGGGTGTTCGCCCATCTCGGCCAGATGTGCCTCAGGCTGGCCTCTGCATCTCAGGAGGCAGGGAACTGAGTCTGAGGGTCATCTCTCTCTCTCTCCCAAAGGCGGCCGCTACATTGAGGTATTCAGGGAGAAGGGGACCCGTGTGACCACGAAGCACCAGAAGGACCACAACAAGGTGTGGCAGGGCCGAGACCTCAAGGAGGGTGAGGAGGAGGAGGACCTGGCCGACTCCGGGAGGCTCTTTGTGAGGAACCTGCCTTACACCAGCACTGAGGAGGACCTCGAGAAGATATTTGCCAAATATGGTAAGGAGTCTGTTCTCCACTTTGCTCCGTAAAGTCCTCTTGGTTTATCGTGTTGGAAACCTGAAGACTCCAGAAGGTCCAGTCAGGAGGTCTGTCTGTGCCTGGGCCTGTCACCAGAAGGCCCAGAGTTAGCTTTTGACTCTATTACTTGTTAACTGCGTTACCGTGGGCAAGTCATTTGCCTTTTTAGCTCCTCAGTTTCCACATCTCTGAACTGAGGGAAAAGCATATTCTCTAGTGAGAAACATACTTCATAAAGCTTGAAGCACTGTGTCATTGGGAGGGATCATACTGTTTTTTTCAGGGCCTCAGTTTGTCCATCTGTAGGATGGAGTCATTTGCACAGCCTTCTTACCTCAGAAGATGAGAGCTTGTCCATGCTTCCAACTCTTGTGGAGTGGGAAGAGGGTTGGAGTGTAGGAGGAGGAACCACAGGCAAGTAACTGAGGCTGGGGGCTTCCTTCCTGCACCCAGAAGCCTCTCATTCCCCCTGGTTCACTTGGAGATCTAGGACCAGTGAGTTTGCTTGCCAGAGCCAGATGCATTAAGAGGCCCCCTGGTGGTGTGGGAAGAAGGCTGCAGGATGGGAGGTGGGAAGCCTGGGCTTTCTGGGCTTACAGGATCCTCCCTCAAGAGCCAGATACGTCTTCAGAGGCCTTCAGATCCAGCCCTTGCATTTTCCAGATGAGGAACCAGAAGCTGAAGAGTAGGGGAGGGGGTCACCCACCCACAGTCCCCAGGGAGTGAACATCTGATCTGAGATTAGAACCCAGGGAATCTTGACTCCCAGACCAGCCCTTTCCCCTAGATCCAACCTCTCCTCTCCTGCTTCACTCCCTGGGAGCCTTGGGACAGCCCACCTTCCCTTTCCTGGTCTGATTTTCCTCATTTATGAAATGGGGGCATTGGGTACCTCCAGGGGGTGTGGGCTGGAATGTGTTTCTGACATTTAAGTGTGTGGGGAGCCCAGTTTGATCAGGTCTGCTTAACTCAGGGTCATCCTAGCATGGAGAGTCTAAAGGCACGGGGCCGTCAGTCAGCAGACACTTCAGAGCCGCCAGGCCCTGGGCTAAGAGCCGTCCGGAGGTCACAGCTTCACTCTGCAAATAAGCTGTAGACAGGACATATTAGAGATAAGCAACAGAGAGAAAGCATTAGCATTGAGAGCGGTGGAATTTTAGCTGAGACTGGGAAGAAGCCAGGAAGCAGAGAGGATGAGGGAGGGCATTCCTAGCATGAGGCATGGCCAGTGCAAATGCCCAGAGTTTGGAAATGGAAGGTCTTGTGGGAGAAACAGCAGGAAAGTGAAGTCCTTGAGTTCATCCCACATGAGGAACAGTTGAAGGAAGTAGGGGTATTGCTTCTGAACACTGGAAGACCTAAATGGGAACATGCCATGTCCTCAGATATTTCAAGGCTGTGAAGAAGGGTTTGATTTGTCTTGCCTGGTCCTCCTTGGAGGTCAGGATGAGGAACAATGGAGGGAAATTGTAGGGAAGCAAACTTAGGAGTTTTAGAAGGGAAATCTTCCTACTGATGACGACTGTCCCAGAGTGCAACGGGGCTGCCTGGGGCAGAGGCGGTCTTCCCCTTGCTGGATGGCCAGAATGACCACATGGCCGGGAGGCTGAAGAGGGGACTCCTAGAGACCTGGGGCAGACTCACTCATCCGGAGCTGCCTCTCTGTGCTCAGACATCGTGGCACTTGGAAACACAAAGATGGGACCAGTCAAAGGTCCTGCCACCCCCCAGCCAGTGGAGGTTCCATAAAGGGCCATCGAGGGGAACTTGGAACAAATAACAGGCTCAGAGTGCTTTCCCCACAGCAGACCTGTGTCATGTGTGCGACGAATCCTATTATCCCCATTTCATGGATGAGGAAGCTGAGGCTGATTATTGCACAGTCACAGTGCTGGAGGCAGGATTCATACTCGGGTCTCTAGACTCCCAAGTCTACCAGTCTTTTCATGGAGCTCTGCTGCCATGGGGGTTAATGTTCTGGAAGGTAATGACTGTGTCCTCCCATGGCCTGTCCCATGGTTTGAAAGGAGCAGCATGCCACATGTGGTCAGACATTCTGTTGGGCTGGGTAAACTGAGGCAGAGCCAGCATCGGATTTCCAGTGTTCTTCTAAATCAGCAGATACCCTCATTAGAGGCCTCACCTACAAACATAGATGAACATATGGACATAGATGTGGTGATTGCCTGCCAGGACCTCATGGTTTTTCTTTCCCAGGTCCCCTGTCCGAAGTCCATTATCCCATAGATGGTCTGACCAAGAAACCGAAGGGCTTTGCTTTCATCACATACATGTTCCCTGAGCACGCAGTGAAGGCCTATGCAGAAGTGGATGGACAGATTTTCCAGGTGAGACACTCTGTCTGGGGCAGTGACCTTAGGGCGTCTGTCAGGTGGCCCTCACTCTGTCCCTCAAAGAGCCAGGCCCATGCCCTTAGGGCTTTCTCACCTCTCCATGTGTAGTCAGGTGCCAGGTGTTGTTCCTTTGCCCTAAGCAGCACTAGCCCTATCCCTCAGCTCTTCTCCACTCCCAAAGCCTCTTCCCTCATTCAGGCCCTGACCTGCCCTTCCCAGACTTCCAGTGTGGTCTCCCTTCCTCCAACCCCTCACCTCTCCATTCTTCCACACAATCACCAAATTAACCCTCCTAAAACACAGGCCTGGCTGGCACCTCCCTCACTTGGGAATCTTCATGGTTCCCTATCACCTCTGGGATAAAATACAAAGTCCTCGCCTTGCCATCGAGAGCCCTCCACAATTGGCTTTCTTCTTTTCCAGCCTGATTTCCCACTGCTGCCCTTCCCTCTTCTCCACTGCTGTTCTCCATAGATGACATCTCATCTCCCTCCTCCATACCTCTATACAAATAGTTGCCCATGTCTGAATTTCATGCCTCCCTTTTCCATACGCTTTACGTACCCAGAGCTTCCCTGGAAGCAGAGCTCAGGTGTCTGCTGCCTCCTCCCCCGGGCCTTTTCCTGGTCACCACCTTCCTCAGTCAGTACCCCCACCCTCTACCCTATACACACCTGAGAGGTCTCTCTGCTGACTTCCATGTCTACACATTTTGTAAGGGGTTCTCAGAGTGTAGTTTGGGGATCCCTGGGGGTCCTCCAGACCCTTCTAGGGTCAAAACAACTTTGATAATAATACTTTAGACATTTTAATTTCTAATGTGGTAAATACCAATAGGTACAACCCACATAAATCAAAGCTCTTGGGGTCTTCAGTCATTTTCAAGAGAGCAGAGGGGCCCAGAGGCCCCAAAACTGGACCACTGGCCTCGTAGAAGGCAGGTAGCCCAGAGGGTAGCGACATGTCTCATCTGGGTCTTGCTATGCTCATACTTAGTTCAATGTCCATCCCAAGTGTCATTTTTACAGAAGTGTGTGTGCTTGATTAAGTTAAATTGAATCGAAGCTGGTGTCAAGCCTTTGAGATTAACCTAGTGATCTTCCATGTAGAGGCAGCTTGGGGTGATGGAGGGAGGGGTAGACTTGCATTAGAAGGCCCCCCTCCCCCCAATGTTGTCAGCACTGGTACTGTGGGCAAGACACCATTGTTCCTGGAGTCTGTTCCCCCATCCTTAAAATGGGGCTGAAGCAGGGCTATCTGTGAATGGACCTGCCTTCCTCGCCAGGTTTTCATGAAGCTTCACTGAGATAATTTCTCAAGGGCTTTGCAAATATTGAAGGGTGGTCTACATGTCAGTGGCCACTGTCAGGATTATGGGGGCAGTCAGCTGTGGAGTACGGCAGCACCGTGGACGGGCTCCTGGTATCCACTGGGGTAAGAGGTTAATGCAGTGGGAGCTCAGAGTTCTTGTCAAGAGGCTTCTCTTCCCCCATTAGGGTCGGATGCTCCATGTGTTGCCTTCCACCATTAAGAAGGAGACCAGCGAAAACTCAGATGCAGCCTCATCCTCCTACAAGAAGAAGAAGGCATTGAAGGACAAAGCCAGCAGTTCCAGGTCCTTGTCTTTACTCTCTGGATGCCTTCTGAGAGCATAGCAGTGTGAGGCCTCATGGTGCAGAGTGCTAGGATTAGAGCCCCGCAGACCTGGGTTCAAATCCTGCCCATGGCACATCCCCACCACTCTATGTGTTCAAACTGGCCTTTCTGAGCCACCGTCTCATTGGTCAGATGGGGATAATTAATACCAAGGGCTGGATCTCTGTCCCAGAGGTGATGTGAGGTCAGAGGAGAGAATGTATACAAAGCGCTTTGCCCCCCTTAAAGAATGTCATCCATGAGTGAAAGAGTGGGTGGGTAGGTGGGCGAAGTGTCAGAGAGAAGGGCTCGGGAGTTGTGTTTGCCTTGACATGCATGAAGTGGAGGCTAGAGTGCTGGTCTTGAGTTCGGGTCCACCCTCAGAAACTTTCTAGCTCCATGACCTCGACAGAGTCACTTCACATGCACATACACACACACACCCCCACCCAGCCTCAGTTTCCTATCTGTCATTTGGGAATAATTATGGGACCAATTATGAGGAGCAAATGAGGGCATGTGAAAGCCCTTTGCAGGCCCTCACGCACTGTCTCCATGTTTGCACTAATCACTATTAATATTTTTTGGAGTCGGATTCCGCAGATTTGAATCCCTGCTGTTCCTTAGTACTATGTGACCTCAGGCCAGTACCCACCTCTTTGGGCCTTGGTTTCCCCATTTAGAACGTGAGGGCATTGGACCAATTGAACTCTGAGGCCCCTTCCAGCCCTGAATCTAGGAACCTCTATTCCATCTTGGCAGGGAGGGAAAAGGTGGATATGGGGCATAAGGGACACTGTCGTGCCGAGCACTAAACCAGTTTGTTGACAAATGTTGGTCCTGGGACTGCCATGTTCAACCCTTTTTTCTTGGTCCCTGTGGGTTTCAATCCTCTCATCTGTAAAATGAAAGTTTCAGGTAGATGGCACCTGAGATCCTTCCCCTCTATGGCTTCTGCAAGGAGTGGAGGGTGTGGAGCTGATTGAATCTATCTCCCAGTGTGGAAACTCCTTGCACCCATGAAGATTAGCAGCTCTCCTCTAAGTTACAGTCTTCCAGAGTAGCTTAGCAGATCGTAAGATCTCAGATCCAAGCTCGGAAGGCATCTCAGATGCTCAAGTCACTTTATGGATGAGGAAACTGAGCTGCCGGCAGCCTTAGGTGGCAGATTTGAGAAAGGGATACTCAAGGTTTATTGAGCCCATCCTTGTTCTATATGTGGGGAAACTGAGGCTGAGAGGGTTAAGAGCCTTTCCCAGAGTGACATAGCTAGCAATTCTCTGTGGTAGGATTTGAGCTCACACTTTCCTGCCTCTTGAGTCCAGAGTTCTGTGTGCTGTGCTGCCCTCACACAGGCAGTAAGCAACAAAAGTGGGATTCAAACCCCAGTCCAGTGATTCTAGACCTCTATATACTGCCCTAGGGATGGAAGTTAAGTGACTTTTCCAGGGTTAATCAATTTTTCTCAAAGGCAAGACTTGAACTCAGGCCTTCCTGACTCCAAACTCAGCCGTCCATCCATAATCCCACATCCCCTCTTCTCCTCACTCTGAGTAATTCAGATAAACATCAGCTACAGACACCGCCTTCACTGGACTCTAGGCCAACTAAGCAGTATCTAGACTGTGTCTCTGAGTCACAGATTTTAAAGAAAAATCGTAATTCTTGGAACAAATTGAAAGGCTACTCAGAGCACGCCGGAGAAAGTATCGCTAGTCTTCCTGGTGGGTGATCTGCTCTCATTTGGTCCTCAGTCTCCTTCCCTGAAAAAGAGATTTCTTGGTGTGAAGAGCATGGCTCATATTCCTCCCCCCTTACGTACATGCAGTTCAGATAACGCGTGATTTCCTTCTCCATCTCCTCAGCTCTCACAACTGGAATACGCTGTTTATGGGGACAAATGCCGTGGCCGAAGCTGTAGCACAGAAGTACAACGCCACAAAAAGCCAAGTATTCGACCATGTGAGTGAGCATCCTTCTGGACAAGCACCAACCCTGTAGGCCAGAGCCCTGGGGCCGTGAGCCCGCTCCGGGGAAAGGAATTAGCAGAAGGCCGTCCTGGGATATAGATGCCAGTCAAGGTCACGACCCGCACCGCTGGAACAGACAGTTCCGCTGTGGTCCTTTGCCCAGACTTAGTCTCTTTATCCGTGAAGCCCCTAAACGACGCTCTCCAGGGGCCTAGGATCCTCACACTCTTGCCCTCCTCGTTTGCCATCCTTGATAGGTTGCAGGCCCTGCTTGGATTATGAAGACTGAAATTGAGATTTTGTTTCTTTTGGCCAATTTCTGGCCAATCAACCAAGAAGCATTTATTAATCACCTTCTTTTTGCCGGTTCCCATTTAGAAGGTAGAAGAGGGAGGGCTCAGGTAAAAAGTGTGCTGCCTGCTTTGGGGTAACAGGAGTAATGACCCGCCCCATTTTTCTAGTGTTTGAAGGTTTCCTCATGAGAGCCCTGGGCAAGTACTACTGTGTCCACTTGATAGAGGAGAGAGTGGGAAGCCCCCTTGAAGGCAGGAGCTGTGTCTTCATTGCCTTCATATCCCCAGCACATAGTAGAGCCAGGCCTTGTACCTATTAGGCCCTTGAGAAGTGCTCATTGAATTGAGTTGAAGCTCAGAGAGGTGAGCGACCCTGCCCCTAGTGAGGGCTAAGAAGAAAGGTTCAGGCCCAGGGCTTCCTGATCCCATATCTGGCCCTCTCTCTACTACGTTATTAATCAAGTAGTTAACATTGATTAAGTGTCTACTATGTGCCAGGCACTGTGCTAAGTGCTGGGGATACAAAAAGAGGCAAAAGTCATTTGCTGCCCTCAAGGGGCTTACGGTCTAACGGAGGGATTGTATGAACTCTTGGGCATGGAGGCTCTGCCCAGGATTTGGGGTGAAGGCAATTACCTCCCATCACCTAGGATTTTTCTAGCATTCAGAATTCTACCTTAGCTCTCTGGTAGTCATTCAGCTGTTTTCTCTGCTGCCCTCAGGGCGTCATGGCATCAGACATTTAGACACAGCTGAAAGGAGCCTTTGGGGTCATGTTTTATTTTTAAATTAAATACATTTTAAATACACTTTAATATTTTTTAAAACTAGCTTTTTGTCTACATCACATTTATATCCCTCCTTATCCACTGAAGTCATATCTTATAACAAGGACTTTGAGAGGGAAGGGTGGGGGAAGAGGGAGAGAGGGAGGGAGGGAGAGAGAGAAAGAGAGAGAGAGAGAGAGAAAGAAAGAAAGAGACAAGGGGAGAGAGGGAGAGTGAGAAAGGGAGAGGAGAGAAGAGAAAAGACAGCTGAGCGTGTCTGACAGTAGAGGCAGTATTTCCTATCCATAGTTCCCCACCTCTGCATTAAGATGAGGTGGCTCTTCTCTGGGGCCAAACTGGATCATTACACAGCTCAGCCCCTTCCTTTTACAGGTGAGAAAACTAGCTTAGAAAAGTGAACGATTTTGCCAAGGTCACACAGGAGTTACAGAGCCAAGACTTGAACCCAGGTCCTCTGACTGAAATCCATTGATTTTCCACTGAACCAACCAAGGTTTTTCATTGGCCTTGTTTCAGAGATGGAGGTTTTTGACCCCTGCTTTGTGACCATGAATCCTGTCTTACCCTCTTCATAGGAGATCAAAGGCAGTGTGGCTGTACGGGTGGCTCTGGGGGAGACTGAGCTGGTCCAGGAGGTGCGTCGATTCCTGATTGAGAATGGCGTGAGCCTGGATTCCTTCAGCCAGGTAAGCTGGGCCTTTGGGCGCTAGACAGGTGATGGCAAACCTAGAAACGGGGCCATGTCACCCGACACAAGGATCTTTGCCATCCATCCACATACTGACTTAGAAAAGCACATATTAGTGTTATCTGTGTTTATTGTAATTTTGTTTGTTTTGTTAAATATTCTCCAGTTACATTTTAATCTGGTTCAGACCACACTCAGGGGTGTTTGCAGGCCACACCTTTGATGTCTGCGCTCTAGGGAACCTCAATTGGTGGTTAGAATTGGAAGATTAAGGGAATTACTGTGATCGATGTGAGGATCTGACCTTTTGAGAAGAAACTTGTCTAAAAATTATCTAAAGATTATAGGAGAGGCCCAGAGCCCAGCTAGAAGGGCCCCAGGCCCCAGTGCATGATGAGTCTCTGCAATACCACCCCAGAGGCTGCAGATGCCCAGGAAACATTCCTTCTGCATCCCTCGTCCATCAACTTATCTAAGATTGTATAGATCCAAGTTCTGTTTTCAGAAATTTATCGCCTCCTGGTGGTAGCAAATTATAAATGCTTACGACCCAGAATGATGAGGGAAGTGCACAGGCCTACTCACTGCACTGATTCTGAGTGAGGCTTCTTATCCAAAGCCAGGACTTGCTCTGTTATACAAAGCTGCCTCTATATGACTCATTGTGGAAGGAGTGGGGAGAAACCACGACAGAATTATGGAATGTCATGCTGGGGGGGGCCTCAGAATAGGGAATGTCAGAGCTGGGGGGGGGGCCTCAGAACAAGGAATGTCAGAGCTGGGGGGGGCCTCAGAACAAGGAATGTCAGAGCTGAGAGGGGTCTTAGAACAGGGAAAGTCAGGGCTGGGGGGAAGCTAAAGACGTACAATAAGGTTATAGGTCCTTAGCTGCATGGCGTCACTGAAAGCTTCTGATCACAGACTCACAGAATTTCTGAGTTCGCAGGGACCTCAGCTGCCATCCAGTTGTAGTAGGAAGGCCGAATTTATAATCTCAAATATAATCATGTATATGTTTGAATGGTTCAAAATTGCAAGGTATGAGAGATTCTCTAAGGAGAAAACAACAAGAAATTTATTTAGGCCCTACCACAGCAGAACCGTGAACCAGCCTCCCCATTCCAACATCTTGACAAAAAGACTCCAGGCCCAGAAAGCCCATCTCACAAGAGCAAC
This sequence comes from Phalanger gymnotis, assembly GCA_028646595.1. NCBI lineage: Eukaryota > Metazoa > Chordata > Mammalia > Diprotodontia > Phalangeridae > Phalanger > Phalanger gymnotis. Next base: position 23,808,979 of record CM053622.1, read on the forward strand.
CAGGAGGCCACAGAAAAACAAGATAGTATTTAGCCAAATCATTTTTACTGGCCTCACGTTCCTGCTCGCGCTTGGGTAAGCCCTGCTTCCGCAGCTTCCGGCTTCCGCAGCAGCTTCGGCTTCCGCTGAAACTGTCTCTTGGCTCACCTTTCCTCGCAGCCAAGCTTCTGGTGTTCTCA
>CM053622.1:23809657-24003723 GCA_028646595.1 Phalanger gymnotis
CAATCCACACCCACACAGGTTTCACACCTGACAGGGCCCTGGGCCTGGGGCTTAGCACTTAACAGCTGAAAGTACTTCCACTCAAAAGAAACAAAAGCCATGCTGAGACAATTTTGCTTAACAACACACTCCACCCCTTGTTCTAGGATGCACCAGTACAATTCAATTCTCCATGAAAGGAATACTTAGGACACACACTGTCCAGGAGGGCAGCAAGCCCCTGCCTGAAGACCTGAACGAATGAGGAGCCTCTCACCTCTAGGGTGGACCATCCCACTTTGGGCCATCCCTCTTTGTTAGGAAGTTCTTCCTGGTGACCTATGTTGGCCTCTCCCCCGACTTCCCCACTTTGCTGCTGCTTCTGTCCCTTCTGAAGCCAGACACAACCAGCCTCTCACATATTTGAAGGCAGCCATCCTGGGCCCATTGGGTCTTCTCTCCTCCAGGCTTAACCTGCATATATGATCTTCATCCGTAGCCCTTCCTCTCCTGGATACAGTCAAGCTTTTTGAATTCTGAAACAGTTGCACCCCATACTGGATCACAGTACTCTAAATGGAATCTATCATGGATAGAGGACAGAGGGACGATCACTTTTCTCTTCCCAGAAACTCTGCTCATCTCTCAGCCCAAGGTGGCACTTGGTTTTCTGGGCATCATATCACCCTAGTCGCTCATGGTGGGCCTGCAGTCCACTGAAATCCTTAGGAGATCTTTTTCCGAACCACTGCTTTCTTTCCATGCCTCTGCCACCTGATATTGGCCAGTTGCTTCTGTTGAGGTGCTGTGTAGTCTGGGCTAAAGACAAGATCGCTTGGGTTTCTCCTTTCTCTGACCTTCAACCAAATATTCCCCTTCACCTTTCTCTTCTCAGTTGCTTGTTTGTTTGGGTTTTTTCACTATTATAATTTATGCTTCTGACTGTTAACCTTTTACCTCACCTGATTCTTCTGAATAAAATCTGTGTCTCCAGGGTCATGATTATGGCTTTTATCTCTCCCATGTCTCAATGATACTTAAGAGGTCAAATTGGCCCCTTTCTGTAAGGCCTCCTAGTTCTTTGCAATCTCCACCTGACCTTTGGGCATTTACGTGCTGACACAAGAGGCCATGGATTTTACTGCAGGGGTTTTGTCACCTGAATTTGTGGGTTTCTGAGTTGTTTTTCTTCTATCTTTGTGGCTCCTCTACTTTCTGTAGTATCCAACTTGAGGAATATAAAGAATAATCCTCTCCCTCCCCCATCTTTTCTAGTGTAAAGCCTTCTCAATTTGACTTACAAGACACCCAGCAAACACCATCCTTTGTTAGTGGTATGTTATCTTTGGCTGGGAATCCAAGCTACAATCCAGAAATCCCTACCCCAGACACCACCTTCTCAGCCAGCTACCCACTCCCCAAATTCATTTTTCTCTCTCAAATTCTTTGCCTTCATTAGACTAAAGTGAGGAAAACACGGTCTGTGCCTTATAGTCTTCAGTTTCTTGCCTGAGACTTCATAATCATTGGCTGTTTTTTTGAGGTTCCTGTTGGAAGTGTCCTTTGTACCCACATGAATCACCAGAAGTGGGGAATTGTTGCCCATTTTGGTAAGTCTTGGGAGGTTTTCTGTTATGCCTTAGATACGTGCTCCGTTGGGCACATCCCCGTGATGATTACAGAACTCTCCGGATCAGGTTAGGAACAAGTCACAGAATGGCTGCTTCTGTCCTCCTGAGCTGGGAACCACTGGCTTCCGCCACTCTTCTCTTCTTCCTCTGGCTCCTTTTGGATGATCTCTCCTCTGATAGTTCCAGAGGCTCATCTGCGTCATTCTTAGGGCACAGGCAGCTTCTTTCATCTTCCTTCCCAGCCTCCGGCTCCCTCCTCTTCAGAAAGAGCCTCATGTCTCTATATGCCCACATTGTACTAGTGCCCTCCTCCATCCTTTTCTCCTCTGTGTCCCACACTTTAAGTCTCTAACATCCTGACAAGGTCAAGTCTCTGTTCTTCCACATTAGAAACCCTCTCCTTTCTTTTCCCCTCTCCAAATCCTTCTGTTTCCTATAGGAGCTTTCATTCTCTCTCACAACCAGAGAGGTCCCTCTACCTTTTCCTCAAGGAGGGAGTCCAGCCTATATTTGGAACCCTGGTGTCAGTAGTTTGACCATGATTGAAATATAATTGCTGCACACCATTTCAGCCATAAAGATTGCAGAGTGTCAGAGCTGGGAAGGGCTTTAGAACAAAGAATATCCAGGCTGGAAGGGTCCTTAGAACAGTGTCCAAGCTGGGAGAGGTGTTAGCACAGGGAGTGTCAGGGCTGGGAGGGGCCTGAGAACAGGGGATGCCAGGGCTGGGAGGGAAGGGGTGACCCTAGATAGCTTGTTCAGTTTTTGCAGATGTGAAGTAGAGGTCCAGTGAGGGGCCATGTCTTGTTCCCAGTTGTTCAGCTGGCTCACCAGTGGCAGCGCTGGGAGGAGCGGCTCCCCTCAGCCCTGGGCTGTTTGCACCACCTGCCGCTCTGTGTCAGTCTTGCTCTGAAGTCCTCCACATGTCAGCTTCCTATCTTAACTATATTTTTTCCTCAGAATCTATAGAGCAGCACAGAGTACCGAGCAGAGCCCTTCTTGGACACCTCCAGGTGGATTGTCTCTTAATCTGAGAGACTTGTCAGGGGCCATTCAGGTGCTTGCATGTCGAGGTTGGTTCTAGGGCAAGGCTTCGGGTGCCTTCGTCTCTTACCATAGAGCATAGGAAGCCCTTCCCCTTTTCCTTCCTTCATTCCTTCTCCCTCTGTCTGTCTTTCTTCTCACAGGCTGCTGGGGAGAGGAGCAAGTCTGTGATTTTAGTGAAGAACCTCCCCGCGGGGACTCGGGCCTCCGAGCTGCAGGAGATCTTCAGCCGCTATGGCAGCCTAGGCCGCGTGCTGCTGCCCGAGGGAGGCATCACGGCCATCGTGGAATACCTGGAACCTCTGGAAGCCAGGAGAGGCTTCACCAGCCTGGCCTATTCCAAGGTATAATACCAGCAGATCTGTAGCTCAAGCCTCACCTGGGATTCTGGAGCAGTGAGCCGCCTTCTGAATATGAAGGAGCTTGGCACACCAAGACTGGACCTTGGTTCAGATCCTCCCGGGGTTTCTTACTCTCTGAGTGACCTTGGATGCTTCCCCTATCTGGGCCTCCATGTCCTCATGTGTAAGAGAAGGGGGTTGGACTGGATTGTCTCTGAAGGCCGTGCCAGCCCACATTCACATGGCACTTTAAGGTTGGCAAAGCCCAGCATGTGCAGCCTCATCTCATTGGATTCTTAGGACCTCAGTGAGGTGGGTGCTGCTAATACCCCCACTTAACGGCTGAGACATCTGAGACTCAGAGAGAAGTAATCTATCTAGGATCACAGATCTAGTGGATGTTGGAGGAAGAGTTTGAACCCATGTCTCTCTCATTACTATGTCCACATGTCCTGTATGGACCTGTATGTTGTAGTGTGTTTAATGGTGTATATGTCATACACATACCAAACAGAATGGTAACCATCCCCCTGAATGGCTTTATAAGAGTGTAGAGCCTTTTCCAACGCGTTTCTCAGATGTCATTATAGTTATTAATGATAGGCTTCTCTTGGAAGAGATGGGTGAGTCTTGGTAGGAAAGATCTAGAAAAAGAAGCTTCTCCCTTCTGCAGTAGTTCGCTTGAATAATGCCTTGGCACAATGCCTGGCACATAGTAGGTGCTCCATATTTGTTGATTTGTTCCTCCTTCCCTGGGAGACACTTCCCAGTTCCTCCTTCACATTGTCTGTCTATCTCTTTGTCCTTACAGTTCCATGATGTTCCCTTGTATCTGGAATGGGCACCAATGGGTGTCTTCTCTTGCCACCCCCCTCAGAAGAAAGAACAAGGAGATAAATCTGGAGGAAAAGAGGCTACTCAGACTGAGTCTGGTAAGAATGGAAGCCCGAGGTCAGACTGGGGAGGTGGCGGGGGGTCCTCGGGGGCTCCCCGAGATTTGGCTTTAGTGTAAACGTCTCTGTGTTCCTTGTTCAGCATCTGGCTTCTCTCTGCTCTTGGGGCAAGAAGAGAGAAAGCCATCCTGGCAAGGCTTAGTGATTCCTCCCCATCCTCCCCTGGCTCTGTAATCTTCTCCTCATACATCTTCCCGAGGAGGAGGAGGAGGCAGACCATAGCCTGCATGTGCCTGACCATCCCACCGGACTCTGGTCCCTGCACTCCTTAGACACTCCCCAGGATTCCTCCCAGTGAGAGGGGTCCCCTCCTGCTTTCTGTTGCCTCCCAGAGCTGCCCATTGGTCAGTTACTCTTCCCTCTCACCTCATGTCCAGCCATCTTTTTTCCCATCATTCTTGGCTGACACCCTTCCTTCATTCTCCTCGCAGTTCCCTGCTTGTAAGGTGCTGCAGCCTCCTTTCTCTCAGTCCAAGGGCTCCATTTAGTATCTCAGCATTTAGCCAATTTACTCATGGCTAAGGCATGTATACCTGAAGAATTCCTCATTTTCTGGGGTCCCCCAGCCCTCCCTCCATCCCTTCTTTGCCTGGCTTTGTCAATTGCTTTAGGCCAGAACCTTGATCTCTTGCTGGCCAGTTTTCTGGCTATGAGTATCTCAGCCCACCCCAAGGCCAGCTTTGGGGGAAAAGACATGGAGCCCATTTCTAGGCCCATCAGAGTTTGCCACCTGCTGCTTAGATCTTTCAGGAGCTCCAGCACCAACCTGAAATGGGGAGGCCTTTGTTGGGCAGCCCTGGCCAACCTCCAGGGTTCTGCCAGCCGAGCATGAGGCGGTGCAGGTCCTCTTGACCTTAAAGGGCTTTGAATGCCAACCCAGCAGTGCCTGCCAGAGCATCCTAAAAAGCCATTGAGCAGGTAGGGAAACTGAGTCCCAGAGAAGTGAGAGAGCCTCGATTTAAACCCAAGCTTTCCCTCCGCCAGAGCAGATCCTTTTTCCTCCCTTACCTTTACTCCTCTGTTTCCCCATCTAGAGAGTGGGGAGATGAGGAATCCCAGTACCTGCTCTCAGACACAGTGGGGAAGATCCTCTGTAAGCCTCAAAGCATTATGGAAATACTAGCTTTTGTTATATGGTCCCTTTGATGGCTCCCAAGCTCTTTGTGTCAAAATCTGTTTTTTTCTTTTTTCTGTAGAAGTCAAAGATAAGAATTTCTATCCTTCCTTTTCTCCCCTGCAAAATATAAGCGCCCAAAGGTAACTTGATTTCCCCCAGATTGCTCCAGTAATAGTTGTCAGAGGTTCTACCCCCAGGTTGGTGGTCTGCCTGAGTTCTACTACCTCTCAATAGGATCTCTTGTTTTGTTCATTATCCTTTGATCCTGGTTTTTGGAGGGAAGGTGATAACAAAGGGCTGGCTTAGTGTTAGCATTATTCAAAGACCTTCACCAAGTTTCTGCTGTCTTTAAGGGGCTGGGAGTTCTTAGCTGGGTTTCTCTCCCAGGATAGCCACAGACTTGAATAGTATCTGTTCCCATCGGGTATTGGCCCACACATTCCTTCCTGTGTGAGCGAAGGCTCTCTGGTATCCCCCAAAAGCCTGGGTCCAAAGCTCAGAAGACTTCCTCTAGCTTCCTGCCTTCCTTTCTCTGGCTCTCAGTGGCTGGACCAGAGCCTTCTTAGAAATCCAACTTAGACTGGGTTCACTCTGTCCAGTGGAAGAATGCTTATTGATCAAGGATCCTATGACTAAAAAAAACTGGTCACTGCACTCAAGGAACTTATACTCTATGATAAGGAACAAGCCTACCCAGGGTTTGGAAGCAGGCTTGGCCCATGATACATGAGAGTCTGTAAGAATGTGTGAGGGGATGTTTGGTTCTGTCCTACAAGGGCTGTCAAAGTCAGAGCTGATTGGCCCTGGGATATGGCTGGCAGTAAGTTCTGGCTTAGAACCCTCCCCCTCCCAGGATAGAAGGTAGGACTCAGGACTTGGAGGGTCCATGAAGAATTCAGATGAGGTCCCTACTCCTGCTAATGCAGCAGTAACGACAGATCAGAATTGAAAAGGCAGCAAGAAAGGCAAGACTGGTGCATCCCTCATCCTAGCTGTGCTCCCATGTGTGTGCCTGGGGTGTGTGTGTGTGTGTGTGTGTGTGTGTTTTCCATTCCCTAAGCCTCATTGAGGGGCTGAGTGCGAGCGAAGCAGCAGTTACTTGAACAATGGAATGGAAGGCAGCAGGAATGGGGGGGGGGGCCACGGTGAGACCAGCTGATCTTGTGGATTGCGGGTCACAGAGCGGTATGTGTCTGTGTTAATTTCAAGGCCCAGTGCGTCCCTTGTGCGGGTGAATTCCCCCAGCTCAGATCTCAAGGACATGGCCTTTCTTCTACATATATAGTCTTCTCCTAGCCCCCTCCACTTTCTGCCCTTCCTCCCCTACCCTGGGGCTTTTTATTATCTCTTCTGGCCCAGGAGGGTCCTGACATAGCAATTCCACAAGGAAGGGCGAAGGCCAAGGAAGTTTTGTCCCTATCCCCATGGCCAGAATTTCCCAGAAGCCAAAGTGAGTGTATTTTGCTGGTGGGTGGTGGGCGTATGCAGGATTTTTTTTTTAATTATTTTTTTTTTCCTCCCCTGAAAAGCTCTGCTGTTTTGTGCATCAGTCCCGGGGGAGGGGAGCAGCTTGTTTTATCTCCCTATAACTGAGACCCTCACCTCCAGATAAAGGGCTCAGAGTTGGGGGAGGTCGTGGAAAGCTGCTTGCAACTGATAACAGTCTTTTCTGTCAGCCCTGGGCACAGAGTGCTGGGGAGGCGGCAGTAAATTCCTCAGTCTGATTACAATACCACCCCATGTGGCTGTGCGTGACTGCATTTCATTGTGCTAACTACAGATGGAGGCATATTTTCCAGGGTCTCCCAAACCTCCCCCTCCCCCGCCTGTGTGTGTGTGTGTGTGTGTGTGTGTGTGTGTGTGTGTGTGTGTGTGTGTGTGTGTGTGTGTGTCTCTCTCTCTCTCTCTCTTTCTCCCCCTCTCTCCCTCTCTCTCCCTCTCTCCTCCCCTACTCTCTCTCTCTCTCTGTCTCTCTCTCTCTCTCTCTCTCTGTCTCTCTCTCTCTCTCTCTGTCCTTTAAATCTTCCTCCTGCCTGGTTTCCTCTTTCTGGTGGATGATGAATTTGCTGGCAAAATGTTTGCTGCTTGAGAACTTAAAATTTTTTTTTTCCCTTTTACCTTGCCCAAGGTAACTGCCCTTCCCCCCCCTCTCCTCCTCCTCCCCCCTACTTTGGCCAGGAGCAGGCAGCTTTGAAAATTATCTTCCTCTGCATTCTCCTTGCTTGCTCAATCTCCATCATTCTCCAGTTCCAGATGTTAGGCAGTTAGAGCATTTGTGGAGTTCTGTGGCTCAGCAGTAGATGAGACTTAGGACCATAGATCTAGAGCCTTAGAGGTCATCTGGTCTAAACTTCTTTTATAGATAAGAAAAGGGAACTCTAGGGAAGTGAAGAGACTTGGCCAAGGTCTCACACCTAGTAGGTAAAGCCAGGATTCGAACCCATGTCCTTTGATGCCTCTTCCCACTGCCCCGCACTGCCTCTACATCCTTCTCGCATCTTTCCCTCCAGTGCCTCTTTTCCATTAGTCTCATTTCTTTCTGTTATTCTTTCTTTTCCTCTCCATGGAAGAGCCAGGCTTGGGAATGGCTAGCCAGAAAAGCTTCCTGTTTCTGCTAAGTCAAGCCTTTGCTGCTTCCTCTGGTGAGTTCTGGTGGACATTTTAATAAAAGCAAGCCAGCACATCCTGGAGTTATCGAGCTCTTAGGTGCCTTCCACATCATCTGGTCAGACATTCCCAGAGTTGGAGGGGGGTTGAGGGATGGCCTGAGCAGATGTCTCTTCTCCAGTGTCCCCAAAAGAAAAATGGTCTTCTGGCCTCCACTTGAAGACCCCCATGGTGGGGGAGCCCACTGCTTCAGTTCCTTGATGAAGTCATTGTTTCAGCATTGGGGGGCATTCCCTCCACAGACCCCAATCTCCCACAGGCCTTTATTTTCTGGTTGAGGGAACGCCTTGCTCCAGGCCACACAGGTGGCAAGGAGCAAAGCTCCTATGTAAAGTCTGTCTTCAGATGCCGTGTCTCCACGCGGGACTCTGCACTCCCACAGGGCAGAGAGGAGTTTGGACTCCTGGCCATGCTGCGAACAGGCTGCATTTCTGACTTGTGTTAATTGTATTCTAGAGGCTTATTTTGCCTCTGTTTAAAAATGCAAATGTCACAACTGAGACCAGTGCTAAGAAGCAGTTCTCTTGGGGGCAGAGCAAGTCAGGACAGTGCCAGTTTGGGAAAGCCTTGGGAGCGTTAGTGGTTGGGTGAACCAGGAACAGGACAAGACTTTTTCAGCCAATTTCCTTGTCAGCCCTTGTTCTCACACTAGAGGTCATGGGACTCCTCCAGACTTCATCTGCTTTCTGGGCTCCTAGATCTAGACCTGGACAGGACCTCAGAGGCCACCTAGGCCAAACCCCCCATTTTACAGATCTGTAAACTGTGACACATTGTCAGTGGTGGGATTTGAACTCAGATCTCTGGCTGTAAAGCCAATGGTTTTTCTCCACTGGTCTTCCTCCTCAGTCCTAGAACAAGTAGCTATGGTTTGGTGGTGAGGCATCTTTGTGGGGCTCAGCCTTACCAGGTGAGGAGTGGCCATGAGGATAAGTGATCCTCTACCTCTTTCACGCTCTGGTTTTTCCCTCTTGAAATCTTTCTTTGAGCCCTCAATGGGTCTGACTTGATGTGAATGAGCCCCTAGTCCCCTGGTCCTCGATCTTCGTCACTAGGCCATCTTGAGATTAAGATCCTGGAAGTCAGCAGCTGCCCTCCCCCGCAGAGCCATGATTGGGGTGAAAGATGGGGGGCGACCTTGGGCTCACTAAGCCTTGGCCCACTAGAACACTTCCCCTCTGCCCGGACTCTGGCAGGGCCGAGTTAAGCTATGAGGCTTAGAGTCTGGGGCCCCAGCCACAGACTGTGTGACTGCCACATGCTGACTTGCTCATCTTAAGTCTGGCCGTTGAGCGATAGACAATTTTGGCCACCAAAGCCCAAGAAAGATGATTCCTAAGGCATGAAAGGCTTATACCTTGGGGAGGTATTAGTGCTCCTGATTATGTCATGAATTCTTAAAGAATCATAGACAGCATGATGTAGAGACTGAAGAGATCGACCTGGAATCAGCAAGGCTCGGGGTTTTGTCTATCCCATTTCAAACACGTTCTTGCTATGTGGGGCAAGACACTTAACCTCTGGGAGCCTCCCTTTTCTCATCCATAAAATGGGAATGATAAAACATGTTTTAATTATCTGTTATGTACCAGGCACTAGAGAAATAGAGACAGAAATGAAACAGTTCCTATTCTAAGAGTCACAGGGACAAGCTTCACTCTTAAGAGTTGATTACAGGACAGAGATGAAGACGGCCTGGGCTATCGCTGGTGTGCAGAACTTCCTGGGGAGGAAAATCCCTTTATCAATTCTGTTTGGCACCTTCTTTGTAACTTATCATTAAATGACTTGCCCAGGGTCTTACAGCTGGTATGGATTAGGGGCGAGACTTGGATTAGGGGCGAGACTTGAACCCAAGATCGTTCCAGCTCTCTTGTCATTATGCCAGGCTGATTCCTCATAGAAGAGAATTGTTGCTATTCAATTGTTCAGTCCTGTCCGACTCTTCGTGACTCCATGGATCATACTGTACATAGGGGTTTTTTGACAAAGGTGCTAGACTGGTTGGCCATTTCCTTCTCCCATACAAGAGACTGTACAGGGTAAATTCATAGTAATAGTACCTAGGAGGTTGAGGTGCAGCCTCTGCATCTTGAAGAAAAATAGCTCTTCTAAGAGGCGGAAGCCAGGAGGTCATGTGTTCTAGGCACGATGTGGGGAGTGACCTGTACAAAGACAGAAATGACAGCTGGAATGTGGCATAGGCTGTGTCTGAATTCATGAAGGGATACAGAGTGTCCTAAGCCTGGAAGAGTAGGCTGGAGACAGCAGCAAGGGACCATGCCCAACAAAAGAGCCTGCCCTTAATCTTGGAAGCAGTCAGGAGCCCCTGGAATTGATGGAGGAGGGGAGTGACCTGAGCTGGACTGACTGTACTTAGGGGAAATCCCCTTGGCAGCTATTGTGGAGGATGAATTGAGAGAGTAAACGGTAGAGGGTAGTGTTGGAGCTATTGTCCAGGAGAGAGCTGATGAGGGCCTGAGCCAGGGACCAGTAATTCATTGGATCCTAACACTAACCCTATAAGGCAAAGGTTACATCTAGTCATCTCCTGCCTCAGTATCCCTTTCTCCCCTCAGACCACCAGTCTGATATTATGGTATATGGAGCACATTGTAGCCTTCAAAATGCCAGAAACATATGAGCTGTTATTCTCCCGTCTGATTTCGTTTCTGCCTCTCTGCTGCTTTGAGTAACTGCTGTTGTTTTAAAATCATTTAAACAGTAATGAATTCTCTTTCCTTTTTTCCATATTTGGATTCCTACTACAAATGGCTTTGGTGGAAAGCCCCTCGTGGGGCCAACTCTATGTGGGGCTTGTGGGGGAGGGGGCTGGGAGAGATGCTTTTATGGGGAAAATGCAGATTTTCTCTTTTTTCCCCCCTGCGTCTGTCTGTGTGTGTGTGCGTGTGCATGAGTGTGTGTGTGTGTGTGCGCATGTGTATTCACCTTTGAGGCAGAGAGATGGAAGGCTGTGTGTTCAACTGATATTAAAGAGACGGCATTATCACTGTTGCAGTTTCCATTAAAGGATAAAAGGACCGTTTCATGACTAAGCCCTTGAAGATTAATTAGGACTTGAATGTATTAGGATCCTTTTTTAAAGGATGATGGGGGTGGGGGGTGCTCTGCAAGAAAGAAGATGCAGTTGACTTGAACCCCCCAAGAAGCTCCTTTCACTCCTACCAAGGTTTGAGATGTCATTGATAAAGGTATGTGCAGGAGGTAGGAAGTCTTCCCCTCTCAGGGAGCTCTGGGGAATTGGATCCCCTGGCGTTCCCCCAGGGTTAAACTGGAATAGCCATGGGTGGTATTGGAGTGGGGGTGGGAAGGATCTGGCTGCCATCCTTCCCCTTGACCTTGTTGGACCTTCCCACTGAACTGTGGCCAGTTAGAGTCTTCAGGGGAGGAATACCCAAAGCTGTCCAGTCAAAATCCCAGAATGTCTCTGACTTAGTAACTGCTCAGAACTGTGTTTTTGGTGCTTACCAGGACCTCCCTGCCTCCACAGGGGCATCCTTGCAGGTCTGGCTCAGGTAGAGCAGGAGATGATCCCCTTGGGAATGTTCATGGCAAAGGACAAGGGAGGTTTACTTAGTGTGGGGGAAGCAGACATCGTGACTGCCTGGATCCTCAGCCTGTTAACATAGTCCCTCTTTGACCCTTTGTTTTTACATTAGATACAGAGATCAGTGACTCTAAGGAGTTAAGAGGGTCTCATTTTTGTCCTATCTCTGCCACAAAGTCTTTGGGTGACCCATTAACCCCAAGTGGTTCCTTGTTACCAGCAGCATCAAATCCAGAAGCCTTTGGTCATCACCCATCCCCCTCCTCCCTTTCCACTCCCCACTATGTTTTCTTGGGTCCTGTGCTACCGGCTCCTGGCTCTTCCTTGAACCAGGCTCTCCATCCCTTGGCTCTGGGCATTTCCTCAGGTGGTCCCTCATGTCTGGACTGCTCCCACTCTTCATCTTGGCTTCCTTTGAGTCCCAGCTAAAGTTCTGCCTTCTTAGGAAGTCTTTTCCAATTCTTCTTAATCTTAATGCCTTCCCTCAGTGACTAACTATGATTCATCCCCTGTAGATCTTATCTGCACATCTTGTTTTCTCTTCATATTCCTCATTAGAGTGAGAGCTCCTTGAGACCAGGGACTGGTTTTCGGTCTTTCTCTGTATACCAAGCACTTAGCATACTCTTTGACTTGACCTAGGATAGTTCACCTCACTAAGTCACCATTTCCTTAACTACAAAATGAAGTAGTTAGACTTTTCTTGTTGTTGTTAAACCATGTCCAACTCTTCATGACCCCATATGGGGTTTTCTTGGCAAAGATGCTGGAGTGTTTTGCTATTTTCTTTCTCCAGCTCATTATACAGATGAGGAAACCAAGACAAACAGGGTTAAGTGACTTGCCCAGGGTCACATAGCTAGTAAGTATAATTCATCTACATGGTCTCTAAAGCCCCTCCCAGTTCTGATACTTTCTGTTCTAAGGCCTCTTCTAGCTCTGACATTCCCTATTCTAAAGCCTCTCCTAACTCTGACATTCTGTATTTCTAAGGCCTCTCTCAGCTCTAATATTTTCTGTTCTAACACCTCTCCAGCTCTGACCTTGTGTTCTAAGGCCCCTCCCAGCCCTGATATTCCCTTTTCTAAGGCCCCTCCAGCTCTGACCTTCTGTTCTAAGGCCCCTCCCAGCTCTGACATTCCCTGTTCTAAGGCCCCTCCTAGCCCTGACACTCTGTCTTTAGGATTCTTCTAGCGATAGGGTGAAAGTGCCTTTAAGTTTAGGGTTCCAGGCTTAGCCCAGTTCTTCATTAACCTGGGGGACCTAAATGTTCACTGTCACCCTGGGAACCCTGATCCCTTGTGAAATCACAATCACCCACTTGCAGTAGAAGGCTGGTTACCCATGGTGTTTTGCTTACTGTGTGGAGTGTCCTGTGGTGACCTAAGCCAGTCACTCTAGTAATTTATAATCTGGCAGCCCTAATGCAGATGATGACGCAGCCAAACGAGACAGAAACACAAAACCAACATTTCAGTAAATGTGGGATCCCCTCATCGTGGGCTTCCCTTCCTTGATGAGTCTCACAGCCCATCCCCCCCCTTCTCAGCCTAGGACCATGCCCTTTTGTTGGCAATTTCATCTTGCCCACCTGGCACACGATGTTGTCTCAAAGTAATTACTTCAGAAGGTTCAGGCAAAGTGATTGGATCCATCTTTATTTGCCCCACTAAGACTGCATTAATGCCTATTTTCCTCACAGCAAATTGGTATTTCCCTTCAGGTAAATTTAAGGTCATGCCCTTCAATATGTCTGTTCCAATGATGTATTCAGGAATAGGCACAATAACCACACTATATTCTTTCTTGGGCAACTGTCCAATTTTCATCATCAATTTAACTTGTCTGGCCGATATTTCAGCCCCTCCTAATCCTGTGATGGTAATAGGAGTTCCATGGCTGAACTTGTCTGGATTTCCATAGGCAAGGGTGGCCTCCGCCCCAGTGTCTATTAATGCCTTAGTTACTGTACTGGACCCATTTTTCCAATATATGGTCAAGTTAATGTGAGGTCTGCAATCCAGCCTGTGTATTTCCTTAATTTGGGCTGGGGCTCAGCCTGTTTCCTAGTATTCTCTAACATGTGATTCACTTGGGTGTGAAGGTTCAACGTCTGTAGCATCTGCAGGAGCAGTTCTTATTTCCATATTTCTTCTGTTATCAAGTCCTTTATCTCGGTACATTCTGTACAGTTCATTGGTTGGAATGCCATCTATCATTTCAAAGCCTACCCCTGCTCTCAATAAAGCACTGAACATTTCTTGTCACTCTATTTTGGCGCCAACTTTGCTGGCTATTCACCCTTCTCTCTCGAGGAGATCTATCCCTTCCGCAGTCTCCTAAATCATGTAACTGTAAAATCTTATCTATCACCACTGTAAGAGGGCTCCCTACTTCCCCAAGTAACGGATTCAAAATTAGGTGTTTGTAAGCAGGGGGAGCTGTCCTAATTATTAAATTCCTATGAGAAATTCCCATGGGAGCATCGTAATATCTGTCTGCAGTTCCTGTCATGATAGCAGTCTTCATTACCTCCTCCTTTAGTCTTGTGAATACCAGGGTCTATACTCAGTGGGCCACATAGAATCAGTAGTATATCTCTTATTGCATCCCTCAGCGGCTAACGCTAGCACCATCTCTTTGCTGATGATGTTCCCTAAAAGCTTGCTTAACTAGAGGATTGTGGCTGATACCTATGAATTTCATACAATCCATCCTATCTACTAATATTCCTCTGGCCCCTTGATCACTGAGTCTTACCATCCAAGATATTAATGGTTCTCCTATTCTTTGGCTGAACCTACTCAAAATGTCCGTGACCTCTTGCTGTGAAAAATCTTCCTGAATTTCCCTCGTAACTGAATTGTCACCTTGGGTTTCTGTCTTCCTCCTTTGTGTGGGACGAACATCTGTCTGAGTATTTAGCCATCTCTCATTCTCTATGCGAGGGATGTCCTGAACCCTAGTAGTGTTTTGTGCCTCAGCCCCTAACATTGTCACATTTTCTCTCCATTCCCTTCCCCTGCCACCAAGGCAAGGACAAAGCAGGCAGTCAGGCTCGGTCTGGGCTGAGTTGGAATGCACTCTTGGCTCATTTGGCCTCCCGTTGCTCCTAGCCACATTAATAGAAAAGTTCTCATTTGAGTCAGTAGATTCTTGAGCAGCAGTTTGTTCTCCTGCTTTATGAGATTCCCCTTCTTGCCGTAGGGTAGGAGTGCCCCCATCTCTTTCACTTAATCTCAATCTTTCATATACTAGCCGGTAGGCTGATAACACTGTCCAGCTTTGCCTAGATAGTGATGCCCCTGACTGAATTCCAACCTCTCGTAAACACCTTTCCAAATCCCTAGGATCTCTTCTCTGTAGCCTTGGCTCCCAGTTTTCACAGGGTGCAGCTCTTTTAGCCAGTTCCTTTGCTAGGGAGGAATAAAATGGATCCTCCCACCCTGGGATATTCATCTCTTCCTCTGAAGTTCTTCTGCTTCTAAATAGAGATCTTATACCTAGCGATCCCATCCACATCGTCGCCAGATGTATTATGAAGGCAGAATTTATGATTTCAAAGAGAATCATATATATGTCTGAATGGTTCAGAACCGCAGGATATAAGGAATTCTCTAAGTACAAGGCAGAAGAATTAAAGCATTTATTCAGGCTCCGAACGAACAGACCCACTAACCAGCCTCCCCATTTTGATATTTTCATCAAAAGCTTCCAGGCCCAATAAGTCCGCCTCACAAGAGTAACCAGGAGGCCACAGAAAAACATGATGGTATTAAACCAAATCATATTCATGCTTCCCCTCTCCGGTAAGAAGATTACCCACTGGCCTGAAGTCCTTGCTAGGCACTCTTGGGTCCGCACACGGGTCGGCTCTGCTTCCGCAGCTCCTTCTTCGGCTTTGACTTTATCTTCAGCTCAGCTGTAGCTGTCTCTGGCTCCAACAGAAAATCAATCTTCAAGCTGTCTTCTTTCCTCTTATAGAGTTTTTGAGTCATCAAGCGTCGCCTGAATGACCAGAGCTTATTGGTTCTTGAGTTGGCCCCTCCCCTTAGGACCCTGGGAGGTTCACATCCACATAGATTAGGTTAACACCTAATAGGACATGGCTCTGGAGTTAACACCTCCCCTTAGCCAGCCCCAACTTGGGCCCCACCTCGGGCCCTACCTCGGTCATCAATCCACACCCACATAGGTTCCACACCTAATAGGGCTTTGGGCCTGGGGCTTAGCACCTAGTAAGGCTTAATGAAATACACTGAGTTACTCAAAGAAAACAAAGGCCATTTTGCTTACCAACACAGCCCTCCACAGATCTCTGTTTCCTGCTGGAGGCATCTTGAAGTTTTCAGAGTACCAGTAGGGATGCTTGGGCTTCCAATCTGTTATCTCTCACCCTCATTGCATCACCCACCCACCTCATTTTTCCTTATGCATTTACTCAGCTGTATCCTTTCCCTACTTCCCATAGCGCGATCTTCATTCAAAATGTGGGCAGCCTGGTGGTGCCCACCGTGGCCTTCTCTGTTGACTGTTGGGTCTTCAGGAAGCTTCCATTCCTCACAGAATTTAGCACTTCTGCCTTTCACAATAATGTAGGATCCTTAGGGGAACATACGTGTTGAAAAGATGGGACAAGACATGGACAAAACTTTCCATTGTACAGGCCAGGGATGATTTTGTCCTGGAGCTCATTGGGCAGAGAAGAGAGGTCAAGATGCATTCAGACCAGAGACCAATGAGAACGTGCAGAGTCTCTTCTGTCTAGACCAGGGGTGGGAAACCTGTGGCCTTCTAAATCCTTAAGTGTGACCTTTTTGACTGACTCCAAATTTTATGGAACAAATCCTTGAATTTATTCTGTAAAATTGGGAGTCAAAAAGATTTATTCTGTAAAATTTGGATTCAGTTGAAAGGCTGCACTTAAGGATTTAGAAAGCTGCATGTGGCCTTTAAGCCACAGGTTCCCCAACTCTGTTCTAGAATGATTTGAGAGAAAGAAGTTTTGCCATAGGCTTTGGAGAAGGTTCAAGGGAAAGAAGAGAGTAAATTTGTAGTAGAGTTAACTTGTCATCTTTGGATCACAACCCCACTGAGTTGTTCCCTCTGATGTCAGACACAGTACTGATGTCTAGCATAGTTGGGGGGTTCTTGCAGAGAAGGAATAAACAGAGGCAGATGGACCATGGTCACTGGGACTCATCTCCACCCCACAACCCTTTGTAACCCCCATCAACACACCAGGTCCTTTGACCCTTCACCCACAGAAAATGTTTTGTACCTGTGATCTCTTTCATGGACCTTTAGAGTCTTTATCGGGAATATGAATGGCATGAAATATCAATTTGGTTCAGAGAGTATTTTTATTTTCCAATTCCTGCTTCAGTGATTCTGGAAAACACATAAGTTTGAGTCTTTTCTGTACTGTTTAGTGGGTGGCTTCCCTTCTTCCCTTATTCCATTTCTGGACAGTTGTACTTCCTGCTTGAAAGGCCCTTCTTCCTCTTTCTGGCCCTGTGGAATCCCTGGTTTCCCTCCAGGCTCATCTTAACTGCTCCTTCCTGCTGGAAAACCCATCCTGAGACTTTTCTCCACCTTACAGAAATTGCTTCGTCTATGTCATGCATTGACTTATCTTGTGTTTTCTCTGATCAAATGTAAGCTTCTTGAACATGTGGCTAGGTCACTTTGTCAGAATCTATACAAAGTAATTACTAGAGGGCACCCAGAAAGGCCTTATGTGGGAGAATGGGGTGTTCAAGGAAGACTAGAGCCTCTTGTGTGAGGGCTGCCCAGCCCTTTTCAGAGCTATTCATCTACCTTTGGGGCCCACTTTCACCCAACTCTCACTTGGGGTTCCAAGAAGCAATAACGTGTGCAGCAGCCACACCCCAGTAAACCATATTGGCAGATGGGTTAGACCAAGTTGAGGGTAACCGAAGGGCCTCAGACCCATTGGTGAGTTAGTGAGGTGTCTGCCCCCAGCATGTGAAAACTTCCCTCAGCAGAATGGACAGGTGAGAATTATGTGTTCCAGTGGCCATGAAGGCAGTGCCAAGGCCATCTGTATTCCAGGTCATCCTGACTTTTGTCTTGCCGCTGGACTTCAGTGACTGGAAATGGTGAGGCTGACAGTTCTGTACCACCCTGCCTCACTTAAACCCAATTCATTAGAAAGTCAAGACATGGTCTTGGTCCTCTTCAAAAAAGCAGGACAAAACAACCACCACAATTAGGATGTGGCACCTGAGCTTGAAAGGGAGCTTGGGATTTCAAGGTTTAAAAGGGAGAAAAGAGCATCACAGACATGAAGGACAGCTTATATACAGCCTCCACCCCTACACATACACACATACACACACACACAAAAATGCACACGCACACACTGGATGGATAACACAATGAAGACTAGCCTTTTTTAGACTATGGGATCTCGTGTCCCGTGTTTCCCATGAGTATAGTCACATCTCTTGACGAACAGAACTTTTGTGACCAAGTTGTCATTTCAGTGACATTCCACAGACACCTGAACCAAGCCTCATGTGATAACTGTTTGCATCCTTTGACAGATACAGCTGGCCTGCCTCACAGCCAAGACTGTGACAGCCACTGAGGCAGAGACAGACTCAGTGAGGACAGGGCCTTGTTGAGCACCCCCACAATGACTAGTGGTCATGTGTCTATATATGCCATAGCAAGAATCTCTTTTGGACGTGAGTAGGACTCAATGGCTGAGATCAGTTCCAGCTCAAAACGACCCTACTCTGCCAGCCAGTCCATCAACTCCATGGCAACTAAAAATAACAGGCCTAAAGAGAGGCAAAGGCAAACCTTAGAATTCCTCTCCAGCCCTGCTTAATCCAGAATGCAGTGGGCCTCCCGGCATTCCCTCCCCACGCCTCCTGACCAAAACTGAGGGCCAGCCTCTAATAATCCATGTGCACAGGGACCCTTATTTTTTTTTCATTCTGAACTTAAACATCAAGTAAAATAGGAGTTTCCATATACATAAAAGAACAGAAAGGATTGTACAGGCGAATGCTGGTTTCCTTTTAAGTAGATAATAAGTTCAACTTGTAGCTTACAGAGCTGCCCCAATTGCCTCTGCTTTTTTCTCACCTTCTGTTCTATTTTTTTTTTTAAAGATGCCTCAGTTACCTAGCTTTTTCTCCTTCTCTCCGTCTCTCTCTTCTTGTCTCTCACTGTCTGTCTTTATCTGCCCCTCCTCCCTATCTCTCTTTTCCTCTTCTTTCTCCCTCTGTTTCTCTCCCTTGAACTTCCTTCTCTGTCTCGGCCCCTTCTCTATTTTCTCTGTCCTTCCCTCCTTTTCTCTCTTTCTCTTTTCCCCCATCTCTTTTTCTCTCCCTCCCCGCCCTTCCTTCCCTCCTCCCCCCTCCATTCTTCCTTCTGTCTCTGTTTCTCTCCTCTTTCCCTCTCTTTTTCTCTACTCTCTCTCTCCCACCTCTCTGTCTTTGTCTTTCTCTCTCTCTCCCTCTCTCTCTCTTTCCCTCCTTCCCCACCCTCTCCTCTCTCTCCGTTTCCCCCCTTCTCTTGCTTCTTCTGTCATTGTCCTCCTCTATCCCTCTCTTTTTCTCTTTTCTCTCAGTCCCTTCTTTCTCTCTGTCTCTCCCCCCTCCATCTTTGTCTTTCTGCCTCTCTTTCCCTCTCTCCCCACCCTGTCCTGTCTCTCTCCCCCTAGCTCTCTGTCTCCCCCCTTTCTCTTCCTCCTTCTGTCTCTGTCTCTTCTCTCTACCTCTCTTTTTCCTCTCAGTCTCTCTCCCTTCCGACTTTGCCCTTCTCTCTCCTCTCTCTCTTTCCCTCTCTCCCTCCCCACCCTCTTCTCTTTCTCTCTTCTGTCTCCCTTTCCCTGTCTCTCTGTCTCTCCCTCTCCCTCCTTCCTGCCCCACCCCTCACCACCTTATTCTCCCACCACCCGCCTGGAATAAAAAAGAAAAAGCCCTTGTAATAAGCATGCTGAGTCAGTATCTTGGTCTGTGTCTTGCGCCCGCCTATCCCACCTCATCCTCACCAGTTTCGCTGTCCTTGGTTATTGTATTGCTCAGAGTTCCTAAGCCTGTGTCTTTGTTACTGTATCCCTTGCTCTCCTGGTTCTGCCCTCTTCCTTCTGCATCAGTTCCTTTAGATCTTCCCAGGTTTCTCTGAAGCTCTGACTTGGTCTTTCTGGATATGCCTTGATTTATTCAGCCATTCCCCAGTATTTGGGTCCCCTCTTTACCAGCATAGAAAGAGCTGCTATATGTAGTCATGTTTGCATGCATCCTTCTCTGATCTCTTTGGGGTATCACATTAAACCTTCAGGGGACATTTTTCTGGTCGGCTTCCTCCTCCCATCCCCCATTCCTCCCTTTATCTCTTAGAAGTAGCTATAATTCTTCATTATCATCCCTTTGTCTGCGGCTTCTTTCTTTTACTTTTGCTCCAGAGTCTGCCGTAGTCCCAGATAACTAGTAATCAATTCCTGGAACACAGCCATATGCCTCCCAAGGAAGGGTTGGAAGTAAATGGGGTGAGTGGGAGGGTGATCATCAGTGCTTCCCAACCAGGCACATTAACAAGCTTTCTCTCCTTGGACCTGAGCCCCTTCTTGCCTCTGCTGACCCCCGCCCCACCCCGGCCCCACCCCACCCCCGCTGTTCATCTACATTAACCCCTTGACCACTGTAACATTGATCTCATTCTGTTTGAGACTTAGGACCAGAGGGCGAAGCTGCAGAAAACACCCCAGAGAAAGGAGCAGCAGCCCTTGAAAAAAAACCAGACGCCACTGGTGAGGAAGAGGATGATGAAGATGAAGAAGACGAGAGTCTTCCTGGTTGTACTTTGTTCATCAAAAACCTCAATTTCTCTACAACAGAGGAGATGCTGAAAGAAGTGAGTGAATTGTTGGCAAAGAGGGAGAAAATGTCCATGATGGTCACTTGGTGCTAAGTGAGGTCATGAGTTCCCCATCACAGGAAGGATTCAAGCAGTAGCTGACTGAGCACCTGTCAGGGATGTTGTCCAGAGGAATCCTAGAAAGTTGAGTTAGAGATGAGGCATCCCACATTCACCTTCCTTGAGTTCTCTGACCTCAGGCAAGATGTTCCCACCTCTGGGCTTCAGCCTGGATGACCTCTGAGATCCACGCCATCCCCTTGGCTGTGACTGTGAAAGCCCATGGTACCCAGGCATTTTTCTTGTTCTTGAGCTTTTCTTCCATTGACCCTGAAAAGGCTTCCCCTTGTCTCATAGCCAGGCTCTCCTATCCCAGGGTGTCACCTGCTGCTTAGCCCTCCTGTTTCTGGATCGACTTTGGGGCTCCTGGGGCAGTTAGACCCAAGTCAGGCACTGCCCCTGTGAAAGAGGCACTGTCCTTTCAGGCACAAGGATCTCATTTTCCTCAAGCCTTTCTTGGGTGCCCTCTCTGGCCAGGGATTCTGATTTGTTCTAATTCTGTGAGCTCCAATGATGTGCCCTGTCAATCCTTCAAGGAGCATTTATTAAGTGCCTACTGTGTGCTCAGCTCTCATAGAAATAAAGTGAAAGACCCTGTCCTCAAAGAGCCTAACAGACACAGACCTCCATCCCCTGCAGTAACAAGTAAAGCACTATGCAAATCCACTGTGGATGCCTAAATATGAGCTGTTACTATTGCATCGGATAAAATACAAAATGCATCGCCTGCATACGAGGGGTGCTGGTGTCTGGGGGGCAGGGAACAGGAAGGGCCTCCCCTAGAAGGTAACTCTTGAGCTAATTCTTGAAGAAAGCCAGCCACGATGAGGCAGAGAGGAGAGAGAGCATTCCAGGCATGATGGACGTCCAGGGGCAAAGGCCCGGAGGTAGGGGAGTCAGTACTCTGTCTTTCATCTCTGTGCCTGGGCATGTGAGGAAGAGCCACAATGTGCAGGTTTGGCTGGACTGGAGAGAGCTTGACAGAGCCGGGCCGTGAGTGACTTTGGAGCCGAACAACGTTTCCATTTGTTCTTCTGAGTCAGGGAGGCCCTGAAGTCTGGAACAGTGATGGCATGGCCAGATCGGCTCTTTAGGAAAATCCCTTGGCAGGTCATGGGGTTGAGCACTGTCTGATTGGAGAGAAGCTGTGTGCTTGAGAAACAGCTGAGGAGGGGGTAGATATTGGGCCGTGCTTGCTGAGGGAGGGACTGATGCTGACAGGGAGGCTTGTTGGGGTTCAGAGGAGGGAGAGACCACCTTGGAAAGAAATCAGAGGAGGGGATCTGAGGGGCGCATGTTCTCCAACCCCTCCATTCCTTGGGGTCATCGATTTGGAGCAGGAAAAGATCTTTGGGGCCATCAAGGTCAGCTCTCTCCTTTTACAGATGGGGAAACAGGCTCAGAGCCCAGGGGTCACACCACTAGTAAGTGCCGAGGTGGAGTTTGAGTCTGAGTGGTCCTGCTCTGAATTCCATTGCCCCTTCCTCTGTGCAGAGAGGACTCTATTGCTTGGGGGCTAGAGCACTGACCTTAGAACAAGACCATCACAAGGGGAATGGGCCCCCTTGGGAGCAGCTGAGTGCCACAACTCGTCAGGTGCATGGTAGGGATTTTCTGGAGGTAATGGAGTCGATGGCCTCTGGGCCATCTTCAAACTTTGGTCCTTGACATTGAGACTGCCAGAGAAGGAGATGATCTCAGCTTAAGCCATGCCCTCGGAGGATGGCAAGAATTCTGGTGGGAGGAGAAGGGAGGGCACTCCAAGTGAAGGCAGCAGGGTGAGCCAGCAGGAACAAGCCTGTTGGAGGGCCAGGGGATCAGTTCCTTCCCATAGCCATGATCTGCCTACTCCGGGCAGACAGAGCTCCTGGCCCTGCCTGCTGAACAAAGCCCAGGCCCCAGGAAGCCTGGGAAACCTTGCAGCCAGAAAAGCACTCTCTGTATGAGAGCCTGAGGCTGTCCTGACAAGGAAGGCCTTTCTGCCCTTGTTGCCTCCTTGCAGTCCACTCATTGGCTCAGGCACCTTCCCAGATCATGAATGGATACACGTTAGCATTTCCTAGGTAACTTCCACCAAAGCATTATCCGGTGGCTCCTCACTTTTATTTAGGTCATGGGCCCCTAGGGCAGCTTGGTGAAGAAGTCATCCTCAGGATGAGGTTTAAATGCATGAAATAAGATACACAGGATTACAAAGGAGCCCAGTTAGGGGGTGCGGTGGGCCTGGAGACAGAAGGACCTGAGGTCAAATCCAGCCCCAGACACTTGCTAGCCTTGGGACCCTGGGCGTGTCACTGCCCTGCTGTCTGCCTCAGTTTCCTTTTCTGTCAAATGGGAATAACAAGACCTCCTGCCAGGGTTTTTGTGACAATAAAAAGTTAATATCAGTGAAGTGCTTTCTATGGCTTAAAGTGTTATATAAATACTATTATCATTATTAAAAAAAGGGAAGTTGACACCCAGCTTGGCCAGGGACTTCCCCAGGCTCACACAGATATTGGCAGCATCAAACCCCAGGCCTCCTGGCCCATCCAGACTGCACTGCCTCTGCTCATGGAGATTCAGCATTGCGAGATCCTCCTCAAAAGAAGCCAAAAGCCCCTTTTTGTGGTTTGCTCACGTCTGACTCTTTGTGAGTCCATGGGCCGTTCTGTCCATTCTTGACAAAGATCCTGGAGTGGTTTGCTGTTTCCTTCTGCAGTGAATTAAGGCAGACAGAGGTTAAGTGAATTGCCCTGGTCATTGTGGTTTAGTTGTGTCTGACTCTAGATAGTAAGTATCTGAGGCTGGATTTGAACTCGGGTCTTCCTGACTCCAAGCTCAGCGCTCTATCCACTGAGCCACCTAACTACACAATAATTTTTGTCATTGTTGTCATTTCTGTCATGTCTGCTTCTCCGTGATCCCATTTGGGGTTTTCTTGGCAAAGATAGTGGAGTGATTCACCATTTCCTCCTCCAGCTCATTTTCCAGATGAGGAAACGGAGACAGGCAGAGGTTAAATGACTTGCCCAGGGTCACACAGCTAGTAAGTGTCTGAGGCTGGATTTGAATTCAGGTCTTTCTGACTCCAGGCCCAGCGCTCTATCCACTGAGCCTTCTGGCTGCCCCTATTTTAAAAAAAAAGTCCAAGCTCCTTTACCCGGAGCTCTCTATCCCATGGTGCCACCCTGGGAAAAGGACTTAGTCTGCCTTTGTCCCACTTTCTTCATTCTCAGAATAGGAAGAGGTCTCTTGAAGGGACAGTCTGAAGATTTGGGGGCAGAATTGTTTACACAAAGTGGGTTTTGGGGTGGGGGACATGCTCCTCATTGCCATCATAGTACCAGCCTCTCTCTCCCTGCTCCTCGGTGGGACTCTATAACCCAACGTCCGCCAGTCAAGTGTTTGTTGTGCCAGGCACTGGGGATGTTCAGCAGCTCGGGGCTCCATAGTGTAGTGATCACAGGGCCTGGAGTCAGGGAGACCCAAGTTCAAATCCATCTCCAAACATTTACTAATTGCGTGACCTTGGAGAAATTACTCAACCTCTGCCTGCCGTGGTTTTCTCATCTGTCACATGGGGATAATAACAGCACCTGACTTGTGGGGTTGTTGTAAGAATCCAGGGAGAGAATGCACGTGAAATCTTTTGTAATCTTAAAAGTACTTTATAAATGCTTTTTTTCTTCCTCTTCCTTGTTGTGGTTGTAAAAAGTGAGGTAATCCCAGCCCTGGAGGAAAGTGTGAAATCCTTGGTCCCCATTTCCTGGTGAGGGGTTTCCTTCCTTCTGCTCCTGGTGAGCAGCACCTTGAGCGTCCTCTGTTCCATTCAGGGGAGGCACCCTGGGAAGAATGCTGGCTTTGAAGGCAGAAGCTCATTGCACTTGGGTGACTTCGGGCAAGTCACTGGAACCCTCTGGCCTTCACTTTCCTGCTCTGTAAAATGAAGGCAGGGAACCAGATCATCCTTATGTTCCCTTCTAGCTCACTTGATCTTCTAAGGTTCTCTCAGCTCTGGTAGGCTGCGTTCTCAAAGCCCTCCCAACGCTGACACTCTCAGTGTCCCTTTCCCCTCACCCTGACATTGTAAGTCACTCCTCCCAGCTCTGACGTTCCCTGTTCTAAGGCCCCTCCCCCAACCCTGACATTCCTTGTTCTAAGGTCTCCTGTTCTAGCTCTGACATCCCACTATCCAAGGCCCCTCCCCCAACCCTGACATTCCTTGTTCTAAGGTCTCCTGTTCTAGCTCTGACATCCCACTATCCAAGGCCCCTCCCAGCTTTGACTTTATGCCGTCTCGCCGTGTTCACCTTTCCCTCTGTTGTGACCTTTGATGATTCCTGCATCAATAAGACACATAAGGTTTGTTCTTGATCCGTCCCAAGCCCAAGGATCATTTGCAGGGCAGACAATTTTCAGGGGCCCCTTTGGGTCTGATATAAGTTAAAACTCTGTCTTTTCTAGGTTTTCTCCAAAGTTGGAGCTGTGAAGAGCTGCACTATTTCCAAGAAAAAGAACAAAGCAGGTAAACTCTGAACTAGAAATCAATCCCTTGGGATCCTGGGACCGGACGGGAGGTGCCTTGGGTGACGAAGCTGGGAAGGGGGAGGGGCAGAAGCTTCCAAGGCTCCGTCGGTCCGTTTGAAAGGATGTGTTCCTTGGCTGAAACCTTCAGGGCTCAGCTCCAGTCGCCTCTTCCCCGCGTCCTGCTCATTGTCCTGGCTAGCAGTGACCCTCCTCTCAGGACTCCTCAGACTGGAGCGGGCTCATCTACTGCATGAGCGCTTTGTGTTTCTCTCTGTCTCAGCCCAGGACGCCCCATCATCCAATGACAATAATATAGTGTCAGAGTTGTGCTGCTCACTTGTGTTTCTACGGTCCCATCATTTCCAAATCTGTCCCTTCTCCTTCCCCACCCAGAAAGCCAAGCTCTTGAAAAAAGAGTGAACAAGGATGAGAAAGAGAGTTCGGCAAAACCGGTCAACACAGCAGCAGAGCCTGACAGTCTGTGCAGGAAAGAGGGAGAGTCAGGCACCCATCTTTGTAGAGAAGGAGTCAGGCACCTTGCCTTTGGAGAGAAGGCGAGTCAGGCACCCCACCTTTGGAGAGAAGGAGAGTCAGGCAACCCACCTTCATAGAGAAGGAGTCAGGCACCCCACCTTTGTAGAGGAGTAAGGCATGCCACCTTTGTAGAGAAGGAGTTGGGCACCCCACCTTTGTAGAGGAGGAGTCAGGTACCCACCTTTGTAGAGAAGGGGAGTCAGGTACCCACTGTTGCAGGGAAAGAATCAGGCACCCCACCTTTGCAGAGGAGTCAGGCACCCCAGCTTTGTAGAGAAGAGGAGTCACTCTACCTATGCAGAGAAGGAGGATCGGTCAACAAGCAGTTGCTAAGTGCCTAAAGACAATCCTTGCCCTCATGGAGCACATAGTCTAATGATAGAGACCCAATGCCAGTAACTCTATGTGTACAAACAGTCTATACAGTGAAGGTGTGTGTGTGTGTATTTATCTGAATTGGTGAGAGATGATCGACAGAAGGAAAACACCAGCATTAGGGAAGGACTAAGAAATTCTTCCTCTAGAAGGTGGGATTTTAGCTGAGGCCTGAGGGAACCCGGGAGGCTTCGAGGAGGAGGAAGAGCATCCCAGGCAAGGGGCACAGCTAGAGACAACGCCTGGAGTCAAGAGATGGAGTCTTCTATGAGGAACACCAAGACCAGTGAACTAGCTCCCCAAGCATGAGGGGTTTGTTGGCATGGCACGGGGCGGGCCCGAAAGGTCTCAAAAGCTAGAGCGGCAGAAAAGGCGGCCAGGTCAGTCATGAAGGGCTTTGGATACCAAAGCAGGCATTCTTATGTTCGATCCTGCCGGCGATAGGGAGTTTTAGGACTTTATTGAATAGGGCGTGACCTCCACTTTAGGAAGGTCACTCTGACAGCTGAACAAAGGATGGCTTGGAGTGGGGAAAACCTGGAGGCCAGGGTGGCAGCCGGCCTGTGAGGTCAGGCCTGCGTCAGGGCGGCAGCAGTCTCAGAAGAGAGAAGGGGAATGTTGGAGAGACTTTACGCAGGTCAGATCCGTGTAGGAGGACATCTGGCTTGGGAGCGTGGTAGTGCGTTCCGTGGTAATAGGAAATTCAGGAAAGGTGAGGAGTTTGGAGGGAAGGATTTTTTTTTCAGTTTTGGACATGTTCAGTTTAAGCTGTCTGTGGTACATCCTGTTTGAAATGTCCAAAAGATTCAGGACTGGAGGTCACCAGAGAGGTTAGGTCTGGCTGAGCAGATCTGAAAGTCATTAGCTTAGAGATGCTCATTGAATCCATGGGGTCAGGACCGAGCCTTTGAGAAACCCTCAGATCATGAGTGTGGCCTAGGTAATGACTCCTCCTAAGAGACCAAGAAGGTCAGACAGGAGAGAGGAGAGCAGTGTCACAATCTACCTAGAGAGAGTGATCAAGTGTCAAAGGCCACAGAGAGGTCAAGGGAAAGAGGACAGAGAAGATGGCAATGCAACATTTGGAAATTAAGAGACTGTTGGTAACTGGAGAGCAGCTTTGGTTGGATGGCGAGGTTGGAAGTCAGACTGGAGAGTGAAGAAGACATTGAGAAGAGAGGCTGTGAAGGCACTTGGAGGATGTCACCTTCTCAAGGTGTTTACTCACCAGAGAGAAGAGAGATAGGACTGGTTTTGACGGTAGTTTTTTTACAGGGGGAGGTTTTTTGGAAGCAGTTGGGGTTAAGTAACTTGCCCAGGGTCACACAGCTAACAAGTGTCTGAGGCCAGATTTAAACTCAGGTCCTCCTCCTGACTCCAGGGCCGGTGCTGTATCCGCCGTATCACCCAGCTGCCCCCTCCTTTTTTTTTTTTAATTGTGATAACTTTATTTCCACGTAATCCTGTGCATTTTATTTTATGTATTTTATAAACATCATTCTGAGAAGAGGTCCACCCAGCTAGCAAAGCAGTCTGTGCCACAGAACCCCTGCTCTAACTGAAATTTAGCGTTTACTTCCATTGTGAATAGAAAACAAATAGGATTTGTAGGAGGGCCCAAACAGCCCTAGACAACCATGACCCCCCACAAAAGGGAACAACCCCTGCACTGACCCCCTTCATGTTTGTATTCACGGAAAATAGGCTGTCTTCAAATCAATTAAATAAGCATTTATTAAATGCCTACTGTGTGCTGGGGAAACAGAAAAAAATATGAAACAGTCCCAGCCCTCATGGAGTTTCCATTCCCCAGGGCCTCCCAGTTCTAGGAAGACAAGTGAATGCAAGGTAATTAGAGGGAGAGGAAGAGGAGGAGGAAGAAGGGGGTGGGGGGCAGGAAAGGCCCCAAGCAGGAGGTGGCCCCTGAGCTGCACTCCTCCAGAAGCCTGGGATTCTGGGAAGCAAGAGTGAGGAGGGTTGAGCAGTCGAGGCACGGAGGCCTTGGAAGTGCCAAGGCTTGGAATCTCACTGGGTAACGGCTGCTTTAATTTGAATTTTGGGTAGGACCTAGAGAAAGCCCAGTGGGATTCCGGGGGCACATCATGGAGATGCTTTGGTTCTGCCGTATAGGAGTGAATTCTTTTTGGAATCCTTTCGCTGAGGCTACGTTGTATGGTGGTGTTATCATGTCTGTCGTTCTGTAATTGATGGTCATCTGGGCCATTCTCAAAACTTTTCTTATCCTGAGGTTCTGACAAGCCAGGGCAGCAAAAGCAGAAGCATCTATTAAGCACCAGTTGTGTATACCACGATGTATAGTTAGGCCGCTTGGGGAGGAACAGTGTTTTCAGTCATTCCCTCTGATTAAAGAAGCTGCTGGCTCTGTGCTGCAGAGACAAAGCGTTTACAGAGGGTCCTGTCCTTCTGGAGCTTCCATTTGACTTGAACAGGTTGTGCTCTGTTCACAGAGAAGCAAATGGACAAGTACATGCAAAGTAAGCAGCAAGGAACTGGAGGAGGCGAGGAGCTATCCTGAGCATCAGGAAAGGGCCTGGCAACAGCCATTAAAGGGTTCAGGGAGGAGGAGGGGAGAGCAGTCCCCCACAGGAGGATAAAAGCACGGAGGTGGGAGATGGCACAGCTTCTTCAGGGAGCAAAAAATCGGTCTTTCTAGCTGGGATCTAGAGCACATGAGGAGAGCAATGTGCAGCAAGCCTGGGACAGGTGGTTGAGGCAAGATGGTGAAGCCAGCCCATCAATCAGTGAGCATTTATTAAGCACCTCTTATTTTCCAAGCATCATAGGGAAGCATTTACTGTTTTATTCAAGTTAGACACAGTCCTGCCCTCATGGAGCTCAGAGTGTACTTGGGGAGAAGACAAAGCCCCAGATACTTTAAAATGTTCTGCACATTAGACCTGACTCCTTGGTTTGGCCTTTAAAGCACTTCCCAGCCTGGCCCCTTCCGCTTTTTCCAGGCCTCATACACAACTCCCTTCCATGAACTCTGGGGTCTGTTTGCTCTTCCTCACACAAGAAGCTCCATGTTCTCTCTTATCTTTGTCCTGGCTGTCCCCCATGCCTGATATCCTCTCTGTCCTTTCTTCTGCCCCTTGACATCCCTGGCTTCCTTCTGCAGGAGCCCTCTCCTGATCTCTCCTGTTGCAGGTAGTGCCTTCCCTTCCACGGCGTGCCCTTCTCTGTGCTCTGGGCGCATCTTATGGCAGCTACCTCACCCAGTGGAGGGAGCACTGGGCGTGGACTCAGGAAAACTGGCCTCAGATAGTGACTGCCATCTGCCTCAGTTTACTCATCTGTGAAATGAGGATCATAATAGCACCTACCTCCAAGGGTTGTTGGAAATATGAAATGGGAGCATATTTGTAAAACAATTTGCAAACCTTGAAGAGCCGGGTTAATGCCAGCTTCTAAGTACCTATTACACGCATATTGTCTCTCCCATTAAAATGGGAGCTCCTTGATGGCAGCATCTGTTTTCCCCTTTTTTCATATCCCCAGCACCCAGGGCTGTGCCTGGTACACAGTAAGTGCTTACTAAATACATGTTGTTTGATTGGCTCATTCTGGCACTGAGAGCTAGAGAGCCTTAAATGCAGGAATCTAATTCCTTTTTCTTGCACAATTGGGTTTGCCTGGTGTCTTATTCCATTATTGGACTCTAAGTGCCCTGAGGGCAGGTACCCAGTCTTGGGGCTGAGCCAGATGACTCCCAACGAAGAAAGTGTTCTAGAGCAACATTTATGTCTTGTGCTCTTGGTGTCTTCCTCTTGTTAGCATGGAATGGCCACCTGAGTCTTAAATCCTCTATCTCTCTCTTCCAGGTATTTTATTGTCCATGGGGTTTGGCTTTGTGGAGTACAGGAAGCCAGAGCAGGCCCAGAAAGCCCTCAAACAGCTCCAGGTAAAGGGCTACCCTGGCCTTGTGCCCCCAGGTGCACTTTCTGCAGAGGACGGGGCCGGGTGGGAGATGACAGCATCCAATAGTGCCCAGTAGCTTGGGAGGACACGTGGATTCTTCAAATGGGGTGGAGATCCCAGAGAACTGGCAGGCCCATGATTACTGCCCATCCCTCAACTAGGCTAGTGCCAGGGGCAGCCCTGGGACTTGCTCCCGTCCTTCACTGCCTGCCTGCCTGCCGCCTGTCTGTTTTCTTCTCACTGTGTGGTGGAGAGAGCCCTTGCCTTGAATGCCCATGGGGCTTTCTTGTGGACTGGACCTGAGATTGTATTGGTGCAAGGTCCTCCCTCCTCTGCCACTTGGACCGTTGTCTTGGGTGAGTTCATCAGACTCTGTATGGTTTCCTCCTCCGTGAGCTGAGGGCCTTGAACATGGAGCCGTGGAAGCAGCTGGGATTAAGAGCTAGAAGACCTGGGTTTGAATCATTGTAATGGCAAACATTTTCATAGCCTTTTAAGATTTGCCAGGTCCTTTATATGGAATGCCTCATTTGTTCCTCACAGTGACTCTGGAAGGTCAGTGCTCTTGTCTCTATTCTACAGGTGTGGAAACTGAAGCTTGGGGGCTTGGAGCGTCCACAGCTTGTGTCTCAGGTCTCCCTGACTCCCAGCTCCAGTGCTGTCTCTAGTGCCAGCTGTGTGTGTGTGACCTAGGGAACATTGCTTCCTCTATCTGAGTCAGTCTGTACAATGACCGTGTTCCCTGAGGTTCCTTCCAGCTCTTAATCCTTTCTGACTTTAGATCAGCACAGGGGGACGAGGAGCTGCTTTACCATAAATATCCTCCTCTAATGCTCTGCTGTTCCCCCATCTCCTTGCCTGCTTCTTCCCACTCTCATGCCAGGAGCTGGGCGGCCCAGTGAGTGGCAGAGGCAGGAGGGAGGGAGGTTTTCATTTGCCATACCTCTGAGATGAGGCTGAGGGCAGGGACCCTTGGGACCTTCTTTCAAAACCAGCCCTTGGGGAGAAAATAAAGACATTGTTCATTGAATCTTCAAACTCCCTCCCTCCTCTTGGATAGTGATCACTCTCTCCGTTTCTCTCCCCACTCAGACTCTCGCCTTAGTCAGCTTGGGCCATTCTAGTAGAGAACAGTGCTTGAGATGAGGGTTTCTAAGAGAATAGAACACAGAGTCATTGGGTCTCCTTTCTCAGGGCTGCATGGTAGACGACCACAAGCTGGAAGTGAAGATCTCCGAGAGAGCCATCAAGTGAGTCTCTTGCTTTCTGCCTTCCCTCCCCCCGATGCAGGGGGGTCTTCTTGGTGCTCCCCAGAGTACCTTCTGCCCCTTTTAACACCCTCAAAGTCCAAACCTCCTGCCCGGGCATGTCAGCCCTTTATAATTAAGGTAGTGTTAAGTATGTATGTCCCAAACATACGTTTCCATGATAAACTGGAGCCGTTCTGGTCCATCGCATAAATGCCTAATACACATTTATTATAATAATGGGAAACATTTGAGGGGAAACGCTCTCTAATTGCATTGGTCTGGGCAGTGGAAATAAACAGAGGAGCGGCCGGGGGGACAGCTTAAGAATGAGCGATCCATCAACGAGGTCTCTCCTCAGGACCTGACAGTGAATGGGACGTGGGGACAATTACAGTCTGAGATCATAAGCCCAGAGGTAGAAAGGCCTTCAGATGTCATCTGAGCCAAGTGCCTCCTTTGATAGGTGGGGATATAGATATCTCATTGGATTCTCACAGCAGCCCTGCTAGGGAGGCGCCATTGTGATTCTCATTTTACAGTGCAGGAAACTGAGGCAGGCAAAGATGAAGGCATTGTGAAGGGTTACACAGCCATCTGGATTTGAACTCAGGTCTTCTTCCTGACTCCTGGCCAGGTGCTCTATCCACTGAGCCACCTTGCTTCATGGCAGTGGGCTCCATCGTGACATGAAAACTGAAGGAATAGACTTGGAGTCAATAAGCCTCCTTAGTGAATGGGTGACTATTGGCCGGTCACTTAACCTCTTGGCCCCAGTGCTTCTTCTCTCTGCATATTTACAGCATGGCATAGGGGACAAAGAGCTGGCCTTAGGATTGAGGAGACCTGAATCCAGTCCTGCTTCTGAAACATCCTGACTCTGTGACCCTAGGGCTCTGGGCAGATTTCTAAGATGATAAGTCACAGTGAATGTGCCAACTTACATTAGTAGAGAGGCTTTCCTCACCTGGGAGACCCCTATACCAATGAAACCCCAGATCTGGACACCCTTCCCTCTCCCACCAAAAGTAATCCCTCCTTGTAAAGCCCTTTGTAGCCCTTAAAAGGCTCCACAGCCGCCTTCTGGGAGACATCTGCCTGTCTGATGGACCCCAGCATTGAGAGATGGCAGAAGTGTCTGGGTCTCACTAGATTGCAAGCTATGGGAGGGCAGGAATCCTGGGAGAAGATAGAATCATTCACGAAAACTTAGGGGAACCTTTAGTCTATAAGGAGACATCAAATAAGGACTTTATCCGAGAGCATTTCCATGAAGAAAATGACTTCAGGATTTGGTACAAATTTGTCCCTCCACATTAGGAAGATGGGGGTCTTAGCTGAGCCCTGCCAAGCCACGGGGTCTTCTCTGTCCATCTGAAAATAAAATGAGAAAAGGGATCCAGGTTAGAAAGCCACGGCTCCCTTCCTTGAACTTCCCAGGTGTTTCTCAAGCCTTTGTGCTGATTAGAACTCATGTCTCCAAATAATTATGGATGTCATCCAGACATCTGTGACGGGTGGGGAGAGACAGTCACAGTGTCCCATGCCCCTCACGTAGACCCTGTTTGCCCTATTGCAGGGGGAAGGCTGGTGGACTTGACCCTTCCTCTTGTTCCAGCCCCAGAGGTCAGCAGGCCAGCCAGGCAGTCATCTTAACTGAAGCCATCACACTTGTTGGGCATTGCCCACCTGGCTTTGTTTAGTGTGGGAGGCTAGTCCAGCACAGTTTGGGAATTGGGAAGGAAGTCCCAAGCCCCTCTTCTGGGTGACTGATTGGATTCCTCTTCTGCTTGGTTAACCAGGCCAGCTGTGACATCAGCTCGGCAGAAACAAATGCCCCGCAAACAGAGGACATCTAAGATCTTAGTCCGGAACATCCCATTCCAGGCCAACGTGCAGGAAATCCGAGAGCTATTCAGGTAAGAAGCGATGGCCACCTTCATCCAGCCCAGCCAAGGCACAAGTTGGACCGAATCATGAAACTCACCAGTGCGGGGGAAAGAGGGAAGTGGGAGAATGGAGGGCAGGGCACAGAGCCATGCCGGGCGTTTTTGTCTTGTTTCTTAAGGATGTTTGCTGCCCTTGACCTCTCCCCTTGTGACCTCAGCATCGTGTTTCACAGCTTTAGGCAGAAGGTGGCCAATGAAACTCCAGGGTTCTAATCGGTTCTTTTCCTACCTTGGAATGTTGTGAAGTCTTTGTTAGGAATGAGCCTTCATTGGGGGCTCTTTTTGGAGGGGTTTGTCAGTCATCTCTGGCTCTCTGTGTAGAAGCCAAATGCTTTGATTTGAGTGATCAGGCCATGACCTCTGAGCCCTCTGACACAGGAGGTCCTCCTTCCTTGAGCAAATCCCTTGTCTCCAGAAGGCCCCTGATCCAGTGTGTGCTTTTTGGGAGCGGTCCAGCCTCCAAGAGCTCACATAATAACACCAGCTCATTTGTTGGTTAATGGCCACTTACCAAGGCCAAGAAGGATGGGGAAATGTGCTGGATTCACTTTTATGAGAAGGGGAGGGTCTAGAGTAAAGGGTAGGGTGGATGCTGCTTAGGAAGGAGTTAGTTGTATGGGAGGTATGGGGTTGATTCCACCATGGTCTGCTGAATAAGAACAGTGATGATGATTGTGGCAATCTGCTGAAAAATGATGATGGTGATGGTGACAACAGTGATGTTAGTGATGGTGGTGGTGATGATGACGGTGATGTTAATGATGGTGGTGATGGTGACGACAGTGATTTTAGTGATGGTGATGGTGACGACAGTGATTTTAGTGATGGTGATGGTGACGACAGTGATGTTAGTGATGGTGGTTGTGATGATAAGGATAGCTAGCGTTTATATAGGGATTTTGAAGTTTGCACAGTGCTGTGCGTGCATCATCTTATTTGGTTTGAAATTCAGCATATGTGAATTTAACACACTTGTTTAATCCAGAGTCGGCCAAGATCCCCAAAGATACAGACCGTGAAGACAGTTAAGGCTGTGTCTGTGTCGGCTTGTCAAGTCCTGACGGGTAGCAGAGTCACTCAGTAGACTAGCATTTATTAAGAGCCCTCTGTGTGCCAGGCACTCTGCTAAATTCTGTGGAGTTGTGACTTCTGCCAGAGGGTTTACAAGGGTGGGAGCCCTTTATGGAACTCCCCACAATGTGCCAAGCATGCTGCCCTGGTGCAGTGGGTAGAACCCCGGGGGAAGTGAGTCCTCCCAAGACTGTGCTCAGAGCTGGATATGATCTTCAAGGTCATCTAGACCTCTGACAGAAGCCCCAAGAAGGGATGGTAAGTGGCTTGCTTAAAATCATTGCCTTAGTGAATTTGGACAAGTTCCTTAGTGTGTCCGGGCACTGTGCTTATAAGCAGTCCCTGCCCTCATGGAGCCAACAATCTAAGTTCAGATTATTTCATTTGAGCAAGTATTTATTAAGCACTGATGGTATGCCATGCAGCACAGTCAGGAAGACCTAGGTTCAGGCCCAGTCTCTGACACATTCTTGGCTGTGGCCGAGGCAAGTCTCTTAACGTGCCCTACGCCTCTCAAAGGCCATGATTTGTAGAACACTTGGAGATCTGCCTTCTTAGAAGGAACTTCCTCCCTGAGGGTTCTCTATACCAGTGAATTCAGAGGTCTAGCCTGAAAAATGACCGCAGGGCCTGCCCCAAGAAGCTTCTCTTCCATTTGACTTCTCTAGACTCTACATTTCCCTCTGCACAGTTGAGGGGCTTGTCCCAGGTCACCAAGGGCTCCCGAAGGTCTGCGTTCCATGACTTCGGGATGAGGACCCAGGCTTGGCTGCTCCGCACTCCCTGGGCTGACCCAAGTACCTACAGAGAAGACCACATCCATGATGTGCCATAATACTCAGCCACCATAGCAGGTGTTTACTAAGTAGCTGATGGGTGCAAACCCCCGTGGGATCTAGGAGACATACTACACTTAGAGAAGATATGGTTTCTCTCCCAGAGTTTCCAGTCTAAGGTGAGAAACC
Source organism: Phalanger gymnotis (assembly GCA_028646595.1). Classification (NCBI taxonomy): domain Eukaryota; kingdom Metazoa; phylum Chordata; class Mammalia; order Diprotodontia; family Phalangeridae; genus Phalanger; species Phalanger gymnotis. The sequence goes on from CM053622.1 coordinate 23,844,502, forward strand.
TGAGGTTTGTTACTTGATACAAGAAAAGGAAGACCCAGATGACGGCCCATCTCTATCTTGGTGGTTATCTTGACATAGATTACCTTACTTGATCCTCACAGTCATTCTTCCACATAAATGCTATTATCTGCATTTTGTAGAACAAGGAAACAAGCATTTATTAGGCACCTACTGTATCTCAGACATTGTGTTAGGCACTTGGGATACAGATAAAGAAACTCAAGAACTGATTTGCCCATGGTCACACATCAGCTAGGTGGTACAGTGGGTAGAGTGCTAGGCCTGGAGTTAGGAAGACTTGAGTTCAAATCTGACCTCACTAGCTGTGTGACCCTGGGCAAGTCACTTTAACCTCTGTTGGCCCGTCTTTCCTCATCCATAAAATGGGGATAATAACCAGTCTTCAAGAGTTTTGTGAGGATAAATTGAGATTACAATTTGCTCTTTGCAAACCTTAAAGAGAAATATAAATGCTAGCTCTTATTATCTGCGGGAGCATTTGAATCCAGGTCTTCATGACTCCGTGCAGTGTGGCAGGTGTGTCTTAGAGAGATTTTCAAGGCTCAGTGAAACTAAGCAACTTCCTTCTCAGTCATACAATGAGTGAGTGTTTGAGGTGGGATTTTGAGCCTGGCTGTTCCTGAATCCCAGTCCAGCCCCTTTTTGCCGCATCTCTAGGGTTAGTTACACGAAGGTAGGTCAGTCCCTAGGTGTGCGCCAGCTCTTTTGTACGTGATTCCATCGTGACCTTTGGAAAGGATGGCAACTTAAGAGTGTCCTGATCAGAATGGGTGTACAGAGAACAGCGCACGTTACTCTGGAAATACTGTCCCACCACGAGAGCAGTTTCACTTAGTTTCATGGTATATTTCAGCTGACAGTTCTCCTGCATCACTGTCTTTTGTTTCTGGGATGAGAGCTTTGTCTGATCCTGCTCCATAGATTCATTTTGAGGAGAGGAGGTGCCATGCTTATGCAGAGCATAATTACATGTTGCCGCACCTCCTGGCACGCTCCCTCCCATTGTGGCCAGGGTTTTCTAGGTCATCTTCCTTCTGCCCCTGGAAAGTGAAAGCCCCCCCGCCTCTCCTGCCAACCTTTTGTTGTTTTTCCCAGTTATTGAAGATTAAAGGCAGTTCCCAGCACAGAACAGCAGGGGACACTCTTAACCTTCTCTGGGAAGGAGACTTTGCTCTGGATGAATGGGCAGTCCGTGTGTTTTAGACAATGCCACTGGTCATTTGGCCTGGGGAGGTTTCTGGATTTTAGGGGAGCCTTCCGTTGCCTTTCTCCACTGAGGAGGGAACCCGATCCTGCTGTAGCTTTGAGGACACTTCTACTATACACTTACTTAGGACTTCGGATTTTCCTACCATTTGAAAATTTGTAGGATTTCCAAAGAGACTGCCTAGTGTGATGATCACAGCAATGACCATGATGTTAATTATTCACCAGAATCTTGCTCCCCTTCATAAACCAACAAATGACAAATCCCCCCATTACAAATAAAAGCCCTCAAATCTTCTTCAGAATTCAGCCAACAAACTACTGGACCTGCATGTCCTCACAGATCACAGCTGCCCTCAATTACCTGGACACCACTTTGAGTCATAATAGATATTGTCATGCTAAACACGCCTCACGTGCCACATTTGTGGCATGAAAAGCCCTTTTAGTATAGAGACCTAACAAAAGAAATCAAAACTAAATGGGACAGGAAGGATGGTACGTGTCATTCCCATCATCTTCTCTGTTCCTGCCCCTAGAGGAGGAACCTATATCCCAACACTTGAATTCAGTTACAAAAGGCATCCGTTTAATCTTCCGGTATGATAGTCCTCCAAATAGTAAACATTTTTTAAAAAGTGGGATAGCAGCCAACCCCGGGATCATTTATATCTAAATTCCATCAAATGTGAGAGGTGAGCGTGCTGCTTCCTGTGAGAGGCACTGTGGGGTAGTGGATGGAGTGCTGAGCTGGAGTTTCTCAGTTTCAAAGAAATGGGTCCAGATGGTCCCTCTTCCCCGTTCAAATCTAGAGGCCTCTTCCAGCTCCAGATCTTTGATCTGATCTTCCCTGTGTCCATAGACAGATCATTTCATCTGTCTATGCCTCAGTTCCCTCATCTGTAAAACTAGAGCATTGGATCCATTGACTTGCTTGATATCTACGCTGCTGTTAAGAATGCTAGCAATGAAAACAGAAGTAGCAGACAGCACTAGAATAAGATCCCTAATATGCTTTCTGCATCTTCTTTGACATCACAGCCGCTCTATGATGTGGGGACTGGTAGCGTCTGAATTTTACCGAGATGGAAACTGAGATTGAGCGAGGCTAGAGATGGTAAGAGATGGTTGTCCAGGCCAGGTTAGGGGAAAGCGGCGGGGAAGAGGAAGAGCCTCAAACTCATGCTGTCTAAGGATCTGTCCAAGGACTCAGGCTGAGGAAGACTTGGGGAGCACAAAAGCCGAAGCTCTCCTTTGGGACAGGTCACGTTTGTTTTGGGGGCCCCGAGAACAGAATCCATTTTTGACCATTGGGTGATAGTTTCCAAAAGATAGACTGATAGCCAGAAACCTTGCGAATATGGACAAGTGGGGGGTGGGAAGTGGTGGTCCTGAGGCTGGAGGCCTTGAGTGGTGGCTACATGAGCCCTTTGGTGTGTTACAGAGAGGTCTCCTCTTTCAGGTAAGACTTAGACTCCTAAGGGCCCCTCCACTTGGAGCTCTGGGATTCTGTGACTTGTCCAGTGTCACAGAAGCAGGATTCGAATCTAAGTTCTCCCAACTCCCAGTCTAGCACTGGTTTTTTCACTGGTTGGCATTTCCTTATAAACATCTTATCCATGTATGGATGAAGATGAGGAAGACAGCATGGTATACTAGGAGGAACACTGGTCTTCTAGTCAGAAGTCCCAGCTCTATTACTTATTAGCTGTGTGTCAGCGAGACTCAGTTTCCTCATCTGTAAAAGGAGATTGCTAAAGAATGTGCTAGGGCAGCTAGGTGGCACAGTGGATACACCACTGGGCCTGGAGTCAGGAAGACTTCTCTGTGTGACTTCAAATCTGGCCTCAGACACTCACCAGCTGTGTGACCCTGGGCAAGTCACTTTACCCTGTTTGCCTCAGTTTCCTCATCTGTTAAATGAGCCGGAGAAGGAAATGACAAACCACTCTAGTGTCTTTGCCAAGAAAACCCCAAATGGGCGCACAAAGAGTTGGACACAACTGAAAATGACTGAACAACAGCCACAACAATGCGCCGTGCCCTTCGGTTTTGTTGTAGAAGTATGCAGTGTTATCATATGACACTATTGGAGAGAACTTTTGGGCAGACCATATGCCCCGTTGGGATTCTTTCAGTGGCCAAGGGAAATAGAGAAACGCGCTCCTCCCCCCATCCCAGAACTTTGGGTGGACCCTGGTGACAATCTAATGGGAAACTGACAAAAAGCAGTTCATAAAAATGCACTAAGCCCCTGCCGTTTGCCGGGCACTGTGATCAGCGCTCAGGATACAAATAAAAACAAAGCTGGTCTCTGCCCACAAGGACCTTACGCTCTAATCCAGGGGTGGGGTTTGCCCTGCGAAGTTTGGATTCAGTAAGAGGGGTTCACTTGAGGATCTAGAGGGCCACATGTGGCCTCAAGGCCTTAGGTTCCCCACCTCTGACTAATCTAAAGTCAAACAATATTGTTTGAACAAAACTCCCCTCCCCCTGTCTTTTCTTACCATGCCTGCTACATTGTAGGTACTTAATAAATGCTTGTTGACTTGACAAAGATGAGCAGGTTTGGATAGGTTTTAATTTGCACCATTGGTGAAAATGGCCGCATTAATAAAGTCGTTGATCCATTAGTGTCCTGACTCCCCTCTCAAATCCATGGGCTTTGTGTTAGTTTTCCAGTAGGAGGAATGGGTGCCAAGCCATCTACACTCTTACCCAAGCCCCCCTCCTGACTGATGGTGTGCATTCAGGAAGCAGATTACAGAAGCCAGGAGTGGAGTCTATGCAAAAGGAGTTTTGTCTTCAGGGTTCATTGGCCCCCTGGGCCTCATGATTACTGTCCTCTAACCATCAGAGTGAACCAGCCTCACCAGTGTCCAGAAGGGTGTCACAAGGCAGCAGGGACCAGGATCAAAGTGGGATACCTGTCTCGAGAGTGCTTTGCATTAGTTCGCTAGATAATTCTTTCTCTGTTAACTTTTCTGAGACTTCTACCTATCATCTCTCCAAATAATCAGCCCACGCTTTTTTTGAAAAAAAAAATATTTATTTTTAGTTTACAACACTCAGTTGCACAAGTTTTTGAGTTCCAAATTTTCTCCCCCTCCCTCTCCTCCCTCCTCCCCACCAAGACCGCATATAACCCGATATAGGTTCTATATATATCTTCACATTAAACTTATTTACACAGTAGTCGAGTTGTAAAGAAGAATTATATCCAATGGAATGAATCATGAGAAAGAAGAAACAAAACCAAAAAAGAAAAAAAAGGAGAGAGAGCAAATAGTTTGCCTCAGTCTTCATTCAGACTCTAATTCTTTCTCTGAATGTGCATAGCTTTTTCCATCATGAGTCTTTCGGAGCTGCCTTTGAACCTTGCATTGATGAGAAGAGCCAAGTCTATCAAAGTTAGTCCTTCAAGATACCGTGCGTCTGTAATCACTCAGCACAAGTTCATATAAGTCTTTCCAGGTTATTATGAAGTCCGTCTGCTCCCCATTCCTTATAGCACAGTCCATTACATTCATATGCCACAACTTGTTTAACCATTCCCCAATTGACAGACATCCCCTTGATTTCCAGTTCTTCGGCACCACAGAAAGAGCTGCTATAAATATTTTTGTACATATGGGTCCATTTCCCACTGTGTGATCTCTTTGGAATATAGCTCTAGCAGTGGTATTGCTGGGTCAAAGGGTATGCACATTTTTATAACCCTTTGGGCAAGTTCCAAATTGCTCTCCAGAATGGCTGGATCAATTCACAACTCCACCAGCAATGTAACAGTGTTCAAATTTTCCCAAATCCTCTCCAACATTTATGATTTTCCTGTCTGGCAGGAGAGATGTGGCACCTGAGAGTTGTTTTGATTTGGGCTTCTCTAATCAATAGTGATTTAGAGCATTTTTTCATATGCCTATAGATAGCTTTAGTTTCTTCCTCTGAAAACTGCCTGTTCCTATCCTTTGACCATTTATCAGTTGGCAGCCCACACTTTTTGACTTTTGACCAAATCAACTTTAAATGATGTTAATAATGAGATAATGATAATGACAACAACAGCTGGCATTTATGTGGTGCTTTAAGGTTTGCAAGAAGCTTTACAGATCCTCACATTTGACCCTCACAACAGATTGTGGAGGTAGGTACTATTATCATCTCCACTTTACAGGTGATAAAACTGAGGCAGAAAGAAGTGTCTGAGACTGCATTTGAACTCTGGTCTTCTGGATTCCAGGCCCAGTGCTCTGTTGCACGACCTACTGCCCTCATATGTAAAGCACTTTGCCAGTGGTCTAACTTCAAACTAACTTCAAAAATATTCACTTATTGTGTTATTAGCTCTAAGAAATGAGATTTCAGAGTGTTTATGAGAGAGAGAGAGAGAGAGAGAGAGTGTGTGTGTGTGTGTGTGTGTAAGAGACAAAGAGTGCAAACTTCTCATTTCACCACCTGTAGAGTAAAAGGAAATAGCCCTAGGCAAAGCCAGTAGGCATTAAGAATGGACCATAGAGGAAACAAAGTCTACCCATTTTTGTCATACTTTCTGGGACGGCTTCTTTCTTCATCCCCTGATTGTGCTAGAGAATCAGAGACTTGGATCAGCAAACCACCCGAGAGCCAGATCTAGCCTACCTCTCCCACAGGCCATGCAAAAACAGGCAGTGGCTGTCTTTGGCCTGGACTAAATGAAAGCCCCTGACAGTCATTTGTGCTCTGGTCCGGGCAGCAGAGGTAATCTTGTGCCATACCCATCCCTGGAGGGTTCCCTCGACTTCCGAGTCATGGTGCGATATCAGAGTAGGCCCTTATTGTAGAACTCCAAGTAGACTGTAAGCTGTTTGTGGTCAGGACCCTTTTCCTTTGTGTCTTTGTATTCCTAGCACCTGGCACGGGGCATTTATACTTAATATGTGTTTGTTGAATTGAACTAAATTCTTCTTAGCATAGCAGAATTCAAATCTTAGCCCTGATCTTGAAGGTTTTTCTCTTGCCCCACTGGGAAGCTTCACAGTGTAGAAAAGAAGTGTCTGCCCCCTAGCTCTTCATTTCCATGATTTTCTGAAGAGTGGTAGTGAGGAAGACAGTGCATTCTGGGCTTGGAAGTTAGCCTGGGCAAATGTGCAGAGATGGGAGATGGAGGACTGAAATCTCCTTAACTCTAGTGTCTCCCCTCCCCTGATTATTTCCAGTTTATCCTGCGTGTAGCTTATTTGTCCATGGATGTTTGTATGTTCTCTCCCCCATTAGACTATGAGCTGCCTGAGGGCAGGGACTGGCTTTTGCCTTTTTTTGTATTCCCGGTGTTTAGCCCACTGCCTGGCACATAGGCGGTGCTTAGTAAATATTTATTGGCCAACTGACCGAGCAGCAAGCTGACCGATCTGGCTGGCACACATGGAGGGGAGTAATTAGTCAAGCATTGACTAGAGTTGGCTTCCTGGTGTTAGATATAAACAGACAAGCCATCCTGTTGCTTTACTGGGTAAAGAAGGGAGTGAGAGGCTCAGGTCAGCTCCTATACTTTCGTTTTAAGTACCGTACAGAAAGTGGAGAGCATCTTCTGGGGATGTCTTGTAGGGAACTTGTTCAGGGCTGAAGTTCACCTTCTTTTTCCAAGTAACAAACGACTTTGCATTTGTTATGTCTGGAAAAGGTGAATGCCATCACTTGGGTATTTAGTTGGTCACCTTTAAGGACTGAATCGGCTCCATCAATGAGTCTAGATTTGTCCTTGAATTGGAGGTTTGGGGTTATCTGGTCATGTTCTGCTGGGCATCTTTCTCTCTCTCTTAAAGGTGATCGCCATGGCTTTGCTGTGGGAGTAAGCTTCAATCAAATTATATCCTTCCCTTCTTGGAAGGATTTTCGATGTCTGTGTATAATGACTTCATTTATCTCCCTCTGCCAGAAGGGGGGCTGCATTTGGCTAAGGCCATCCCTGCCTGTGTGTCTCTGTTCTTACATTTTGTATGGTTTTTTCTTGACCCAACACCTAATGGGAATACAATGGCCTTAGGAGCCCAGAGACGTGGGTTCTTTCTTGCCTGCTGAGTGACCTTGTAATTTTAACTAATTTCTTTAACTTCTCTGGGCCCGTATCTCAAGGATGATGGCCCTCTGAGGTCCCTTCCAGCTCTGGACCTTCCTCTTCTGGCAATATATGTGATAGTGCTTCAACAGAATGAAAACGTGTGTATGTGTGTGTGTATAAAAATATATATAGAGATTTATATATGTAGATATATATTTCCAAATAGAATTGGTGTGTGTGTGTGTGTGGAGATAGATAGATAGATAGATCCTCCCCATCACTATTACTGCTTCCATGTCCCACTTCTCATTTGGGACCTTATAGAATGAGTAATATCTCGGCACCTTCCATCTTTTGTCTGGGAGTTTTGGACTAGCCTTCCTGTTCCCAATACTGTCACCATCATTCTTGGATTGGTGAATCCTTAATATTCGTCAAGGTCTTAGGTGACGTCTAACTACTACCCATGTCATTTGTCTCCTCCCCCTTCCCCCCCCCCCCCCCCCCCAAAAAAAGCATTCTGACTTAGAAGGCCCCAGATCATTCCACATTCATGCTGTTAGCTTCAGGGTTGGGGATTGCTTTTCAGACTCTGAAACTGACAAAATAGAGGCATCTCCTTTTTGGGGTTTGTTTCTAGATAAAGAGAGGCCAGTGTGAATTTGTTTTCTTCCCTGTGGCTAAACCTGTAGCCCCTCAGGCTCCTGTGGACTTCCTGGTATGTGGGTGCTCCCTCCCCAACTAGTAAGGTGTCCATGATGATCAGTGAAGTGGGGAGAAGCAGACGGTGTTTCAGAATGTCTCTGTGACAGATAATTACATGTTTTTCTTCTTTTCATGGCATGGTTATTTCAGATTTTTCTTCCTTATAGGTGTGAACCACCTGCTAGGGGTGTGAATGACAGAGTTCACAACAGGTGGCTGAAAGCCTTAATTAAGAGGCTTACATTCTGCTTCTAGTAGTCTCACCTGTACTCTCCCTGCCCTCCCTCTTCCCTCTCCTTCCTCCCTGCCCTCCCCTTCTTCATCCCCCCACCCCTTTCTGGCCTTCTCTTCCCCCTTTCTTTTCTTCCCCACCTATTCTCTCTTCCCTATCACCTTCCCTCCATTCTCCCCTCTTTTCTGCTTTCCCTCTTCTCCTTTTAGCCCTTGCCCCTTTCATCCTTCCCTTTCCATTTCTTTTTTCTCTTTTTCTCCTTTCCCCTTCTCTCTTTTTCTCTCTTCCTTTTCATCTTTCCTTCACTCCTCTCTTTACTCCTTACATCAGTTCCCTTTCTTTCTTCCTTTCCTCCCTTCCATAATTTTTCCTTCTTTCCCTTGTCTGTCCCCCCTTTCCTTCCTCTTCTCTTACTTTTCCCTCTTTCTTCCTTCCTTCCCTCTGTTTTGGCTTTCTCCTTTCCTTCCTTGTCTCCTTCCCTTTTCCCCTTCCTTTTCTTTCTCCCTTTCCCCCAAACCATCCCCTCTGCCCATTGTTTTCTGTAGTCGTGACCAAGGGCCAAGTTCCCTCTCCTTCCAGATGCCCAGCTTGTCATCCACTGAAGGATTATCTATGACCATACAATAGTTTTTCCAACAGTTGCTTAAATCTTTGGTCTGTTTTGTTTAAGGAGCTTGGAGGGGCAGCGCATCCTGTAGATCCGTATTTGGAACTTAAATGAGTGGGACAGATTGTCTTCTGGAGAGCTGTTCCTTGGGGCCAGCTGTGCCTGGCGCTGTCATGCCATGGTGGAGATAGAGCCGGAGCAGTTGGTGCTTTTCTGTGTAGTTCTTAGGGTTTGTTGTGTTTGTGTGTTCATGGTTTGTGTGGGGCGTGAGAGTGACCACTCCAAAGTGCCAAAAGGAATTGCTGTCAGCAGTGAGAAGGGCCACTGTTTTATGAGAGATACAGATGTGGGGGGGGAGGGAGGGTGGAGAAAGAGAGAGAAGAGAAGGAGAGGGAAGAAGGGAGAGAGAAAGGGAGGGGGAGGGGAGGAAAGAGAGAAGAGAAGGAAAGAGAGGGAAGAAGGGAGAAAGAAAGAGAGGGGGGAGGAGAGAGAAGAGAATAAGGGAGAAAGAGGTAAGAAGGTGGTTGGGGGCAGAGAGGGAGAGATATGGGCGGGGGGCCGGGGAGAGACAGACAGACAGACACGGAGAGACCCTGATTCCAGGCTCACAGATAGAGCCATTGCTAGGTTGAGGTGAGCCCCCAGGGCCCATCCTAGGAGAAGACATGACCAAGAGACAATCATATTCTGTGTCAAATCTTCTCTGTGTTGTTTCTTCCTTATGTGACTTTTGAGTCGTTTCCTCCCTAGGCCTCCATCTTCTCCTCTGTAAACTGAAGGAATTGAACTAGCCCATAACATCAAAGAATGTTAGTGTTGCAAGGGACCATGGTGACCGTCCAACCCAAACCTCACCAAGAATCCCCAGTACCTCTTAGCTGACCTGTGGTCACCAGAGTTCTGTGCCTCCTAAAGCAGAGGTGGTGGTCATGGTCCTGCTGCTGCTGATGTTGTTGTTTTAAGATCACTCCACTTGTTAGAAAATCTTCTCTTCTGTCAAGCTTAAATTTGCCACTTTGACCCTTTTTCCCAGTGCTTCTGCTTCTGCCTTGTGGGAACAAACAGAGCAAGTCCAGTCTTTCTTCCACATGACATTCCTTCAAATGAGAACTTCCATGTCATGGAGTCTTTCTTTTTCAAGTTAAAACATCCTCTGTTCTTTCAGCCAGTCTAGATCTCAGAGCCTCTTCCCTGTCCTGCCTGTTCTCCTTTGGACCTTCTCCTCATCAGTGTCCTTTCTGAAAATTAGCTATCCAAACCTCAACCTGACTGAACACTCGGATATGTTCTGACCAGAGCAGAGGACAGTGTGACGAAGGACTCAGCTCCCAGGTCTCGGACACTCCCCTCTCAATGCACCCCAAAGATGTATGCCTTCATTCTCCTGGTGCCATATCAGGCTATTAGATTGAGCTTGGGGTTCACTGAAACCCCTAGATCTGTCTCCTTCTTCTATTGAGGAAGTTGATTTTTCTAACCAAACATGGCCTTCACCTCTCTATTCAATCTCACCTTAGTGAATTTGGCCCCAATTATTTGTCCACAATGTTCTAATTTGTCAAAAAGCTTTTAAAATCCTGTGTCATCCAGCCTTCCCAGATTGATGTCATCTGCATATTTGATAAACATGCTGTCTGTTCCTTCATCCAGATCATTGGTAGGAATGTTGACCAGCCCAAGATCGAGTTCCAATTCCTGGGACCCTGCACTATGGACCTTCCAAATAGACGTTAATGGCTCTTCTTTGCATCTGCCCATTATACCAATTCTAATTCTACGTAATTGCACCGTTACCTAGGCTGACATCTCTCCCTCTTTTCCACAAGAATAGCCAAGAAGCCCATTCCTGTGATTTGTTAAAACCTAAGTGGAGCGTGTCTGCAGCATCTGGTCTAGTCCGCAGTTCTGTCAGTCCTGTCTGGAAAAGGAAGAGTTCTTGACCCAGCTGGCCCTGGGGCAGCCCCACTGGCTCTTTGTGATCGCTGCTTCCATTTCTAAACATTCACTAACCGTCCCTTTGCCAGTTATTAAAGTCTTCCATTTATAAAATTTCCCTTTTTAAATTCCCCTTTAAATTTAAATTCCTTTTAAAAAAATTGGAACGTTTACTCTTCGAGACTGAATATTGCATAGTAGAAGTAAGTGATAGAGAGTTGCAGTCAGTTCTTAGCTCTGTGGCGTGCCTCGTCTCCCCTCTGGGCCTCCATTTCTTCCCCTCCAAATGAGGGGGTTGGGCTTGAGGGTCCTGAGTTTCTGAGAATCCTTTGGCTTAGTCTTTCGATAATTTGTTCATGCTCTTAACTATTCCTTCATGGGACAGGGCCAAAGCACTGGGGTGGCCAACTGAAGCAACCGTGTTTCCTTTCACAAAGTGGAGGTTGGAAGGGTTCCTGTACATCTGCCACTATCAGAAGTCAGTCACTTTGGGCATAACTGGTCATTCTGAGGTCATCATAGATTCAGAACAGAGAAGGGACCTTAAGAGACTCAGTAGCGCATATGTTTCAGGTCTGCTTCCCATTAGTACAGATCAGAACCCATCCACAACTGCCCATCCTTTGCGGTCCTAACTTAGGTCCTCCTGTAAGCTCACTCTGAGCTCCAGTGTCCTGGAGGCCTTCCCCGCTTTCTTGCTATTCCTTACACCTATCACCTATCGCTCATTTGTGACCATCCCTTGCTATAAACTTCCTTAATGAAATCTTCTTTGCCATTCCTCATTGGTTCTGTGATGTAGCAGCTCATGCGCACCATGTTCCTTTGCATCATTCTCTGCATGATACACATTTTTTCCAATTGTCTGAGACATTAGTGTTCCGTGTCTTGATGCCATCCAGAAATAGTGCCAGAATGTGGATGTTAAGGAGATAGAGCCTTTGTTTCCAGAAGCTGGGGGTCCTTAAAGGAGCCTTGGAGTTTGCTGAAGGCAATTTAGCCCACTCTTGATAATGATAACGATAACTAACATTTATGTAATGCATACTGTGTGCCAAACACTATGCTGTGTGCTTTATAGTTATTATCATTTGATCCCTGCAGCAACCCTGGGAACTAGGTGCTGTAATTACCCCCATTTTATAGATGAGGAAATAGAGGCAGACAGATGAAGTGACTTCCCCAGGGTCACACAGCTAGTCAAGTGTGTGAGGCTAGATTTGAACCGAGGTCTTCGCGACTCCAGGCCCACTGCTCTATCCACTGCAGTGCCTCTAATTATTAGTTTTAATTAATCCATATAAAATGTAAAATTATATTTTTATTCTTGTCTTCCATGGCTCCCTTTTAGATTTCTTTTGACTCTTGTGTATGCATTTTAAAGTTTCTACTTAGCTCTGTGTACATCATCAGAAATCCTTTGAAAGTCCTCTATTACATCAGTAGTAAACTTCGCCCCTGTAGGATTATGTTAAGTTTTGCAGGGCAGCGAAGTGGTGTGACCTTGCACAAGTCACTTAACCCTGTTTGCCTCAGTTTCCTCATCTGTCAGATGAGCTGGAGAAAGAAATGGCAAACCACTCCAGTGTCTCTGCCAAGAAAACCCCAACTGGGGCCACAAAGAGTCAGACACAACTGAAATGACTGAACAACAACAACAACATTGTAGGCTAAGTTATTCTTCACCTTAATACTATATCCTTTATCTTTGGGCATATTGTATTCCAAGATCTCCTCTTGTAGAACAGTAGCAGCTACTGGGTCTTGTGAGATTCTGACTGTGTATCCTTGCATACTTGCTCTGCTTCCTTCTTGATGCCTTCAGTTTTGTTTTTGTTTTAATTTTTTTTTCCCTTTTGCCTGGAAACTCCAGATTTTGACTGTCATTCCTGTGAATTTCTATTTGGCAATTTCTTTCAGGATGGGATCAGTGGAACTTTTTCTGTCTTTGCTTTCTAGTTCTAATGGATCTAGGCAGTTTTCATTTGTTGCTTCGTGAAATATATTGGTTAAACTTTTTTTTTTAATCACGATCTTCAGGGAGTCTAATCATTTTTAAATTATCTCTCCATGACCTATTTTTCAGTTACTTTTTTTTTAATCAGGCAGCTTACATTTTCTTCTTTTCTTCCAGACATTTGATTTTGTTTTAATATTTCTTGGCTGTCTTATGGAGTCATTGATTTTTGTTTGCTGTATTTTAGTTTTCAGGAAATCTATTTCTCCTCTAATTCTTTCCTTGAGAGCTTTTTTATTGTTGGCTTCATTTTTTATAAGTATTTACAAAGCCTTTATAGAAAATTCTTTTTTTTTCTTTTAAATTTATTTATTTTTAGTTTACAACATTCAGTTCCACAAGTTTTTGAGTTCCAGATTTCCTTCCCCTCCCTCTCCTTCCCCTTCCCCACTCAAGGTGGCATATAATCCGATATAGGTTCTACACTTACCTTCACATTAAACATATTTTCACAATAGTCAAATTGTAAGGAAGAATTATAACCAATGGAATAACCACAAGAAAGAAGAAATAAAAATAAATAAATAAGTAAAAATAAAAGAGAGCAAATAGTTTGCTTCAATCTGCATTCAAACTCTATAATTCTTTCTCTGGATATGGATAGCTTTTTCCATCATGAGTCTTTTGGAGTTGTCTTAGAATCATGCATTATCAAAGGTAGTTATCACAGATACAATGTGTCTGTAATTATGTACAATGTTCTCCTGGTTCTGCTCCCCTCACTCAGCATCAGTTCGTATAAGTCTTTCCAGATTGTTATGAAGTCTATCTTCTCGGCATTTCTTATAGCACAGTAGTATTCCATTGCGTTCTTATACCACATCTTGTTTAGCCATTCCCCAGTTGATGGGCATCCCCTTGATTTCCAGTTCTTTGCCACCACAAAAAGAGCTGCTATAAATATTTTTGTACATATGGGTTCATTTCCCATTTCTGTGATCTCTTTGGGATATAGCCCTAGAAGTGGTATTGCTGGGTCAAAGAGTATGCACATTTTTATAGCCCATTGGGCATAGTTCCAAATTGCTTTCCAGAATGGTTGGATCAATTCACAACTCCACCAACAATGCAGTAGTGTTCCAATTTTCCCACATCTTCTCCAGCATTTTTCATTTTCCTGTTTTGTCATGTTAGCCAATCTGACAGGAGAGATGTGTTTTGATTTGCATTTCTCTAATCAGTAGTGATTTAGAGCATTTTTTCATATGACTGTAGATATCTTTAATTTCCTCCTCTGAAAACTGCCCGTTCATATCCTTTGACCATTTATCAGTTGGGAAATGACTTGTATTCTTATAAATTTAACTTCGTTCCCTGTATATTTTAGAAATGAGGACTTTATCAGAGGTAAATTCCTTCATTCCTATCAGATAAAAATTCCTTCCCAATTTTCCAATTTGGCTTCTCTCCCAATCTTGGTTGCATTGGCTTTGTTTGTAAAAAAAAAAAAAAAACAAAAAACAAAACTTTTTACTTTAACGTAATCAAAATTATCTGTTTTGCATTTTGCAATGCTTTCTATCTTTTGTTGGGTCATGAATTCTTCCCTTCTCCATAAATCTGATAGGTAGACTATTCCTTGCTCTCCCAGATTGCTGATAGTATCAGCCTTTGTGTCTAAATTATGAACCCATTTTGACTTTATTTTGGTGTATGGTGTAAGATACTGGTGTATGCCCAGTTTCTGCCATACTATTTTCTAGTTTTCCCAGCAGTTTTTGTGATATAGTGAGTTCTTATCCCAGAAGCTGGATTCTTTGGGTTTATCGAAGAGTAGATTACCGTAGTAATTGACTACTGTGTCTTGTATATCTAACCTATTCCAGTGATCCACCACTCTATTTCTTAGCCAGTACCAAGAATTTTGATGATTGCTGCTTTATCATACAGTTTAAGATCTGGTATGGCTAGGCCACCTTCCCTAGCATTTCTTTTCATTAACTCCCTTGATATTCTGTACCTTTTGTTCTTTCAGATGAATTTTGTTATTATTTTATTTAGCTCTGTAAAATAAATTTGATTGGTAGTGCACCAAATAAGTAAGTTAATTTAGATAAAATTGTCATTTTTATTATATTAGCAAGTGAATTAATTTAGATAAAGTTGTCATTTTTATTATATTAACTCAGCCTTACCACATGCCACTGATGTTTTGCCATTTGTTTAGATCTGACTTTCTTTGTGTGAAAAGTGTTTTGTAATTGTGTTCATAGTTCTGGGTCTCTCTTAGCAAGTAGACTCCCAGATATTTTATAGTGTCTACAGTAACTTTAAATGGAATTTCTCTTTCTATCTCTTAGTTTTGGGAGAAAGTCTTTTTTTTCTTTGAGTCTTGGCTTGCAGTTGTCCACTGCAAATTACCACTTGGGATTGCAGTCTCCTCTTGGGAAATCTCTAAATTTGCAAATTTTTAAAATAAGTTTTATTGATCTTTTTATTTATTTGATAATACATTTATTTATTTAATTATCTTACATCATCATCATTAACCCACGTATCCTTCCCCATTCCTTTCCCAGTCACCCATCCCATATAGCAAATGCTACTTAATTTGCAATAATTTACTGCTTGAAGGAACTAGGTGGCACAGTGGATAGAGCCCCAGGCCTAGAGCCAGGAAGACCTGAGCTCAAGTGCAGCCTCAGACACTTATGAAGCTGTGTGACCCCTGGGCAAGTCACTTAATGCTGTCTGCCTCAGTTTCCTCATCTGTCAAATGAGCTGGAGAAGGAAATGGCAGACCACTCCAGTATCTTTGCCATGAAAACCCCACGCGAGTCACAAAGAGTCAGGAACAACTGAACAACCAAACAGTAACAACAGCATCGGTGCTGGTTGGCATCTTTGTTGACTTAGTTCTCTCTCCAGCTTCAGCTCTGGAATTGAGCCTTTGGTCCAGGGCCAGGCTTTGTCCTATGTTGGGCTGTTGGTTGGGGTGTTTAGTCTTTTTTCAGATTTGAGGTGGAAAGAATCACTTATTGTAATTTTCCGCTGGATGTTTTGATTGTTATGTGGCCCAGTGTGAATTTCAGGGTTTTGCTAGAATAGAGGAGGAACATGGCGGTCTGTGTCTGTTCAGGCAGCCGTCTTGGCTGGAAGTCTGGAACAAGAATTTGAACCCAAGTCCTCTGACTCCCCTGAGATTGAGCCGTATGCTGCAGGCTTCCTGATAAGCTCCTAAGATCCCATCTCTGCAGTGTCCTCTGTCCTCACCAATGAAAAGAGCTGTAACACTTATCGCATGACCCTCGGGGAGCAACACCCTTTTACCTGATCTTAACATAAATGTCAAACAGGCACCCCTCCTCATAGTGAACCTCTCGCTTTGTTATCAACAAGGCAATCGCCAGATTGAAGGCTCTTTTAATAAGAGTAATGATAATAATAGCATTTATCCAAAGGACTTTTATATTTTGCAAAAAACTTTATTAATACTGTTTAATTTTATTCTCACAACATCCTAGGAGTTATTATCCCCACTTTACAGATGAGGAAACTGAGGCAACCAGCAGTTAAGTGACTTGCCTAGGGTCACCCACAGTCTGAAGCTGAATTTGAACTCGAGTCCTTCCTGACTCCAGGAAGCATCATGTGTAAGGGATAGGAGCATAAAGACAAACCCCCAAACAGCTACTGCCCTGGAGCAGTTTGCATTCTGCTGAGAGATACAGCATGCAAAAGGATTAGTAAATACAAGGCAGTATCAGGAGGGATAGAGGCCCAGTGCCTGGTACACCATAAATACTTAATAAGTGTTTGTTTATTGGCTGAGTGATGAGGGATTATTGAGATACTGTATGTAAAAACACTTTGGAAAGTATGGAAGCCTGTTGAGATGTGGTGTAATAGCCACATCTGGTGGTCGGCATTGGTGGTGGTGTTGGGGTTTGTCATCATAACCTACCCCACAAAACCCCAAGTCTAGGTATACCCAGACCAAGACCAGTTGTAAGATCCTAGACAGTGAGTTAGAAAGGACCTCAGGGTTTAACTAATCCCACACCCTTGTTTGGCAGGTGAAGTAACTGAGGTCTTGACTTAGCTAAAGACAGAGCATCACTGAGGTTTAGGGTTGGAAGGTTTCTCCATTTGGCCCAACCCATTACCGGCAAGGAATTTCCACCGTAAGGACTGGTTGGCCTCCAAGGATGGGGCCCCACTGGTCGTAGCTCCCCCTGAAGAGAGTAGCCAACGGTGGAGCATCCTCACTTTCCAGTCTCATGCTGCACCTCTGCCTCAGTGACCTCGATGCTGCCGCCACCTAGGGAGGCCTCTAACCATGTCAGGAGAGAGCCTGGGGGAGCTCAGTGAAATTGCCCCATCCCCATCCACCAAAGTCTAGTTTATTCTCAACGGCCTGAGAACATTCACTGGGGGAAGGGGAGCTGTGCGACAGAGAACGTGAAAGTTGGGAGGGGGCTCTTAGAGGTCATCTACTGCCAACTTTGTGCCCTTTGAAGGAATCCTATCTATATCAGTCTTCTTCAGGGGTCACTCAGGAGCTGCTTGAATACTTCCTGTACTGGGGAGCTCACTACATATATCTGTCACCAAATGCGTAGTATCCTGGGGAGGTAAGAAAAAAGTCTCTTGGGCTTGTCCTGCCCCTCCTTCATCATTAATTCCTAAGGAAGCAAGAATATAGCATCTAAACTCACTTTTATAATGTTAATAACACACGCAGGAGTGTAAATATTTATTTTCTGAGTGTACCTGTCAATATCCTTTCATCTAAGCCTTGGGCTGGGCCTAGGGGGAGATACAAGGAAGGCTGAGACTGGTCTGGTCCATAGCAAGAGTACTAAAAGTACAGAGATAGTCAATTCCTTATAAACATTTATTGTTCTTTGTCAGTCACTAAGTGGGACAGGCAGTGCTGTAGCAACTCAGAGGGATGTGAACTCTTGGTAGAGGGTTTCTGTCTCATTTTGGTTTTTTTGCTAGCATTTAGCTGGGCCTTTAAGGTTTTACAAAGTAGTTTACAAATATTATCTCACTTGATCTTCACAATAGCTTTGGGAGGTAGGTGCTATTATTACCCCGTTTTACAGATGGAGAAACTGAGCCAGAGGTTAAGTGACTTGCCCAGGGTCACAGAGCTAGTAACTGTAGAATCTCACTTCAGGTCTTCTTGACTCCAGGTCTGGCGCTCTATCCACTGTGCTGCTGGGTTGCCTGATTCCCCCCCTATTGGTCAGAAAAGAGCACTGGCTTTGGAGTCCTGAGTTCAGAGCCCTTGTTCTGCCACCTAGTACTTTGGGCCTCATTATCCTCTGTAGAGGTGAGGGAGTTGGAGTAGTCCCCAGCTCTTGAGAACTCTTTGGTAGTCTGGTGAAACCTATTGACCCCTACTCAGAATAAAGTTTTTAAATGCATGAAATATGGACACATAGGATTATGAAGAAAACCAATTATACTGAAATACAGTTGTCAGCATATTTTTTTTAATGTTCATGGGGTTCAGAGCCCCTGGAATAGATGATTTCTGAGGGCCGTCCCAGTTCCACATTTCATGAATCCCAAGCAGTCAAGGAAGGCTTATCAGAGAAGATTCTGTGCCTCAGGACGGGTGGGGCTGCTTGAGAAGCCAGGCATCAGGAAGATGAGCATGAGTCCTACAGTGTGGGCAGGGGGGCCCGCCTCAGCTAAATTGGTCTTCTGGTCATTGGGACCGAGGAGCCTCTACGGCTAGCAGACAGTGTCTAGGAATGGTATTCGGGGAAACCAAGTGGGCTTATTGGGAAGATTGAGAGTTGGAAATCAGTCCCTTGTATTGGCTAGGATTTCACTGTGACACGGGTGGGTCTGTGTTTGGCCCTGGGCTCCATGTTTGAGGAAGATGGTTGATTGACGAGCTGGGGGTCGTCCAGAGGAGGACAGGCAGGATAGAGAAGGCTTAGAATTATTAGGGAATCTCAAGTTAGCCACCGTGGATGGAGAAACTGGATGGATTTGGCTCAGAGCACGTATTTAGAATAGCAGTGTTGTTTTCCATCCTGCCTGGGCCTGCTGTTATCATGAGAAACCAGAGTCCCGAGTTCTAGTCCAAACTTGACTGCTGTCTCACTGAGGAGCCCATAGGAACTGTTTATCTAAATTTATAGCACGTTGTTCCTCTCTCATCTTATGGTCTAATTTGTCGGTGTGTGTGTGTGTGTGTGTGTGTGTGTGTGTGTGTGTGTGTGTGAGAGAGAGAGAGAGAGAGACACACACACACAGAGACAGAGAGAGAGTTCTCCTACAGGATTGTAAGTTCCTTAAGGAAATAATAATAATGATAGACAGCATTTATGTGGCACTTTAATAATAGTAATAGCCAACATTGTATAGCACTTTAATAATAATAATAGCCAGCATTTATATAGCACCTTAAGGTTTTTGCAAAGTGCTCTACACAGATTTTTTCATTTGATCTTCACAACAAGGGACCTGTGCCTTATTAAGCTTTGTCTGCTCTAATGATGAGTGTAGTACATTCTACCCGGTCCCTAAATGAAGGGATGACCCTCTCTCTGAAGCTCAGTGCCCACAGTTGTCAAAGTGAAGGGGGGGAAAAGTCAGTCAAGCATTTATAAGCACCTACCATGTGCCAGACACTATGCTCAGTGCTTAGGATACAAAGAAAGGCAAAAACATCTCCTGCCCTGAAGGAGCTCACCTTCTAAGAGGGAGAGAGAGAACATGTGAACAACTGGGCACTTCTAAGGTAGGGCCAGCTCTGATGGTCTGCAATTCCTTGGTTTCCTGTTCTCAAAATCAAGAATGGCATCTCAAGGCTTCTCCTGGAGAGCTCTCCCATTGTCCCTCCACGTTAATGGAGGTTAATACATAATCTTCCTAATGCACAGACCTGACCTAGTCATTCCCTGCTCTAGAGTCTTCAGGGACTTCCTGTTACCCTTAGAATACAGTCAGAACTCGGTCTTTCATTTTGAGGCTTTCACGCCTGACCCTCGCAAGCCTTCCAGACTTGGCCCACTCTCCTTAGCAGCCTGGCTGGCCCCTTTGCCCTTCCCCAAGCCAATGTTCCCTCCTCATCCTCTTCCTCCTCACCGCTGCCTCTTAGAATCCTTTACTTTTCTTAAGGCCGTGCCCAAGGGCCATGGGCCTTCCCTGGTCTCCCTTGTTATCACCTCCCTCCACTCAAATTATTCTCTACTTCTTCATAGATGTACATTCCCCCCTACCTCGAAGGCAGGGGTGGATTTTCTTTTTATCTTTCCATCCACAGTGCCAGGCATGGACCTTTACACATAGCAGATATCTTATGAGTTAAATCGTATTGAGAGGAAGAGGGAAGGGAGAGAGGGAGGGAGGGAAGGAAGGAGAAAAAGGAGAGGAGAGAATATGATCCAAATCAAGGAAAGCTTTAAGGTCCTCCTGGGCTAATTTGGCTACCACCGAAGGCCCAAAGTCAGTGCTAATGAGGAAGTTTAGTTGGCTTTTAACCCTTCCAGATCCAAAGGTACCCCCTCTGCCCATGGTTTTTCTTGCATTACAGAGCATTCAGATGTCCTTCTCTCTCTGTCAAGTCATTGTGTGTGGCCATGGGCTGATTGTTGTGTCTCAAAGAAAGGCTCAGGTGATGACAGAGACAGGGGCGGTGAGTGTGCCTGGGGGTGGGTGCTGGTGAGCTTTTTCAATTCACTCCTTCCCTTTGGAAGCAGCTCGCAGCTCACTGTAACCTTGCCTTATCGTCTTGGGAACTTCATTCAGCCCCTCTTCCATTCCAAGGCCTCCATGCTTTGTTGGAGCCTGTAAAGAGGGGTGGGTTCCATTGTGGGAGTGCGTCATTGGAGGACTGTATTTCCAAGTCCCTTGTTGGTGTTAAAAACAGCATTAGAGCCCAGATGACTGGGGAATACTTGGAAATGGTGTTTATCTCACTGAATAGTCGAGTAAAAGGTTTCGCCACTGCTCCAGCAAATATTTATTAAGCATCTACTAGGTGCTTAATTTTATGGCTTGGGGAGACATCTATGAAAATGAGCAATCCTTGCCCTCAGGGAGTTTGTGTTCTACTGTGGGGGGAAGGAAACATCATGTACACAGACCCTCATCCAGGATGTCATGGGTGGAGGGGAGGGCACTCCTTTTGTGTAGGGCTTGGACTGAAGGGCCCTTCCAACTTTCAAATTCTTTGATTATGTGGGGGAAGAGAGAGGGTAGTTCAATCTGGAGCCCAGACAGCCTAGGGAGTAGCAGGGATCGGGAAAGTTTCCCCACGCAGGGAGCTCCAGCTCTCAACTGAGCCCACGGTGGTAGGGTTCAGAGAACACTCAGTTTGGAATCTGGCTGCCACAGCCTTTGAGCCCTCATCTGATCATGCCGGTAAGCCCAAGGAGGTCTGTTGGGATAGAGCAGACCTGACCCAGGATGAGAGAGAAAGGCTTGCAAACTGTGAGGGTGGTGGGGCTGCCAAGAAAGGTAGTGAGCTTCCCCTCACTGGAGGTCTTCAAGCAGATCTTGGATAGCCATGAAGTGGGGAGATTGTAGAGGGGTTCTTCTTCAGGTACATGTTGAACCAGGTGGCCTCTGAGGTCTGATCCAACCAAGAATCTTTGCATGAGGTTTTTTTTTTCCTTTAAGATATTTAGAAACATCTTGTTGTTTTGTATTTTATTATTTGCATTTTATTTAATTTCATTTATTTATAAATTTAAGTGTATATTATTTATTTTTTATTTGCATTAATTTTAATTTGTACTCCTCCATCTTGAGCAGCTAAACCAAGCCCTTTTAACTTGTCACAAATGAACCTGCTTAACTTCTCACAGGAGATGGCTCCCGTTTGTCAGGATTCTCCGCTCAAAGGAATGTTTTCTTTGGGGTTTTTAAAGCTCTCCTGGGTTTGCTGGGGCTGTTTCTTCTTCTTTTGACAGAGCTTACATTTTCGAGCCTAAATTACTTGCCAGGGTCCAATTCCTTCCTCCCTCTCGCACCCCTAGCTCCTTCCCAGATCTCTGCGGGAGTTGCTGATGGGCAGAAAATTAAAATGCCTCATTAGGAGGCTGCCGCTCATTCCTGGCCTTTGTACTTGTGCTGCTGGTCCCAGCATCTTCCCCAGCCCCATGCAGAATGAATGAACCTTGGAGGCTCCAGCACACCCTTCCCAGGCTGGGGGTCTGAGGCCTTCTAGGCAGCAGCCTCAAAAGGCTGATCTAGACCATGGGTCACAACCCGAGAAGGCTTTCTAGGGAAGGAGATGCTGTGAGAGCCTGAGCAGTCTGGCCAAGGGGAAAGAATGAGGCCCCGAGGTGCAGTGAGAGGATCCGGGTCCAGATTTCGACTGCTGCCTCAAGCAATCTTCCCTCTCTGGGCCTGTTTCCTCCTCTGTGAATTGAAGGGGTTGTTCTGGAGTCAGTTAAAGGGCCCAGTGGATGGAGCTCTAAACCATCAGTCAGGAAGACCTGAGTTCAGATTTTGCCTCAGACACTTAATAGTTGGGTGACCCTGCCCAAGTCACTTCTCTGCCTCTTCCGTAAAATGGGAGTTCTATAAGCACTTCCCTCTCAGGGTTCTTGTAAGGATGAAATGATCATATTTACAAAGCGCTTTGTGAAGCACTGTGAGGATGCTAACTGTTGTTATTAGTTATTTGGCCTCTGGTCTCCCTTCCAGCTCTCACAGCTAGTGTCTCACAAATGTATCCACCTCTGGGTTTCCTTTGGTTTGGTTCTTTGTGCATGTTATTGTCACAGAGCCTGGGGAGAAGCTCCAGGTATCATTAAGTCTCTCCCTTTTGCCTCCATAGGCAGCTAGGTGGTACAGTGAGGAGCATAGGACTTGGGATCAGGAAGCCCTGGGGTTGAAACCTTCCTCAGACCCCTTACTAGCCATTGGACTCACCCCTTCTGTTCCTCAAGTTTCCTCAGCTGTAAAATGGGAATGATAACAGCACCAACCTGTAAGATAGTTATGAGAATCCAACACATTGTTAACTTAGGTAAAGTGCTTTGCCACCTGTGTAAACGCGAGTTGTTATTGTGTACCGTTAAGCCATCTTAGACACACAGCATAGGTAGAGAAGGACCCACGTCTATACATCCAGAGCTTTAAAAATTCTCCCTGCTCTGACATAGAAGTAGAACGTGTCCACAAAGAGCTCGTTAGCATTCTGTCTCTTCCTGGCATTAGGACTGGGGAAAGATCTTTGGGCGACTGCATTCAAATCTCCTTGGAGCTGTCGTGCTCCCTTCCGACCGCCATCTTTTGGGAAGGCCGTTGAGAATCTGGGAAGCAGCCAGGATGCTGAAGGGCCTCTTACTGGTCCAGGCCACTTGAGGATGGGCCTGGGGATATTTTGGCTGGAGAAGAGAAGACTCAAGAGCCATGACAGCCATCTCTGAGTATTTAAAAGGCTTTTGCAGGAGAGGGATTAGCTTGGTTCTTTTTGGTTTCAGAAGGCAGAACTAGAAGCAGAGGGTTCCTGTTGTCAAGAACTTGATTTAGTCTTGATTTTCAGAAAAAATTGCCTGGCGATGAGAGCAGGCCCAGTGGGGAATGAACTGCCATGGGAAGGGAATGACAGGTTTCCACCCCATTGGAGGTCTTTGAGCTAAGGCCCGATGACCGCTTGTTGGATATGTGATATCAGAGATTCTTTTCCATCCAAGGTTGGAACTAGATTGCCACCAAGGGCCCCTCCAGCTTTGAAATTCTGATACTGTGACCTTCTAGCCTGGGAATTCATCCTCAGGGTCAAGGTCAGGGCTTTCCTGGGGAAGAGGGGAGGTGTTCCATTGGAGAGAGGCAGGGCTCCTGATCGGCTACTTTCCTGCAGCAGAGTCATGGAATGCTAGTTAAAGCAGCCTCTCGTCTCTCACCCTCCACTTCAGCTGCTTCTCCCCTCTGTCCGGTATCTATGTTAAATTGTAAACATCTAAATCAGTGAATGCCCACCTGCTTTTCTACACCTGTTGTATCTTCAGATCCCTCAATGGCTGCCCTGGGAGTCTAAAAATCCTGTCGCAATGATGGCAATGTCCCTTCAGTGCACAACTAACTCACAGTGATTTTTAAGAACAGAGAAGTCCATATGATATAATGTTTGTCACAGAGTCAAAGAATTGGGCTTTGTCCCTGGTCGCAGCCTGGCAGTCACAGTTCTAGAGGGCAAGGGTCTGTTTGTCTCACTTTGGTAAAGCATCACCTGTCTCCCTACCCCCCACCCCAATTCACATGAACTCTCCATAAACCTTCTATGTTGATAAGGCCTCCAGGGAAGAGGTCCCCCAAAGCTATTCCCATAGTCTGCTCCTGCTGCTGATGGTTGACTTGGGGTGATGGCTCCATGTGATGGATGATGCTAGGAAGCAGAACTTAGAACAGGGGTGAGCTGTGGCTGTCTTCCTCTCCTCCCCATCCCTGACTCCCCGCACTGACCTCCTGGAGCTTAGGGGGCTCATCTTCTACAAGCACCCTCTGTTTCTGACTTCATTGGCCACAGAGATATTCAGATTGAACCAATAAGGAAATAGAGAGAGGCTCATAGAAATGGATCGCCTCTTCTTTCTTTTTCTTTTTTTTCTTTCTTCCTCCACTGTCTTTCCCCTCTCTGGCTCTCTTTGTCTTTCTCTTTTTCTGTCTCTCTATTTCTGTCTTTGTCTCTGTCCCCCTTTCTCTGTCTCCATCTGTCTGTTTCCTCTCTCTCTCTCTCTCTCTCTCTCTCTGTTTCCTGTCTCTCTCTCTCTCTCTCTCTCTCTCTCTCTCTCTCTCTCTCTCTCTCTCTCTCCCTCTCCACCTCCTCCCTCCCCTTTCTTGAGAAACATCCCTCCTGGCACTTCTCATCCTATGGTATTCCCATCCATGCCTTTCCTATAAGTCTTCCATAGCATTTGAACAGAGCAAACAGAATGCTTTGGGATTTTGTGAATATAAGTGCAGCACCTGGGCCATCCTTCTGTTATTCCTTATTAGTCTTGTACAGTGGAAAGAATGCTCGATTTGAAGTTAAAGGCCCTGGGTTCTAGTCCTAGGGCAAGTCATTTTCCTTTAGTGGGCCTCTGTAAAATGAGAGGATTGGGTAGGTTGGCCTTTCTAGCAGGTGCCCTGGGAAGGGTAGTGAGGTCTCCTAGCTTGGGGTACTTACTCTGCTCTCTCCGTTTCAGGGAGCCCAGCTTCAGCACCCCTGGCCTCCCGGGGGAGAGTACTGGAGTGAGGAAGAAGCAGGTTTAAATCCTGCCCCTCTACACCTGCCAGCTCTGGGAGTTTGGTCAAATCTCTTAAATTTCCTGCATTTCCTCCTCCAGGCAACATGGTCCAACCCTTAGGCCTTACTTTCTGTAAAATGGGCTTGATGGCTGCTGAGGTCCCTTCCAGTTCTCAATCTGTGCTCCTTAGATCCCATGACTCACTCCTTGTGTGACTGTGGCCTCATTCTGTTCAATATGGGGGGGGGGTGGACTAGTCAGTCTCTCAGCTCTGCTGCTCTGAGACAAACAAAATAAGGGCTGAGCAGACTTTTAAGGGCTCTTACGTTGTTACTGTTTCATCTTGTGGAAATGACTCACCCTTGTGTTGACTTAGAACTGGTTGATGAGGGTCGGTGCAGACACAGAGGCGGATGGGCGAGGGCCCCAAATGAGCTTTCCTGGGCTTCCCTGCCCACGTGATTTCAGGCTGTGGAACTACACAGCCTCAGCACTTGGAACAGGGTGGCCACATTCCGCAGAGCTCGGCGACAGAGGGGTTAAACCCAGGGTGGGGAGAAGTAACAGAAGAAGGTACTTCAGATGCTCATTATTCACTGCCAACTTCCCCCCAAATCGTATTAATTTCACGCTGTCGCAAAGGACTCCACCGTTTCTCATCAGCACCGAGTGTGGGGCGGGGAGGGGAGTGTTGGTTCGTGGATGGAAGGGTGACTGGCAGAGGTCTCTGTCTTGTTTTTCCCATAGCAATGGGCTCACAGCTCACAGGCTGTCTCGGGGCTGAATGAAGGAATTGTAGATGCAGAAGAGGTCTCTGTAGGACTTCCTCCTGGAGGACCCTCTCTGCCCTGCCCTGCCCTAGTCCTCAAGCCTGGTCCACTTGGAGCCCCTGCGCTGAGGCAGATCACCTAGCCCAGCCCCCATCATTGTGCAGATAACTGAGGTTGGGGAGGGGGGGCAGTGGCTAAGTGAGGGTCAGGCAGGTGGGAGCTTGACCCTGCTCCTCTGACTCTATGCCTGTCACCCAACTCCACCTCAGTCTCTCTAGTTGGCTGTTTTAGCTCTCCCAGCCGTGATTCATACGCAGCCACAGGGTCTCACAAACCCCTCCCCCAGAGTAATCTTTTATTAACTAAGAGAGGAACTGTTTGTGAAGACCCCTATCCAGGTGGTGTTGGGGAGCCATCTGTGTTATACACGGGATTACCACAGCAGTGAGAAGTAGACTCAGCTTTGGGGTCACACTCAAAAAATTGTTAAAGGAGCAAAAAAAAAAAAAACCCCAAACCACCACAACAGGCTTCTCTGTTCCTGCACTTGGGGCTCTGTACCCGGAGGGTCAGAAGCCTGAGAGGCAAAGCGGACCAGAGCCGGGCCCAGCTTGGCAGTCCTGAGCACGAGAGAAGGCCCAAATCGGGGGGCAGGGAGTTAAGTTAAGGAAGCATAGACCCAGAGGGAATGCGAGCTTGGACAGCTTCAGGAGAGATGTAATGGAGGGTGGAAGGGCCCGGCCTCTGTGGTCCGGGGAATCCCAGAGAGCTGGACGTGAGTGAGAAATTCTGGAGGAATCGAGAGGTTGGCACTTCCAGCTCTGTAGCTCGCGGAGGAAGCTCCTCTAGCGGTTTGGTCATGGAGTCAGTCAGAGCTGCGTGAACACTTTGATACAGAGCGCACGACAAGATTTGTTTCTAAATGAAAAAGGGGTAAAGTATAGGCAGGGAAAGAAGGAAGGAGGGAAGCTAGGTGGCAGAGTGGATAGACTACCAGGCCTGGAGTCAGGAAGATTCATCTTCAGACACTTACTAGCTGTGTGACCCTGGACAAGTCACTTTACCTTGTTTGCCTCAGTTTCCTCATCTGTAAAATGAGCTGGAGAAGGAAATGGCCAACCACTGCAGTATCTCTGCCAAAAAAACTCCCAAAGGGGTCAAGAAGAATCAGACACAACTGAAAAACAGCTGAACAAAAGAGAAGGAAGGAAGGGAGCCCACTATGTGCCAGGCTCTGTACCAAGTATTTTACAAATAATATCTCATTTGATCCTGACGACAATCCAGGGACATTAGTGAAGTTACTATCCCCGTTTTACAAATGAGGAAATTGAGGCAAACAGGATGCAATGACTTGCCCAGGGTCACACAGCTAGTAAGTCTCTGGGGCTGAATTTGAACTCAGGTCTTCCTGACTCCAGACCCAGTGCTCTGTGTCCTGTGCCTCCTGTGCCTCAAGATGGATGCTTGGCTTACTCCTACAGCAGACCACATGAAGAGTTTTCAGGACCTGAGATAGATCTTCATTCTCTGCCCTGACCTTCCACTTTACAGAAGGCCCCATCCAAGAGGAGCCCCCTTGGGAGCCTCCTCCTTGCCCCCTGTGTTCCGGGAGAGTTGGAGCCACAGGCATCTCTGCCTCCCTCGTCATCACTCATCAGCTGTTGCCACATCTGCTTTCCCGTTATTCTTTCAGATCTTTGGGGTGGGAAGGTTTCCTCCAGCCCTGTGGTTCAGACTCTCAGCCAGATTTTCAGGGCGCAAGATGGAAGGCTCTCCACTCCTTTCCATCCTCCTTCCTGTAGAGTCTCAGACCCTGCCTCATTTGGAGCCCCTTTGCAGTCAGTGAGTCCAGGTGAAAAGAGGCATCTGTATGGGAGAAGTGAGTGGGGGTGGGGGTAGTCTAAACCAGGACCTCATTGGATCCTGGGAATGGTGTCAGAGATCACCCAGTCTAATAGCTGAGAAGATGGAGACCCAGAGTGAGGAAGGGACCTCATTCTCACAAAGGGAGCTTTCAGCAGAGCTGGATTCCCTCTTAGACCATCAGATTTTCAATTTAGATCAAGAAGGGGCCTTGGAGGGCATCTAGTCCAAACCTCTTCCTGGTGGGGAACCTGAAGCTCTGACCAGAGACCTGCCCAGGGTAGCACAGAGCAGAAATGCCCCCAGAATACAAAGCAAGTGCCCTTTTCATTCATTCATGATGCATTGACAACTTCTTTCTGATGGACCAGAGGCTTTAGAAAGGGATTGCTGCCCATGGGATGGTCCCGGCTTTCCTTCCTTTCACTTTAAATGTGTTAAGCACTTGCCCTAGTTGTGCTGCACCCTGGGAGTGACTAGGCATTTAAGTCCCATTTAGTCTCTGCCTTCATGATATCAGTCCTTCCACATACATTGATTAAATTCTTACTCTGTGCTAGGCTGTGGAGATACAACGACAGAAGTGAAACAGTCCCTCAAGGAGCTTACAGCCTAATGGGCAGGCAGCATGTCCTCATGTAAACATATCTAAAATGAATACAAGATCTTTGTCGGGAGAAGGGGGAGAGGCCTCGTGTGGGAGGTGGCAGGTGAACGGGACAGTGAAGGAAACCAGGAGTTGTGAGAAGCAGACCTGAGGAGGAGGGGCACCCCAGGCACGGGGTACAGTCAATACAGGGCCAGGGACCCGAAAGGAGCCGCCAGCCAGGGAAGGGATGAGACACCAGCAGATGCATGCATCCCCTACAAGGACTCTGGGCTGTAATAATGGTGACTCCTGTCCTGCACAAACTAGCACATGGCACGTCACCTTCTATAGATAAAAGCTCCCAATTCTCTTTGAATATGGCCAGTCAGTGTTGGAACCCCAGAGCAACCACACGGCCAGGACAGCTACCTGCCTTCGCCTGGACACCACATGGACTCCTAAACAGTTAATAGTTATGTTTTAGTAGATGTCACCACCCCGCAGCTAATCTCCTATTTCTGTGGGATGAAAAGTTCTCAAAATATAGAGACTTAGCAACGAGTCTAAGCCAAGTGGGAACAAGATGCAGTACATGTCAGCCTCATCATCCTGTCCACTATAGGAGTTGGCTGGAAGATACTTTCAGAAGATGCCGCTTTTGTAGAAGGAATGATGGAAGGATAGAGGGAGGGAGGGAAGGAAGGAAAGAGGAAGGGAGGGAGAAGAAAAGGAAGGAAGGAAAGAAGGAAGGAAGGAAGGAGGGAGGATTTATTAAGAACCTACTACGTGTGAGGTACTATGCAAAGTGCCTCATAAAATATCTGAGTCTTAACGAATAACCCGTATGCACTTGGCTAGCATGTGTCAGGGACAGGAGCTGAGCCCAGATCTCTGACTCCAAGGCCAGCACTTCCCCGGTGACATAGCAGCTACTCTTCTATCCTTTTTCTAGGTAAGACAACAGAGTCCCTGGGAAGTGAAGTTCTGTGCCCCCGTGATGACACAGGCAGAAAGTGACCCCCAGTCTCTCCTGACCCAGCACTCTCACCACCCAGACATTCTCAGTCAGGCGTAGGGAACAGGAGCACAGAAGTCAGAAGGGTTGAAGGCACAGAGCTGAGCAGGGCCAGATGTTTGAAAGCTACAATGTGGCTCAGTGACTGGTCTGGTCACCTATGATGTTTGCTGGCCCCTTCATCAGTAGAGTGAGTGAAATATTTACATTCTCTACAAACTGCTAGGAAAGTGTGCCTAGAAAGGGGCTGTGGTTTGGGGGTGTCCTCCGGGCTTTGGGGGAGTTAATTCAGGTTGCTTGGCCATGTTTCTCTTAGGGAATTTTCATCTTAGTTTGGTCCTACCCTGTCACCTCTCTGAAGTGTAGCAAAGCAGTGTCTGTTTCCTTCTTTACCCTAAAATGACTAAAGATGTTGGTGATGTTTTCTAATGACAAGTCATTCCCCCAGGTAGGGGCCAGGGATGGTGGATCTGGGGACCTCAGAGGACACCTAATCATTTTGCAGATGGGGAAACTGAGGTACAGTGAGGCCAGCCACCTGGCCCCAGGTGACCCAGGTAATAAGCACCAGAGGCAGGGTTTGAACACAGGTCCTTGGACTCTCAAGGCAGCATTCTATTCACTGAACCTCAAGCCCTTCCCACCCTAAGTCCTGCCTGACTTGTTCTCACATGGCTGCTTTTGAAAATGGGGGATTGGGGCTGTCTTTTTCATGTCAGCCCCAGCGACTGAGCTCAGGCAGGACTTTGGATATGCTCCCAAACTCCCCAAAACTCAGGTTGTCGTCTTGTCGCACTCAGACCTTCGTCCTTGGGAAACTCTGAGAAACTGCTGCCCATGGAGTTTATGCTCTGTGGGAGGCCTGCTTTTCTGGACACAGTTAATAAAGGCTTGGACTCCTGGGGGAGAGAACAGAACAGGACCACAGTGGAGGTGGTGAGCAAGCAGCAAGTTTATCCTGCTTTACACACACACACACACTCAACATGCTAGTTCATACACATCCATGCACATACCCATAATCACTTTCACACACACACTCACATACTCATACACACACCCATGCACACACAATCACACTCATACACACAAATACAATCACACATTCATACATACCCATGCCTGTAATCACACTCATAAGCACACCCACATATACACTCACATACTTATACATAACATCCATGTGCATACACACAGTCACACTCAAACATTCATAAACACACATACACATTCACATGCTCATATGCACACCCATGCACGTACACACAATCACATATATACACTCACTCGCTCATACATACACAGCTATGCACATATTGTGTGGTTTGTCCTTCGTTCTTGAGGAGGACCATGACATCCAGAAGGTGATGCCATGACTTACACGTGAATTGGATTTAAGTGAGGGAGGGCTGTGCAAAGTCACCAGCCTCACTCTCTTTTCTGGAGCCATCCAAGTCCAGTGGCCAGATATAGATCAGGATGACTGGAGATGACCTAGCCATGCACATAAACACTCACACCCACATGCACGTGCGCACACACACACACACACACACACACACACAGTAGTCCAGATGTTTCTGATGGGAGGGTCATGAGGTTTGTGTAAATTACTGGGAGAAAGGAGGTATGGTCAGTTTCCTCCCAAAGTGATCTCCACTGGGATTCCCTCCAATCGTGTGCTTCAGAGCCTGGGCCCAGCCAGGCGAGTTCCCACCAGTAGCTCCTGTTTGCGCCAGCCTCTCTGCCCCACCTTATGAATCCTGAGTACCTGATGTGCTTGGGCCTCATGTTCAAGCTTCCTGTAAGGATACCCAGCTGGAGCTGGGTTCCGATCCAGGCCCCGGCACATGGGTGACCCAGCCACCTCTTGGCTTCAGATTCCTCATTTATAAAATGAGGGAGCTGGACCAGAGGGCCACCAAGGCCTCACATGGCTTACTATCCATGGCTTTGGGTAAGTGACTTCTTCTCTGAGCCACAGTTTCTTTATCTGCAGGATGAAAAAGTTGAATCAGATGGATTGAGGTCCCTCCTGGCAGCCTAAAATATGTGCTCGCTTTGCAGCTACAGTCATGTCACTTAACCTCTCCAGACTCAGTTTCCTCATCTGTAACTAGAAATGATAACACCCAGAGTGCTTCTTTTCCAGGGTTGTTGGGAAGCACGCATAAAACGATGCACATAAAGTGCATTGCAAACCTCAAAGTGCTGTATAGACGTGAGCTGTTAGCATCAATCTTTCTGGGCACGGTTCCTTCCCTCCCTTCTCGCAGATCCCCATCTCGGCGGCTCTCATTGTATCTGATTGTAGACCGGGGAGCGCAGAGCGGGGAGGTGGGAAGGATGGGGGAGGGGGGCCAAAGCGTTCCCACTCACGGAGAGTCACTCATTTGTATCTCATTTTCGCGTTATTATCAAGCCCCTGGTTGTGAGACTATTTTGACAGCATCTGTCAGCGAGGTGCAAGCGGCTGCCATCGCCTCTGATTGGTTGCAGACACCTATGGCAGTGTGCTGAATATGATTAAGGCCCCAAAAAAGGGAAGAAAGGAGGGGTAGGGGCCACCGGGGAGGGGGGGAGCAGAGGAGAAAGAGAAAACACTACCCTAGAGAAAACAAAATACCCAAACTCACAGCGTTGGGAGGTGGCACGGCGGCCACGGCGACAGGCACGCAGTCCTAGAAAACGATTAGCATTTTTCTGGCTCCCGCCAGAGAATGCAACCGTAAAAGGCTCAGATTGGGTTTCGTGTTTTATTTAATTTATTTTATTTGAGGTTTTGGGGCTGGGAGGAGGGAGGAAGAGAGAGAATCCATCCAAACAGCCATTTAGCCTCGTCAAAGTCCATTTATTAAATTAGCGAGGTTACCGATCGCGGGCTCACAGCTGCCATTACACCAGCTCGCGCTGCCGAGAGTACATTGCACGTCGATATACTGGGGCTGGGCAGAAAGATCTGTATCAAGGAATGGATGCGCTCGGATAAATCACTTTGTGTTTATTTATTTATTTTTCTTTTCCTTTCCACTTGGAACAGATATTGAAGTGAGAGAGAGAAGGAGGGAGGGAGAGAGATTGGGAGACAGAGGGAGGTGGGGGTGGAGAGAGAGGGGGAGAGAAAAGGGGAAAAGGGGAGGGAGGGAGGCAGAGAGAATAAGAGGTGGAGAGAGGAAAAAGAAAGGGGGAAAGAGAAGAAGGGAAGAAGAGAGATTGGGAGACAGAGGGAGAATGAGGGGGAGGAGAGAAGAAAGAAGGGGAAAGGGAGGGAGAAGGAATGGGGAAGAAAGAGGAGAGAAAAAAGAAAGGAGGGAAAGAAGGAGAGAGAATGGGGGAGAAGGGGGAGAGGAAAGGAGAGGGAAGAGAGAGGGAAGAAAGAGGAGAGAAAAAAGAAAGGAGGAAAGAGAGGGAAAGAAGGAGAGAGAAGGGGAGGAAGAGAGGGGGAAGAAAGGAAAGAAAGGGAGGGAGAGAGAGAAGGAGGGAGGGAGAAAGAATGGGAGAGAGAGAGGAGAGAAAAAAGAAAGGAAGGAGAGGGGGAGGTAAGGAGAGAGAATGGGGAAAGGAGGAGGAGAAAAAGGGAGGAAGGGAGAGAAGATGGGGAGAGAGGAAAGAAGGGAGGGGGGAGGGAGAATTAGGGAGGGAAAGAGAAAAAAAGAGGGGAAAGAGAGGGAGAGGAAGAGAAAGGGGGAAAGAGAAAAAGAAGGGGGAAGAGAGAGGGTAGCAAGAGGGGAGAGGGAAAGCAAAGGGGGAAGTGGAGGGAAGAGATAGAAAGGGGGAGAGAATGAGAGAGGGGGAAGAGAGCAGATAGGGAGGAAGAAAGAAAGAAAAAGGGGAGGGGAGAGAATCAGAGATGGAGAGGAGAGGAAGGTAGAACGAGAGTCAATTTGTGTTTTAACCCCTTTCCTTCCAACTTTGCCATGGAGGGCATTTTTTCTAGGCTCAGCTTATCCTGGGGGAGAACAAATAATGCTAGTGTTCTCTGCCTTTTACCTTAAGCACTTAAACTTTCTTCCCCCCTTAAGTATGGAAAACCACAAACCAACCCTGGAGAGCAGATGTTTTGTGATCAGGCAGCACATGGGCTCCTGCCTCTGACTTGGGCCCGTGGGGGTGCTTGTCACCTCGGAGGGATCGGCCGTTTGCCGACCCGGGCGAGTCAGACGGAGCGGCAGGCGTCTCTCCCGCCCAGATCTGTCTGAAACGCCGCCAGCTTCCCCAGCACCATCTTTTTCCTCACCTTTCCACTTGGTGCTTTGGTTCTGTGGGATATGTGATTGCTAATGTCATCATTACCTGGAGAGGAGCCAGCCCACCCATCCCACCTTCTATGTCTTGTGGGGGAAAGAACAGCACAGAGGGGGCTGCCTGAACCTTGGAGCATTAGGTAAATGGGAATCATCGTTAAGACTTTATCGTTATCAATGTGATGGCCAGACCTGATTTCAGGAACCACAACTTGGGCCCTCCTCCACGCGTGTTGGGCTGGCTGCTTTGGGACTTGGGGAGGGCTGAGCAGTAACAACAACAGCTGACATTTATAGAGCAGGTGAAAGTTTAAAAGGCGTTTTACATACATCGTGGGCCAGGAGCCCCACCACAGCCCTGGCGGCTCAGGGTTTTCTCTCCCAGTTTTGTGGATCAAAAGACTGAAACTCAGAGACATTGAAGGTCATACAGCAAGGGCCAGAATCAGGATTTGAACCCATTCTTCCTTGCTCCAAGCCTGATGCCATCTGTCCCCATGAGTAGAGTTTGAACCGGGAGGCCCTCAGGGTGAGCAGTAGAAAGAGCCAGCCCTGCCCCTGTGTCCCCTGCTCTCTCTGAAACTTACCCAGGGTCACACAGCTTATATTGGTCAAAGGCGGGGAAGTCATTCACTGAAATTGCCCCAACTGGTGTTCAACCCCACAGACGTTCTCCTGCATTCCTGGCCATAGAGCAAGTGCTGAGGATGCAGAAGTAAGGCCCAGCCTCCAAGGAACTTAGGACCTAGTGGAGGGAAATAAGACACATGCGCAGATTCTGCAGCCCAGGGTCCAGTATCTCTAGGCTGTGACCAGGAGAGGGGCTTGTATCTCTGAGAGATGTCAGGAGCCAGCAGCCTGTGCTCCATAGAATTTCTCCATCCCTCAGACAGATGCATGCATGGGGAGCCTCAGGAACAGTGGTCATAACTGCCATTTCCCAAGGGCTTTGGAGTTTACAAAGCATTGTGATTCTTATTTCACTGAGACTTAGCAACAGTCTCAGAGCAAGCCCAACTCTTGCTTTCTGCTCGTTGTCTCATTCGAGCCTTGCAGCCGCCCTTTGAGGGCGATGCCGTCATTATCCCCGTTTCACAGATGAAGCGAGCCCGGCTCAGAGAGATCGACTTGCCGTCGTCACACAGCTAACTGTTGTCAGTGGCAAGATTCACACCCGGCCCTCCTGACTCTGTGTTGCCCAGTCCACAGGGTTGCCTCTCACTGAGTCGTTGTCTCCATCCCTTTCTCACATGGGCCACATATGGCATTTGGACACAGAAGATTAAATGTGGAAGCCGGTTCATAGTTAAAGGGCAGCGCCAAGCATTATTGGATATACGTTGCTCATGCCATCATTTCTTATTTGCTGGCCTAAGTGAAGCAGCAGCTCATTTTGCCCGTGTCTGGGTTATTCAGAATCAACTGATCAATCAACCACAGATATTTTTTCAGCCCTACTGTGTGCCACGTCAGCAAAAAGAAAAAAAAATGAAAAGATCTTGCGTTCTATTGGGAAAGACATTTACATGTAGAGGGGCAATCAAAACCCACAAATGCAAAATAATTCACAGGGGAGAGGCGTGGGCAGTCAGGGGACCAGGAAGGCCTTGCGTTTCAGCAGCTGCCGGGCTGAGCTTTGAAGACATCTCCGGATGCTAAGAGGCCGAGCCAAGGGGAGGATGCCATTGGCCGTGTCCTCCTCCCCCCTCACGGTGCTAACATTAGTGCCTCTGAGTCATTCAAAGAGGTCCCGTTAAAAAAGTTACTCTCCACTGCGAGACCGTAACTTGGGTGTTTCCTATTTATCCTGTTGCTTCTTGAGTTTCTAGATGATGTCTTGTCACTATTCAAAGCTATTCTTTCCAAAATCCAAGGATTTTGCACGTGAACATTTGCTGGCTCTCCCACTAGTCTTACCCAGTAAAGAGGAAGGCACACGTTTTTGTCCCAGCTTTCATAGGCGTTCACTCGTTTTTCAGTTGTGTCTGACTCTTCATGACCCCATTTAGGCAAAGTTACAGAAGCGGTTTGCCGTTTCCTTCTCTAGTTTATTTTACAGATGAGGAAACTGAGGCAAACAGGGTTAAATGACTTGGCCAGAGTCATCCAGCTGGTAAGTGTCTGAGACTGGATTTGAACTCAAGAAGATGAGTCTTCCTGATTCTAGGCCTCGCGCTTTCTGCACTATGGTCCTACCCAGGGCAGTTTTACAGGTGGAGGAACTGAGGCTTGGCAGTTTCAGAATGGCCTCTTATCTGAGTGTGGTGAAATTAGTCCAGGATCTCAGGCCTCCTCATTCCAAGGTCAAGACTCTTCCCCAGCCCTTACTGCCTCTCTCTACCCCATTGCCTGATTATTCGCCTTTTTTAGCCTCACCCATTCCAATGCCCTTGGTCAGTGACTTTGGGTATACAGAATACTGTGTCAATTCCTGATCTGCCATCTTTTTGCTCACAACCTCCCCTGCTGCTGTCAGATGTTACCCCCATACCACAGGATCCTAGCACCAGAGCTGGAAGGAACCCCACAGGCCATCTCAACCAATGGACAAACTGACTTGCCCGAGACTTAGGCTTTTAGGTGGCTCAGTGGGTGGAGTATGAGAGCTGGAAGCAGGAAGACCCAAGTTCAAACATAGCCCCAGAAACTTACTGTGTGACCCTGGGCAAGCCATGTAAGTGCTTTCTGCCTCTGTTTCCCAGTCTGTAAAATGTGACTAATAGTGGCACCTAATAACTAGATCATCGTCATTATTATTGCCATGGGCAGAAGCATCAGTGCTGGTCTGCAGGTTCCACATCCACTCCAGAAGACTTTCTTTCCCTCATCCCTGGCAGTGAATTGTTAGACAAACTCAGATTCAGAAGGAAAAAAAAAACACCTGGGTAAGCTTCACACATCAGTCAGTCCAGCCAAAGGGAAATCCCACGACATTATGAGTTCCTCTTTTAAGCCTCCAGCCTCGCTGCTTGCCAAGGGGCACAAGCAGTGGATTTCCTGCTTTGTCACTTGAACTCGTTGGCTCATCCCCAGTGGCTCAAGATCCTGGTGCTTATGGCAGATCAAATAATTTAGAGCCAGAAGGAGCCATAGAGATCATCACATTCCATCCCTTCATTTTACAGAAAAGGAAACTGAGACCAAGAGAGGGAAAGTGACCCGGCCAAAGTCACCTGGGTGTGCCCCATGAAGGTCTCCAGGGCCGCCATGTCCCTCTTCAGCAGGAGTGGTAATGCCAGTTTATTCTTTTAACTAAACTGTCAGTCATAGAGGCATTTTCTCATTCGCGGGTCCTGTTGAATTTGTTGGTATTGTTTGGTCGTTTTTCAGTCATGTCCAACTCTCTGGGACCCCATTTGAGGTTTTCTTGGCAAAGACACTGGAGTAGTTTGGCATTGCCTACTCCAGCTCATTTTACAGATGAGAAAATTGAGGCAAACAGTACCTTGCTGTAGTGACACAGTGACTTGCTAGCGACACAGCTAGTAAGTGTCTGAGGGTGGATTTGAGCTCAGGGAGATGAGTCTTCCTGACTCCTAGCCCAGAGTGACACTGCACCACCTAGCCACCCCTCATGTTGATAAGGTTTTATAGATAAGGTTATAATCATGAGCAAACTCTAATTTTTTTCTGACATAATTGGGAAATGAGATTTCCTGATTAACCCAATATTCTTATTAATAAAAGGTGGATTACATATCTCAGATCACCTATTTCCTTTTTTTTTAACTTCTAGTTTTTATGACACTTGTGTTTTTGTATCACCTTCATTTCCAAATATATCCCTCTGTCCTCTGCACCCAGTGAGTCATCTCTTCTAACAGCAATAACCAAAAATAAAATGAAGGGGGAGTAAATCAGTGTACTAACCAACACATTAGCCAAACCAGTACCCATAATCCTTCACTTCTACAAAGAATTGAGGGAAATGCATTTTCATCTTTGTCTCGTTCAGCTCCTGGCTTAGTCATTATCATAATTACCCAGAAATCAATTTCTTTTCTTTTGTTGTTGTTGTCGTTTTCCATTTACATTGGTGAGGCATCATGTACATTATTTTCCTGGTTCTGCTTCCTTCCACCTGCATCGGTTTGTACAAGTCTTCCTATTCTTCTCTGAATTCTGTATAGTCCCTGCTGCTAACACCACAGTAGTATTTCATTACCTCCACATAACCATATCTTACTTAGCCATTCCACAGTCTGTGGGTGTGTCCTTTGTTTCCAGTTCTTTGCTACCACAGAAAGTGATGCTATGACTATTTGGATTGGGTATGGTCTTTCTTTTTGTCTTTAGTCTCCAGTTTGGAGTACATGCATAACAGTGGAGTCTCCATGTTTCCCAAGACTTAAACTTTTAGACTTCAGTGAACCCTTCATTTCTTGAGTATGGGTAGTCCTTTCCTTGGGGCAGATTACCCATCCCCCTGGCCCTTCTCTTTCTATGCGATTCCCATCCATTTCTTCTTTGTAGAGGATCTGCTCAAGTCAAGTCAGCAAGCATTTGTTAAGTACCTACTGTGTGTCTAAGTGCTGGAGATGCAAAGAAAGGCAAAATCATTCCCTGCCCTCGGTGAGCTTATAGTCCAGTGGGAGAATCAATATGTCAACAACTGTGTACAAACAAGTTATATGAAGGATAAGTTGGAGCTCATCAACAGAGGGAAGGCATTGGCATTAAGGGGGTTTGGAAGAGGCTTCTTGTAGAAGGTGGGGTTTTATCTGAGATTCGAAGGAAGCCAAGAGGTAGAGATGAGGAGGAAAAGTGTTCCAGGGATGGGGGTCACCTGTCAGTGTCGGGAGATGGCGTGACCTGTGTGAGGAACAGGCGTAAGGCCAGTGGCCCTGGGTTGCAGAAGACAGAGAGGGGTCTGAGATGTAAGAAGGCTGGAAAAGCAGGAGGGGGCTAGACAGAAAGGAGGCCTTTGTCTTGTTCTTTTATTTTGTGGATAATGGTGCCCCACGTGGGCTCACTGGCTTGTCGTTCGTTCCTCATCACTGTGTGCAACGAAAACTGTTCAACGTGGAGTCAGAGAACCTGAGTTCAAATACTACATCTCTATTTTCTACCCCTGTGACCTTAAGCAAGTCACTTACCTTCCTTTAGCCTCAGTTTCCTCGTTTGTAAAACGAGGAGATTACACCAATGACCTTCCAGCGTCTCTTCCATTTCCATGCTATGATCACATCACTAGGAAATAAGTCTCTGCAGCAGGATTCAAAACCACCTCTTGCTGAATCCAAGCATAGGATCGTGTGCCCTTTGCCATACATGCCTCCTTCTATCTGGGATGCGACAGCCACAGGATCAGCTCAGGAGGTGGGGTGGACGTCACACCATCAAGGGCACCCCCCTTATTGTACAAAGCAGGAAATGAAGGCCCGGAAGACTTAAGTGACTTCCAAGGTCACACAAGTAAGGGAGTGAGTGATAAATGCATTCTTCCACTCCAGGAGTCCAGATGAAGTGCGGAACCAAGAGGCAGCCCCTCAGAACCGGGGATTGGGGACCAAACGGGTCACATTCTTCCTGGCCGCATTTCCTCTCCAAAGCTTTGTCTTGAGAGAGACTGGAGGCTTTTGCAGTGAGAGCCAGCCTGCTAGAATACAGAGCTGGTTTCATTTTCTTTAGTGAGAGCACAGTGGCCATTTGCACAAGGTGGGAAGGTCAAGGAGAGTGGTGGGAGGTTTAAGAATTTTTCAAACTGATGTTTTAAATAAAAGAAAAATTGGGCTCTGGATGCAGAGGAGTGTAGCAGGAGACCAAGGGGAAAAGGGATTTGCACCAGATGTCCCTGCCAATAGGCCTCCCAATCTTCTTGTTTCTCTCCCACAAAGGCAAACAGTTCAGCGTCCCCCACCTGTGTTTGGGCAAAATACCTTTGCTGTTGGAGCTTTCAGACTGGGGACCACCTCCAGCAGCATTCTCCAGCAAAGAGAAGTTAGATCATTTGGAGGGGGAGGGAAGGGTCATCCAGCGACCCTGGCATGCCTCTCCTCCTTCCTTCTTTCCCATGACAGATTGCTAAATTATTCCAAGGGAGCTGGTACTCTGAGGCTGAATTACCTCGATGGGCTGTGTTCATGGCAACTGTACCTGTCTCGTTCTGTCACTTTCTTTTCTGGCAGCAGCAGCAGCTGGGAAACTTGCTTGAGAAAAGTCATTATCAGGAACAGGCGAGTAATCCAAGACAATAAGTCTTCCTGAGCTCCCTCCTGTCTCCACAGACCCACAGCAGGAGTACTTGAGTTATACCCAAGCCTTGCACATGGTTCAGCATGAGTCAGAGGAGCCCAGAACGTAGGTGATGAGGGGCTTCTTCAGCCAAGGCAGGAATCTAGCGAAGCCTTGAGAAGATGAGGGAAGGCCAGTTATGGCAAAAGGAGACAGGCTTGGGGGAAGGGGCCAAGTTATCTCCAGGAGGGAGCCTCCACCCTCCTGTTCTCCAGAGGGCACTGGTCTTTGTCAAAAGTTTTCAACGTCATTATTGTTATCTTTTAAATGTCCTAAATTGCTGGTCAAAGCCACAGGCCAGCACAGCGTGTGTCAATGAAGAGCCTAGTCATTAAACTTCCTCAGCAAAACCAGATTTCAAACATTCACTCGACCTCATGATGTCAGCTGAGGCAAGTTCTAGCCCATTTCTGTGCCACACAAGCTGAGACTGTAAGGGTCAGTTTTCACCTTCCTGGTTATCAGTACTAATACCGATTGTCTCGATACCCTGATCCTACTGAAAGCAAGCTTGCTGTGGTGGCTAGAGAGGACTGGGCTGAGGCATGAAGCCCTAGGCCAAGGGCCTACCTCTGAACGGAATAGTGCTTTAAGATTCAGCCAAGACCTGCGCTTTTTTTTTTTACCCTAACGGTGGGATAATTAGCAGTCGTGTCTCTTCCATAACAATACTATTTTGTAAATAGTATCATTAGTATGACAATTAATAACAAACTCATCAGTAACAAACTCATTTCGATGTTGATGATGATAGCTAACATTTATAGAGTACCTGTTATCTCGTTTGATCCTAACAACAGCCCTGGGAGGGAGGGGCTATTGTTGTCCTCATTTGACAGTTGGGGAAACTGAGGCAAACAAATGACTTCCCCAGGATCACACAGGTAGTAAGTATCTGAGGCTGGATTTGAACTCAGGCCTTCCTGTCTCCAAGCCTAGCACTCTATCCATTGCTTTATCCAATAGTTAGTCTTGCCTAATACATTCCTAATGTATGCTCTGTGGGGTGTGCAAGGAATGCCTGTTGAAACTCAAGTTATCTACTCACCCAAGCTCACAAGGTACCAGGCAGCAGAATTAAGAGTTAAGCCCATGATACAGCAAAGGGTGGGGTCAACACCAACAGGAACCACCGTACATGCTGACATCAGTACATAAGAGATACATTCAGCTAGGCAGCCCACCCACATGCACTTGTCAAACTCTTTCCCTAGGTCAGGCACTGTCCCAGGTGCTGGAGACAGAAAGACAAGGAAGTCAATGATCTCTGCTTGCAAGGAGGTTAGATGTTAATGGGGAAAGCCATGAGGCCATGGGGGAGAAAATCCAGAATAAACGTAAAGTGAGTAAAGACAGAGTCATTGTCTCCATGTTGGTTTGGGAGGTGGGGCATTGGCAGCTGAGATCAGGCCAGGCTTCACCTTGGAGGTATTGCTGGACCTGCTTCTCCAAGACAGCGAGGGATTCTGTCATGTGTCAATGATGAGGCACAGAGGACAGCCAGTGCAAAATCAGAGACAAGAGATGGAGTGGGGCATGAAAAGGCTGGGTAAAGGCCAGCTTAGCTGGATCACAGAATGCAAGAAGAGGAATAATGTATGATGAGGCTAAAAGTATAGGTTGGGGCAGGGTTACAAAGGCCTTGAAATGCCAGACAACAGAATTTAGAGTTGATCCCAGAGGCAACAGGAAAACACTGGTGTTTGCTGATCAGAGGAGTGGCATAGTCAGATCTGTGCTTGAGGAAACTCACTTCTGGCAACCGTGTGTAAGATAGACTGAAATGGGGAGAGACTTGAGGCAGGGGAGCCCATTAGGAAGCCAGTGAAGTCATCTAGGCAAGGGTTAATGGGACCCTGAATAGATGTGTAAGTGGAAAGAACAGATCGGGTATGAGAGAGTTGTTGGAGATGGGCGCAGCAGGATTTGGGTTAAGGAGCGAGGGAGAGTGAAGAATCAAGGAGTAATGGGAGATTGGGAGGATTGTGTTGGCTTCAGTGCAAGTAAGGAAGTTGGAAAGAGGGCTAGGTGTCGATGGGGAAAGAAGTAGTTCAGTTTGTAAGTTCTTCAAGATGTCTGGTCTAAAGGCATTTCATGAGATTCAGGGAAGAGTAGGACTGGATACATGGATCTGAGAACCTATGGCACACAGTTGATAAATTAAACCCACTGGGGAAAAGAGGGAGAGAGGGTTATTTGTTCCTTTTCGAAAACCTACCTTGTTGCCATTTGACTTAGATCTTCTGAAAACCCTCTTTGTAGGTGCTTGGTTAAGGAGACTAAATAAGGCAGTGGGGATGCAAACCTACCTCTGCCAAAGCGAGCATCTAAGATAGGGGAGAAGTTGCTCGTTGGATATTTGGTGGAAGGATTTCACAGAATCCCAGGAGGTTGGAAGGGACTTCAGTGGCCATCTAGTCTCACTCGTGGATGAAAGGACTACCCGCTCTACCATACCCAACAGGTGGTCCTCCATCCTCCACTTGGAGGCACCCAAAGAAAGCCCTAATTGTTAAGGATTTTTCTTTACTCTGCCTCTTCACTTCCACTTACTGCTCCTTATTCTGCCCACTGGTGTCAAAGAGAACAGAACTAATCCTCTCTCTTCATAATGGTCCTTCAGATACTCAAAGACAGCTGACCCATCTCCTAGAGACTTCTCCAAGCCAGACATCCCCAGTTCTTTCAACCAATCCTCCCATGACATGAACTTAACAGACCTTTGCCAGCTGGGTTGCCATCTTGTAGACATTCTCCAGTTGTCAATGCCCTTCTCGGCTCATGGCACCCAGAACTGAACACAGAACTTCAGATGGGGTCTGCCTTTGGGGAGCACACTGTCAAATGGAGTGGCCTTTTATCTGTCTCATTCTTCTTGAGCTCTCTCTGTCACCTACTGCTATTGGTCACCATCTCCTGGATACTTTCCTCTCAGAGTTCTCAGGACATCACTCTCTCCTGGTTCTCCTCCTGTTGGTCTGACTTCTCCTTACTCATTTTCCAGGTCATGCCTACCAATCTTGGGTGTTCTCCCAAGTCTCTGTTCTAGGTCTGCTTCTCATTCGCCTCTCTACTGGCTGACTTAGAGATCTTATCTCCCCAGGTCCAGTTACCACATTTCTACCAATGGCTCTCTGATGTGTTTATGTAGCTCCAGGCTCTCTCTTTAGCTGCATCCATTCATCACTAGCTGCCTTTTGGGCCCTCAAACTGGCTGTCCCATAGGCATCTCAAACTCAACACTCCAAAGCAAAACTCATTATCTTCACTGCCCCCCAAGTGCCCTGTTACTGTCAAAGGCACCCCCATTCTCCCAGTCCTCATCCTCTTCTGATCTTTCACTCACACCGTGTAGCCGATCCATAACCAAATCTTGGCTTTTCTACTTTCACAGCCTCTCTCATATATGTCCCCTTGTCTCCATCCCCTGAGCCACCGACCCAGCTCAAGCCTTCATCACCTCCAGCCTGGACTATTATGGTGCTTTCTAACTAGGTTTTCTGATGTCTTTTAGAAATGTGGGTGAGGCTAAGCCCGTTCCAGACGACTGGCCTTCCTGCCTCAAGTGTTTCCCCATTGCAGTATGTCCTGCACTGATCTCCCAGGGTGATTTTAGGCTTTATCTCCCCTCACCCCCCAACACACACACGCACACGAACGAACAGAACACTCCCCTCCTGTCTCTTGGCCTTCACATGGGCCTCCCCTCACGACTCAAACTCTGCGCCACTCCCCTCTGCCTCCACCTCTTCCAGCTTCCTTCAAGATTCAGCTCAAACTGCCCCTTTGCAGGTGGCCCCCCAGCTGCTACTGCCTTCTTCTAGGCTACCTTCTCTCCTCGTTTGGATCTACTTCGTGTTTACATTCTGTGTTACCTTTAGAATGGGAGCTCCCAGAGGGCAGGGCCTATTTTTGCCATGCTTTGTATCTCTAGCCCTTAGCACACAGTTCCTGGCGCAGATTGGTTTATTTCGGTTTGATTTTTTACAAGTTTTTTTTAATAAGAAACAGGCAAA
This sequence comes from Phalanger gymnotis, assembly GCA_028646595.1. Taxonomy (NCBI): domain Eukaryota; kingdom Metazoa; phylum Chordata; class Mammalia; order Diprotodontia; family Phalangeridae; genus Phalanger; species Phalanger gymnotis. Next base: position 23,888,148 of record CM053622.1, read on the forward strand.
GCCAGCTTTCCTTCCAGAATCAAAATGCGGAACAAATGGGAAAAAATTGGTAAGTGCATAATAAATGCCCATCGAAAGGGGGTCCATCACCTCCCTTCTGGAAAGTCTGCCTCTCTTTTTGTGTTCTGGGATTGCTTTTGCTCTTTTGGTTTGTGTGTAGCATTGCTGACTCGTTAAGCTTGAGGTCCACTGAAAACCACCCCCAGATCTTTTCAGAGCAGTTCCTGCCTCCCCTATCTTTTATCAAGTTTATCAGTGTACCACTTCATATTTACACCTCTTATCAGATTTGAATTGTCAATATTTATAATGATGATGATGATGATAACTAGCATTTATATCATGCTTTAAGGTTTCAAAAGTGATTTACATATATTGTCTCATTTTATCCCCATAACAAACCTGTGAGGTGGGGGTTGTTGTGATGCCCATTTTACACACAGTGAAGCTGAGACAGACAGATGTTAGGTGACTTACCCAGGGCCACACAGCTGGGAAGCATCTGAACCCTGATTTGAATGCAGATCTTCCTAACTCCAGGTCCAGTACTCTATCTGCTCTTCCACCTTGGTTCCAAAGTCAAGATCCTTTTAGATACCAACTCTGTCACCCTCTATTAGCTGTCTTTTCCAGCTTTGGCTTATCTGCACAGTTGATAAGCATATCTGCCATCTATGCCCTTATCCAAGTCATGGATAAAAACAAACAGCCCCAGTACAAGCTTCCATTCCTAGAGATTCTTCAACCAACTCTTACCTATTCTAGAATTTTCCAAAGTGAAGCTCACTACCTTGTCATTTGTGGAGTCTCTTCTTTCTTTCTTCTTCCTTTTTAATCAGCATAACACCTGTCCTTCTCCAGTCTAGTGATAGGGTCTTTGGGATCTCAGTGACAGTGGGTCAGCAATCATATCTGCCAGGTATTTCAAAACCCAGGTTGTTCCTCTGGGCCAGATGATTTCGGTCTACCAAGGGCAGTGAGGCACCATCTTGCTGTCTCCTTCCTCATGTCAGGAATCAGCTCCTAGTTAATCATTTTGGTTTTGTCATGTCTAGTGTCAAGGCCATTCTCCTCAAAAATCTGCTGTCTTAACATCTAGGTGCAGTTTGGACTATGCCCAGACTTCTTTCCCTTCTCTGTCACCAGGATTGTTCACTTCCCTTTGCCTTCCCCTCTTAGAAACAGATCCTGAATAAAACTTCTCCACGTTGTCTCCTTCACTTTCTAAAGGATTCTTTTGGATTCTAAAGGAACTGGTCCTCTCAGTCATTCAGCAAGCTTGTATTAAGAGACTGCTACATTGCAAGTATTTTGCTAGAAGCTGAGGATGGAGACTGAGATATCAAGAAAGATAAACAATCTCCAATCCCAACAGGCTTATGTTCTAATGTGAGAGATAGCCACATTTACATGCATGTTTGACAAATAATTATAAAGAGCATAAGTGCAATTAGACAAAAAAGATCTAAATACAACATCATTTGGGAATTGGCTGGGTCAGGAAAAGCTTCATGGAGGAGGTGCCATGGAAGCTTTGAGCTGCCTCATCTCTGACATTGGTGGGTTTGGTCTTCCTCAGGCAGCCTGATGGCTCTCCACTCCCAGGAGGGAGGGCACTAAATTGGAGCCATACTTAGTGTAAACACCTATTAACTTGAAGCCCTACTGCAGCTCAGAACTACTGAACCCAAGCAGTCCAACAGCCTCGGCATCCCCGGTGGCAGGACTACAGATTGCCCAACCACCAGAATCTTTTTTTTTTTTTAATAATTTGTTTTTAGTTTTCAGCATTCACTTATAAGTTTTTGAGTTCCAAAATATTTCCTCCTCCCCAAGAGAGCATGCAGTCTGATATAGGCTATACATGTATAATCATATTAAACATATTTCCACGTCAGTCAGGTTATGAAAGAAGAATCAAAACCAAAGAGAAAAGAAAGTAGTCTGCTTCTATCTACATTCAGACTCCACAGTTCTTTCTCTGGATGTGGATAGAAATTTCCATCATTAGTCTTGGAGTTGTCTCAGATCATTGCATTGCTGAGAAGAGCTACGTCTATCATAGTTGGTCGTCACACAGTGTTGCTGTTACTGTGTACAGTGCTTTCCTGGTTCTCCTCATTTCAAGTCAGCATCAGTTCATGTAAGCCTTTCCAGGTTTTTCTGAAGTCTGCCTGCTCATCATTTCTTAGATCACAATAGTTTTCCATTACATTCACATACCACAACTTGTTCAGCCATTCCCCAGTTGATGGGCATTCCCTCCATTTCCAGTTCTTTGCCACCACAGAAAGAGCTACTGCTATATTTTTGTACATGTACGTCCTTTTCCCTTTTCTGTGATCTCTTTGGAATATAGACTTGGAAGTGGTTTTGCTGGGTCAGAACAACTACCAGAATTCTTAAAGTGGGGGTCGGGTGACCCCTCATCCAGATGTTGTCTCAAAGGTTCCTACTTAGGCACATGTGGAGCTAGGTGACCTCTCAGGACCCTTCTGACTCAGAAATTGCTTAAGGCAGCTGCTTGCCTCATTCCTGACCCCAATGAGGTCCTAATGCTGAAGCATAGTGATCCCTGCAAACAGGTGATAGATCGATACCAAGGGCCCTACCAGTTGGAGCTGCTCAGCCCCATGTCCTTGTCGGGCTTATCTGAAGCTCATTTCATGGATGTTCAGATTCTCCCCTGCAGAAAACGCTTCCTCCTCTTCCCTGCCAGAACACTCCCCAAATCCCATGGCCCTGTAATTCAGTTTAGGGTCTTGCTGCTCTTAAACCAATTATGCCCTGACCGTCTCCTGCACAGTCTCTGGCTGTCTTGTGGCATGGGCTGACTGCCTAAGTTGATCCAGACTGTTGGCTTTTGCTGTCATGGCTGTTGATGGAGCTCAGCCTTGCCCATCCATCCCCTCTGCAATGGTTACCCGCCCCCCCCACCCCCACCCCTGCTGCCAGAGGGTCAGGGAGGGCCATCATCCATCACACAGGGCGGCAAGTACATCCGACTCAAGCAAATTTTTAAATTCATTGAGGTTTAAAGGACCGCCTCACCCTTCAGAAATAATAAGAGCCTGGTTTTAATTAATTTTTCCAGTGGGGGAGTGGAAACCTTTGTTTATTTTTTTTTCCTCTCTCAACAATGATGCCCCCCTCTTCCTCCCCCATTGCCACAGGTCTGCTGGCACAGCACTGCCTCTGCAAACCCAGAGCCATGCTTCCTTCTGCGCCAAGCTAGCAGGAGAGAAAAGAGGAGGGTGGGTGAGAAAGGCAAGGGGCCGGGGGAGGCACAAACAGCTCCTCTCATGCATAGTGGAGAGCCAGGAGAGGGAGATAAAGCAAGAAGGGGGCTTTGTGCCTCACCAGCGACATGATAATTGGCTCTCTCCTTCCTTGAGAACTTTGCAAATGAAGCTCTTTAACTGGTCTGGGAGATAAACAGCCTCCTTCCCTCCATCACTTGTTATTTCTCTTCTTCTTTCTTTCTTTCTTGTTCTTTCTTTCTCCCCTCTACCCATCGCATGCACATATATTACACATCCCACTTCTGCCTCAATGCTCCCACAATCCATCAGGTTGTCAATATTTATTAAGCACCTACTGTGTGTCGGGCTCTGTGCTAAGAGCTGGGGATACAAAGAAAGGACAGCCCCTGCCCTCAGGAAGCTAAGAGTCTAACGAGGGATACAATATGCAAACTACTATGTACAAACATGCTATAGGCAGAAGAGATTGGAGATCATCAGCAGAGGAAAAGGGGCAGCATTAAGGGGGATGGAGAAAGGATCTGTCTCTGTAAGGGTAAAAGACCTAGAACTGGGAGGAACCTCAGAGGCCATGGAGCCTAGAGCTAGGGAACCAGGGAGTCTAGAACTGCGGAACCACAGAGGCCATAGAGCCTAGAACTGGGAGGAACCTCAGAGGCCATGGAGCCCCTGTCCTCATTTGGCAGTCAAGAAGGCCAAAGAAGGCTTTTGCAGGGTAACTTGAGGATCAGGTGGCACAGCCCAGCTTCAGTCCCAGGCCCCCTGGCTCCAGACCCACACACTGCTCCTGTCCGCCTCTGCAACCACCAGAGAACCAGCCGCTTCCCTGAGTTATTTCTGTAGTGGATGAATCTGGACCGGGAGTGTGTGCCATCTAGTTGGCAAGACCCACCGGGGCTGGGGACTTTTGATGGACCAGCCACTTCCAGGGGCTTGCTTGCCACTTCTTTTCTTCTTCTTTGGTCATGGAAGAGCAGTCAGTGTGCTAGTGTTTTCCTCATACAAATGGTCCCCTGCAGAAATCCATTTTAACACTTCCCTGTATCTTAAAACTCACCAACCTTCCAGAGCCAGATTTGTCTTACCATTAGCTGTTCTGTCCCCCGACCTTTAGAAATAATATTTGTTCCCTCTAAAGTGTATTCCCTTCTTCCTCCCCATGCTTTGTCAGTCCTGAAAGCAGGAATTGTTATTCTGCTGACATACAGATGCTTCATTCCCATTTCACACGTGACAAAACATGGGAGGGGATCCTAGGCCGTAGAGAGTCTAGCCAAGACCCAGAAATTTGGACTTCCGTGTTTGAACCTCTGACCCGAAACTCCCATGCTCACTACCAGGCAGATAATGCCTGGTATTATATAGGTATATAAGGTATATAATGCCTTATTAAGTGCTTAACTATGTGCCAAGCCCTGTGCTTCTAAGATCAGTGATTTGGCAATGGATCAGAACCTGGAGTCAAACTAGGTTGCTCAGTGATAGAGCATAGGACTCAGAATCAGGCAGACCTGAGTTCAAATCCTGCCCCAGACACTAACCCTGGGCAAGTCACTTAACCCACTGGCTGCCTCAGTTTCCTCATCTGTAAGATGGGAATGGTAATAAGAGCACCTGCCTTTGAGAATCTCCAATGAGATAATACTTGTAAAGTGCTTTGCAAACCCTAAAGTACTATGTTATTGTTTACCAGCCCTTGCTTGTCAGTCTGCCTTCTGGGACCAGCTTCAGACAACTGAAGACAAACTTTTCCTCCCCCCAGGAATTAACTTCTCTAAGTTAAATATGCTCATTATTATAATATATAACATTCTATAATTATATATTGTTACATTCTATTATATAATTATATAAAATTAAATAAATATATAATTTATATATATTATATTATGTAATTATGTGTTGTATATAAGTATAATTATCTATAACAGTCATTCCTGTCTTCGTTATCATCATCGTCACTGATGTTATTGGTATTCAGTTATTCGTTGTCATCCCAATGAACTTGAATCCTCAAAAACAACAGAAAAAGGCCAGACCACTCAAGATTCCACCAGCATCACAAACTTTACTCCGGACTTCCGGGAAGAGAACCAGCATGAAGGATGAAGTCCTTTCTGGCTTCCATGCCTCCTGCTAGATGGCTTCCCAGAATGGGTGGGCCAGCCTTCCCTGATCCTGGGTGGCTCTCCCGGCCTCAGCAAGGGAACAGAAAACACCTGCACTCGTGGTCATGCCCAAGCATTACGGTGGCAGCCAGAGTGCCTGGCCCTAAAGACGCTGAGACCCCGAAGGGATCTCTGAGGTCCTCGTCCAGACCCCATTGGGACAAGAAGCTCCTACATTATATCCCACCTCTGCTCAAAGACTTCAGTGACAGAAAGTTCACTACCTTCCCAAGCAGGCCACCCTTTCCCTTGTTTCACTCCTAAGTTGTCTTCTGTGCCCTGTTGCCCACTTCCTGTCGTCCTGTCCCCTGGGCCAAGCAGAGCAGCCCCCATCCTTCCTCCCTAGCTGTCCTTCAGACAGTGGAAGAAACATTTTCCTCCTTGCCAAGTGTTAATGTCTCTAAATCAAATAGCCTCAGTTCTGTCTGTCCTCCCTCTTAACGAGAGCGATAGTGCCTAAAGGTTTGCAAAGAGCTTTATTGATAGCAAGAAGGAGAAGAAGAGTTGACATGTATATTGTACCTTGAGGTTTGCAAAGCACTTTATATATAGCAACAGTAATCATAATAACTAACATGTATGTAGCTCCTTGAGGTTTACAAAGCACTTTATATGTAGCAACAGTAATCATAACTAACATGTATGTAGCGCCTCGAGGTTTACAAAGCACTTTATATGTAGCAACAGTAATCACAATAGCTAACATGTATGTAGCGCCTTGTGGTTTACAAAGCACTTTATATGTAGCAACAGTAATCACAATAGGTAACATATATGTAGTGCCTCGAGATTTATAAAGCACTTTATATGTAGCAACAGTAATCATAATAGCTACCATGTATGTAGCGCCTCAAGATTTACAAAGCACTTTGTGTATAATAATGATAATAATAATAGCTCACATTTCTGTAGCACCTACTGTGCGCCAGGCGCTGTGCCAAGCACTCGACAGTGATCTCATTTCATCCTCACAACAACCCTGGGAGTTGGTGCTATTATTATCCCCTGAAAAGGCGGGGAGGGAGGCAGGAAGGATCAGCCCCTCTGGTGTGAGGGCTGCACATCTACCTTTGGTGTCCACCTTTACCCAGCTCTCACTGAAGCTCCGAGAAGCTGTGGCGTGCGCAGCGGCCACACCCCAATAAAACTGTCTTGGCAGATGGGCTAGACCAGGTTGAGGGTAACTGACAGGCCTCAGTCCCATTGGTGAGGTAGGGAGATGTCTACCCCAAGCGTGTGAAGACTTCCTCCTCCCCTAGAGGTGTGGGCAGAAGAGAACAGTTTGTTCCAAGAGCCATAAAGTTGGCCGAAGCAGGCTTAGAGGTGGGTCAAACATCAGAGATTGCGATTTCATCCACTGCGTCCTGGGCCGTTGCCAGTCAAACTGACTTTTGTCTTGTCGCCGGCCTTCCGTGATTCTGGAAGAGAGCGAGGCCAACGACTTTGCAAGTCTTCCTCGCTTCGGTCTAATTCAGGTCCGAGTCAAGACATCCCCCTGTGAGGTCATTTGTCCTCTTCAAAAACAAAGGACAATCAGTTTATCATCTCCATTTTACAGATGCGGACATTGAGGCACTTCATCTTCTGCAGCACCTAGTTGGTAGGTAGGTAGATAGATAACAGACATTCGTCAGGCGGGCGCCACGTGCCGGACACTGTACTAAGTGTTGGAGATAGATTTACAGGCAAAAAGAAAGGCTGTCTCAGCCCTCAAGAAGCTTACTCTTCTAACAGGAGAAGACAGCATGTAAAAAGAAGCTATAAAAGAATGAGGGGGAGGGAAAGGGAGGAGAGAGCAGTTACCCTTGTGAGGGATCTGCTGGCTAAATCCTCAAGAGTCAAAAGCAAAGCAAAGAGTGAATGAAATGTGCCCGGCCTCAGCTTATCCCCAGAATGAGGCGAGACCCTAAAGGAATTCCCCATTGAGAAGAAAGGGCCAGCAGGGGATTGGTGCTGTTATTACCCCCTGAAAGGGGGGGGTGGGGGGGGGCAGGCAAGACTAGGGTAGAGAGAAGGCTCCAGGAGTTACAGGAGGTTCCAGGGTGAGAGATCAGCTGAGTCACAGTGGCCAAGAAGGACCCAGCTGGTTCCTATCCATCAGTTTCCTGTCCTGCAATCCTATTAACATGACCCTGCCCTGTGCTTGCGTAATTGTGGGAACTTCCAGAGTAGGGAGTCTCTCTGGCAATGCAGCTCCCCGCTTGTTGATTGGCCGATTGCCTGAGGCTCTGAGAGCTCACATAGCCAGTAAGTGTCTGACCTTCTGCTGGATTGGAACCCAGATCTTTATAACCTAATGTCCCACATTCTTCCACTAACCTCATCTGCTTTCTCTTTTCTACGGTTCCTCTGGAGATGATAGTGATGATGATGGTTGTGATGAAAGTAATTGAAATGTCCCATGGAAAGCAGATTCATTCCCTAATGAGACTTAAGCTAACAAGAATGAGGGTGTTAGAGCTTTTTTTTTTTTTTCCTTTCCTTTCGAAGGTTTCCTCTGCTGGGGTATAATGTCACAGAAGAGCATGAAGTTGATTCTAAATGTCCACCTCTGGCTGTCCACATCTTTGTAATGATTTCATTAGTGAGAATTATCCACTTTATTTTCTTGTAATGGGATTAGCTGTCCTAGAGGCTGCTGAGACCCTGAGGGGAGAGAGGTGGGCACTGGAGCAAAAAACCTTCTGCCAAGTATTTCCATAAGCCTTCTGGGGGGGGGGGGGGGGATGATGGTCTGCCTAGACCTCTTTTTCTGAAGGAAAGGCCTAGTCCCTATGGGCTCAGCCCACAGATGGCAGATCAGAGGCTCCTGGACCTCAGGAAGCATTTTCCGCCCTGCTTTTCCCAAACTAGCAGCGCTCGGGCAAGATCAATGTGAGCGTCGGGCCGAACAGGGACAGGAGTCGTGTCAGAGGCTAAGGATGGGGATGGTCCTGCTAGAGCAGTGGGCTCGAGTCTGGCCACGCCATTTTAGGAAGGGCGTTCTGGACAGTATGGTGGAGGCCTGCCAAGATGGCGGAGAGCCTGGAGTTTTTGCTCTTTGGTATCACATGGAGGAATTTAGGTAGTTCCTTCCAGTGGCAGCATGGTCCAGTGGAAAATGCCTTGGGGTCAGAGGATGTGGGTTCAAATCCTGCCTCTGATGGTCACTATCCATGTTTCTTCACCTCTCTGGGCCTCAGTTTCCTCATCTGTAAAATGGAAGACATTAAACAAGCTGACCTCTTACAGTCCCTGCCAGCTCTAAAGCTGATTCTAGAAACCAGGGAGGTCTGATATAGAGGGGTGGGGGTGGGGAACGGTCAGAGTATTCTCCAGGTATCCAGTAGTCTGTCATATAGGAAAGGACTGTACTGCAGGAGTGGGGGCAGGGGATGGAAGTCGGCCCAAGGCAAGGAACAACTTTCTAATAATCAAAGTTATCTCAAAGTGGAATTGAAGGGAGGTGGAGGTTACTGGGCTGGTCCTCAAGCAGAGGCTGGAGCTGTTGAGGAGGGGAGTCAGATGGCCCCTGGTCCCTTCTAGCCCCACTTTGGAGAGAGCTTTGGAGAAACGGCCCAGAGAATCACTGAATCATGCCCAGTCTTTGCCCTTTAAGGCTACTGTCTTCATCCAGTTGTTGTTGAGTCCTTTTTCAGTCATGTCCCACTCTTCATGACCCCATTTGGGGTTTTCTCGGCAAAGATACTGGAGTGCCTTTGCCATTTCCTCTTCCAGTTCATTTTACAGATGAGGAAACTGAGTCAAACAGGTTAAGTGACTTGCCCAGGATCACACAGCCAATAAGTTTCTGAGGCCACATTTGAATTCAGGAAGATAAGTCTTCCTAACTCCAGGCCTGGTGTTCTATCCACCCGGCCACCTTTTTTCCCCCCAGATCCCTGAGTCCATGTGAGGCCACTTAAATTAGCCAACCAGTCTTTTCTTAACATTGCCTGATACATAGTTAGATCTTGGCAGTATCCAAAGACTCCCTCCCTCCTCTCCTCTCCTCCCCTGACCCCTACTTCAACCACCCCCTTCACCAAGCAACAGACTCTCTCCCAAACTATATTTTGCAGAGACCTTAGCATAAATACTTACAGCTTTAGAGGAAACTCACCAGTAAAGTACAGAGCCTTCATTTTTTTTTTTCCAGATGAAGAAATTGGGGCCCAGTGAGGTTAAGTCAGTTGTCCATTGCTACCAAGTAGTAGATTTGGGATTGGGACTCTGATCTCTTGGCTTTGATTCATTGTATTTAATATATATACAATATGCAGGAAAATGTTTCATTGTGAAAATAGGGTTGTTTCCTCAGTCATCCTCTAAAATTCTCCCAATCCCCATAGAACCATGGAGTGTCAAAGAGCAGGATGAGAACCTTCATTAGTCACCCAATTCCCTTGTTCTACAGGAGAGATGTCCAAGGCCCAGAGAGCAAAAGGACTTTGGCCAGCATCACCTGAGTTACTGACCCAGCTGGACCCTGAGCTCCTTGGCTCCCTGGGGCCTTAATTCCCAGCCCAGAGCCCTTTTTATCATGCTACCTACATTATTGACAGTTAACAATCAATGACTAAGGTTATCGGGTGACAGGAGGCTGGCTGTGGCGGGAGGGAGACCTTGATTCCAGCCCTGCCCCCAGCATGTGCTGGCTGTGAGAATGTGGGCACATAGGTGCAATGGAAGGAGTGGAGAGTTGTGTCCTAAGACCCACCCAGGTAGACTTCTCTGCTTTGCATCTGTTTGGCCTTAGGCAAGTCACTTCTCTGGGCCTCAGTCTCCTCCTGTCATTGTTGTTCATCCTTCCTTCTCAAAAACCAGTGACATCACAAGCATGCTGCCTTGACTTGTGGGCAAGTTGGATTGAAGTGAGACAGAGTTGCACAAAGTCATCAGCCGCACTGTCTCCTCTATAGTCTCTGTGCTCCGGTGGCAGGACAAAGGTCAAGATGCCCAGTACTATCTCCCTGCCCCTGTCCTGTGGAATGGGAAAGCAGGAATAGAAGACTTCCTAAGGTCTCCTTTTGCTCTAAATTGACAGTGATCTAAGTTACAGATGAGTTACTGGTTGGCATCAGTGGAAGGACGTTCTGTGCTGGGAGTAACCAACAGCCATTAACTCACAGGTCCAGACCAGAAACAACCACCACCACAACAAAACTAAACCAGAAAAAGAGGTTATTTTCTCCCCGTGCTCTTTCAGTCTAGCCGTTGCATTCCCACCTCCGTCTCCTCAGATTCTGTTTGTTGTCAAATTGCTTAAATGTTTCAGTGATTTGATAGGCCAGGCAGCATGGGCCAGTGGAGAAAAGCCCTGAGCTTGGAGTTGGGAGGCTAGGATTTGGATGTCACTTCGAGGCGCGCCCCCCACCAACACACACCCTCCCTCCCCTCCTGAGAGGCCTTGGGGAGGTCATCTCATTTCCCTGGGCCTCACTCTGCTCATTTATAAAAGGAATCGGTTGGGCTAGATGGCTCCAAGGGTCCTGTGCTCCATACTCTCATTAATGACCTCACCCTTGGATGGTACGGATCCCAGTCCACTCATGGCAGCTCGTCTTGGGCAGTTCTTGCCCATATCCCCCCATAAATCTTCCTCGTTTGTTGTGGATAGCAGTGTAGTGCTATGAATTTCTTTTCTTGGAGGGGTGGGATGGGGTGGGGTATAATAGTGAGGCCTCTAAGAAGTCAATACCTTTAAAAGAAAAAAAAACCAAATTCTTATAGGTAAGGGCATTAACGCCCAAGCCCTTCCCCCAGTACATAGCACAGGCACCACCCTACAACTGACCCCAGAAAACAGCTTTGGTCTTGGGGGCTTGAGCTCTTACCATTTATCTTTGTAAAGGATGCCTCATGGTTCCTCCAACAGTCTCATGGTTCTCAAAGCGGCCTACCCTTTCTGATTCCCCAGTATTCCCCAAGCCACAACAAGCCAGTAAATGCTAACCCATAGCCACTTAGGTTTTCCAGGCTCTTGGGTTCATTCCACTCCAGCCCCAATTCTAATCCAGAGATAGCATTCAACAGATTCATACTAGGATTCTCCAGCTATAGACAGAGAGGCTCGTGCTTGCTGCAGAAGTGCCCTGATGAAAGGCTGTGATCAAGGCAAAATACCATGCTCACCATCTCTCCTCTCCTGTGGTTCAGAAGCTGGCTGGTTCTCAGTCTTGGGGGCACACTAATGAAAGGTGGAGTTCCCCTGAGCATGACAAGGGGATGTCTCTGTGTCCAGCTCTTCCCAGGATGGGCACAAAGCAAAGGGAAAAGCTCGATCTTAAAGATTCCCTTCCAACAAAGAAGAAAAAGAGAAAGGGAGGTGACCGGGACTCAGAAACCATTGGCCATATTCCAGAGGAAACAACTTTGTAAACTCACCATTGATACCCTTCAGGGAAAAGGGCCTGCTTCGAGATGTATGCTGAGGGCTATTGTAATAGCCAACATTTGTACAGCACTTTAAGGTTTGCAAAACCTCTTCGCACCAGTTACCTCATGGGATCCTCCTCACAGCCCTTTGGGAAGGGTGCTGGTTTGTAGATGTCCCCATTTTACAGATGAGGAAACTGAGGCTAGGAGAGGTTAAATAACTTGGCCAAGTTTACATGTCTGAGACAGGATTTAAATTCAGGTCTTCCCAAGGCCAGGTCCAGCGCTCCACCCACTGCACCACGTCACTGTCGTAGAAGAACAGCAGCTTATGTTGCTAGAATTCTTTCAAGTTTTCAGAGTGCTTTTGCACTCATTATCACATCAGATCCTCATTTGAGGGCCGGGGCAAGTCCCATCACCTCTAAAATGAGTGTAGTGAACACAACCAACTTCAAAGGGTTTCTGCGGGGTGGGCAACTCTTCAGAAACCCTAAAATGCCATAGAAATGTGAGTTGTTGATAGTGTGTTTTGGTCACACCACAGGCTTGAACTAATGCCCTTTGGCAATACCCACTGACCCCACTGTATGAAATAATTTACTGGCTAATATTGCCTAAAGCAACTTATCTATCAACACACGTTGATTCAACGTCTACTCTCTGCAAAGGATACAGAGAAGCAATCCCCGCCTGCTCTCAAAGAGTTTATATTTTGTAAGCCTGAATGTCTGTTATTCTAAAACATAGAAGTGGCCTAATCCTTTGCCCAGCAGCCTTTTGCTCATTCTTAACCATCTTACTGAGATAAGAGAGATTGTGCCACCTGAGATTCATTGTTGGGTCCACCCTGTTGTGGACTATCGAGATGGCATTGGGTTCCCTATCAATATAGGCTTCAACTAGATGGTAACTATTGTGGTTGAAAAGGTCTAACTTCTATATTTAAAGGATCCATGATCTCAGATATGGGAATCTCTCTCCACTTACACAGATCAGTCTTCCATCCCTCTTCTTGGCTCTGAAGAGCAAGACCGGGAGTAGGGTGTGTGAGCTGAAGAGGAGCTGCTTTAGGCAAGACTTAGGCCCAGCCATTAGAATTATCCCATAACAGAATGAGCTGCTGCCTGCCCCATCCTCCCCCTCCCTTTACTGCTTAGTGGGTATCTTCAGGCCAGATGACCGCCTGCTGGTTGTGTTGGGGAGGAGGTTTCTGTTCTGGCCAGGTGGCTGGGATGGTCTCTGAAGTCTCTCCAATGCTGTATTCTGTGATTCCTTTTGAAGTCCTCCATTGAGGATAGATGGCCAGTGTATCGGAGGCTTAGTGAATGAGGAAGTGCTGGCACTGTTCATCTTCTACCCCTCACTCCTACATGTCTAAGCTTTGCTTGACCCAGAGCTCATTACTAGAGTTATCTGGGAAAGACATCTGCGTTTGCTCCAGGAAAAGTGGAGGGCTCATTTCCCAGCAAAAACCTGTCAACTCAGCCCCCCTCGATTGTTTTCTTGCCCTCCTTCATTGCCAGAAGTAGACATAATTCCAGCATGAGGGAAAAAAACTAGTGGAAATTAATTGATTTTCCCTCTATATCCTCCCTGAGACTTAGGATTGAAAGGGGCCTTAGGAATCCTATCAAGTGGCGATCACAGCCACTAGTTAAAGACTGTAGGGGACAGGGAACTCACAACCTCCCTCACCTCCCTTTAGCCTCCCAGGCCACTTTTGGACAGGTTTGACGGCCAGCCTTACTCTGTCTCTACATCACATCCCAAGTGAAACAGGCCTCATCCCCATTCCACAGGGAAGCCCTTCAAACATTCAGAGACTGTACTCATGCCCTGCCCATTTTGAGTTGTCCCCTCCAAGCTAAACAGTCTCAGTTCTTTCAATCCACCTTTGGACATCCTGGTCTCCATTCTAATGTCCCTGTGGCCATCTCGGTTGCCCATCAAGCCAGAAGCTTCCTTCTGCATCTTTGGGGCGGGGAGGAGCAGTGGGGGGGAGGAAAGAAGGAATAGCCAAAAAGAAAAGAATACATTTTCCTCCTCTATCTTTCCAGCTACTTCCCAGGCTTCCTCATCTCTAAATATTCCAAACATACTCTTATTATGAACAAACCAATATATATGCATGACACATTTTTATGTTTCTGTACTAACATAATTTTTTTTAATCTCTGTAAAAAATGCTAAAAAAAATTTTTTATATTTCCACTTTTCCCAAAACTGGTTTTAGTAATTTCTGGAAGCTTGACATCCTCCGCCAGTGCACTGCATTTCCATGGGATTTGTGGTAAACGGGACCAAAAACTTTCTAGCCATCTTGAAGGGTCTGCTTAGATAGAGAAGCTCCTCGTCACTGCGGGTTGGTCACTTAGCACCCACCCGGGCTGGAAGTGCAGTTGCTTATGGTTCATCACCCCCGGGTGTGAGACTTCCATATCTCTAGTTGTTGTTCCTCCAGGTAAGCGAGTGAGTAGTGAGGTTGGAAAGGTGAACTCGGGAGATGCCTTTCTCAGTTTGTCAGCCCGGTTCCTAAGCTAGGCATATTTTCATGTCCATTTGACCAGCAATGATGGCTCTCCTTGAGCATCTTTCCCCATGATTGGCTAGAACATAAGCTCCTTGAGGGCAGAGACTGTCTCATGACATTGCATCCCAGCACCTGGCTGAGAATTGGTGCTGGATTGGAATTGGTAAGTGCTGAGTGCAAATCCTGCCTCAGACACTTAGTTGCTGTGTGACCCTAGGCAAGTCGCTTAACCCCTTTCTGCCTCAGTTTCCCCCTCTATCAAAAGGGAATAACAACCGCACTTTCCTCCTGGGGTTATTGTGAAGATCAAGCGCGCTCTGCCTCAGTTTCTGCATCTCTACAAACAAAGGAATCGGACTCAGCAGCCGTTAAAGTCTCTTCTACGTCTCATTCTATGCTTGCTGATTTAAGGGATGGGAAAAGAAGCAGAAGACCTGAGTTCTAGTCTTTGCTTTGTCTTACGGCCTTTAGACCAGTCTTTAACGGTGGGGTTGTGTCTGTTGTGTGACTCTGACAGTCTTTGTGAGAAGGGGTCACACGTGTGCATGATGACTCTCCAAATGTACGATGAAGTCATTGAGGGCAGGGACCATACCTTATATGGACTCGTTCCTATGATGTAGAGGGAAGAACACTGGAAACCATGAGCCAAAAATAACTTCATGCTTTAGATGCCATGGAGAATCGAAATTAGATCAGCAATTCTTTTAAAAAATGTGAAAAAATTAACGTTTGTAAAACTAACACCTAATCAAGAGCAAAGGAAGGGGTCCCGTAGGACATCCCTTTGTTTTGTAGCTGCAGGAGAGAGCACACAAGATAATTAGCATCAGAAGCTGAATTTGAACCCAGATCCTCTGCTTTCTGAGACAGCAGGAGGGTCAGAAATGTCATCATTTAGCGGCACATTACTTTCTTTGAAAGATTCTAACGTTTCCAGTGGGTTCCCTTTGGAGGTCAATGGCTTGCTCTTTCCGGAGGTCTTCAGGCAGAAGCTGAACGTCCACTTGTGGCTGTGCTCTATAGAGGGGGTTTTGGTTCAAGTAGAGATGGGTGAGTGGCTGCTGAGGGTCCTTCCTTATCCGAGGTCCCGATTTCCAAGGGCTAGAATTGCCTTGTACTGACCACATGGCTATGGGGACTTATGATAATATCTCAGCCTCCACTTGCCCATTCATAAAATGTACATAATCCTGCCCCAGCCACCGCTCAGGTTTAAATGAAATAACATCATTCTCTCTTTTATCCAACTCCCACCAACACACACCCCCCGCCCCCCACACACACGCCTCTGATATCCCCTAATATGATGGCCTCCATTTTCCAGAGTTTCAGTGATTCGCAATCTAATCTTTATGGGGCACAGGGGAAATATCTAAATTTTCCATGGAGTGTCACTGCCTAGCCCTCAGCCTCAAGGCCAATTAGGGGTAGGGACCAGGAGAAGGATGGAGATTCAGGGGAAGGGAGAAGCCATCTGAAACTGTTAAGTTTTCAGAAAGAATGAGCTTTGGCAGTAAAAGTTGCATAGCCCTATGAGAGTGTGTATAGGTGAAGCAGCTCCGGGTGGTGGAGATCATGTTAGATGGGATGTCATCACTAGAAAGGGCTGTCCATTAGGCCACCCAGTCCTAACCCAACCCTGAAGAGGAAAGATGCTAGAAGGATCCTCAGCCCCTTCCCCTCTTCTGCTCCTGTTTCCTCATCTGTAAAATGAGGGGGTTGGGCTCTGATATTTACAGTCTGTTTGTTCCCTTAGACAGTGCAGTCACCATCAGGGAAAGGGGGAAGTGTCTTTAATTCTCATCCAGGAAAGCTTCTCCTCTGCTGGGTTAAGCCTCACTGATGCTATGGCTCCGGGTCCTCTGCCTTTCTGTTGATGTCCCTCCCTCCTCGCTGTCTATTTGTGTGCAGGGGGAGGTTTGGGTCATACCAGTACACCTGCTCCCATATGATGCCTCAGAGGTGTCAGAGTAGGAGGGTAGGAGTCAGGAGATCGGGGCCCTGCAGAAGAACAGGTCAAGCACCTTGGTGCCAGCGTGCTCTTGGGAGGACCAATTGACAGCTGAGCACCTCCTCCCCAGTGCCAAAGAGGGCACACCATCATGTCCTGCCGCAGAGACAGAGAGCATCCGTCTGCCTCTCATCCTCCCTCACGCCTAGCTTCCCAGGAACTCGGCTTCTAAGGGTCTCTCTCGGCATAAAGAGAGAAGAGGATTTGTGTGGCTGCGATTCCTCCCTTTCCAGGAGCAGAGCCCAAAACCCCAGGCAGGTGGGCGCCAACCCTCCTTGGATGCCAGTCCAATTTGCCAGCTCAAAATTTGCATGAAGTAAGGAAATCCCCGTTCAGCAGCTATATCCCAAGCATTGTTTTTGCATTCCGGGCCTGTATGCAAACATGATTTGCATACCTTGGAGTTGTTGACTAGAGGGTCTGGGCATAATTGGTTTGCAGATCCAGACAGCCCTCCCCCTCCCCCCCCCATCACCACCACCTCTGCAGCCACCACACACCTCGAAATAAATTAGAAATGCAAAAACAATCCTGTTGTTGAAAACCCACAAATTCACAACAAATCATGATCTTTGGGGGGGGGAGGGTGCTCGAAGGAGTAATTGGTGAACTGGAGGTGAATGGAATAATTGGAAAAGTGAGGTGTGAGTTTGTTACTGAAGTGTGAGCATGGTGGGGGAGGGAAAAGGGGGCATGTTTAAAGGCCCAGTGTGTCCTCTTTATTCACAGTTTCTGATACAGTAATTGCTATTTTGTGGTTTCTATTATCTACACAGTAGGGAGTGTGCGTCTCTCCTTCCCCGGGCAGGGAAGCCTGAGCCTCTGATGGGAGTCCACAGTCTCCCTGTTATTTTACTTACCGTCTCTCCCTTCTCCATCCCTCCCTGTCTTGGGCGCTCCCCCATATGACAGTCTCCATTCTCAAGGTGATACAGTTCAGAGTGAGCTCCCTTCAAAGCCCTCCAGTGCGACTCTTGAAAACTGTTTCATAGACCTTGCTGTCAGATAAGGGCCATAATCATGGATGGTATTTATGTATCATTTATCTCCAAGGAGCGCTCAGGGTACTTGATCGATGATCGATTTCTCTTGCCAACCCCACCCCCCTTTTCGTTTTTAACTCTCACTTGGGGTTCCTTTGAAAATGGTTTGTATTGTGCTCTATTGTCCCTTTTTTCAAATGGGGAGACTGAGGCAGAGTAGCTGGCTAGCCCAGAGGCATTCCCTTGAGGGAGGGAGGTCCAAATGTCATATCAGTCCAATAAATATTAAGAACATCAAAATGCACTCTAGTCCAAAGAATACATAGTCTTTGCCCTCGAGAAGCATGTGTTCTGTGGCAGGAACACAAAATGGCATGGTGGGCTTGGAGTCAGGAAGGCCTGGATTCAAATTTTGTCTCAGCCATCTACTAGTTGCATCTTCGGGCCAGCTGCATAACATCTCTTCATCTGTATAATGAAAGAGTGGACCCAGCAGCCTCTAAGATCCTCATCAGCTCTAAATCTATACTTCTGTTTCTGGACACCGATAAGTAAACACAGGGTAATTTGATGAAGGCCGGAATAGCTGCAAGGGCACCTTTGAGGCCGTCTACTCCAGTTCCCTTCCCCCCATTTTTCAGATGAAAAAACCGAGACCCAGAGGTGAAGTGACTTGCCCAGGATCACACAGGTAGTAAGAAGTAGAGCCTGTATCTGAACCCATCAACCACTGACTCCAGTGTTCTTTCCATGGAGAGGGTACTGAGAACTAGGACACTCAGGAAGGATGGGTTTGCCATGGGCAGTGGCCCCTGAACCAAGCCTTGAAGGGATCCAGGGAGTCTGAGGGGAAGAAGGAAGGAGAAAGTGTGTCCCCAGCCTGGGAACAAACAGTCTGAGCAGAGTCACAAGGAGGGAGATGGCATGGTGGGGTGAGGGATAGCAGGGAGGAAAACCCCTGTTTTCATCTGTTCTGGTTTTGTATCCCGGTGGCTGAGCACATGGTAGGTGTTTAATAAATGCTTGAATGAATGAATATATGGGAAAAAATCACATATTGAGCACCAGCTGTGTGCCAGATACTCTGAATACTGGAGAGACAGATGTAAAAAGAAAACATCCCTCATGGAGCTTAACTTCTACTAGAGGAAGATGATGCCTCATCCAGAGAGGCGGTGGGGAAGGAACCCTCGTTGTGGGGAACCGGCTGGACTGGATGTGACGCTGATGTGTCTGGGACCAGCCAGGAGATACAGCAGGCTCAGCAGGCCAGTTTGCATGCATTCATTGAGTCCCCAGTCAGCTGCATTGGACCCAAAGACAGAAGATGCAAAGATGAATGGATTGATCTGTTCCCCTGGGACTGTGGCGTGGATGTAATAATAGCAGTAGTAGTGATAGGAATAATAGTAATCGTGATGGTAATGATAGCTAATATTTCTAGAGTTCCTACAGTGCGCCAGACACTGGGCTCAGCGCCTGACAAATATTCTCTCATTGATGCTCACAGCAACCTGGGAAGGTAGGTGCTGTTATCCTCCCCCTTTACAGATGAGGCCACTGAGGCACAGACAGGGGAAATGTCCTGCCTAGGCCACACAACTAACAAGCGTCCTGTGCCAGATTGGAATTCAAGTCCTTCTGGCTCCAAGCCTGGCACTGTCTGCTTACTGTGCCACCAGGATGACCTGGGTATGTAAGATCAGATTGTAGGAATGACAGGTTGAAAACCGTAACAGTGCCCACCCTCTGGGAGTTGCTGTTCTGGTAGGGCTTTGGGAGCAGGGGGATGAGGGATGATGGCAGCCTTTATACAGCTAGGGAAATACAGTACAATTTAAGGAAGAAGACAGTCCTAACAACTCGGGGGAATCCCATGTTTCTAGTGGCTTTGGAAGCATATTCAGGGGTTCCCCCACCCCTAAGAGGGAAGCTCTTCTCTAAGATGGCATTTCCCTTCTCCCAGGTGCTCTTTATTTCAGCCTTTTCCCTCTAGTCCTGTTGTTGGTAGGAAGGAGAAAGAGTGACTTCACCAGGCTCCTGAAGTCTGTCCCTAGAAGGGAACCACGAGCCTGGAACAGAACGCGGAGGTCCGACAGGCGCAAAGAGGGGAAGAGGTTTGTCTGCAGCCACGTAACTCATTTTGGGGGAAGCCAGGGCTAGAGACCCCCAGCCTCCTATTTCTAGACCACCTAATTTCTCCCCCAGTCTGCCCATCATCAGCCATCACCAGACCCCAGACATTCTCCAATTCCCCTTCTTCAGGGGACACAATCCCAGTTCCTTGAGACTTTCTTCAGCATACCTTTTTCCAGCCTCATAATTATTTTCATTGCTGTCCTCTGGACCCTCACCTACTTACCATGCATGGCATACCAGCTGCCTGCTGTGTGCTGGATCGAATGTGGAATTAACCGCCAGGCAACCCCCTTTATGCAGACATGCAAAGACATGCAAGCTTGGACCAGCCTACCAGACGCTGGCCCAGGCTGGAAGGAAATTGTCATGTGGGAAGTGGAGATTGTCACTGAAAATGAGAACTACAAGTTACAGCAAGGGGAGGCCAAGTCCACAAATACTGAGTTAACTTGTGCACCAATATCACAAATTTGATAAGCACTGGAGGCAGGAAGACCTGAGCTGTGTGACCCTGGGCAAGTCACCTCACCCTGTTTGCCTCAGTTTCTTCATCTATAAAATGGGAGTGATAATAGCCCCAGTCTCTCAGGATTGTGGTGAGGACAAATTGAAATACTGTGTTAAGTACTTTGCAAACCATAAAGTGCTTTGCAAATGCTAGTGGGTTGTGACACAAGGACTATGAGCCATAATAGAGGGAGAAGAGGTCGTGAGGATTTAGCACGCCAGATTTGGGGGTTAATTTTGTTTTTTGCCAGCTTTGGTGTCCATTTCGGCGATGCATCGAATCCCTACATCTGGCGACCCTTTCCAGCCTGCGTGGCAGTGGGGGCAGGCCCAGGCCATGCTCCTTACTGCCTGTGTGATGTTGGTTAAGTCCCCTCTTCTCTCCAGCCTCAGTTTCAACCCCTGTCAAAGAAGGAAGGTTAGACCAGGTGCTCTAGAGGTGCCCCCCAGCTCTAAGTCTATGATTAGGTGAGCCCTCCCTCAATAATCACCACAATGGATGAGCCATCTCCAGATCATTGAGAGTGACCTTCGTTGAATATATAAATGCTCTGAGATCTTAAAGCAAAAGGTGCCGAATTAATTGGAGCCCGTCATCACGACCACACTTCTGTCTTTAGGTGCACTGTGGCCGTGACATTGTTAATTATCACAAGGGCAAAGGAAGACCGTTTGGGGTGGGGTGGGGAGCGATTATTTGCTTGAACCCGCCTACTGAGGTTCTTTGAGAGCCATGGGGCTCCCTCTTCACCTGCCCCCCATCCCCTGTACAAATGCAGCAACAGACAGGGAGGGCCAGGGGGCTGGCAGCAGGGAGAGGGATGCAGGCTCATCTGTCTGCTGTGAGCAGGGTTGGCCATTAGGTGGCAGAATAAAGCCAGTATTGGAGGACTTGGGAGCTCGCATTGGCTTGACCTCCTGATTAGATCCCCACCCCATCCAGCACTGCCATCCCTGGCAGGCCCTTCTCCAACACCCCCAAGCCCATCTCCGGCTCCCCACCAGCACCCCAGATAAAGCCACAGCTGGGACAGCCCGGCGGCCTGCATCCCCAACCCTCTCTCTCCCTCTTGGGGCCGCTTCTGTTATTTTGCTGTTGCTTCCAGAGAAGAGAGAGAAAGGCTTGGGGGTGGGGGGCATGGAAAGGAGGGCTATGGGGAAAGCTCAGAGGAGACGTGCGGATTCATTTTGAGGATTCATAATGCTACATTTACACACCATACTGCCTTAGGAAATTGGGTAGATAGATGCCTGGTCATGCTGGCGGTACATTGGGTTAACTCTCTGGATTTAGCTTATATCATTTCATGAGAGCATTTATGGCCTTTACTGTGTTTATTCCCAATCGCTCTTTGGCCCTGCAGCATCTTAGACTTGTGTGTGTGCACGTGTGTGTGTGTGTGTGTGTGTGTGTGTGTGTGTGTGTGTGCGCGCGTGTGTGTATCCACGTGCACACGGATGAGTGTGTGGATTTTCAAATAAAATAACAAATCTCTTCAGATGCCATGTGCATTAAATATTTATTGCCTGCAATGTGTGTGTGTGTGTGTGTGTGTGTGTGTGTGATAAATGGACATCAAAGGGGAGTGAGTAGGGAGGAGAGAGAAGGCAAAGAAGAGGAGGGTCTTGGGCAGCAAGAAATAATGGGCCTTTTGTCCTGGAATTTCTGGAGATGAGGAAGGGAGGGGTCAGCAGCTGTGTTTACCTTCGGTTCAGTTCCAGCCAAGGCCCTTTGCTCTCTGGAGTTTTGTAACTGGCTTTGGCTTCAGGGTCCTAACAGGAAAACACAGGTTGGGAAAGGTGACTAGGGTTCGACAGGTGGGCCACTTGTCAAGGAGCTGCTTACCCGTCAAAGCACTGAATGCACTCCCATCCCTTTCCCCTTCCAAGGGAAACAAAGCCCCATCACTCCTCACTAAATACGGGTCATATAGGCCGTGCCCATAGAAGCTGATTTAAATACTAGTTCCCAGAACCCCTGGCAGAAGTGCCTCAGACCTAGACCCAGCGTGCAAATGAGAGGCCTCCGGCCCAGCGGTGAGGATGCCTTCTGAGTTGCAGTGTGCTCAGAGAGCCGGGTGTGCTAATGTGTATTTACCACAATGGGGGAGGGAAAAGCCAGGTTGGCAGGGGAGTCGGCTTCCTGCTTGTCAGATGAGCTGACAGGACTCCCTCATCATCCCCTGCTTGTCCTGCAGGCCCTGGGCAGTGTGTGAGGGATAAGGGCTATTTACCCCCACAGCATGGGCCCACAGAGAAGCCGAGTGTGGTGTGGCTGCAAGTAACCTGGAGGGGATTAGCTCAGGAGAACCAAGGTTCTGCCCTCTCCTCCTCTTTTCCTCCCTCCCTCCCTCCTTCCCTCCCTTTCCCTTTTGAGTTCTTTGGTTCTTAAACTCCTGGGTGTTATTTTTTGTTCCTAGCACCTTCGGGGAGCTAAAGACAGTCCGTCTGCCAAAGAAGATGACGGGGACGGGCCCCCACCGAGGGTTTGGCTTTGTGGATTTCTTAACCAAACAAGATGCCAAGGTGAGATCATGGCGCCATGCCCCTCCTCCCCATCCCTCCATTTTTTTTTCATTTAAAGGGGTTTTATTATGCTCTAAGGGATGCTGTTCACATGAGTCATTTGAAAAAAAGCATGGTCTCCCCGTAGACAAGGTAGGGTCCCAACCACACTTTGACTTTTTATATTTCCTAGAACGTTGGGATTAATTTCCACAAAAGCTATAGATGGGAAGGCAGTCTCCTATTTTACATATGAGGACCAAGACAAAGACATCCTGGCATGAGTGGCTTTTCCAGGCCACCCAAGTAATTGGTGGAGATGGTATTAGAAACCAAGACTTCCAGCCAATCTGTTTGGCAACATTCCCCATTGTAGTTAGGTTGGCATATCTGATATTATCTCTGCTTCCTAGGATTATTGAGGTCTTCTGTGCTCTGTAGAAAAATTTTGAGGCTCCTTCTGGCCTAAGGCAGCACATTCTACTGTAGAACAGTTCTAGAGGGCCTTCCTACTCTCGATCTCTGATCCTCATTGTTAGGACGTTTCTCCCAATGCCAATCATAAGTATGCTTCCTGGCAACGTCTGCCCTACTGCTCCGACTTCTTTCCTCTGAGGCTGAGTGGGATTGAGTCAGACTAAAGTTGGCCAGCCCTTTAGGAGAGGCCGTTTCTGAACTAACATCCTTTCCTTTGCTGACCTCTGTGAATCACACAATGCTAGTGTATCTAGCAAAGCAGGGCTCCAGGAGCCCAAGCTAGCGCTTTGAGCCCAGATGCATGGCGCGCGCGTGCCTGCACACACCCACTGCAAGTGTCTGTGTCCGTGTGCCTTTGAGAACATCAACTCTCAGGAGCCCCTGGAGAGCCAGAGCTGCTGCCCCCTTTTTCGCCTTAGAATGAGCCAGTCTGCTTGATTCCTGTTTGGCTTCATCAGCCGCAGCTTCTTCCTTGCCATGGGTAGCAGATGAACATCTGGCTCAGCAGCGGCTTTTGGGGGCGAACAGCTGTCTGAGCTGCTGCATAGATTTCCATTGGTTGGAAAAGGAGCCGAGTGTTTACTGACCACTCCCCGCCAACACGTTGCGCCCTGGCTCAGGGTTCCATAAGGACTGAGGAGGCAGTGGGATGTGGGAAGGCCCAGCTTCTCAGCCAAGATCTGCCACCGACAAGGAGTATGACCTTGGGCAAGCTGCCTCCCTTCTCTGGGCATCGGTGCCCTCCACAGTGAAAGGATGAAGGGTTAGGAGTTGATGATCTCCGAGTCCTCTCCGAGGTCTGACATTCTGCTCTGCAAAGGTCCCTCCTAGCGGTTCTATTTTCTGATTCAAGGTCTCTTCCAGCTGTGACATTCTGTGTGCCAAGGTCCCTTCTTCGTTCTCATGGTCTATTCTTCAAGGTCCCTCCCAGGCCTGGCATTCTGCGATTCTAAAAAAGACATTCTCTTTTCTCTCTGAGAGGTGACTCAGCAGCCCTCTGGCAATAGGGGCTCCCGAGAGCTGGCCCCTCCCTCCTGGCCCATCTCGGGGAAGGAGGAGGAGGTAGCTCCGGGACCCATCTGCCTCCTTTGTAGGCTGGCCATAAGACCTGGCAGAGACGTCAGCATGGAACTCTCAGCAAGCCTCTCCAATAGCCTTTGTCATCCTCACTTGTGGCTCAGCAACTGGAATTCAAGGGCTCGTTCCGTTGACATTTTCCCAATGTTCGTCCGGACATCTGCTTCTGTTCCATCTTGTCATGAGACCTTCCCTTGGCCCCCACTAATGGCAGTGAGCATCTGGAAGGTCTTTCTGCAGGACAACCACTCCATGGGCCAACCATGGCCAGTGAGGCCCAAGGCAGGGTCACTTTCTGGCTTGTTTGCCCTGCTCCAGAGGTTGTTCAAATGCCCCCTCAGCCACTCATTAATTATACAAGACTATTAGGTAGTTTTTCCATCTTTATTTCCCCATTACCTTGCACGCAGTAGGTGTACCTACAACAAATGCGCGTTGAATTAGATCACAGAATGACAGAGTTGGGAGAGACCTCAGTGAGCATCAAGGATGGCTCATCCCCTTGTGCACTTGCAGTCTTGTTTGAAGAAGCAGCACCCACCTCCCCTACACAAAAGCTCTTCAAATAGTGCTTGAACATCCCCACTGAACCTTCTTCCCCGCCACATTCGTTCAGGAGATCCTCGTGTGGTGTGGATTCTCACTGGCCTCCGTGGCTTCTCCCGGACACCTCCAGACAGCCTCTCAATTCAACAAATACCTATTAAGTGCATGCGTGAGGCACAGGGCTAAGGGTGAGGGGTACCCAGAAGCAACAAAAACAAGTCCCCGCCCCCATGGATCTCACACTCTACCCAAAGGATGTGTCTCAAATAGAAGAAAAAATTAAATGAATTCAAGGAGGGATAGCAAAATAAATTGAGGAAGGATCTGAAAAGGCCTCCTTCAGTATAGAGCGTGAGAGCTGAGCCTTGAAAGAAAGCCATGGTGCTAGGAGGTGGGAGATGAAATGCCAAGTTTGGAGGCAGGTCAACAGGTAGACTTGATTAGGCTGCAGTGTAGAGTGTATAGACACAGAGTCACGTGAAATGAAGCTGGAAACAAGCTAGAGCCGAACCATGAAGGCTCAAAGTGGGGCCAATCTAAGGAGATGGTATTTCCTCCTAGACGCAGCAGGCAGCAGAGGAATGAGATGATCTGGTCCAGGCCTTGGGGAAATGATTTTTGTCACTGTGTGGAAGAGGAATTGGAGAAGAAAAGACTGATAGCTGGGGAGAACAGTTACGATGCTGTTGAAATTGTCCAAGGGAGAGAGTCCTTCCTAAAAATGAGCAGCTCAGAGCTGATCGTAGAATTACTCTGCGGTCGGGGCAGAGCAGGGTTGTATGGTTGCCCTCTTTATTCCTGAATCATCCAGTGCCTGTCCTTGCTTGGGAGAAGGGACAGGGAAGACATATCCATTTAACTAACTACTTACTACTGAGTCGGTAAGTCTTTGGGGGAACTGCTTGCTTTTCAAGTGAGAAGGCTGAAGGAAACTACCCCTAAAGACGCCTCAAACCATTTTTAAGGGGGAAAAGACTTGTTGACTACTCCGCTTAGTGTCTCTAGCTCCCCATTTTTCCAAAGCTTAACTAAGTGTCTGAATTGAAATGTCACTTCTGATCTTTGTAGGAGAAGTGGGGTCTCAATCGGAAAAAGTCAGGGGAGCCTTTCCTAGCTTCCATTAAGGGATCTCAGGGAATTTCCATAGTGTCCAGGTCCTTTATTCTCATTCAGAAACAATCCTACGAACATTATTTCTGAGGCCAGTGTTCTGCCGTCACAAAGATTTACTCTGCATTTGTTTTATGGGTTGTGGCCGCCCACCTGGCCCCGTCCATTCCTCCCCACCCGTGTCTCTGGGTGCCACAGGGAACAAAAGCAGTTGGAGTGGGGATCGCAGTCCCGTCTGTACCCCTGGGGGAGAGGGTCACCGCGCGCCCGCTCTCAGCATTCGACAGACGTGGCGTCTCCTCGCATGCCATCACGGCAGCATCTCTTCACTCTAGGGCCAGATCTGATTGCATTGGGATTGGGCTCCTTTATCCAGCGTGCCTGAACAAGCTGGTCTTCCACAGAGTGAGGACCCACGGTGAGTGCCTCACTCCTGGAAAGATCCGTTTGCTCTTTTTCCTCCTCCGTTGCTTTTTCCCTCTCCTTCTCTGAGTCTGTCTGAAGAACTTGATTGTCTTCTGAGTGGAACATTCACCGCTCTCCCGTGACCCATAGAAAAGCGCACACCGCATATTGGCGAATAGAACTCTGAATATTGTAAATAGCTAGTTAGCTCTAGGGCCGGAGTGGCTTTGAAGAGGAAGCGTTAGACTGCGGAGACATTGGGCTAGGAAGCAACAAAGCGCTTTTTGTGTCAGCAGAAGGAATTCCAGAGACACCCCCTCTCTGCCAGAGAACTCCAGAAATCATCACATCCCCTAGGCAGTTGTCCTAAGCTGCTCTGGAAAGTGACTCCCTGGCCCGTTCTTCTTGTACAGATGGTATTTGGGGTCAAGGAGTTGGCCTAAACCAGGACCATGGGAAATTCTTCTTTGTAACTGGTTTGCATCCCCCTCCAGCGGCCTGCTTTTCTGTCCTCTCCAAAGGGACTCTCTTGGTTACCGTCTTCTGCATCAGTCGATGATCAACAAGCATTTATTGAGTAAACCTACTGTGTTCCAGCCACATCGAGGGTCGGCGAATACGGTGGCTCTGGGTCCCCCAGCGGAGCTAAGTAGTGGGCCAGAAGAGCACTATGAGGGCTAAGACGTAGTTTGGAGAAGAGAAAGAAATGGGGTGCATGAGAAGAGGGAGCTTAGGGGTTTCTTTGAGGTGACGTAGGCCAGAGATCACATGGGCTGAATACGTCACGAGGCCAGAATTCAAACCCAGATCCTTTGTCCGACTCCAGATCCAGAGCTCTTTCCAGCAGACTGTGATGCCCCAGGGTAACATCTGAAAAGAGCCTCAGGGATCGTCAGGGCCAGCCTCCCTCGCTTTGCACTGAACTGAAGGCTAGAGAAGAGGTCAGAGTCACACCATGCATGAAGGGCCTGACTTGCAGCCCAGCGCAGCTCTTGCACCGTCGCCCGCTCCTCCCTTCTCTCTAGAGAGCTGGCGAGGCAGCCCCGGCATCTGAAGGTAACCCCTGTCATCGGGGCAGTGCTCTGAGGCCTTGCCAAGCGATTGCATGGACAGGTGCATGTCTGTGCATCTGGATTTGACTGTCGATATGTGTATATCATCTCATCTGACCTGAGCCATCATCTTGAGTTCTGTGGGTGTTACTGTGCCCATTTTACAGATGAGAAAACTGAGACTTGGGTGAAGTGGTTGTCTCGGGGGTCTGAAGTCTCCCTCGAGTCCAGATCCAGCATTCTTCCCAGTATATCAGGAAGCCTCTCACGTCGTTACCATTCACGTGGTGCAGCAAGTCCGCAAACTACCCCGCATTGCTCTAAATCCCCTCCAAGTGGCACCTCATCAGCTGGTGTCCCCACCCTCCAGGCAGTGGCTCCTAGTTCTTTTACCTTTGTTAAGAATTTGGACAAGTCGCTGAGCCTCCGGGCCTCACTTTCCTTATCTGTAAAATGGAGGGGCTGACCATTTAAGGTCCCTCAAATCTTTGAGTCCACGAGTAGAGAGTTTTGAAGCCAGACGTGATCTCAGAGGCCGTCTCGTCCAGCCACCTCATTTTGCACATCAGGAAACTGAGGCCAGGACTTGCCCAGGAGCACACAGATGATTAGTGACTCTTCTTTTTCTGTCCTTTTACTTTCTGTGATGGCCTTTGGAAGCCTTCTCCAGTCAAGGCTTCCAGTGTTCCCTCCCCACAGAAAGCCAGCATCAGATTCTGTCACAGACCTGATCAGCCCTGGCTGTGGTGGGAGGATGCAGAGTAACCAGGCAACTGCTTATAAGAGCAACCATCACTGATGCTCAAAACAAGCTACTCTCCTTCCTCAGAGTATCTTGTACTTACTTATCTTTATAAATGTTGTATCCCCAGCACTTAGCGAAGAAAGGCAGAGAGGGAAAGAGGGAGATAGGGAAGGAAGAAAGGAATGGAGGGTGGGAGAGAAGGGGAGGAAAGAAAGGAGAAAGGAAGTAAGTAAGGAAGGAGGGAGGAAAAGAAGGAAGGAATGGAGAGAGGGAAGGAAGAAAGGAGAGAAAGAAGGCAAAAGCAAATAAGGAAGGGAGGGAGGGAGGAAGGAAGGAGGGCAGGGAGGGAGGGAGAGAGGGAAGAAAGAGAAAGGAGAGAAAGAAGGAGAGAGGAAAAAGGGAGGGAGGGAACAAGAGAGGGAGGAAGGAAGGAAAGAAGGGAGAGAAGGGAGAGAGGAAGGAAAGAAGAATAGGAGAGACAGAGAGATAGATGATATAGTTTGGCAGGGTCACCCAGGTAATAATAAGTGGCGCGACCAGGATTTAAATCCAGATCCTTCAGCTCCAAATCCATATAATGGCTCTTTCCATTCTACCAAGGTAATCATGCTATCAAGTGGTATAATGCTGTAGGTTTGCTCATAGCTTCTCCCTTCCAAATCTCTCAGCACCTTTTCATAATTCACAAAGACAGAAGTGAAATCTTCTGACCCTTGTGGAGCCCATCTCTTCGTTCTCGGTGCAGTGCAGAGTGGGGAAAGCTGGATTTGGCATCCAGGGCTCAAACCCTGGCTCTTGCTGCTCACTCTCTGTCTGTGGCCTTAAGCAAACCACCTCTTCTTGGGTCTCAGTTTCATCACCAGTAAAATGGGAAGGTTGGACTAGCTCTTCTGGATCCTTGGGAACATGCCCTCTCCCGCTGCAGATTGTAGCTCTTCCATGCTTTCACAGACCTGTTCTTCCCCTGCCAGTCTCTGGTAATGAGCCTATTGGAATTTAACTGGGCTGCTCCATTTGGCAGGCATACATTGGGCCAGTGCTCAAAGCCCTTCCAGCTAGAGAAGCCCCGCTCCAGACTTTGTGCTCTGCCGGTGTAGCCTTTAAGAGCCCTTGGTCACCTCCATGTCATGATGGGAAGCATTGAAGATGAACGCCAGTTGAGGGAGGAATGGGCCTAATGTCTCTGGGTTCTAAACAGACATCAGATCAAACAGCCCCGCCCCCCCTACAGAAAAGGTTAGGCTAGAAAAACTTCAGAGGGAGGCTGAGTGGCTAGCTCCCAACCGGGAATGCCAGCCCCCAGTGAAATCTACCGTTCCTATCCTGCACAGGAGAGTGGGTGATGGTGGGGAGATAGCCTTCCTTCCCCCCAGGATACCTGGCTAAATCATCTGATTGTTTCTGCCATCACCACTTTCCACTGGGCTGCACCCAGAGTAGAAGACAGAGGCGGCCGTGTACCCCAGCCAGCCAGGCTTTCTCCTCAGGTGAGAGGGGATTCAGGAGCTGGGTGGGTCAGTCTGCTGGCTTAGCCACCCAGTTTAGAAGCTGGCCTCACCCCTTTGGCCAGAGAGGCATGGGCAGTGAAAGAGGAAAGGACCGTGTGGATGGGAAAGAATGTGGAGGAAGGTACCGACCCCCGGAGCATGGAGGAAAGAATAGTAATTCTCCCTTGTGTGCGCCTTTCCTTTTTTTTTCGGAGTCTTCGTTCCTTTGTACTTTTGCAGTTACAGCTGTTTTTATTTGCCTCGGCTGCTGTGGTTTTAAAGGCCTATTTTCACATGGAATGTTATCCAATTAGTAGAGCAATGTGTTGGCTTAAATAAACACTCGGGAGGGAGTCGGCAGTAGGGAGACGGGACGGCTGTTTGCATTGGCAGGAAGAGCTATTCTGACTGTGGTAAACAACTGCAGCTTTAATTGCAGGGTCTCGATGGTTAATTTATACTTCCTCATTTCTCACTTTTCTGCAATGCGATGGAGCAGGCAACTCGGGCTGGACGTTGTGTCCCAACATCCCAGCCAGCCTCTGATGGTGGTGTTTTTTGTGTGTGTGTGTGTGTGTGTGTTTTGACCAGTCCAATCCCCCACATGTACTCTAAGTACCTACTATGTGCCAGACACCGTGCTAGATGAACACCAATCCCTGTCCTCAAGGAGCTTTCTGGGGTCTGAAGGCAAGGACAGATCTGCCAGTAGCATTGTCAGAATGTTTTTAGATCTCTGACCCTGTTTATAATTCAGTAATTCAAGGACTTAGCTATTTCATTAATACTTGTGTGTATGTGTGTGTGAATAGCTATAGAGTGTAAACTCCCCAAGGGCAGGAATGGTGCCTTTTACACTAGTTGTGAGAACATGGGGAGTTGATGGCTTTGCCTAGAGAACAGAGGGCTAGGCTCAGGAAAACCCTTGCTAGAGCAAGCATTTCTGTGTGCAGAGCCTTGTATGGGGCATTATGGAGAAGCACACCCAATCAGCCTGCCCTCGGGAAACTTACCCATGAGTTAGAAATCACTGAAAATCTTTGTGTCCCAAAGGCCTAGAAGAAACCGGCTGTTGTGTCTCTCTCATCATAAATAACTGACAACAAGGAAGAATAACTAACAAGTGCCAAATTTGGGTTCTGTTCACACTTTTTAATTAACACCATTTGTGTACGTGAGTAAACGAAAATGGATGTGAATGTCTGGTCTTGCATTTCATAGCAGGGACTCAGGTTCAGCCAAGTCCTTTATAGACTGTGACCTGTCACCAAATCCTAAGCTTTAAAACACATAAGTTTAAGGCACAAAACAGTACAGATGTGGGCAAAATCTGCATTCATTGATGACTGACGTCCTCTCTGCCCATTTCCTGTCCGGATGTTAGCTGCCCTATCTCCAGAGCAAGAAGCAAGAAGGCTAAATTGTAAGAGCAGGGATTTAGTTGGTGTCTCTGTTCCTCGAAGGTCAACCAGAAGAGATGTCCATGGGGAGCTGAAGGGTCTTGGGTGAGGAGCGATCTCTCCCTCTACTTGAGAACTCCCTGTTACCATCACTGTATTTACTGCTTGGTGTTGCTGGAGGTACTTGTGAGTGGTGTTGATCTTGGAGTCAAAGGCCTGGATTCAGATGCCACTCATGACATTCGCTCCCGAGAGACCATGGCAAATCACCTAACCCTCTCTGATCCTCTGGCACCTCGTAAAGACTTGGCTCCTCAGTTACAGATGGATCATGGTCCACCCTGAAAGAGAACATCACCAGAAAAATCACACATCCTCGACTTGTGATCAGCTGTACTTGTATCTCCCCAACTAGAGGCAAGGGATGCCCCTTAGGCCTCTGTAGAGCCCTGCTCTGTGCCTTATACCTAGGGAATGCTCAGTAAAAACTGATTGATGGTTAATCACTGGTTAATAATGTTTAACTCCTAGCCAGAGAGCATCAGGGTCAGTACCATGACCTAATAGCTGGGCCAAAGCAGTAGACCCAGAAGACCTGGGTTCAAATCCTGGCTCTGCCAGTAGCTCTGTGACATTTGGCAAGTCATATCCTCTCTCTGGGCCTGTTTCCACATTGGTCAAATGAAGGGACTTGGGTTCAACCAAAACCTATCCATAAAATGAGTGTATGCTCTCCTGAGTACATTTGTACCAAGAAGATCCTCAGAGGGATCTGCCTCTTGCCACGGCATCGGCAGCAATGCCAGTGGAATATAAGCTTCTTGAGGACGGGGACTTCTGTTTCTGCTGCTGCCATTTCTTTTTTTTTTTTATTTCTAGTTGCTAGCATAGGACCCCAGCACATAGAAGGCACTTAATTAATGAGGCAGGCAGGACCTTGGCATCACATCCCCAGCCCCATCTTCCAGTAAAAGCCCCTACACTGGTCCAGGCCAGTTTAGCTTCACCTCTGTCCTGACCACCACAGCCTTATTGACCAAGGAGAGCTGGAACTGCAGCTTGCTGGGAGATGAGCCTCAGATGGGGTGTGCTGGGAGTCAGACTCATTCAGAGAGAAGAACAGTGCTGATATGCCCTGGCCAGGATACCAGAAGCGCCTCTGTTCACTATTAGAAAGGTCTGGGATCTGACCATGGTTCTGCATCACAGAATTCTTGGCTGGCCACAGCAAGGGCTGTCTCAAGGACAGTGATGCTACAGATCCCTTGAGGGGAGGCAGGAGTCAGCAGGAAATCTGGTACTTCTTCCAGGGAGCTTTCTAGCTTTCTGGGAGACTCAGCTGCCTCATCATCATCACTCTTAAGATCGTTGTCTTAGAGCTAGAAAGGACCTTGGAGGTCATCTAGGTGAAAACTGAGCCCCAGAAACTCGTTTAGCAACCTATTCTCTTTCCTGTCCAATCCAGCATTACTTAGCACCTACTGTATACAAGATACACAGTGCTAGACACTAGAAGAGATGCACAGTTTAGATGAGGGATCTCCTGCCTTAGCAGAGCTTATAGTCTTATGGGCAAACGACTAAAAAAACAGAGTAGTACATGATGAGGCCATCAGAAAACTGAAAACCAGATTTCCACACGAGGTCCAAAGGGAAAAGGCAGGATCAACTCATTAGAGGCAGTGGTCAGGGTAAGCTTCCTGGAGAAGGTGGCATTAAGGAGAGGAAGGGGAAGGGATTCTAGGAGATAGAGTCAGCAAAGGCACAGAGGAGCATGAGAGTTTGGGGAGAAAGGGATAGGAGAGCAGAACATTACCTAATTATCTAAAACGTGAAGGTGAGAGTAATATGAGACAAACCAAGAAAGAAGGAAAGAAAGAAGTATTTATTAAGCACCTTCTGTGTGCCAAGTACTGTGTAAGTGCTTTACAGATATCTCATCTCATCCTCACAACAACCCTGAGAGGTAGGTACTATTATTATGTCCATTTTACAGATGAGGAAACTGAGGCAAACAGGTTACATAGTAATAATGATAATAGCCAACATTTACATAGCGCTTATGTACCAAGCACTGTGTTAAGGGCTTTACAATTTTTATTTCATTTGATTCTCACAAAAACCCTGGCATGTAAGTATTCTTATTGTCCCCGTTTTATAGATTAGTAAACTGAGGCAAACAGATTAAGTGACTTGCCCAGAGTCACACAGCTAGTTAGTATCCGAGGCTGGATTTGAACTCAGGTCTGCCTGACTCCAGGCCCAGGGCTCTGTGCACTATGGCACCACCTCTAGCGTAGAGAAGTTCCATATTATAGTGGGCCTTGAGTGCCAGGCAGAGGAGTTCCTACTTTACTCAATAGATTTTTTTGATAGTTGGAGTGACATGAGCTAATCTCCATGTAAGAAAGATTATTTTGGCAACTCAAAAAGGTGAATGGAAGGGGAGGACGGACAGCCTGTTAGAAGATCTCTGTCTCAGTGGTCTAGGAAGGTGGTAATGAAGTGCTCGATGAGGGTTAGAGAGATGGCATCATAAGGACTTGGAAGCAGATCAATTGTTAGAGGTGAAGAAGAGAGCAGAACGTCAGGGAGATGATCCAGGCTTCCACAGAGGAGATGGTATAACCCTACGCCAGGTGAGAGGTGGCATGTGACGGTACTCCTGGCAGGAGATGGCGTGTAACAGTGCTCCAGACAGGCAGATGGAAAGAGGTAAAGGTTGAGGAGGAAACATGGCAGCCAAGCCTTCTCACCTTCCCTCTTGGTCATCTCCAAATCCTAGAACGTGGGAGCTGGAAGAGGTATTAGAAAGCATATCAACCAAATCCCTCCATTTGAGATGAAGACCAGGAAAGTGGAGTGACTTACCTAGCATCATACAGCCAGTTAGTGGCAGAGCCAGCAATGAAGCCCCAATGTTCGGTCACCTATGCCCAGCCCTCTACTCTTTGGAGTAAGGCAGAAGAAGAAAAAAGTGCCCTTGGGTTTCTTGGGATTGTGCAGATTTTCTTCCCCTGGGACAATCCCACCTAGAGATTCTTGTTATATGAAAGGCATCAGTAAAACGGGTGGGGGGTTGTGGACTAGGTAGTCTCTTAAGGTCCCTTCCAGCCCTGCCTAAGCCTGTGACCTATGCAGGCTCTTTAAAGCAAAATGCCCAGCTCCTGGGCTCATGTCTTGCCCAAGGCCTCAAATGGCATTTGTTTCTAGGCAAGGGAGGCCAATCCCAGGGGAGAGCTGCCAAAGGTCAGAGCCAGAGCTGGGTTGGCAGGGCTCCTGTGCCTTCCTTCCACTGAGAAATGGTCTCAGAGGGACAGTCACTTTGCAGCCTCAGGCTAGTCTGACTTTTTACTGGATCCCCTTCCCCCCAAACCAAAGGGCAAAGTGGAATTCCGGAGCCAGCATGGAAAAGGGCTGATCCCAGGAGTTCCTCAGAATAGGACAATAAAGAGGGCTCAAATCCAGGTGCAGGTGACAGTCAGAAACGAGGCTGTGAGGAGGGCCAGGGAGGCAAGTGTTGGCCTCTCTGAGCTCTCTGCCCTTCAAACCTTGCACAGAGCCAAGGCAAAAGGCCTCCCTAAGCTGAACGAGGGCCCACAGTCCAACTGAGGGATGGATCAAGGAGACAGACCAACACTTTGTCAGAGAATGTTAGAGCTGGAGGGAGAGCCTTCAAGATCATCTAATCCAGTTGCCCAGTGTACATAAAGACACTGATACCCAGACAGGAGGGATGAACCAGCCAGCCTCGTGCAGCATAACTTTTTGGAATCTAGGGCCTTATTTTCTCCGCAGATGGCAATAACCCCTTCTGGCTGAGCTAGACCCAAGGCTCTATATTCCTCAGGCTTGCACTTATCCAGAGAATAGGCTGGCTTGTTTCTCCTGAGGCACTGGGGCTTAGTGGGTAGAGGGCCGACTCTGGGGTCCATCCTCTAATACATAGCATCTGGGTGACCTTGGGTAGGTTATTTAAACTCTCTGAGACCTTAAGGTGAAGAATAGTGACTGGCCTGCACCAGTGGAGGGGGTTTCCACGCTAGAAGTTCTCAAATAAGAGAATATGTTGTTGAGTCGTTTTAGTCATGTCTGACTCTTTGTGACCCCATTTGGGGTTTTCTTGCCAGAGATACTGAAGTGGTTTGTCCTTTCCTGCTCCAGTTCATTTTACAGATTAGGAAACTGAGGCAACCAGGGTTAAGTGACTTGCCCAGGGTCACACAGCTACTGTTTGCAACCAGATATGAACTCTCCAAGATGAGTCTTCCTGACTCCAGACCTGTCAGTCTATCCACTGCTCCACCTAGACTATAGCTACATTTTGAAGTGCTTTGCAAGCCTTAAGACTCTTTATCAAAGTCACTTGTAAAGCTGATGATCGCAAGTAAGAGACAAAGATGTTCTCATATTGCTCCATGTGGGTGGGCACCAGGACACCGAAGTCGGCCTGTATCTTGAGCCCTCTTTTCCATTCCTGAGACTCTTTGAGAGGAGCAGCTAGCAGGCTGAAGGCAGGCAGGATCTCAGCTCCGGAGCTGGCATCGACCTTAGGGGACATCCAACCCACACCCCTGTTTTACAGTTGAGGACACTGAGGCCCAGAGGGGTTAGAGATGGTCAGGAAATCCAAGACTTGAACCCAGGTCCTTTGCACCACCAGATTTCACACCCACCGTTCTTTGATGTTCGGTCCTTTCTTAGGCCTTGTTACTTTCAGAGACAAATTAGAAAATACAAAATATATTCCGTCTATTCTTGGAGTGGGGAGTAGGAGCCTCTCGAGGGCCGTAGAAAGGAGGATTGTTACTATCTCCACTTATGGATCCAGTGAAGGGACTCACCCTGTCAGTGGCTGTTAAGCATCAACTAAGATTTGAAGCCTGGTCTTTCCTGATTGTTCTTTCCTCTAGTAAACCTGCAAACCTGGAACCCCTTAAAACAGGATGCTTATGTGTAGGGCCTTCAAAGTTTAGAGCCCTTAACCCTTCCTGCTTCTAAACCTCAGGGTCCTTAAGCGCCAGCTACGTCCAAGGTGTTATGCTGAGCCCTGCCCTGGAGATACAAAGACGGGTTTTGAAAAACAACCCCTACTCTCAAGGGGCTTGGGCCTAGCACTGGATTTGCAGTGCCAGCCCATGGTTCAGTCCTGGTCATGCATGCGACCTCCTTGGACGGGGCTCTTCATCTGCCTGGGCCGAGCTCGACAAGACGCTCTCCAAGGTCCTTTCCTGTCTAAAGGCCGAAGTGCCAGGGTTATCAGGAAAACGAAAGCCATTGAGTCTTCCTGGTCAAATAGTTGTTATACCGTCCCCATGGGTAATTCTCCCTGCAGAATCATGCAGTCACCAAACCTGAGAGTGGGAAGACACCTCAGCAGCCCTCCTGTGACTTCTCTGGCTGGTGACCACCCAACCTTTGCCTGAAGACCTCCAGTGGGGGAGAAGCCACTGCTTCCCGAGTCACACAAGCTGGCTCGCTGCTGTTACTCATAGTAACTCTCTCTCATTGTTAGGAAGGTTTTCGCAGCATCAAGGCTAAATCTGCTTCTTCTCACTACTCGTCCATGGCAGGCCAACAGAAAAAGCCTAGTCCCTAACAAATACAAGCCACATCGAAATAGGGGATTGAGTAGGAGGAGGGAGTAGGCTCGTGAAAACGAGGCAGGAATGCATAGGGGATAATGTGTTCACGTTGTTTTGGGAGAAGAGAACAGACCTTGTGTACATAGCCCTGAGTCAGAGCTCGGTTCAATGCAGAGAGCTCATGGATTGAAGCAGGATCCCCCAAGAACCCTTGTGCCCACTCCACAAGAAACGACTTGGTGTCTTTGAGGATTTATTGCCTCTTGGCTTTCCCATCGCCATCACACACTGGAAATTGAAGCTCCTTGGGGTCCCCAGGAGGATAGGGAGCCGGCGACGCCAGGCTACCGATCAGTTTCTCTTCCCCATCTTGGAACCCAAGCTCCCTCGATCGAGCCATTCTCCCGCCGCGACAGCTGAGAGCGAGTGTGTTTTAAAGCTCAGAATGGGCCATTTCGGTTTCAAGTCCAGATGCGTTTTTATGTCCGCCTGGAAAAAATGTGGAGGCTCTGCTGGCAGCCAGAAGAGTTTTTAAAATTTAAAAAAAAAAAGTTTGCTGCACCTGGCCCTTCTAGAAATGAACAGGGAAGAAAGTGTTGCCTCAACACAGCTATCTGACTAGTTTTTAAAAGGAACAGGCCTGCCCAATGCCTTCTCCCTGTTGCCTCCCAGGCTTCCTCCAAGGAGCACTGTGGGATAGTGGAAAGAGCCCCAAATGCTCAGTCAAAAAGGGAGACCTGGGCTCCAGTCTCACATCCAGTACTGATCAGTTGTCTGACTCAGTAACAGTCTCTTTATCAATCTATCAACAGAGATTTATGCTCCTACTAGGTGGCCTAGTGGTTAGAGGCTGGCATCAGGAAGACCCAAGTTGAATCTTGCCTTAGACATTTATTATGACCCCGGGCAGGTCATTCTACCTCTGTTTCCTCATTTGTAAAGTGGTGATTGTAACAGTACCTGCCTCACAAGGTTATTGTGAGGAACAAATGAGATCAGATGTGTAAAGCGCTTAGCACAGTGCCTGGCATGTAGTAGATGCCAACCCTCCCTTTAATAATCAGTTCTATAATTGCACCCAAAATCAAAGTCAAGCTCACCGGGCTTCTCATTTGTGGACTTCATTCTCTTCCCTTTTTAGAAAACTGGGACAGTATTTGTCCTCATTTGCCAGCCCTGCACTGTCTCTCCTGTTTGCCATGATTTTAAAAATATCACTAAAAGTGGTTCAGTAATTATATCTGCCATAGTCCCCCACCCCCAGTATTGGAAGATGCAGTTCATCTGGGTGACTTGAATATATCGAAGGTACCTAAGTAGCCTCTTGCTATCTCCTTTCTGAGCTGGGGGTTACTAGATCCCTATGGGCCATTTTTAATCTGTTCTTTCTAGCTGAAAAGTCCTTCTCACAAATGTTCTAACCAAATAAAAATAAAAATTAATCATCTCTGCCTTCTCTGTTACCAGCTATGTCTTCTTACCAACCCTAAGTGGTGACTGTATCACTTCTGGATCCTTCT
Source organism: Phalanger gymnotis (assembly GCA_028646595.1). Lineage (NCBI taxonomy): Eukaryota > Metazoa > Chordata > Mammalia > Diprotodontia > Phalangeridae > Phalanger > Phalanger gymnotis. Next base: position 23,926,021 of record CM053622.1, read on the forward strand.
CTTTCTCCTATTTATAACTCTAAAAATAAGCAAAAACATTTGTTGTAGTACTTGGCTTTCCCTCACAACCTCTACCCATTCTGTAATTCACCATATCTGACACTATTTTTACAAACTCATAGCATACTTTTAGATTAATCTTCTGTTGCCTGGCTTTGCTTCCTTCTGAGTTGGTTTGTGAGTTCCCTGTGCGTCCACATCACTCTCTTCAGACAAATCATTTCTACCTCTCACCCTTACCTCTTCTCATTGTATCTGTTTTTCATTCTCTTTGCTGTTTCATCCATAGAAGTTTCCTCTGCCTCCTGGACTGATTTCCCCTATAGAATTTTAATCCATGGGAACTATATATAATCTCTCAAATCTTTTCTCTCTAAATCTAGGGAGCATGTTAGGCTAGTCTGTGCTGTCCTTCTTTTATTCCAAGCTCTTAATATAAAATAATAACTTCCCTTCAAAATTCCTTTCCTTTCTCCCCCAGGAACCAGTTTTTCCCTTTCAGGGAGAATGAAATACAAAATAAAATTCCCACCCCCGGTATTTTTTAAAGGATGATATTATCACTAAATCAACCAGGAATTTATTACCTTCTCTGTTTTTGGAAGAAAGAGAACCTCCAATCTGCCTCAGGTTAATCGAAGGTGTCCTTCCCCCCCCCCCCCACCCCATTGACTAATGCATCATGTCTTTGTACCTGAATTGTAATCGGTTTCCTGGACTCCTCATCTATTTCTTCTTTCTGTCCTGGTGGTCTATAGTATACTCTGATGGTACTGCTTCCACTTCACCATTTATCTAAATGTTTTACCTGCCCTTAGCCTCAATTCCCTTGTTTATAAGATGGTATGATAATAGTTTTACTGCTCACTTTATATAGGGTTGCTTTGTAAACCTTCAAACACTGTTGAAATGACCATTACCACTACCACTTCATACTATCTATTGGTTGCCGGGCAATAATGCACTATTAACTGACACAGATCAACAGACTGCAGTGTCCCCAGAAATCTGACTTTTAAAAGCTCCTGTGCCTCAGGCAATATGTGTTAATGGAAAGAGCTCTAGATTCAGGAGGAGAGGACCTCTGTTCAGATCCCCGCAGTTATTTACCAGCTATGGGACCGTTGGCAAGTCACTTTCCTCATCTTTAAAATAAGGTTAGACTAAGTGACTTCTGAGGTCCTCAATCTGTGATGTTATAGCCTAGTTCTGCTTCCTGCTCACTTTTTAACGTAGAATCAGTCTCTCCTCCACCTTATAACCTAGTTCTGCTTCCTCATCACTTTATAACCTAGGATAAGTCTCTTCTCTCCTCCACGCCTCAATTTCCCTACTAACTAGTGGCCACCTGGACTAGTTAGAGGGTCAATGAATGAGTGCTGCCCCTGCTTGCCAGCACTTATACCTTAAGCTAGCTCACCTCTCTTCCTGCCTGCTTGTTGGGTATCTCTATTCTTATTCACATCTCTATTCTTATTCACTGAGTTCCATCTCAGTTTCTTATAGTCCAGCTCCCTTCTTTTAATTCAACCCTGTGAACCCTCTACATAAATTTTTCATGGCCATTGTTCAACTTGGATCACCTAGGTAAAGCTGTCATTGCCAAGCTTTTTGAGGACTATAAGGAAGCTTTCACAACATCCAAAAAAAAAAAAAATAGGCTACTTACATGGTAGTAATTGTGTTATTAGTATCTGTTTATTGAGAAAATTCATTATGACAAAAACTGACTATTCAGAAACTTGGCTCTGTCTCTTCCTCGAATTATTACATACGTAATACATAATTCCCACATGTTTTGTACCTCCGACAGCATTTAAGTGCCTGGGCCTTTCTCTTTAGTTCTATCTCTGTGTCTCTAAAGCTGAGTGCCTGACAGATATGAGGCTTGGGAGTTTGGCTGCCTACAAGTGGAATGGCTAGAGTGTATAGGCTTTCCATTGCAATACTGCCTCTGACTCTTTGTTTTTTTTCCTTCTCAATTTATTTATTTATTTTTGTTTTTGACATTCACTTCCACAAGATTTTGAGTTCCAAATTTTGTCCCCATCTCTCTCCTCCCCCTATACCATGATGACGTGCATTCCAATTACCCCCTCCCCCAATCTGCTTTCCCTTCTATCACACACAACCGCCCACATACACACTTCTCTTATCTCCTTCTCCCTCTATTTTCCTGTAGGGTAAACTAGATTTCTATACCCCATTGCCTATGTATCTTATTTCCCAGTTGCATGTGAAAGACAATTTTTTAACATTCATTTTTTAAAACTTTGAGCTCCAGATGCCCTCCCTTCCTAGATTTCCATACCCAATTGAGTGTGTATGTTATTCCCTCCTTAAGCCACTTGTTCCTTCTCACCTCTCCCCTCTTTCCCTCCACTGTAAAAGCTCTTTCTTGCCTCTTTTATATTAGATAATTTACCCCATTCTACCTCTCCCTTTCTCCTTGCAGTACATTCCTCTCTCACCCTTTTATGTTTTAGATATCATCTCTTCATATTCAACTCACCCTATACCCTCTCTCTGTCTCTCTGTACATATATGTGTGTGTGTGTGTGTACGTATGTATGTATGTATGTATGTACGTATGTATGTATACTCTCCAACTACCCTAATAATGAGAATGGTCTCATGAGTTACAAATATCATCTTTCCATGTAGGAATGTAAGCAGTACAACTTTAATAAGTCTCTTGTAATTTCTCTTTCCTGTTTACCTTTTCATGCTTCTCTTGAGTCTTGTATTTGAGAGTCAGTTTTCCTATTTAGCTCTGGCTTTTCAAGAATGCATTAAATTCCTCTGCTTCATTGAATGTAAATTTTCCCCTCTTATTGATTACGCTAAGTTTTGCTAGGTAGGTGATTCTTGGTTTTAATCTTTGCTCCTTTGACATCCAGAATATCATATTCTAAGCCCTCCGATCCTTTAATGTAGAAGCTGCTAAATCTTGTTATCCAGATTGTGTTTCCACAATACCTGAATTGTTTCTTTCTGGCTGTTTGCAATATTTTCTCCTTGACTCAGGAACTCTGGAATTTGCCTATAATACTCCTGAGAATTTTCCTTTTGGGATCTCTTTCAGGAGATAATTGGTAGATTCTTTCCATTTCTCTTTTAGCCTCTGATTCTAGAATGTCAGGGAAGTTTTCCTTGATAATTTCTTGAAAGATGATATCTAGGCTCTTTTTTTGATCATGGCTTTCAGGTAGTCCAATAATTTTTAAATTCTCTCTCCTAGATCTGTTTTCCAGGTCAGTTGTTTTTCCGATGAGAAATTTCACATTGTCTTCTATTTTTTTCCTTTCTTTTGGTGACCCAGATCCAAGCATGGGCAAAGCAACAGAGTCCTGCCTCAGTGCCAGCAAAGCAATCCCTGTAATCTCCTTCTGATCAGTTGTTCCATCCCCTTACCATCTATGGGCCGAGAGCTCTGAAAGCAACCACTACCACTGCTACCCTAGAGCTGCACTGGGGCCAGAGCTGATCTGCTCTCCTCCCTCACCCAGATCCCACAGACCTTTTCCACTGACCTTCTAAGTTGTCTTTGGAATTTGTGGGTTGAGAAGTCTGGGAACCACCTCAGCTACCAGTGATTCAGTCAGCTGAGGCCTATTCCAGGTTTGCTGGTGCCCATTCTGTGTTGGTGCGGCCCACATTGGACTGCGCTCCTCTCCCAGCACAGCACAACAGACCTTTTCTGTCAACCATCCTGGGTGTCTTGGGCTGAAAATTTATTTCACCCCGTCATTTTATGGGTTCTGCTGCTCTAGAATTTGTTTAGAGTCATTTTTTATAGGTATTTGAAGGGCTTTGGGGGAGAACTCAAGCGAGTCCTTTCTTTTACTCTGCCATCTTGGCTCTGCCCCCTGCTTCTGACTCTTGCATTCTTGTGTGACCTTGTCCCCGCTTGATCTTCCTAGTCCTTGATTTCTTTTAAAATATGATTAGAATAAATGGTCCCTTCTGTCTCTACTTCTGTGATCCTAAGGGAAGTCAGGGACCAATCTGTGAACAGGTCTCTTTGCCACTCTCTGCCTCAGTTTCCCATATGAAAAGTCAGAGGCAGTAGCCCCAATTCACTCTCAATCTCCCTCGGACTTTTTAGGCTAAAATGTACTCTGAGCCCCCAAGAAAGAAAATGCTTTCTGAAAATGGCCGTATCCGTGTTAGAGGGGAACATCTAAGCACGGGTCACACTCTCTCTTGCAGCCAGAAGTCTCTAAGTTGCCCAATGCAGCCGAGGTGCCCTTCCCCAGCAGAAGAAGAGCTGAGCTAATGGGGTCACCCTCCATGGCTGGGATTTTAACATGGAAAATAAGGCGATTACTTTCGAGCAGGCACCAATTACAGGCCTGGACTGTGGATATATTGACTGGTCAATCAGTCACTTGCAGTTCTCTCTGTAGGAACATAAGCAACTAATTAAATAGATATGGCCAAGCATTCCCCAAAACCTCCTTGGAGATATGATGTCATGAGAGCAGGAACTCATGGCGGGCACTTTGCACAGCTTTCAGAGGCACTGAATGGAGGTTGAAGCAGGGTGGGAAGGGGAGGAGAGTAAGGAGATGATTTTGACCGAACTTGGAGTTTTCTCCTGTTCCCTTTTACAGAGAGCTTTCAATGCCCTGTGCCACAGTACCCATTTATACGGCAGAAGACTGGTCCTCGAGTGGGCAGACACTGAAGAGACGGTCCAAGCCTTGAGAAGGAAGACAGCTCAGCATTTTCACGGTAAGCCACTGGTGGCCCTCCTGTACTGGTGACTTACCTTCTCCTGCTGGGCCATGGCCCATCTTCTGCTCATACACTTCAGCTGGGCTGACCTGGGTTAAGAAAGAAAAATCCCCAACACTGAGAGCCACCCGGAGGTGGAGAAGACTACCTCAGGAGCTTCTCCTTCCCTGGAGGTCCTCACCCACTCTGGAGGACGTGTGTGTGTGAGAGAGAGAGAGAGAGAGAAAGAGAGAGAGAGAGAGAGAAGGCGTGTGGGTGTGCCAGGCCCAGGCACTGACCTGGGTGAGAGCTGTCCCTGGTGCTGATCTGGGTGAGTGAGTGCTGTCCCTGGTGCTGACCTGCGTGAGTGAGAGCTGGCCCTTGTGCTGACCTGGGTAAATGTGAGAGCTGGCCTTGGTCCTGCCAGGACTGCAGACTAGGCTATACTGGAGGAGCACTAGATATTCTAGACCTGGCTCTGCCCCTTACTAGCCTTCTGATTTGGACAGTTCTCTTACTTCTCTGAAATCGGGATCATAGTACTGACCTGGCCTCTCTCAAGATTTTAGCTGGGACCAGATGGCACAGTGACTACAAAAAGCAATCTACTTTGTAAACCACAAAGCGCCCTACAGACAGAAGTCTTATGAGGCAGTTCTCTATGAGGATCGAGCGCAGGAGTCAGAGAGATCTGAGTTCAAATCCTGACTCAGGCACTTACTGACTATGCAAACCTCTTTCTGCCTCAGTTTCTCTCTCCATAAAAGGGAGATGATAATAGCACTTACTTTCCAGGGTTCTTGTGAAGATCAAATGAGGTAATGATCGTAAATGTGTTTAGTACAGTGCCTGGCACACGGTGCTATATAAATGTTAGCTTAGGTGGTGGTGTTTAATGATGTTCATAATGACAGTAACAGCAATGAAAGCAAGTAAAACAGTCCCTTCCCTCAAGAAACTTCTATTCACACACATACATAGACAGCACAGCGGGCTCTCTCTGCTCTCTGTTTCATGCTGTGTGTGTGGGACTTATCTATATTGGTGCCCGAAAAGGGTGGGGCCAGAGAGGGGGAAAGTAGAGATTGTCCCATAATGATGAAATCGTAAATCTTTTGACTAGAAGTTAGGAGACGTGTATTCGAATCCTGTCTCAGGCACTCACCAACCTCATGACTTTGGGACTTCTTTGAGCCTCAATTTCCTCATCTTTAAAATAGTACTTGCATTATCCGCCTCAGTTGGGTGGCTGTGAAGAAGGAGTTGTGTTACCGTATAGGAGCTGTTATGGTTGTGATTCCACACTCCTTTTGAGTGGGCACTAAGAAGTGCTGGGAAGTCTGGGCTTTTGGAGCCCTGTGACAGGGGCATGACATTGGAGCATGAGTCACATCTGCTCTGCAGAAGAGCACTGATCCCTGAGAGATCTAGAACAAAAGAAACAAGAGTTAAAATTTAATAGATGACTTGACGGTCTCAGTACAGATGCTGGAGCTCAAAAGGAGAGCCTTCCTTTTATTGACAGCCATTGACAGGCTCAAATGCACTCGTTGGCAAATATTTGTGTAAGGGACTGTCCCTGGAGCGGAGGTGTGGGCTAGAGATCAATGCCCCTTCCCGCTTCCTCTCTTGGTGGCCCTCAACACCAACTGAGAAAAGACCCATCTAAGCAGTTCTGGCTGGGTTTGGAGAGAAGTGCCTTTCAATAAATTGAGTGCAGAAATGGAATTTTTGCCTAAACCTGGAGGAAAAACTCCTTGGTGAGCATTTCTGCAAGGCCACAGCTTCCAAGAAGCTCAGAGACAAAGGCCTGGGCTTTGAGAGCTGAACAAGCAAAGCCCATTTTTTCTTATCCAAGGTAGCCCAGATAAGTCTACTCTACCCTGGCCTTTGTTCAGACCTTTAAGTAGGCAAGAAGACCCTGGACTTGGAGTTAGCCTGGGTAAGCGGCCCAATGCTCTGAGATGAATGGGTTGGAATCAGTGACCTCTAAGGTCCCTTCTGATTCTTAATCTAAGACCTCATCACCATAAGCAGCGTGGTCTAAATGGAAAGAACGCTGGCCTTGAACCTGGAGAATCTGGGTTCAGATCTTACTCCCCTGTACCTGTGTTGGCCCTAAACAGCTAAGTTCATGACCTTGGTGTTAGTTTCCTCACCTGTAAAATGCCAGGTTCTTCCCCACCCATATGAGTCTCTGAAGGCGGTAGACTTCGGTATTAGATGTGGGCATCCCTAGCACAGAAGAGAATATCAGGGAACCATCTAAACAGGACCATGCTTTGTCACCTCAAAGATCCGAAGCCGTGTCTGAAGGGATCCCTGCCACAGGCCCTGATCCTCCAACCCTTCTGTAGTCTCCTAAGTGGTCTTCAAAGGTTGAATTAACAGAAAAATTGATCATCCCAGATGAATCACAGTCAGTCCCTGGCCCCATACTCAGTCTGGCCAGCCTGGAAGGAAGAATCTGTCTAAGTTTGTGCTCTGTTGGAAAAGCCCTCTAGAAACCAGGGTCCCGCCTCCATATCCACTGTCAGGCCCTGTCTACCATCATTCCCCAGTGCAGTCAGTCTGCCACGTGCCCATCCTTGGAGCCACTTCCTAGGGAGAAGTTTCCTAGAGTAGTGCAAGGTGTGAAGGGAAAGGAGGTGGGAGGAGAAACATGTCAGCTTCTGGTGGTGGAGACACAAGGTGAGGACAGGACTTCAGAGACTTTGAAGAGGAAGACTTCCCATTGTCCTTCTGTAGCATCTTTCCCCTATTCTCTGAGCAAAGAGCATGCGGCATCCCCAGAGAGTGGGAAGCAACCCCAGAAAGTCCCAAAGGGGTGGGGGGGGAAGCATATTGTGGTGGAGAAGACCCGGGTTTGAATCTTGTATCTGTCATTTAACAACCTAGATGACCTGGGACAGGTCAGTCACGCCACATGTCCAGGCTATGGTTACCTCATCTGAAATGTCCCTTAGAGACTACCCAGTCCAACCCCCTCCCTGATGCCTGAGGTATCAATTCCCCCCTTTACCTGTACCTGTACTAAAGCCCTACTGAGATGAGGAATTCAGTTTAAGTCAGCAAACATTTATTATGCACCAACTGTGTGCAGGGCAGTAATGCTGACTGCTGAGAATTAGGAGGCAGAGGGGAGGGGTGGACCAGACCTATGATTTCATTGATACAGAGGATGCCCTGAGAGCAAAGTTAAGTGACTTTCCCAGAGCCTCACACCCTCACAGCCTGGGATGTAAAGAAGACACAAACCCGGGCCTGCCTGACTTGGAGACCAGCTCTCAGTCCCCTGTGTCACTGGCTCATTTATGCTAATGCAAGGCTGTTCTTAGGCTCAAAAGAGCATGATGAGGTAGGCACTGTGGATAATATTAGCCCAGTTTACAGAGAAGAAAAGACGGCTTGGGGTTAGTGACTTGCCCTTGGTCACCTAGCCAGTAAGTATCTGATGGGGGATTTGAACCCATATCTTCCTGCTCCAAATCTTGCATCTCCAACCTTAGCTTGACAGGGCGACTGGACAGGGGAAGAGAAGCCCCTCATATTGGGAGAGGAACAGACCTTCACAGAGTCCCTGAACCCTCCCTGAGGTTTTTGAGGGCTGGCTTCCTGCTGTAGAGACAGATTCAAATCCTAGGGTGCTGTGGATATAGAGGCAAAAAACAAAGGGCAGACAAAAGTCTTGGCCTTATAGGAATAAAATATAAATTCTCCTCAAAGGATCCAGACAGCATGGATACTCTTAAGTAAAAACAGAGTATGCACAGATTGATGCAAAATCATTTCAAGAGGGGCCGTGTACCTTACACCTGGGCAGTGGGCCCTTGTGCAGGAGGTGGTCCCACTGAGGACCATGTGTGCAAAGACCAGGAAGTGGCAGGTTTTATTTTTGGACAGTTCCCCCAAAGGGTGGTCCTCTGTGCATGGGATGTACTCTCTTTATTTCCACAGCTTAGAATCCCTAGCTTCCTCCAAAGAACACTTCAGTGACCACCTCCCTCACAAGGCCTCTCTCCCCAGCCCAGCCCACACTTGGAGGGTAATGGCTTATCTTGAAATGGTGTTGTGTCACTCTGTGTACACTTTGTATTTACTTAACAGTCTGCTTGCTGTCTTGATCCTCTGAGCAGAAGGCTGCTCTTCCCTCATTCTCCGCTATCCTTTCCCTCATGTCGCAAACTTGCTGGCGCCTCCTAAATCCCCTGTTGTTGTTTGATTCTGTTTTTCCCCCATTGTTCTGAGTTCTCTGGGACACCAGCCTGGCAGATAGTGGAGGCAGATGTGATCAGTGCCCAGTGCCCACCCACCCTCCCTCAGCCACCAGACTTTGCCAACAAGTGCTCAGATCGAGACCCCATGTCGCCCTGGGCCTGGCTTGCCTTTCTGCCTCCTCCATCCAGTAGAAATCTTGATTCATCCCAGCCGGGGCCATAAGACTGTGACAAAGGAAGCAGAATCGACCCCATGTGGAATGTTGGCTCAGGAATGAAAAGGAAAGGGTTTTAATGACTTGCTAGGTCCTGACAATGAGCTTTCTGGTGGCATTCTGGCCTTGGAGCCGTCTTCAGGGGCTGCAGGACTCTGGGAGGAGGGGGAGCATGAGAAAACCCCAGCACCAAGCAAGAACCTTAGATTGTTTGCACGATGGAAACCTGTAGTGAGCCCTGGCAGTGAGCTAAGCACGGGCACTGTCCTCGCTCTTTGGCCTGGGGAGGGCAGGCCATCCAGGGTGTTCCAGCCACCCACAGGGCGATCAGGCAGTGCACCCTGTCTGCTGACTGCCTACTGCTCAGCAAGTGCTCCTGGCTCTCAGGCTCACCCCCAGGGTAGAAGTGGGGAAATTCCATTGCCGATGTGTCAGGGACAGCCTTTTCAAAACCAGAGCCCCTCCTTACCTTGCTATCTATCTAGTTCCCGTAGCTTCCTCCCCAGACTCTGAAAGGAGCCATTTTTCCTGCTTTCCTAGGCTACACTATGAAAGTGTCCTCCTCTTCCTCCTCCTACTCAGCCCAGTACTACTCACCTCTGAGTGATTTCATAATAGGAGTGAGGCACAGCAGACCAGACCCCCAGCTACATTGGGAGGCTAGCCTCAGTTTCTGATTATTGGGACACATGCCACACACACATGCACGCACACACACACACATGCATGCCACTCGAACACACATACACACACACACACACACACGCTGCACCCTACATCCTTGAATCCACCCTGCTATTTTCTCTGAAGCCCCACGCATTCACTGGAAGGAATCTTCCTAGATCTGAAAACCAGAGATGATGGCCTGAGGCCCAGAATACAGTAAGCACTAAATAGCTGCTTGTTGATCTGTTTGATCAAGCCTAAGAAGGCAGAGCTCCCAGGAGTGGAGGGCCTTCCTCCTAGGTGGTGAGCTTCCTCTCGCAGGATCACAGGTGCTTACCCATAAGGAACCTCAGGGGCCATCTAGTCCAGTCCTCTTTTTGTTTTGTTTTGTTTTCTGTTACAGCTAAAGAAACTCAGGGCCACATAGAGGTGGGGTGATTTGGCCAGCACCACACCACTATTTAGTTGCAGCATTGGTCAAAGAGTCATAGATTTAGAGCCAGAAGTGACTCCAGAGGCCTTAGTTTTACAGAAAAAGAAATTGAGGACCAATGAGTTAAGTGACTTGACCAAGGTCACTCAGGATGTATTGGGGAGGGTTGGGATTTGAACCCAGACATCACTTGTTGACCAATCCAGACTTCTTTCTACTACACCATGATGTCACCAAAAAATGTTCTGGCAGAGATTGGGTGGCCGCTTGTTCAGCCTTCCTGGGCTGAGCGGAAAGCTGGACTGGATTCAATTCTATTTGGCAAATATTTTTTCAGTGTCTACTGTGTGCAGAGTTGACGAGATGACTTTAAGGTCCCTTCCAATTCTGCGAGTCGGTGGGGTTTTATTGATTGATTCTTCTAATTCTGCTTCCAAAAGGTCTCCTCCTGTAGGTGAGCCAAGCCTTTAATGTTAAAATCAGGGGGCTGGGAGGAGATTTCCAGAGCTCTCTGAAGTCTGCGTGCATGTCCCATCACTTAGAAACAGAATTTGTTTTTTCTTTCTCATAAGCTGCTCTTAGATCCCAAGAAATGCAGGGACTCTGATCCTCCCCGACCTGCTAAACATGCAAGTTTCTGAACAATATCATGGGGAGGGCCGCTTGAAAGTCATCTAAAAGTTGCCCCAAAGGGGCAGCTAGATGGCACAGTGAATAGAGCACTGGCCCTGGAGTCAGGTGACCCAAGCTCAAATCCAGCCTCAGACACTTAGCACTTACTAGCTGTGTGACCTTGGGCAAGTCGCTTAATCCCAATTGCCTCTCCAAAAAAAACAGAAACAAGAGTTGCCCCAAGAGGTGCCTTTCCAGGAGCGGGTAAAGATCTAGCAGCTTCTGTACTAGGGGATTGAAGGGCTTAGAATATGCTATTCCGGAGGTCAAGGGTTGCTGGGATTAAAACCAAGAATTACCTGTCCAGCAAAACTGAGTATAATACTTCAGGGCAAAAAATGGACTTCGAGTGAAATAGAGGACTTCCAGGAGGGGGGTAGTGAGACACTAAACTGAGGGGAAAAGGGAGTCATGTGGTGCTGTAAAAAGAATGCAGCTGACCTGAGTTTGAATCCTGCCTCTGTTTCCTGAAGAAGTCCCATACCTCCACTCTATCTCATCTCTCTGAAGGCCTCAGTTTCCTAATAAGGAGGCGTTGGTCCCCTTCTAGCTAGGTGACATAGTGAGCCTGGAGTTAGGAAGACCTGAGTTCAAATCCAGCCTCAGACACTCACTCTGTGAGCCTGGGCAAGTTGCTTCACCCTGTGTGCCTCAGTCTCCTCATCTGTAAAATGAGGATAATGAGTGCATCTACCTCCCAGAGCAGTTGTGAGGATCAAACAAGAAGAGCCCAGAACATCCAAAGTGCTCCAGAAATGGGAGCTGTCATTGGTAACAATCCAGGCCAGTGGGAAGAAAGCCCCTGCTGCAGATCAGCTTCCTGCATCTTCTTCCTCTTCTGCCTCCCCCAGGGAGAATGAGATTTCTCAATTAAGCCGTGAGGAAGGAGCTGCTCCTCTTTCCCCTTGGGCAGGAGGAGGAGCTGGGAGAGTATGGAAGGAAAACAAAAAGGAAGAAAAGAAAGAAAGTGTGGAGTCCAGCCCTGGCTGTGTCCCTTTCTTCCCGAGCATGTTATAGAGCAGCAGGGTCATGGTAGCCAGAAGCTTTTAGGGCCTTGGCAGGCCCTGATCCCTGCAAGTGCAGCCCGGAGAATATAATGGGGCAGAAGAAATCCAATGGCAGAGTCCTCTGTTTTGCTGCTCTCCCCAGCCAGGGAGGCCTGAGCAAATAGGTTTTATTTGGCCACGAGCAGAACTCCACAGCTTGGAGTTTTCCCATTCGAGCCAGGGTAGACAGTTCTATACTTACTTACTTTTTACCTCCTGGGCTGAGTGCTTCCACGAGACCTGCATAATAAGTGCCTCCCAAGCCGGGCTGAGAGTTGGGTTGGGTTGGGCTGGGCTCTTATCTAGAGCCAACTCAGGGCCAGGATGTCTGAAGGCAGTTCAGTTCCTAGAACCAGAGAGACCCGGGAGGGACCTTAGAGCCATCAAGGCCACCCCGCTCCTTTTACAGATGAGGAGACTGAAGCTGAGAGGGATTGAGTAAGTGACTTGGCTATAGCCAAGTCTTGCACCCTATCCACTGCTCCACACTGCCTCCCCAGCAGGCGTTTGCTAACGACCCTGTACCAGGCCCTATAAGAGGGGCTGCAGATATAAAGAGGGAAAGCCTATTAAAGAGTAGATTTGACCAGGTCATCCCCACCCCCCAGTAAACTCCATTGGCTCCCCATCACTTCCAGAATCTAGTATAAAATTCGCTGGCATTCAGTGCCTGTACTCACACACCTTTCCAGTCTTATACCTGACACTCCATCACCCCTACATACTCTGTGTTACAGTGACACCAGCTTCCTTGCCATTCCTTGAAAAAGACCTTCCATCTCCTGAGTCTGGCAGCCGCCATTCCTGGGAGGTTCTCCCCTTCTCCGACTCCCAGCTTCCCTGACTTCTTTCAGGTCCCTGCTAACCCCGCTCCCCCTTCTACAGGAAACCTCTCCCAGCACCCTTTCATGCTGGTTTGCCCTGTCTGGATCTTGTTTGTAATCATTTGCTCCTGAGAGCAGGGTATGTCTTTTTCCTTTCTTTGCATCCCCAGCATTTAGCACAGCACCTGGCAAATAGTAGGTGCTTGGTAGATATTTGTTGACCTACTGAGGAGCCACAATAGAGACTCATTGTCGAGGGGCTCTTGCGGTCTGGTAAGCAACTTAGCCTCTCTGGGCCTCAGCACCCTCCTCTGTAAAGTGAGGAGATTGGACTGAGTCACAGTTCCCTTGCCTTTTGTGTGTCCTGATCCCCTTGGGCAGTCAGTCTGCTGGAGCCTATGGTCCCCTTCACAGAATCAGGTTTTGAAGTGCGTAAAATAAAATACACAAGATTATCAAAGAAACCACCTATATTGAAATAAATTAGCAAAACTTTAAAAACAAGAATCTGGGCCAAGAATCCCTGGACGCCACAATTTCTTAGGTTCCTTCTGGCTCTTAAGCTGTGGTTCTCAGAGCACCCAGCACCAGAGCATCCCACTTTTCCTATTCCTCCCCCCCCCCCCCCCCCCCCCCCCCCCCCCCCCCCCCCCCCCCCCCCACACACACACACACACACACACACACACACACACACACACACACACACACACACACACAATCTTTTCTTGGTCCTGATCATGAGAATGCCGTCTTTGGGCTTGAAAGTAATTGCTGAGCAAGTTCAAGCAAGTCAGTCTCAGAATTTATGATTTAAAATATCTCTTTGCTTGGACTCTTTCAAGCTGCCTAGAACCTGAAGCCTCTCTTCACCTCCCCTGCTCCCGAGCTCCTGTGTTTCATGTTCCCTCATGGTAGACCTTAGCCTTGAGCTGCAGGAACTCCAGGATTGGCCAGGGGTGAAGAGGGGCAGAAAGGAATTAGGATACCAATTGAAAATGGTTCCTAAGTTCAAACCGAGGGCCATCCTTTTTATCACTGGTATTGCTGTCTGGCCTTGAGTCATAAAACACAATAGCCTTTGAAAACAGAGGTTGAGGATCCCAGATCTGGCGGTGTAGAGGAGTGTGGTGGTTGTGAGTGAGAATAGCTGCAACAAAAAGACGTGTGAGTCGCCCAGGGAGACAGAAGACTGTCCACCAAACGCTCCATGTTCCCCACTGGAGTCCTTAGAAATGTCCAGAGAAGCTGTTCGAGGCTCCTGCCTCGGCACACTGGGTGGCCTCCCTGTGGTGAACGTGAAGAGACGACGTGGCCGAGCGTCTCACGTTCTGGGCGGGCACAGAGTGGGGGCATGCCCACATTGACCCATCACCAATCCGCTGGAACACAGGAGGTGTGGGAATACATGTCTTCCCCTGCTCAGAAGTATGTCTTCCCCAGACTTGGTGGAGGGTGCCAGGAGAGGGAGACACACTGGGCCAGATGCACAGACTCCTCTGCGCCCACGTCTACAATCTCCTCGCCAGCACAGTAGGCAAAGGCAGAGCTGGGGAAAGGAAAATTGAGAAGCTGGCTTGCTTGGGTCAAGTCAGCCCCTAGAAAGGGTGCAGATGGGCGCCAGCACGGGGTACAAAGGCACCATCAGAGACAGCCCCTTTCCCCACAGAGGTGGCCAGTATTCGTGGAAGGTGCCTGAGAGACTGGTGTGCCCAGGTACCAGTCTCAAAATCTATCTCCATCCCATCTACCCACCCCCACCCCGCTCTTTTTCCCTTCCCATCCCCCTGCCCCTCTGCCTCATTGAGTAGTGTTTGGAAATATTTCCGAGTGATTCAGTAATATCCTGCACACTCTCCCGCTCTCCCGGGAGTTTCTGTCCGTGCAGGGAAGGTACTTGCTCCCAATCCCGCTAAATTACTATTGACTTGTGTTCTCTGCGCTCCACAAACATTTCACTCAGCCATCACCGGCAGGGCCAGCAATCCCCTGCTAGGGGTAACGTGGGAAGCCAGCTGCGCGGGGCCATTTTTCCTACTCTTCCCCATCGATCAAAGAATTAAAGTGGCAGACGGAGAATTTCAGACTGACTTAGGATGGAAGGGAATGAGTTGGGATTGGAGGAAGCCTCAGGGGCCTGGAGACAGGGGGCGAGGAGGAAAAATAGGGGAAGAGTGAAACTTCCCTGTGGGGTGGGAGAGCAGGATTAGGGAGGAACTGTTTTCACTCTGAGACAGGCTAGCAAAACACTGCCTCCCCCCAGCACCAGTGGGGACACACACACACACAGTGATTTTGTGGGTAGTTTGCACCTCCAAGTCAAACCAAGTTTTGGGGGGTTTGTTTTAGACAGAGCAGGGAATGTCAGCGGTACCTTAATATCTCCAGTCGTTGGGTTTTCTTTTCTAAGAGATGCCCCAACTCCCCCACCCTTTGTTTTTCGGGTTTTTTTTTCCCTAGCAGACAAACCCTCCTTGCAGATGTTACTTGGCTTCTGCCTTCCATAGGCTTGTTTTTTCCTTCATACATCCATGTCATTTTCACCTCTATGCGCCCCTACCCCGACTTCCCATAATCATGCCCATGTTAGATCGTCTCTGACCAAAGCCAGTGCTTACAGTTTCCTGGCCCTGGAGTGAGAGGACCTGAGTTCAGATTCTGCCTCTGACACTTGTCTCCTATGTGATTTTGAGTCTTAGTTTCCTCATCTATAAAATGACTGTAATAATATTACTGACATAACAGGTTTGCTGTGAGCAGGAAGAGAGACCATGTGTCTAAAGCAGGTGAAAATCTGGAAGCCACACCCTGTAAACAGGATTATAAGGTCGCCGCTCAGAAGTCCAGTCTGGCCCTTTCATTTTGTGGCTGAGAAAATGGAACCAAGGCAGAGATTAAGTGATTTGTGTAAAGTCACTTAGCTAGTAAAGGTCAGAGGTAGGATTTGAACCCAGATCCTCTTCCTTCTAAGCCAGTGGTCTTTCCACTGACATTAAAAACTCAAGCCAATATCATATTCCCCTCTGTTCTCATCTGCAGAATGAGAGGAGATGCAACTTCTGGGACTGGGCAGTTCTCTTCTAAAACCCCGGCCCCAGGATCTGCAGGCTGGGAGCTCAAGGCCAGAGTTCAAATCCTCCCTCCGATACTAGCTCCAAGTCTTTGGGAAAGTCACTAAACTTAGTCTGCCTCAGTTACCTTATCTGAAAAATGGGGCTAGTAACAACACTCATAATACTTCAAGAGGTAGATCTGAAGAAAAGGTTTGGTAACCTGTACTATAATCAAGCCTTATCATAAGACGTGCCTGAAGATTTTTGGTTTTTTTAAGCAATGTTTTCTCTGTGCTAAGCACTTGGAATCCAAACACAGAAGCACAGGATTTAGAGTCAGTAAGACCCGGGTAGAATCCTGCCTTAGACACTCCCTGATGGTGTGGCCCAGGCCGAGTCACTTAGCCTCTCAGCTTCCGTTTCCCAGTCTGTAAAATGGGGATAGAAATGGCACCTCTTCCCCCTGCCCCGGGTTTTTTTAACAACCAAGTGAGGTAATATGTCGAATGCTTTGCACACGCTCTCGCTGCCCTGGGAGTTTCATCATCGTCATCATTTTTTTTTGTTTGTTCTATTCATTGGGAGTGAGAGTAACAAGTGTTGTTAAGTACAAGTCTCTGAGATGACGAAGGGGCTATAGGGGAGCAGATTGACACCAGCCATCCAGGATCAATGGCAAAGTGGATTTCATCGTGCTTCCAGAACTGGTGGGGAGGTTGAAAGCTAAACTGGCTTCTTGGAAAAGCTGCCAAGATCATAACCTGGGGGCGGAAGTGAAGCGTGTCTGGGGCCTGCCTGAAACAGAGGCCTAGGCAGGACAGTCACTGGCCTGGACAAGTGGCCCCAACACCAAAGGCCCAGAGGTGAAGGGGATTCAAACTTGTATGCCGAGGGGGCATCTGGGGCTGCTGGCAAATGCTGCCTCTGTTCTGAGTCCTCTGTGAAGAGGCCTAGGAGGATGAAGAGCCCTCCACATCAGAAGGGCCTCCCAGCAATTTCAAAGACAAGGAAAGAGAAACCACAAGAGGAGGGGACCCTGGGGGAATTCAGCTAGCCTAGTCTCTGTCTCTCTACATCCTAGAAAAAAGCATTCGTTGTCCTTTCTGACACAGGCTGGAGTTCTTCAACCTTCCTGGGAAGGTCATGTGGCTGAGGGGAAAGAATGCTAGCCTTGAAGTTCTGACCTGGGTTCAGATCTTGGGGGATGGGGGCAGAGTGTGGGTGAGTGTGTGTGTGTGTGTGTGTGTGTGTGTGTGTGTGTGTGTGTGTAACAGAGACAGAGAAGGAGGGAGGGAAAAAGAAAAAGGGAGAGAGAGAGAAGGGGAGGAAGAGAGAGACAGAGACTAGGAGAGAGAGTATATATGTGTTTCTGTAAGTGTGAGAGAATGAGACAACCTGACAAATGAGACAATCACTGCCCTTCTTTGGCCTCAGCTCCATTCTCTAAAATGAGAGGACTAGACCAGACAGCCTCTGAGGTCCCTCCCAGCTCTAGCTCTGGGGTCGTTTGGGCTCCAGGATCAGAGCTCTACTCACTGCCCCACTCCACCCTTCCTTGTCCCCTTTACCCTGTGTGTTCCCTAGAGTGCCTGTTTCAGGTAAGCTCCTATACTGACAGGTGAGGCATGAGCAGAGATCCCCTACTGGTCCCTTGGGTCCTCTCTCCTGATTCCCCTCCTGCTCCCACTTGCCTTTCTCGGGCCTCAGGAATGATACAGCATCGGAAGAAATCTTGCCTTCCTCCCTATGTAGCCCCCTCTTTTCCCACCTCTCCTCCACCCTGTTGTGCCCCCCCCCAATTCCTTCCTCTGCCCGCCTTCCTCCGCACACAGACAGCGGTAGTGTTGGGGACGTGGGGGGAGAAGCGACATCCTGGCATTCTGTCAAGGAATTAATTGAAAAATAAAATCATTAGATGGGAACTCCAGAATTGCAAAATGGTGCGTGGGGGGAAGGAGGGAGGGAGGGGGGCACGAGGGGGCCGGGTGAGCTTTTTGTCAAGTTAATTTCTTGTGTATTGACGTTTGCTGACATTCACTTGTTGTTTATCTTCCTATGCAGCTGTAGTGCTCAAAGAAAATGTACAGCTCACAGTGTTTGTTTATTTTACACCTTTCTCCGGGTTCTGCATTATGTTTGTTTGGTGAAAACCCAGTGAGGCTTTTGATGTCTGGGAAGTGGGATTTCAGCAGCTGTTCCCTGGAAGCAGGGTGTGCTTCTCGCCGAGGCAAGCCAGCCAAAAGGAAGGGGAGGGAGGAAGGGGGATGTGAGGGCTGGTGGGCACCCTCCCTCCTCTCCCGCCTCGGGGAAGGCTGAGCCTCTCCTGGAAATGTGTCAGCCAAGAGGCGCTGGGCCCAGGCTTGGCCGGGGCCTCTGCCTGGAGTCAGAGGGCCTGGGTTCAGATCCCACCTGAGTGACCTTGGGCAGAGCCTTTCAATATTCTGAGCCTCAGTTCCCTCCTCTGTACAATGAGGGAGGTGAGCTACATTTGGTCTGGAAACGAGGCCGTAGAATGAAACCTCAAACTTGGAATCGGATTACCACCAGCTGGATGATGTCACACATGTCTCTTAACCTTCATGGGAGCCTCAACCTCCTCATCCATCTAATGGGGAATTAGACTACTGATGGCTGACATCCCTTCCAGGAGGTGCTTTTATGCCAAGAAGCTGGTGAGAGCCCCGTCTGCCTCTTGCTACAAAGACAGCAGCTTCTAGGGTGTCAGTAGAAGGCAAGGTCTCTGAGGACAGGCCTCCCTCACTTTGTCTGTGTATCCCCAGTGCCTCGGAGCACAATATCAGGTGCTTAATAAATGTGCATTGATTGGCTAACTGACCTCTTAAGATCCTTCCTGGCTCCAAATCTGTGATCTCACACGATTTCCTTCAGGTATCCCGGTGCCACCATGCAGAGTGCAAGCCTCAGAATCCAGACTCTCCTTCCGACTTTGCTCTTAACCTCGTGGGAAGCCTAGAACAAGGGTGCTTCCTCTCTGAGACTCAATTTTCCTCATCTCATAAAATGAAGACATTGGACTAGATGGTCTCTGCTCCAAAATTCTGTGGCACACCCTGTGACCAAGGGTTGCTTATCTTTTTAACTCCTCTGGACCTCACAGTTTCCTCATCTAGCCCATTCCTCCTTTAAAATAAGTGAACCAGGTCAGATAAACTGAAGCATCTTGTTCCCCTTGGAGAAAGGTGATATAAAGATTCCTGAATCAGTTCTTATTCATTGTAGGGCAGGCTCCCTAACCCCAAGAATTGTACCTTAGACACCTAGTGATCTCTCTTCAGCCTGCAGGGTAACATTTTCAGTGTAACAGGCCTCCCTATTTGTTCCACAAAGTGGGCTTTTGTTTCTCCATAGCCTAAATGTCCTCTTCCATTCCTTCTCCCCACGTCTCCCCTAGGAACTATCCTTTTTAGCAAAGACTTTTTGTTTAAAGGGGGTGTGGGGGAGTTCAGCAAAACCAAACACTACTTAGAAAAAAATCTGATGCTTATACACACCAGTGGAGGCCTGCCACCTCTGCAAAGGCGTTTTCTTATATCTCTTCCTTGGGACCAAGTTTCTTCTTTGAAATTTGACAATATCCATTTTTAATTATTTCATGGTTTTTCTTTTCATTTACACTGTCGGATTTATCATATATTCTGTTCTGCTTCATACTGAACTTTGCATCAGTTCATATAAATCTTTTCATGCTTCTCTTTAATTTAGTCAATTTATTTAGTACCTTCTGTGTGCCAGGCACTGCACTAAGCACTGGAGATATAGAAAGAGGCAAAAGACAGTCACTGCCCTCAAGGAGCTTACAGTCTAATGGGGAAGACAACACACAGATATAGATACATATATATACGCACATACAAAACATTCTCTGTACAGGATAAATATAAATTAATTAACAGAGGGAGGGCACTGGAATTCAGCAGCACAGGAGTATTCTCATAGCACAGCAATATTCCATCACATTCATGAACCACAATATGTTTATCCATTCCCAGTCAGTGGTCGTCTACTTTGTTGTAAGTTCTTTGCTTCCACCAAAAGTGCTGCTATAAATGTTTGGGCATATATTATCAATGACTGCCTTGGGTCATTAGGTCAAAGAGTATGGACATTTCAGTCACTTTATTTGTATAAATCCAAATCTCTTCCCAGAATGGTTGAACCGATTCATAGCTCCCCCAACGATACGTTAGTTTGTCTGTCTTTCCACAACTCCTACAATGTGGATTGCTCCCATCTTTTGTTATCTTAGCCGCTTTGCTGAGTATAAGGTACAACCCCCTGGCTGCTTGATTTGCCATCCTCTTATTATTAATGATTTTATTCTTTTACATGGTTGTTAGTCGTTTATAATTCTTTTGAGGATTGTGTGTTCATAACCTTTTAAACACGTACAGCTCGGACTCACTTAGATCCAGTTCACGTGCAGGTGAAGACTCATGTCATTGGTCCTCTTTGAGGATGAAGGACCAACAACAACAATCATGGACAAAGTATTGGAGAGTGGCTTTTGGTTATATAGATATATTTGTTGTCTGTAGAACCCAACGAAGAACATTTCAGGGTTGACCACAACTGATTGTAAATTTATTGCCAGAAGGATCCTTAGACATTCAGCTCCCTCACTTTGCCAATGAGAAACTGAGACCCAGAGAGGTTAAGTGACTTTCCCAAGGCCAAAAAGGGAGTTAGTGGCAGAGACAGGATTTGAACCCAGGTCCTCTGACTTCAGTTCCAGCACTATTTCCCTTCAACATGCTACATTTTCATTTTTTATGCTTCCATTACCTCCTCCTTTGACATTGCTTCTCTGTAGGATTCCTTTACACAGCCACTCCCTACCTTCCCAGTCTTCTTAATACCTTAACACCTCCGACACACCCCCGACACACCCCCGACACACATACACACCCACACACACACCCACACACACCCCTACCCCTATGTACTCTTCATCAACAACCTCCTGGCTCTTCCTGAATCGATCTGGGCATTTTCTCTGGCTGTCCCCCATGCCTGGGAAGCTCTCTCCTATTCTCTGCCTCCTGGCTTCTTTCAAGTCCTCCCTGTAATGTCACCTTCCTGCCAGAAGGCTTTCCCACCTCATCTGCATTCCAGTGCCTCTCCTCTCTTGTTTCCTCTTTATCCTCTACATTGTTTGCAAATAGCACTTTGCATGTTATAGACTCTAAGTTTCTTGAGGACCCAGACTGTCTTTTACCTTTCTTTATAGTCCCTGCATTTAGCACAGTACCTGGCACAAAGTAGGCGCTTCTTGACCTCCTGGCTGCCTTAATAGCCCTGTGACCTTATCAAGGCACCTGAGCTTCAAAGCCTTAATTTTCTACTTGTAAAATAAGAAAGGTGATCTCTGCCACCAGGTTGTGGGGCCATTGTGAAGACGACTCCCTCCTTATCTCCTGGGGATGTGGAAGCGAGAATTGTGGCTGCTGTTCTTCTGCTGCCCCTCCTTCCATGCCCAGCTCCAGGTTTCCTGCTCTCACTTCTCAAACTTGAGAAAACTCAAAATTTGGGAAATTAGACATTAGCACCAAGGATAAGTTAGCCATTGGTCTTTTGTGCTCTTTTCCTCTTTTTACCTCCAAAGAGTAGACTGGGAGCAGGAGGCGGAAGGTCGAAGTTGCAGATCTATGTCAGGAATCCATCCCAGCACACCTTTCTGTAGCCGTCTCTCCGTGTACGTTTAAAACATGGTTCATTTTGCAAAAAATCCCACACACACTTTGATTTCCCAGGAGTATTCCTGAAACTTGGTCCATCCCAATTTCCTAAGCTGCAGCTTGGGTACCATAGGGATACTCAACTACAGGCCTCCAGGGGAGCCAGGGGCCTTGGTTTCTAGCAGGTTGTATGTTTTGGTTTGGTTTTTGCCCCTCTCTCCTTTGAGCAGGGGAGTGACGTGGAAAAATTCAGTGCTACCCTGACTGTGGCAGCTTTGTTAATAGATAGATGCCCTCATGCCCCAAGGGCTGAAAAGCGAACAGCTAAGACTTGGATGTTCCTTCTGTGGGATTCTGCATGACATAGCCTGGTGCAGTGAATGGATGCGTCACCATATTTGTAGTCAGTGGATCTGTGTTCTAAGGCCCCTCCCAGCTCTGCCATCCCCTGTTCTAAAGCCCATCCCAGCTTGACATTCTGTGGTCTAAGGTCCCCGCCCCATCACACACTACCTCTGACATCCCCTGTTCTAAGGCCCCTCCCAACTCTGCCATCTCCTGTTCTAAAGCCCATCCCAGCTTGACCTTCTGTGTTCTAAGGCCCCCCCCATCACACACTACCTCTGACATCCCCTGTTCTAAGGCCCCTCCCAACTCTGCCATCTCCTGTTCTAAAGCCCATCCCAGCTTGACCTTCTGTGTTCTAAGGCCCCCCCCCAACACACACTACCTCTGACATCCCCTGTTCTAAGGCCTCTCCCAGCTCTGCCATCCCCTGTTCTAAAGCCCATCCCAGCTTGACATTCTGTGTTCTAAGGTCCCCCCCCCCCAACACACACTACCTCTGCCATCCCCTGTTCTAAGGCCCCTCC
This sequence comes from Phalanger gymnotis, assembly GCA_028646595.1. Classification (NCBI taxonomy): domain Eukaryota; kingdom Metazoa; phylum Chordata; class Mammalia; order Diprotodontia; family Phalangeridae; genus Phalanger; species Phalanger gymnotis. Next base: position 23,948,434 of record CM053622.1, read on the forward strand.
CAGCTCTCCAGGACCCAGGCCTCTATCCACTGTCACTGTGATGAGGATTAGGCTGAATGATCTGTGAGGCTCTCTTGGCTGTAAATTTTGTGATCCTCTCCAGGGGCTTGTGTGGCCTAGTAATATCATTTGCTAAAGGGAGTGTTTGTCTTCATCGAGGGAAGGCTGAGATCAGGTGGCCAATCTGTCTCGAACGCCGGTGCCTGAAGAGAAGGATACAAGAAGTGAGCCCCCAGCCCTGTCCTCTAGAAACTCATAGTCCCATTGGGGAGCCCAGGCTGAAGAAATAAGAAGGCCAAAATGTTTGGCCGGCCGGATGGCAGGGGTAAATCACTGCTTGATGAGGCAGTGTTCCGTAAGGGATTTTGTTGGGTGGAGGTAGACAGGTGAAGAAATGAGTGGGAGGAGAGGAGGAAGGGCGGGAGGATCCCTGGGTGCTGCAGGCGGTCATTCAGGGAGGCTTTGGGCCTCGGGTCACAGGCTTAGAGCCAGGAGGCCCTTCCAGGCCAGCTCATCCAGCCCCACATTTTGCAGAGGGAAGGGTCACGTTCAAGGTCACAGATCTGGACTTCAGACCAACATCTGCTGGGCCCTGAGGGGTTCAAGGAACTTGGATAGATAGAACACTTGTCGTCCTTTCGTGGGACGTGTAGAATGAGTGCTGCGTTTGGAGTCTTAGGACCTAGGTTCAGATTCCGCCTCGTGCCCCTGACTGCCAGTTTGGCCCTGGTCCAGTTGCTTCCCCCTCTGGGCTACAATTTCCTCATTTGTGTGATGAGGGTTCATAGGAGCGTGGAAGCCTGGATTCCCAGCCGTAAAGGACCTCGGGGGACATCTGTCCGCACACTTCCCTTTGCCACTTGTCGGGGTCACACGCTGAGTATCCCAGGCAGGATGCACGCCCGTATCTTCCTGACTTCCAGATCTAGCTCTCTCTCCTCTGCTCCACGCTCCGTCTGGGTTGGACCAGACGCCTCCTGAGATCCCCCTCAGGTCCAAATCCACAGTCCCAAGGAGACTTTCCAGGGGTCGCATAGCAGTAAAAATCCTTCTGCCGGGAGTGTTGCCCGCCCTCCTCCCTCCCCTGTCTTCTCCTCCCCTCCCTCAAACATCTCAGGTGGATGTTGGGCAGGGGAGGCCTGGAAGATCACCAGAAGCCCCAGGCCGGCCTGGCCTCTGGAGTCTGGGTGGGCCATTGGTAACTAGACGAGCTCCAGAACTCCCCCGTGGCCCGTCCAGCTCTGGGAAAGAGGAGAGGCGCTTGGGTTTCCCGCCAGCTCTCTCCCCATGGTTGGAAGTGGTAGCTGCTCTGACGGGCTCCTCGTTCCTACTTTGTCGTTTCTGCCCTTGTATTTCTGACCGCCGCTGCCACAGATCCCATTACCTTCCCTCGAATTCAATTTCCAGAGGCCATTGTGTACCGCCCGAACCCGATGATTATGAAGAAGCAAATGAGAGCTGAGGCCTCGAATGGGGAGGTGGGGAGGGGGAGGAAACGAGAAAACGAGCCGTGTGTAGTATCTGGCTCCGTCCTAGGGGAGCACGGAGCTCTCCTCTCCCTTTCTTTCTAGCGCTTCACAACTGGCCACCGCAAAGATGGAGCCATCCACCTGCCCCTGCCCATGCCTGGGCCCAGGACTGCTCTCTGGGTCCATGGGACCTGGCCAGTTCCCACCGATCTGACTCCTGTCCTCCTTCCCACCCCACCATCGACATTACCAGTATACTGAGACGTGCATAGAGCATCATTATCAGTGACTTCTGTACGTCCTGTGATTTCCATTGACCGTGCCATGCCATCTCCAGTCTCACCCGAAAGCGTGGGTTCAGATCCCACCTTATCGACCTCTGAACTGCATGACCCTAGGTGATAACGGCAACAACAAGAAAAATAAATAACCCACACTGATGGACCAGACACTGTGCTAGGCACTTTACTGTTCTTATCCCGTTTGACCCTCACAACAACCCTGGGACGTGGACACAGTTATTACCCGCATTTTACAGATGAGGAAACTGAGGCAAACAGATTAAGTGACTTGCCCAGAGTCACATATGTAGTAAGCGTCTGATGCCGGATTTGAATTCATGTCTTCCTGGCTTAATTGTCCTATCCCAGTATTTGTCAAAGGCAGTCTTTGGCCTCCTGGCTTCCAGGTCAGCTCTCAGTCCGTTCTGCCTCCTGTGGAGGGGAGGCTGGTGAGAAAAGGAGGCTTTGCCTGTGTTGATGAAGAAAGATGGGGAGAGAGGGGGAGGGCCCTGAGTCACCCACAATGCAAGCCAGGGCTTCAGTCTGGGAGAGGTCAAGGACACAGTCCAGGGGTATGGAGTTCAAGAGGTGAGTAAGGGAGGCTTGGCTTAGACACTGTGGTTCAGATGGCGTACCCAGGATCAGGAAGCCGCTTTTATGAACTGCCCCATTTCATCCATCATGTCTAATGGGTGCTAGATTTGGAGCTGAAAGAGGTCAGTTCAAAGCCCATTTCTGCTGCTTACTACCTGTGTGACCTTGGCCAAATCAATTCCCTCTTCCTCCACAGAGGAAAAAAATGAGTTTAGACTATATGGCTTCTAGGCTCCAGTCCAACTCTGAATCTGTGAACCCTGGCTACAACCAAACTGTTGGGCTGGTGAAAAGCAGCCCCTTCCAAAACTGTCTCCCCATCCCATTCCCCTCCCTTTCCAAAGAGGAGCCTAGAGCCTCCTCTTCTCAAATGCAGCAGGCCAGTCCATGCCCCATGCCTCTCACTTGGCTGAGCTCAGGGCGGTCCAAGGAAGAATCTCTGCCTTTGTTCTCCTTGCTGGTCAGACTTGAAGATCTCCGGCCTGCCCTCAGTACACTGGGACAGAGGAGGATGTGATGAGAATATGAGGGATTTTCTCTCTGATATTGTGAAAAGGACTGACTTTGCCCGAGGGCAGTAGACCTCTGAAAAGATGCTTAGGGGACCACCCAGGCATCGGGTCAGAGGAGAAGGAGTTGTGGGGGAAAGCCATGTGTTCCTGACTATAATGAGCTGGTGCCTATCTTACCACATTTTTTTTCCCTCCCCTTCTTTCCGTCTTTTCTGTCTCGCTGCCTTCCAACCCTCTCGGTTGTTCATTTCTTCTCTTCTGCCATCTGGGCTCGTATAGATTCCCCAAAGAAAAGGCGGTCTGTGGTGTTGGACGAGATCCTGGAGCAGCTGGAGGAGGGCGAGAACGAGGACAGCGAGTAGCAAATACTTCAGCTGCGCTCTGGCGGAGAGAGGTACGTCTTCCGCGTTCCTACCGGGAGCTGGGGGCGGCCTCTGCGGCCTCCGCGCCTTTGGGAAGGGCAGGCAGTCTGGCCTCAGTGGGAGAGGGGCAGAGGGGAGAGCAGATGGCCACCGGCCTCTGCTGATTCAGAGTGGAGGGAGATGGGCCCATCAACAGACTCTCTGGCTAACATAACAGATCAGTGTCCTGACGTCTATAGAAGATGCAGCAAGGATGAATGCCACATTTCCAGGGTCAGACTCAAGAAGAGACATTCCCAGAACCTCGGGACCGCGAAGGGCTTGTACAGTAACCCGTACCTGAACAGAGATCCCCTCCCCTTGAGAGCCAAGATGATTCTGTTCTTCATACCCGTGTCACTAGGGCCTGGCACACAGTAGGTTCTTAATAAATGCTTGCTGATTGCTCAGTCTCTGGCCTCCTCTTGCCAATCACTAGAGGGGAACCCTGAAGCCCCTGGAGGTAGCCCTCCCATTTTCATGTAGCTTTCATCATGAGGAATTTCTTCCTGCCATTAAGCCAAAATCTGCCTTTTCAGCTACCACCTGTTGCCTATGGGGCCCAGCAGACCCTTCCCATGCAGGAGCGTGGGGCAGTTCGCCTTGGGCTATTTTCCAGTGGCTCCCAGTCCTCTCTCCGTGCTGGATTCGTTCTACTTAGGATGCTCTTCTAGAATCACAGCCCAGAAGAGAACAGAGCCCTCAGATGTGGCTTGACCAGAATCAAGTAGAGCGGGCCCTCATTCCACCTTAAGATGCAGCTGGAGAGTCTGTTAGTTCTTTGTTGGCCCCCCTGCCACACTGTTGGCTCGCTGGACTTGTGGTTCACTTAAAGATCTACATCTTTTTTAGCTAGCCCAGGGTGTTGGTTAGCTACAGTTATTAATCCCCAAGTCCAAGCAGCCACTGACCCCACATGGCCATTATGGTTTGGAAATTGTCTCCTGGCCTGGCTTTTTTGGTATTCTGGTCACCTTGTATCTTGGAACAAAGCTAGGGAGGACATTTAATGCACAAGATTCAGAGTCAGAGGAAGACCTGGATTCGAATCCTTTGTCTTGCTACCTTGGTGAAGTGGGCCTTCGTTCTGTTACTTGTAAGCTGAGAAAACTGGCCTAGATAATCTCCTCCCAGGTCCCTTCTGACTCTGAGTCTGTGGTCCTTTGACCAGTGGCTAGACAACAGAGCGGGATGAGTCACATGCCAAGCTTTAGTCTGTATGGTCCTTGATCTTTCAGGCAAAGCTTGTTCCTGGGGAGAGAAGCTTTGTTCTGGCTTCAGCCTGACCACAACACCTGCCCTGCCCTCCATCCAGGCATCCATGCCTGTGCTGATGCCACTGCAGTAGGCTTGCTAACCTTTCCTCTGCCTCCCCTTCTGGGGAATAGGGGAACCTTGAAGGGCTAGGGATCTGTGACTCCAGTGCCCTCAGGTCATGCCAGTGTGACAGGGCTGGTACCTGAGGAAGCTTCTCATGAAATACAACATTGTACCCCAGACACTGGTGTAAATCAAGCCTGGGCTGGTATTAGCCCGAAGTAACAAATGAATGGGTGCACACATGAGCGTGCACAGACACACACGTGCATTCACACCATAGCCAGTGAGTTGTCAAGTCCTGTCTCCTCAATATCTCTAACATCAAACAATCAATTAAGAAGCATTTATTAAGAATCTACTGTATGCCAGGCACTGTCCCTGCCCTCAAGTAGCTCCCAGTCTAATGGGGAAGACAACAAGCAAGCAAATATCTGCACATAAACAGTGTATAAGATAAACAGGAGATGCTAGAATTGGGAGGGGTCAGGAAAGGCTTCTTGTAGAAGGCGGAATTTTAGCTGGGAAGTCAGGAGGCGGAGAGGAGGAGAGAGAGCATTCCCAGCATGGGAATCAGCCAGTGCAAATGCTTGGAGTCTGGAGATGGAGTGGCTTGTTGGTGGAACAAATAAGAGGTGGGTGTCACATCTGTCACACCCCCTACCACCCATTCAGGCTCTTAAGCATCCTTTGGCCTACACTGTTGATCTCCCTGCTTTTCCAGCTCATCTTCCATACAATTACCAAAACTATTCTTAAAATACAACTCTGATCACATCACTCCTCTAGTCAAGAATCTTCTGTGGCTCCCTCTTATCACCTGCAAAATAAATTACAAACTCTTCACTTGGCATTTAAATCCCTTGCTTCACGGTCTGCCTTCCTCTCCGAGCCTGGCTGTCTGAGCTTATTTCACATGCCAACCCCTCGGCCTGCTTGTGGGTCTCTGAACCCAGAGGTCCATGGACCATCTTCCACCTGCTTGCCTCAGTGACATTCCTTCGTCACTAGAAGCCCCTTCCAATCCCACACCTTCGTATTGTTACCATCTTCCCTAATTATGTTGGATTTATCCATCCGGGTAACTAGAGAAGAGTTTATATAATGTATGTATCTGCATTATTATGTCCGGTTATAGACATAGAGTGGCAGTTCCCTGAAGGCAGAGACCATCTATTATTTTATCTTTGGATCCCGGTCACCTAACCCAACACATTTCTTTTTTCGTAGACCTAGGATTTTATCAGCCTGAGGTGTGCCTGTTGTTGACTCTCCTTCCACTGATGGGCTTTAGTGGCTTCTCTGCGATGGTTGCCTGGGCCCTGAGTGGTTAAGCAGTTTCCCCATGGTTACACTAGTGGGTCAGATGTGGGACTTGAATTCTTGACTCTTGCCTTATGCATAGTAGGTACTTACTAAATGCTTCTTCAATCTAACTTAAAAAGAAGTGCCTCCTAAATGACTCTGTCACACCTACCCCCCATAACCGCAGTGGCCCCCTTTGGCCTCTAGAGTCAAAAATAAAACTCTCCATTTGACAGTCAAAGCCCCTCATAACCTGGGGTCCCTCCCTCCCCCTTCCTGGCCTTTGATCCCCAGCACTCAACAGTCCAGTGACAACAATCACCTTGATGCCCTTCCATGCGTCACCTCCGGGCATTTACATTGGCTGGTGTTCTCTGCTTCCCGACTTTCCTCCAGACTCAGCTAAAATCCTCCATTCTCCAGGAAGCATGCCTGAGCTTCCTTAATCCTACTGCCCACCCTCTGGGGGGGTCTCTCCAGGTCATCCCACCAATGGCTTATCTGTACAGAGTTGTCATCTCCCCCATTCGACTTTAATGAGCTCTCTTTGAGAACAAGGTCTATTTTTTGCCTTTCTTTGTATCCCTAACATAAGTGCAGAGCCTGGCATGCAGTAGGCACTCATTAAGTGCTTTTTGACTCACCGACTAATCCCAGTGTTATTAAATGCCTTTTCCCCCATGAAGAAGCCTGTATTGTCATTTCAAAAGACTCATGATGGAAAATGCTGTCCGTATCCAGAAAAAGAACGGTGGAGTCTGAATGCAGATCGAAGCAGACTGTTTGCTCTCCTTATTTGTTCGAGTCTTCTTTCTCATGGTTTCTGCCTTTGGTTTTAATTCTTTACAACATGACTAATGTGAAAATAGGTTCAATATGGACTTACATGTAGAATCTATATCAAATTGCACAACATCTTGGGGTAGGGGGAGGGAAGAGATAGGGAGAAAATTTGGAGCTGAAAATCTTATGGAAGTAAATAATGAAAACTAAAAATAAATATTTTTCTTTATAAAAGGGGGGAAGAAGCTTGTATTGTCTATAGGTGGATACATACAGTATCACTATTAATCTAATTATGGAGCTTGTAAAATATATATATATATATAGCTCTATTAATCTAATTGTGCAGCTTATAATGTATGTGTATATGTGTTTGTATGCATATATATGTACACATTATAAGCTGCATATATCTATATGCATTTACATATAATATCTATTTATACACATGCAAGTGTCCCTAACATAGCAAAGGGAAACTGAAAAAACCTTTTTTTTTTTTTTTACCCACAAACCAAGATGATTACACTTAGGAGCCAGATGGTGGCCTTATGGTGACTTTCCACTGGGATAGATCTATGCTTTAAGCTGTGTGGATATGCCCTGCCACCAGGGCAGTTCACAACCCAACCTGTGCCTTCTCAGCCAGCACTTTTCCCTTTGAGGATCTACCCACTGAGTGTACTAGGTGTTTTCCTGGTGCCTTCATATTTCTGGGATGCTAATGCAATATTTGGACCATCCTCACCTTTTCCAGTTATTTATGACCTTGAGGATGTCTTCGATGACAGTGGCTCCCATATTCTAGACCAGGGGTCAGCAAACAGTTAATATTTTTAAATGTATAAAATCATTCTTAGCTCTGGAGCTAACCAGTGGTGGCCAGACTTCATCCTTGGATGTAATTTGCAGACCCACTGCTTTAGACTAAGGACCATTGCAAAGGGCCTTCAGATCTATATGGGGCACACCAAACGTTGTCATGTGGTCCTTGGGTGTTTTCTTGGTGCACTGGTACGAATAGTGTGCAGTGATTTGAGGGGGTAGATGAAGGGGGCATGTGTGAAATTACTCGACATAAAAAGGGGTCCTCATCCTCAGGAAGATTGGGAACTGCCTTTCTCACATGCAAGTCATCATTAGTCATATGCTGCAGCCTACTTTGGCCCACACCATGGATATCTCAGAAAGTATATGGCACAAACAGAGCTACATCCCTCTCATTGGCTCCTTCAGAGAGCTCAGCCTGGCCTGTCCGGATGTGCTTTGGGCTCTCGTTGAGGAAAGGAGGCCTCAACTAAAGAGCCAAACACCAGGCGCCGGGCTGAGAACAGGTCATCCGGCATGAATGCCATCTAGGAATTGGCTAGTTGTTGATAAGTACTGGGCAGTTAGTGGTCGGGCAGAGGTGAAATACAGCGCGGGGGTCCTTTGGGTTGAGGACTAGAGCTTGTAGAAAACTCGAAAATGCAGCCGAACTAAGCGCTGCCCCTAGGTCAGTGGGTTACTCTCCCTTCTGTTTGCTTCAGGTTCCTCAATTGGAAAATAAAGGGATTGGGCTAGAATCAGGGGCCTCGAGGCCAGGTGTCAGTTTGTTCTATGAAGTTTAGATTCAGTCATTGGGCTGCACTTGAGGACCTAGAGGTCCACCACCCCCGGAGATATTCTCTGAGGCACCTCCCTGCTCTGTAATTCTGTTCTGTAGAAGAGCAGTCCCCAAAATTTGTCGATCATACACTGTTATCAGAAAAAAAAATGTTGAATATACATCCCCAACATATGCATATTTACTTATTTATAAGTTTTATTTATTTATGTATGTATAATAATTATGTATATTACAAAACCTACACAAAATAGAAATTTTAAGAGAATATGATAAAGATGCAATAGTGTTTGATCTTAGAGGTACTAGGGAGCCATCGGAGTTTACTAAGTAGGAGAGTAAGGTGATGTCACTCTGGCAGTTATGTGGGGGATGTAAGGGAGAGATTCGGCCCGACCATTCAGGAGGCTTCTGTCATAGTCCAGCTGATGAAGACCAACACTAGGGTGGTGACTCTGGGAGAGGAAAGAAGGGGATGGACATGGGAGATGCTGAGAACTGGAAGTGATAGACGATATTTGGCAGCTGCCTGGATTTGTAGGTTAAGAGGGAGGATCTTGGGAACCTTGATGAGCAAAAGGAAGGTTGTGCCCCTGAAAACAATAAGAAATTTCAGAAGAAGAAAGGATATGAGGGGAAAGGGAAAGGTCACCCTGTGAAGCCCAGTTCTGCCCCACCTCAAAAAAGGCTTGGGCGGGGGGGCGGGGTTGGTGGGGAGAAGCATGCTTCCTTTATTCTTCTGCTACTACCCTGAGCACAGAGCCTCCCTGTGGGTGCTTTCTAGCCTCCTACTCCTCCCCCCCGCCCAGCCTCTGTTTCCTCATCTGTCAAGATGAGAGGGTTGGACCAGGTGGCTTCTGAGGTCCCAAAAGGTCCCTGCTGGTCATGATGCTCTGTGTTCTAAGGTCATTTTTGGTTCTAAAATTCCCTGAGTTGATTTTTCACCATCTCCTTCGCCATAGACCCAATACTGCAACTCTTCTGCAGCCTTCGGAGGCCACTAGACCGTGGCTTTTTATTTTTATTTTCCCACCTGACCACATATCCCAAAAATTATTTCAAACAAAACATGAGAAGCAACCACTCATCTTCTTGGGCACCTATCTGAATACCTGTTATCAGCACTGCACATCTAAATACTGTGACTGTCCGCCTTGTCTCTTGGCTTTTATACTCTTCCCTCAGCAGTCTGCAGCCATCACTGGGCTGTGTGGGATCAGGCTCGGAGCCCCATATTCTAATTCCACTCTGCCAGTTCCTGGCTGATTTTAGGAAAACACACCTCCCCTTTCTTTCCTGCCTGTGCATTGTTTTGGCCTGGGGGATCATCAGAGGGGATTATATTAGCCTGTCCCATTAGCTCGTTCTGAGGATAAATAGAATCATGGGAACAAGATTTAGAATTGGCCTCATCTAGACGAGCCCTTCCTGCCCCATTTCGGAGTACAGGATGCTGAACTGTCAGAGGGGAGAGTGACCTGCTTGGTGTCACACAAGGAAGGAAGTGGCAGAGCTGAAACTCATCCCTGGGTCCTGATTCTAAAATACAGCACCATGAAACAGCTGCGTTATCCTGGGATGTTCAGTAATGACTTAATAAGTAGCAGAGCCCATATTCAAACATAGATCCAATGCGTCACACTGTCCCCCTAGCAGACAAGCCCCCAGATGTAAAAAAAAAAGTCCTCTCTTTCCCCTCCCCTCCACTAGAAACGTAGCCTACTCACAGCAAGTGACAGTGAGGATGATTTCTATGTGGAACTTAGCATGAGGAAATCAGTGTGCCTTTACTAAAGGGAAAATGTCCCACAGAACTTGTATAATAGTGTGTATACATATAAACTGTTAATAAGCCGATAGTATTCTAACTGCTAGAAGGCATGGCCTCGTGCCGAGCCACCACAAACCTGGACTTGGGACCCTTGGTTTTCCACATTGCCGTCGGACCGTCCAGGATGACCAGCGTGGGCTCTCCTTCCTCGTGGCCGTTTAACATTCAGAATCATTTAGTGATTCTGTTTGTGAGCGACGTCTGTCTGAGACCTGTTTGCCCATCATCTCCAACACCTCAGCACCTCCAGGGCCAAGAGGTTGATGGACCATTGTTGTTCGTATCAAGCATAGGATTGTCACACCCAGGTGCCTGGGTAGAGAAGGCAAAGATGAGCCGACACAGATCTGACTCTGAACACCCTCCATCTACACGTTGCTCGAGGAGCTTGAGTTGGAAGAACGTTTGCCAGCCCTTTGAACGCCCCCTTCCCCTCCCCTCCACTGCTCCTGGAAACTTCGTAGAACATAGATGTACATGTAGGCAGTGGGTAGTGTTCAGCAACCCCCAACTGTTGATAAGAATGCTCAGTATAAACTCTGCTAACAGAAGATGCCCACTCAGGCATGAGTACCCCTTTTATTGTGCCCCCGTCACCCAGCACCGGGCCCCACACCTGACAGGGGCACAGTAAATGTAGATTGACGATGATTGAATTGCTCATATGTGTTCGCTTTCATGGAACAAGCCTTCAGGCAGATAATTCATTGTTATCTGACTAATGTCCAGCATCAACCGTTTGTTCAGCATTACCCATAATCTTGATCATGACGAACATCATGTTAATCAATCCCATTTTTGTGGCCCTTCCAAGTTTATAAAACAAAACCTTCACAACCATTCTCTAAGCAGGAGGGTTTTGTAAATCTGCACAGGACAAGGGGAGCACCAACCAGCATGGGAGACGGCCACACACCTTTTGGCCCCAGTGCCTCCATTGTCTTAGACTTCTCTCAACTACAGACTAATTGGGAAAAGACAAGTATCATGCACAGAACGTCCATTACCAAACTGTAGTCATATGTTACATCCCAAGCATCATCGTGGCACGGAAAAAGGCCTGGATTCAGAGTTACAGTGCCTGGCTTTGCTGTCGGCCGCTCGAGGTGACCTCGTTCAACTTAAGTAACATCTCTGGGCTTAAATTTCCTCATTATTCAAATTAAAGGGTTGAACTGAATAATCTCTACGATAATAAGATCATAGATTTAGTGCCGAAGGGGACCCAGAGGCTCTCTAGCTTAGTGATGTCAGACTCCACTCACCCAAACATAAAGATCCCCGGGGACAGCGTGTTGACTTAGAAAAACACATTGCAACATTATCTGTGTTTCGTTGCATTTTTATTTATTTTTGTTAATCATTTCTCAGTTACATTTTAATCTAGTTCAGGCTGTACTCAGGAGTGTTGTAGGCCACACAAAGCCTGTAGGCTATGACCCTTCTGATCCAGTCCAACCTGTAGATGAGCAGGAATCTCCTCTAGATCGTCCCTGACAAGGAGAAGCTCTTCCTCTGTTGGCATTCAGAGTCCTTCACAACCTGGTCCCGTCCTGCCTCTCCCTTCTTCTCATACTTCTTTACCCTCCACGTGGGCTGCGGAGTGGTGACGTTGGCCTCCCGGCTATTCCTCGCACATGAGGATCCATCTCCAAATTCCAAACATTTTCCCTCATCGTTGTACCCCAAGCCTGGAGTGTGCTCTGTTCTCCTCTCTGCCTCCTGGCTTCCCTGGATTCCTCAGCTGAAGTCCCACCTTCTCCAGGAAGCCCTTCCCCGTTCTCCAGAAGTGCCTTCCCTCTGAGATCACCTCCAGTATACACAGATGGTCACATTCGTATCTTCTCCCCCATTAGACTGCGAGCCCCTTACAGTCAGGGACTGTTTTTCATTTACCTTAATTTTTATCTATCTTTGCATCCCAGTGCTTAGCATAGTGCCTGGCCAATAGTAGGTGCTTACTAAATGCTTGTTGTCTTGACTTAACTTTACCTGAAGACCTCTTTATGGAGAAACTCGGCAACTCTGGAGGCAACTCAGCCCCTTGGAACAGCTTTGGGAAGATTTTCCATGAGCTGACCCAAAATCTTTCTCTTATTGTACATAACAGTTTCTATTTATTTATATTTTACATGCATGCGTGCTGTATGTGTGTGTATGTTTATTTATTTATTGGATCTTTGTTGGTTAAACAAAAAAACAAAGGAAAAATGTTTCCTTGAACTGCCCCAGTATTGGCTGGCACTGCTTGGAGAATGACCCAGGCATAGGCTTTTGCTGATAGCAGTTTGTTTGGAAAAGGTCTAAGTGTGTGTGTTGGGGTAGGGGAGGAACCTCAATATGAGTCAACAAGACAGTCTAGGAGCCATAAAAAGGTCACGCGATCGTAACTCGACTCCATGGCTTCCGGGAATGAGGAAATGCCTAGTCCTGCTGCTCTCTACCCAGCTGCAGTGTGGCCTTTGGTTTGGGCCACGTTATTTAGCACAGTACAGGGCCTCCATGTATATGACACATGAAGGTCAGTTGAAAGGAACTGGGGATATATAAACCAGAGAAGAGACCCCTCGGGATAGGGCATGGTCTCTGTTACATATTTGAGGGGCTCTGATCTGGAGGAGGGTCTAGACTGGTTCAGCTTTGGTCCAAAGGGCAGAATCGGGAGCAGCGAGTGGCGGTAGTAAGGAGGCTGGTATAGGCTGGGTATGACCATCAGAACCATCCTGGGGAAAGGAAGGGGACATGGAGGCAGCCAAGAAACGGTGCTAAATATGGAGATGAAATTCTCATTTAAGCGTCCTCTAGAGGCAATGGGCTTCCCTTCCTTAGAGTTCTTCAAGGCTGGAGGGCCCCTCATTGGGCATGGCCGGGGGAAGGGTGGGGAGGGAACAGGCTATTCCTTTTTCTAGTCTGAATTGACTAGGTGGTCAGTAAGATCCCTCTGATCTTGGTATATTGTGCAGTTCTTTGACCCTAACCACACGAGCTAGCTTTCTCTTCAGTTTTTTTTTTGTGTGTGTGTGTGTGTGTGTGTGTGTGTGTGTGTGTCTTTTCTACTGCTTTTGACTACCTGGAGACTGGGGATTTGACATGAACAAGCGACCCAGTTGAGACCATTAAAAATGACCCTTTCTCCTTCTGACCAAAGTTAGGATTTGAACACTTTGCCTTGAGCTCCCAGACAAGTCCTCAGACTCCCCCGGTCTAAAAAGAAGGTCAGTGGGAAAGTGATGATTTCCATGTGTGAAATTGAGAGGACAGGCCTGACAGTGATGTGGCAGTGATGGATCTCCCCTTCGGAAACTTTCCAATTGGCATTCTCATGTCTGATTTACATACTGGGGTTGGAAATACCAAGGGGAGACAGGAGGGGGAGGGTAGAAGACGGGCAGCGAGATTGGGGAAAACATGATGTAAAAAAGATAAAGCTGAGATCCGACTTGAGCTCAGAAATTCCACTAAGAGTGCCAGGATCCTCCTCTTGTTGTTTAAAGGGGGAGATGGGAGAGGAAGGGCTAGGAGGAAGACCCTCAGCACTCTCTCTAGACGTAATTTGGGCAAAGAAGGCAGGCAGGCCAAAATTCCAGGGGCAAAAGACTAATCCTCCCTCTGTCCACGGTTGGTTTTTCCTGACCGTGGGCCATGTAATGCTCTGACTCCAGCCCTCTAAGGCCCGAGTGTCAAATAGAAGACAATTTCAGTGAGGTTTTATTTTCTTTCTTTTTTTAACTCACACGCTTCCTTTTTTTTCCCCACCTCCCTCCTTTTTTTGTCTTTTGTGGTGGGGCAGATTTCTTGCTGAGCCTCTCGGTGCTCGGTGGCAGCAGCGAAAAAGATTAGCGCTAGCCGAGCATGTAGGCTTTGGAGAACAGAGCCGAGTTTGGTTTCAACATCTAATTCAATTTGTTCTGCCGAGATTGAAATATGAAATGGTTGCCAGCCTAACGTTCAGAGGCACCGGGGAAGGGGAAGGGAGGGGAGGAGGGGAGGGCTGGAGAGCCAGAGTGAGATCGCCTGCTGAAATTTAAATTTTAATGAAAATGACTTTAACCCTTTGGTGCTCATCTTAAAAAAAAAGGGGGGGGGGGGCTCGTGCTCTCCCATCCTGGAAGCCTTGTCTTTTGTCCCCACCCCCAGCCTCTAATGAAGGCCTCTCACTCCTTTTTTTCCCCCTTAATGATCCTTTTCTTGTTCAGCAGCTTGCTACAGGACAATTTTTCAGATAATTTAACTCAAAAGAAATCTAATGTGTTTTTTTTTGTTTTGTTTTTAAATATCAAATGCAATTAATCCCAAGTGGGTACATGTGTTCCAGCTAATTGCTGGAGATGGTAAGGAGAGCCATTTGCCAGTGGCCCAGGAGGCTGAAGAGTGTGGCTGATGTCATGACAGGTTGGACCACCTGAAGACGCTGTGGTCACTATTAACCAAAAAGCAGTAGGGCCATGAGCATCATTGCTTCAGAAAACTCAATATAGTTATGAACTGTAGGGCAGAGACTTCTTCTGGAAGGCTCATTGGATTTGGAGTCAGTCTAATCCTGGCCCTGTATGACCCTGAGCAAGTCATTGAAGTGCCCACTTTCCACCTCTCAGATGAGGGCATTGGTTTGGAGAGATATTCTGTGAGGTAGACTCCTAATCTAAATCCACGAGCCTATGACTTTTAAGCATGCCTTGCCTCAGAGGTGTCAAGGACATAGCGCCAAAGAATGTCAGGATGAAAATGCAGAAATCACCTGGTCCATATTCCCTTCATGAGCGCAGAGAGGGAAGGCGCCTCATCCAAGGGAACACAGCAAGTTGCCCCAAGACCCCCAGTCCACCAGCCTACTCACCCTGGCTTCTAGAGGAGCTCTCCCATTGAAGCTGGACATTCAGTCAATAAGCATGCATTAAGTGCCCAGGGTGAAACAGGTAGGAGTGAAGGAGTGAGTGAGTGTGGCTATGAAGATTCCTGGAAGAACTTGACCATTTGGAGGAGGGGGACCCTGGGCAGGGGGATCTTCCAAGGTGAGAAGGCTGCTGCAGAGTGGAGAAATAGGGGTGAAGGGGTAAGCAATGCCGACCTGAGCCTGTCCTGAAAATGGAGGTTCCAGGATAAACTTAGCGATCATAAGAAGTTTGGCGTTCCATATCCTGCCTATGGCACGCCAGCAAAGTCATTGCATCTTATCTGTAGAATCTAGGAGTTGGACTAGGCGGCCTTGGAGGAGCTCTGTCAACTCCATACCTACAAATACTGTGTTGTACTATACTAGGGGTCACCCAGACTTTGCTTGTGCACCTCCACCTAAGGGACCCCAACCTTCCATTCTGCTTTGGGACACAGCCCTCCTTGTCAGGAAGCCTCTCACTCTTCCCTCCCAGGTCAGCCTTGTTTTATCCCCACAGTCTGACTGGAAGGAGGAAGCAGAGTATGGAAGACTGCTCCCCTTCTCCTCCAGCAGAGTGGCCACCCCTTCGTCCCCCTTCTTTGCCTTTGGCTTTGTCCAGATGAGTATTCTGAGGCCAGAGACACTCGCCATCAGAGGCTCCGCAGGAAGTAGGGTTGCTACTCGCCATGTGCTAGACCACAAGGCCTTGTGGTTTAGTGGCTAAATGGCAGGGATGCAATCTAATTCTAGCATTTGCTGAGATTTCATTCTGGCTTCCTTTATAAACCCCCACTTTGACTTAATTGCAGCTTTTGTGCAAATGATCTTTGGGGGCTAGAATGTCCCACCCTTGGGCTGTAACCAAAAACTACCAAAAAAAATTTTTTTTTAGACGTGCGTTGGTAAGCAAAATGGGCTCCTTAGCACTTAGTTCAACAAGTGCCCTTGAAGAGTTTGGCTTTTGTTTTTGTTGAGTAATTCAGTGTATTTCATTGAGTCTTACTAAATGCTAAGCCCCAGGCCCAAACCCCTATTAGGTGTAAAACCTATGTGGGTGTGGATTGGCAACTAAGGTGGGGCCCAAGGTGGGGCTAACTCCAGGGAGGGCCTAGTTTACATATCTGGGACAGCAGAGGCTCTTAGACCATGTGGGTTTAAGTCTACCTCTTTGTGATGATTTTAGGTCACATGGGTGAGTCGCGTGTGTGACTCACACCTGACGCTGACAAAGATATAAAAACCAGGTGCTGGCCTCCTCTTCCTTGGAGCTCTTTGCCGCAGCAGTGGTGGTGCGCGTGACTCTGGGCCAGCCCTTGTTCTGAGCTCCCGGGCTGAACCTAGATGTTGGTAACTATGCATCTGTATTGGGTCTGTCTGTTGATCTTTGTACTTTGTTTGTAATTTGCTCTGAAGTTCAGTGTGCTGGCTTTTTCCCCTGAACTAAGTGAATGATATTTGTGTGCTGAATTAAAGTAAGCTTGCCAACCCCTTCACCTTGCTTTCCTTAGTTAAGCAGATCAAAAGAACCTGTGTTTTTGTGGCATGCTGGCAGCTTTCTGGGTGCTGGCTGTGAGTGGATCTGCTAGCTGGATTGTTAAAACAACATGTAGAGTTGGAAACAGCAGTTGCCTCTGGGCTCCCTGAGAGAAGGGAGAAACATTTGCTTATTCTGGCCTTTAAAAGTAGGGACTTTTCTTTCTTTTTAAATTTTTTTCCCAGCAGAACGTAAGCATCGCAAAGATAGAGGCGGGCTTACTTCCATATTTGTATCTCCAGCCTCTAACATGGTACCTGACACATAGTAGGCACTTAATAAAATTCTTCTCAAAGGTGGAAAGGATTCCTAACAGAATCTCTTAGATCATTTAGGGGAATGGGGAGAATCACTGGCCCCAGAAAAATTAAGATTTCTACTCCATCTTCTCTTATTGCTAATAGAATCGGGGAACATCCCTTTATATGTCCTGGGCTCCTCTGTCATGTCTCTTCCCCTCCTTAACTTCCAGTGGACCAGGGCCAAACATTGAGAGTGGGGAACCATACTGGGGTGGGAGAGGAGTGTGTGGGCCATCTGGAGCCATGGAACTTTAGAACCAAGAGGGAAGGGAGCCTGTCTTCTCCCTCAGTTTATCAGTGAAGAAATTTAGGATAACAGATGTGTTAGCGACTTTGCTGGAGCAGGTCAGCAGCAGAACCAAGGGGAGACCCTAGGTCTTCTGTCCAGGTGAGGCGACAAATATTTCATTAGCACTTGCTTTGTGCCAGGCACTGCTAAAGCACTGGGGATACAAATAGAAGTGAAAAGAAAAACAGTCTATACTCAAGGAGCTAGCATTCCAATTTTGTTATTGTTCGTTCATACCTGATTCTTTGTGACCCCGTAGACTATTCTGTCAGTGGGTTTTTCTTGGCAGAGATACTAGAGTGGTTTGCCCTTCTCCAGCCCATTTGACAGGTGAGGAAACTGAGGCAAACCATGTTAAGTGACTTGCCCCGGGTCACACAGCTAAGATGTGTCTGAGACTGGAACTCTAGTCTTCCTGACTCCAAGCCCAGCGTTCTAACCATGGAGCCACCCAGCTGCCTCCCTACATTCTAATAGAGGAAGATATCAAACAAAGGTGGAAGGGATGGAGCTGGGGGAGGAGATGTCTTCACAGGGGCATGGCCCTCAAGTCACTTTAAGTGCCAGGCACTTGTCTAAGCACTGAGGATACAAAGAAAGGTTCAAAACAAACAAAAAAAAAAACAACACAAAACCCACCACCACCCCAGTCCCTGTCCCTAAGACCTCTAGGCATAAACAGGCCATAGAATCAATTGGAAATAATTCACAAGGGAAAGCGCTAGAACAAAGAGGGTTTGGAGGCCAAGACTACAGATTATGGTGGGCATAAAGGGTAAGAAAACCCAGAGCGGGCATGGGGTCAGCCAGGTTTTGAAAGGCTGAACAAGCAGAGCTTTCTTTCTTTGATCCTGATGGTGACAGGAGCTGCCGGGGTTCATTGAATTGGGGAGATGATGCGGTAGGACCTGTGCTTTATTTAGGAAGGCCAGTTTGACGACCAGTAGGAGGCTGTATTGGAGTGGGGGTGGGGGACTTGGGGCAGGCAGCCCCTCCCCCAGCAGGTAGTGCAGTGGCCACACATGATGGGATGGGGGCCTGTGCCCAGGGGTCCCAGAGGGCACAAATTCAGCAGCACACCCAGGAGGCCAGCATGGCAGTCTCCCAATGCAGGGCTCTCAACATTGCTCCATCCTGCTTAAAGACTCATGGGCTCATAGATTAGAATGTTGATGGCACCTTAGAGATCATCTGCTTAAACCCCTTCCTTTTGGAGGAGAAAACTGAAGTCAGAATGAGCTTCCCTGATTTGTCAGGGATCGCACTAGTGGTCAAGTTGCTGGCAGGACTTGAACTCGAGCCTTCAGTCTCCACACCCAGGGCTCTTCCTCCTCCCTGATGCCTGCTGAGCCTCAGCTTCTTCCTCTGCAAAAGTCAACAAGTCATCCAGCATTTATTAAGCGCCTACTCTGTGCCAGGAACTGCACTAAGCGCTGTGAAATGGAGTCAGATTGAATAAATGACCTCCGGGGTCCCTTCCATCACTTTGTTGAGCATTTACGCTCTAGGTCTGCAGAATCACTGGATTCAAGAGTTGGAAAGGGAGCTCTGTAGTCACCCCATACACAAAGGAATCCCCACTTTGATAACAGGTGAGGGAGAGAATTCCCTAGAAGCAGCAGATAGCCTCATGGAGTTTTATAAACAAGTTAGGGAGAGAATGCGTGGGAAAAAAATAACTGACCAGACAGCAGTCACAGCAGCAGCTGCCATAGGCCTCCATACAGACAGTAAGCGTTGTGCATTCAGAATGGGGGAAGGGGCTCACAGTGGGCTGAGCAGGCTCCATGGAGGAAGTGGGCTTGAGTCGAGCCTTTACGGATAGGGAGCAGTAGATAGAGAGGATGGAAAAAAAGCATCCTGGCACAAGAAACACAGTGAGATGTAGGGCAGGGAGGGAAAGAGTCTCAAGGTCTGTCCCAAGGCTGCCAAGTAAACCCATTCTTGCAGTAATGATGTTAGTAGCTCACATTTCCATGTGAGCTCCTTGACGTTTACAAGCACTTGTCTTCCCCACAGCCCTGGGACAAATGCGCTGTTACTGCTATTCCCATTTTACAGATGAAGAAGACGGTTAAATGGCCACAAAACCAAGCCAGAGAGCCAGGATTTGTACTCACGATTCCCGACTCTAGATGCAGCTCTTCCCATTATACCATTCCTTCATTCAGAAAGCATTTATTAAGCACCAGTTGTGGACAAGGAGAGGAGTGCGGCATGGCAGATAAAGAGCCTGCCTGGCAGTCAGGAGTACTTATTCTTTACTTAGTAAGCATTTATTAAGCACCAGTTGTGGACAAGGAGAAGAGTGTGGCATGGCAGGTAAAGAGTCTGCCTGGGAGTCAGGAGTACTTATTCTTTACTTAGTAAGCAATTATTAAGCACCAATTGTGGACAAAGATAGAAGTATGGCATGGCAGATAAAGAGCCTGCCTGGGACTTGGGAGCACTTATTCTTTACTTAGTAAGCAATTATTAAGCACCAATTGTGGACAAGGATAGAAGTATGGCATGGCAGATAAAGAGCCTGCCTGGGAGTTGGGAGCACTTATTCTTTACTTAGTAAGCAATTATTAAGCACCAATTGTGGACAAGAAGAGCAAGTGTGACTTAGAAGATCAAGGGCCTGCCTTGGAGTCAGGACTTGAGTTCAGGACACTTCGCTGACCCATATTGTCCCTAGATGAGTCACTTAATCTCTCAGTTGACCTCAGACAACCCTCATGTGTTCAGTTGCAGGGCAGGTGTTGATCTTTGGTAGAGGGACACTTCCTCACCCAGTCCCTCAGATTGAAGAAATCACAGTTCTTCCCTGTCCACTTCCCCCACCACCCATATGCATGTGAGTAAGCACTAGAGATCCAAAGATAAAATACAAAATGTGCTTACCCTCAAGGAGCTGCCAATCTTACATTCCACTCTACACTGAGTCATAGTGGGAGTCAGGTTGTGGGAATCCTTCAAAAGGTTACCAACAGCTTACATATAACTCTAGCAGTACATATGCCTGCCTTACACCTTCCAGATCCAAAAAGGGGAAAAGCTGTGTTAGCAAAATGCAGCCACATGGCCAACAGGGTCTTTGTTGAAAAAAACACTTGCTTAAAAACCTTTTGAAACCCCCTGCACTCAGCCCATACCCTAGTCGCTGTGCTGGTGTGGCCTCACCAGGGCTGATAGCGCCTCATGTGCATAGGATGTGTCCTTAGCTTGCAGTATTCCTCATGTGTCTCATCCTCATCAATGACACCCAGATCATTTTAAGATTTGCTGAGCACTCGGCATCTGTTTATCTCATTCGAACCCCATGCCAACAACATGACAGTAGTGAGATTGATCCCATTCTGACCATGAGGGGGTGTCATGCTTGCTCTAGTCTTAAGACCTCAGGTACCCTTGGAGAGATTTCAAAGGGTCCATGAAGTAGGATTGGGGGGGGTGGAGTGAAGTGTTATTTCTTCATTCCAATATAATTGCTTTCCTTTGTCATCCTATCTATTTTACACATACAAAAACATGGTTCTAAGAAAAGGTCCATAGGTTACCCCAGAAATCTAAACAGGTCTATTACAGTTGAGATCTCTTGGTCTGCTGGAATAGGACTAGATTCCAGCCTGCTGTGGAGAGTAGGGGGCTAGGAGGGAAGGAGAGAGAGGGAGGCAGGGAGAGACAGAAAGAGAACAAGGGAGGGAGGGAAAGAGAGAGACAGAACAAGGGAGGGAGACAGAGAAGAAGGAAGGAATCCTAGCCTCAAGGAGCTTGTGTTCAAATGGGAATGAATGATGGCCATGTTTTCTTATTCCTCAGTCTTTTCATCTTCTGAGATTAGAATACTAAGTAATTGCCCCTCAAAACTGCCTACAGGCAAAAGACTAACACCCTGAATCTCAGGGGCAGGCAGTAGCTTAAGGTTCAAGGCTTTGGCCCCGATCTTTAAGGGGGTGACTTCTGCCAGATAAACAGCCATTGGCTGGTCTTTGACCAGTGAAGTTTGCAGTCTTTAAAAAAGGAGGCTTAATTTACCGATTGAGCTGCTGTTCTCCAGCTCCCTCACCCTTGGGAACACTCGGTGACAACATATTGACAGTGATGCTGGATGAACAGTCTTTACATCTACTCAGTGGATGCCGAGTTAGAGCGTAGGGCTGTGTGTTCTGTACATAATCCATACAGGCACCTGAGCATCCCCGACCAATGTTGCCATTGGCTCATCAGCAAGTGAAACACCCTGAAGATAAGAACAGATAAACTGAGGCAGTGATCTGGGAGCCTCGGCTGAAACCGACCCCTGTTCCTTGCATTCGCCTCCTCTTGACCTGCCCTTCTTAAAATCTTTTGTCATCCTTTGTATTTTACTTTATTCATATAAAAATATGATGATGAGGTGTCCTTGGGCCTCCCCAAACTGCCAGAAGGGCTCCTGACACAAAAAGTGCTTTAAGAACCCCTGGTCTCAAGTAACTCAGCCACTCAGACACACGGTGAGAATTCCAAATCGTTGGCCCTAATCTAACAGAAGGCCATGATTCCTTCTCCATTCAACAGAGTATGACTGTCCCTTGCTATTAAGAAACACAGTCCCTTAAGCAACTTCCATTATTTCTATCAGGATCATCCCTTCCATTTTGCAATGGCAATGTTGACCAGTACTCTCCTTCCCTACCACCCCTTCTCTGTGGAGAAAACAGGCAGTCAGTCAACAAACATTTATGAAATGCCCATTTTGTTCTGTGCGCCTTCCTGGGCATGAGCAATGAGAATTCCTGAGCCTGTCGGTTCTGGGGTATAAAGAACTACCTGTTGAGGAAATCCCCTCGACCAATGTATGTCAGCATCTTCTCTGAACTTCGCATCTCGGGGAGTTGCACGGAGCCTGAAGGGTAAAATGGTTGTTCATTACTCAGCCAAGATGTGTCAGAGGTGGAACTCAATCCCAGGTCTTCCCTCTGGCCCATAGATCTCTTATATGGCCCTGGGGATACAAACAAAAAAAAAGAAGTAATTCTTGCCTGCAGGGTGCCTATGTTTGATGACTGAGTTAACATGTGCATATATAAGCATATAGGGAACAAATACAAAGCAGTTGGTGGGGGGAGGTGGCACTAACAGCCTTCCTCTCCACAGGGCCCTTTGACTTGGGGCACCATCCTACAGCTCCCTGTTTCCCAAGTCTCATGCCTCCCAAAAGCAGCTACTTAGGCAACCATTCCACATAGGTCCAGGCTCCTGTACAAGATTATGTATTAGCGCCTTCCTGCTCTGATAAAGAGGATCAACAAAGGCAATATGGTCTAATCCAGCTCTGGAGCTCAGGAGATGTGTTCTAATCCTAGTTCTTCTCATAGTTCTCCTTTGGACTCATTTTGCCATCTTGAGGCCAGTGGCTTAATTCAATTCCACAGATATGTATTAAGCACCTACTATGTACAGACCACCAAGCTAGGCATGGGGAAGACAAAGACAAGACCCTCCTGTAATATTAATTCAGTTGAGACTTTTTTACTGTTTTCTCTTTTAGCACTTATTCAATCAAGTACCCCTGAAGAATTTGGCCTTTGTTTCCTTGATTAAATTAGGAGTCCTTGATGACCTCCTTGCCTCAAGGGAAAGCCTAGTTTACGTGGGTTTGAGTGACATGTTTGTGACATCAGAGGCTTTTAGACCACACGGGTATAAGTCGCATTTTTGTGATACTTTTAGGTCACATGGGTGAGTCATACATGTGACTCACCTTTCACCCTGAACAAGATATATAAACCCAAAGGTTGACAGTCTCCCTTGGGGCTCTGAGCCACAGGAGGAGTGGCAAGTTACTCTGGGCCAGCCATTGTTAAGGGCTCCACGTCTCTTCAAATAAGATCGTTAACCCCTTAACGTTACTTTCCTTAGTAAAGCAGATCAAAAGAACTTCTGCTGGCAGCATTCCTATTGTTTGGCTTCTGTTAGTATTTCACTTCCACAACAGCTGCTAGCAAAATTGTCCTACCGACTGTGCCATTTTGTTGCAACAATTCATAACGTTAAGGGATTGACAATCTTACTTTAATCCAACATATACATATAAACTCACTTAGTTCAGGAGGAAAGGCCAGCAACCTGAACTTCAGAGCAAATACAAATTACAAACATACACAATATAAACAGACCAGGTCACAATTCATAGTTACCAAGAAACCATCAACATCTAGGTTGAAGAGCCAGGGAACCCTTGACAATGGCTGGCCCAGAGTAACTCGCCACTCCTCCTGTTGCTCAGAGCCCCAAGGAAGAACGCCTACCTCTAGGTTTATATATCTTGTTCAGGGTCAAAGGTGAGTCACCCACATGACCTAAAAGCGTCACAAAAATGTAACTTAAACCCACGTGGTCTAAAAGCCTCTGATGTCACAAACATGTCACTCAAACCCATGTAAACTAGGCTTTCCCTTGAGGCAAGGAGGTCATCAAGGACTCCTAATATAATCAAGGAAACAAAGGCCAAACTCTTCAAGGGCACTTGATTGAATAAGTGCTAAAAGCCTACCTTAATTACCAGTACACCTCCCTTCAAGGAGCTTCCATTCTTCTGGAAGAAAAACAATACTGAGAGTCTGTGAGGCATCGTGAGATAGCATTGGTTTCTACATTAAGCTACATTAAGCATTCAGTTTCTACATTAGTAAATAGGAAAGTAAAACCAGATTATCTCTAGGTCTCTTTCTGCCCTTGGACCCAAGACCACATTGTGTGCAGAGCAAGGACCCAAAATTCAGGTCAAGAGTCCAGGCCAAGAGAAAATTACAGGCTCAGCGTGCACAGAAGCCTCATTGCACCAATACTGTTCCCTCTCTGTCTCCTTTGCAGGATCTCCCTGACACTGGCCCCTCTGAGTGCCATCAGCCCACCACGAATTAGTAGGCTGTTGAAATGGTTGGTCATGCCACATCCAGCCAAGAGAGCCTTGGCAGATAACTTTGAACCCATAGGGAAAAAAGATAACACAGCCCCTTCATTATTATTCCTGTTGAATTTTTTGCCCATGCTGGATACTCTAGGCCTAGAATTTGGGGTCCCACAGGAGCAGATCTTCCCCTTACCTTTTAAATTGGAGAGCTGCTGCCTGACAGGCTAATAAGGACTAGAGGCAGGTGTGGAGAGGAGGCCTGGATCTTCCCAGGTAGTCCTGAATTTATACTCAGAGGAAACAAGATATTCAAAAATTTCTTGCCAGGGGAGCCCCAGAATTCCCCTGCTATTAAAATTCAAATTCTAACTTGGAAAGTGAATTTAATCTTCCTGATTGCTGTTGTTCTCAGCCAGTCTACAGGGAGTGTCAGGCATTGCCAAGGGACTCAGATGGCTTTCTCCAGGCACCCAGGTGGAAACCAGCTCTGGCAATCTAATTTCCTCTTACTTGGAGGGCTCAGCTCTCTTTGTCTCTTCTGTGTTCCCTGGTCCATCCCAGCTCCAATTCATACTCAGGTGGACCAGAGAATGTTGGCCAACTGTGCAGGTCACACAGTGCTGTGGACTTTAAAACAAGCACCAAAATAATAATTGTTATCATCATTATTGTTACTGAAGTGCAGAGTGGCACAGTAGCTAGAGGGCCAGTTTTGGAGACAAAAGGACTTTGGTTTTAATCTTGCCTCTGATTCATACTGATTGGGTGACCCTAATCAGGTTACTTATGCTTTCTAAGACTGAGTTGGAGAATTGTTGCCAATCTATATTGATAGAGAAAGTTTCCTAACTAGTGTGAAGAAGTTGCCTGAGAACCAAGAGGTTGTGTTTCAGATCTCTTTCCATGGGGGGAGTTTTTTAGCCTTCCATGGAACTCCTTCACAAGGCTGGATGAAATGAGGGTTATTGTTGATATAGCCAACAAGATTTTAGACACTGAGACTTTGCCACATCTCCCTCTCCCCCACAGTGGAAAGGTATCAGCACATGGCCAGAGTGAAATTTATTATTGTAGCTGCTATTTTCGACATTTATGTAATGCTTTGCTATTTACCAAATACTTAGCATACATTATTATATTTTCATATATATGTACACAGTGATGTATTAATATGTATTATTAATGTATCATTATGGCTTGCACTGTGGTGCCCGTGTGGTTGACCAACATCTGGGTTTCCCCAGTTCTATGCCCAGCGTTTTGGACGTCCCAGTAGATGCTTATTTCAATGTATACCTGACTCACCCATCAGGCTCTTGTAAGAATGGGGTGAGTCGTGTTTTTCCCTTAACAGAAATCTCATCTTTCAGGCTATTTCAGGGATATATTCAGGTATAGTCGGTGAGAATATAGTAGAAAGACCCTCAATTTGGAAATCGAGACCTCAGCCCAAACCCCCATCCCTGTAGCTGCTAGTAAGTTCCCTCTGTGATTGGTTCCCATCTACTCTGTAGATACTCGTTTGTATATGGCTGTATAGCCTGTTGTAAGTCTCCCCCCTTTCAGATATGAGCTCGTTAAGGGCAGAGATATTCCCATCCTTTAGCACAGTGCCTGGCACATGGTAAGCACTTAAAGCATGCCTGTTGACTGACTGGCTGCCAGAGTGACTCCAGTCTGGTGAGTTCCCTTCTCCGGCCTTCCATTTCCTCCGTGTTTTCCTAAGGTCCGTGCCAGCTCTCTGGCCTGTGATCCTCTGGGCTGGGGACCTGGAATAGCTTGTTATCTGAAGCGTCTCTAACTCTCTCGGTTTACTCACCACCCCATTGTTCTCGGATAACTATCAGATTAGCCCCCAGCACTGCTCTCTGGTTAAAGCTGCCTCCATTTGCTGTTGGGTTGGTTTTGAATCCCGTTTCTCCCCAACCCTGTCCCTCGCATTTTCAGTCTAATGAGGTTTCGCTGTACTCCAGTCCCTTTCCAATTTCCAAGCCCTCCCTGCCCTCTCTTGTCAAAGTGGGCACCCCACAGCAGCCCCAGACACTTCCCGCTATCTCGCCTTGTCAGATCCTCTCGTCATCCCACAGACAACCTCACTGCTTCTTCCTCCTGGTGTTAGCATTCAGACGGCGCTGGGGGGCTTAAGCTTCCCCCCAGCCCTTCCCCAGGATCTCCTCGTCCCTCATCTGCCCCCAAGCATGAGGACTGCACCCCCAGTTTTCTGGAAACCACCCCCTCCCGCCCCAGCACCTCCATTTTCCCATCTCGCTGACAGTCGGTGCGGAATTGAATTATAGCGGCGAGCCAGCCACTTTCAAAAAGATATCCCTGTCTACGGAGATTGATACAGCGTGTCAAGGCTACGCGAGCCCTCCTGTTTTCTCTTGAGTCTTCTGCATTCGGGAGACGGAGGAAATCACATGGCAGCCGGCTGAGATTTCAGATTTATCCACTCATGAATAACAATCAAGCTAGGTAATTCGCAGTAAATGGGGATCCAGATTGACTAATAAGGAAGGCTTTCACCCCAAACTGGGACTAGGGAAAGAGACGAACAGCCAGCATCAGCAGGGGCAGGTGTGGGGAAGATGTGACTAGAATACCTGAAACTTGGCAAAGCGGGCCCAGCTAGGTGCCCGCCCCCAGCCCCCCAGAGCACAGGACGCAGCTTGGGCTGGGGAGGGAGTGAGGCAGGCAGCTGCGGGCCAGCCCCCTCCACCCGCGGGCTGCCCTGGCCAGTGCCTTCCGCCTGGATATCGGGCTGCTGTGACCAGCTCGAGCCCTAGCCAGGGCGGCCAGAGGAGTGATTTATGGCTCTATTTGCTGTTGTTTTCCATCAGAGCTAGGGGGCCATGGGAGGAGGCGGCTGGAGTGCACCCCCAAGGCACCCAGCCAGAGCCAGTGAAGGTTGGCATTGGGGGAATGGTGGTGTCATGGTGCCCAAGTATCCGGATCGTGATCCCCTGCCCTCTGGAAGCTTGTCCCTGGCTGAGGGACCAAGCCGAAAGGGAAGTGCGTCCTAGATCGTTTCTCCTGGTGGAGATTCACATACTTTCAGATCTTGGGCTAGAAGAGCCTCAGGGTGGTCTAGTCTAACCCCCTCCTTTTACAGATAAGGACACAGACCCAGAAAGGTTAAGCAAGTTACCCAATGTCACACAGACAGCACAGCTGGTCTCCGAATGAAGGTCCTCTGTGCCATTCCACTGCTTTGTTCCTCCTCTTGCTACCAAAGGGTGACAGCAGGCAGAGAAACCAGGCCAAGGCTCCTAAAAGCAGCAGGGGAGTGGAAGAGAGATGGAAGTTTGCCGTGTTGGGAGTTAATTCCCTAGAGGAGAATCATGAGAGTGGCAGAAACACATTTTAGCTTGATACAGGGGAGGGAGAATCAAGAGGCATGAGCAGAGCTGACTGAAAGGATGGGCTGCCGTGGGAGGTAGGGGACGCCCTCTCCTTACTGGAGGTTTTCAGGCCAAAGTGGATGGCCCCTTGTGGGCATGCGTGTGTGGAGGGGATACTTGGTCAGGTTCCCATGGCACTAGGTGGCGATGGAGAGGATTATCTAGCCCACCCCCTACCCTTCTTACAGATGAGGAAAGAAGCCTAGACTCTGTTATAGAATCAGTGATCTCCATTCTAGAGCTGGAAGGAACCTCCAACCAGATGAGGAAGCTGAAGAGCTAAAATGACTTAAAGCCCAAGGTCACACAATGCGTAAATGGTCAGTCAGGACTTGAACCCAGCTCCTCCGCCTCCAGATCCAGGACTGTAATCCATGCTTACGGTATCAGAAACAACCATAGGCATCCCAAGAGAATAAGGAAGAATAAGTCACTGAGACCCAGGGAAACGGGAGTTGCCTAGGGTGTCGGAGAAACCCACAGAAGCTCCAATTGCATCCTAATTCTGCGGTTGAGGGACACTGAGGGAAGGAACGTGCCCACAGGTCACAGAGCTAATGGGCAGCAGGACCAGCACTGGGTGCCAGGAGGTGACTCATCGCTTGATTCCAATCGGACACCCCCGAGACTGAGGCTGGGAAGAGAGCCCAGACTTAGAAGCCTTAGGTGACCAAGCAATCAGCATTTATGAAGCATCTACTATGTGCCAGGCATTGTGCTCAATGCTAGGTAAAAAAGAGGCAAAAGACTGCCCCTCCTTCAAGGAGAGTGTTATAGTGAAAGCCAATAAGTTCACAGGTGAGGACATCGTGAGTCACCACAGGGACAGCTGGTGGTATGAGGAGAGAGGAGCTTTTAATGAAAATTCTCCCTGCACCCTATCACCCCTACCCCCATTTCTGGGTCCCTTTGCCTATAGCCTGCTGAGGCAGGGTGTTCCTTCTCTGTCTGTCAGGCTGGAGAGCTGTGTTTGTGTTTTTAACAAGTACTTAGGGGGGATTAGCAGAGAATAAATCATGCTTAATCCTTTACCTTGCTGGCATAATACTGCGTTCCCTAATTGTTTGGGGACATTTGCCTTCAATAAGCAGCTTCTCTCTCCCCTTCTTCCCCTCCTCTGGCCTTTGATCTGGCAGTCAGCTTGGACTGGATCTGGGACCTGGGCGTGACACCCTCAGGACCAATCCTGACTAGCCATCAGGTCCCCTAGGGAAAAAAGGCTGATGCACTCGCTGACCATCCCTTCCTTCTCTAAAGTCCTCACCCAGGCCTCCTCGCTTGCCTAGAGCTCTCTGTCTGAATCTCTCATTACTGTCTACCTCACATGATACTTATCAGTATGTTAGAAGCATGTTCCATCCCCTCACCCCATAAGCTCTTGGAGGGCAGGACTTAAAGATGGAAAGCTGGCCCAATTTGGAAGCAGAGGGTCAAGGCTTGAAGCCCAGGGGCACTGCTTACCGGCATCTGCATCCTGGGGTACCTGACCCTTCAGCTAGCATGGAGGCCCAAATGACCCCTGAGAACCCTCTCATTCTAAGTCTTTGATCCCTGGCTGTCATTTCTAAAGTTTGTGTCTCCCTAGCATCTGGGTTAGTAGGTGCTTCATAGTCTGTGAATTGCACGCCACATAGTCAGCCCTTATCATTGATTGACTGAATCATCCTTTCCAGGCCCCTGGCATCAGAGCAATCACTCCTCCAGTTGGGAAGGAGCTCGTTTTGTGGGGGAAAAAAAAGCTTTCTTTAAAGGGCACTTCTGCAGTAACTGTGGGTACAGGACATCTGTCCCCCAAGTCTTCAGGCACTGCACAGCTTCAGTGGCTTAAACATGGGACTCTGGGGACACTGTATGGCAGACAGTACTATGCACTAGGAGAGCTCCCCATTTGGATTGTGGGGTTTGGTCTTCTAGACAGTGAGGGCAATTGAAAAGGCACTGATTTGGGGTCTAGAAGACCTCTCCCCGCCACTTACTGCTTTAATGACCTTGAGCCAAATCACTTCATCCCCCCAGCCTCAGTTTCCACTTCTGTAAAAGATGGCCTCTTCATTTCACAAAATAATTATTTAGCGATATCAGGAGGGGCGAGTACTCACCTGGGGCATCTAGTTTTCATCCTGAGGATCCTGTGTAGCTTCGTTTCTGGATCTGGGAGAAGTGGACGAGCTGTCTGTTTCTGCAAATTGTAGCTATTGGGAAGGAGGAGATCTGCATCTCCATCAGGGGATGGCATTCCCAGTGTGGGCAGCCAGGGCCCTTCACCTCCAGTTCCACACCCATCTCAAGAACTCCATTCTCCCTCCTAAAGGACATAGGCCCTGCTGGTTAGTACAGTGGCTGGAATGCACACTCATAAATGTCCTCCAGGCAGTGGCAGTTTCCGATTCACTGAGCACCCTCCCAAACCACTCAGGTTGTCTGATATGAGAAGCCCAAGGGCTGCTGGCAGTCTTTATACACTGGGGAGGTGACCAAGGTCGCCTGCCTGTCATTTGGTACAAGCCTAAGTGCACGTCCACCTGAGGGGTGCGTTGTCCCCGGCACTGGCTCACCTCTGCCTGCAGCCGGGAGAGCGGCTGGGGCCCCAAGTCAGGAGCCCAGTCTCCATTGTGCAGATGGGGTGGCTGAGGCATGGGGAGGTGAGGGGCATGGAGCAGCTTGCTACCTTACCTCCTCTGCTGCTATTTCAGAAGGGGCTGCTCTTCAAAGGCAAACACTGCATCTGGGTCAGCGTTATATCTGCCAGCCACTAAGGAAGCTTTAGTCTATAGGAGCATAGAACCCTGAAGGCCTTAGAAGAATGTCAGAACTGGGAGGGGCCTTAGAACAAGGAATGGCAAAGCTGGGAGGGGCCTCAGAACAGGGAATGTCAAAGCTGGGAGGGACCTTAGAACAGGGGATGTCAGAGCTGGGATGACCCTTGGAACAGGGAATGTCTGAAATGGGAGGGCTTAGAACAAGGAATGTCAGAGCTGAGAGGGGACCTTAAAGACCATTAATGCACTCCAAATTCCACATTTTAAAAAACACCAGAAAAGACTAATGATTTTTCCAAGCTTACACAGCAAGTTCCTTAGTGGCAGCCAAGGACTAGACTTCTTGCCTTCCTAACAGGTAGCATCCAATACCCAATGATTTAAGAAATAGATCTGACTTCCACTCTTACTGTGATGCGGGTACACTCCTTAATTCCAGGCCTCAGTTTTCTGTGCTGAAGGTTTGCAGACTTGTGGAGATCCCCTGAGCCTTCACCACATGAAATGCTCGAGGTTTTCTGTGGGGCAGCAGACAGCACCTCGAACCAACGGGCAGAAATTGTGGGTCTGACTCTCACAAAAGGCAGAGGAAGCGTCTGAGGTCCTGTCTAATCTTACATTCTTCATGCCTCAAGCGCTAAATCAGTGCTTAATGATTCACTGGTATATACTGTTAGGGGGGCTTAGAGGTCACCTCCCATCTAACCCCCTCATCTTCCAGCTGAGGAAACTGAGGCCCAGATACTATAAAACTACTAAATGTCAGAGTCCAGATTCAGCCCTAGCGCTTCTGGCTGCAGATCTCCCACTGTCCCCACCCCAGTTGGAAAAGGACTTTTGCCCATCCCCACACCCACCCCCTCACACCCAATAATCCCAGAACAAAATAACTCAGATCTTTTTCCTCTGCCCTAGCTCCTAATTGCATTTGGAAACTGGCCACTGTCGGCTAAGATTATCATTATGGAGGCATCATGGTGACGAGGCGCTGGGCATGGATGGAGGTGGGCCATTTGGGTTTAGTCCTAGCTTCTCCACCTACCATCGGCGTCACCCTGGGCAGATCACCCCCTCTTTGCATCAGAGTCTATCTTTTCCTACACTGGGTACACCCAACACAAGGCACATATGTGTGCCTCTGTGAAGCAGGGAGGCCAGTAGCAGACACTTCTGTGAGGATAAGAAGTTTTATAAACCTTGAGCCAAAGTGAAATCCCTGTGTAAATGTCAGGGAAGGCCATCTAACCCACCCCCCTCCCATAGAGGGGAATTGATTTGCCCATGTTCCCATAGGTAATGAGCAGGATTTGAACCCAGGCCTCTGATTTCCAAATAGACAGCTCTTCCCATAGTACCTTCAGTCTGGGATTGGAAGAGACCTCAGAGGCTGTCCAGTCCAACTCCCTTATTTTACAGAGGAGAAAATTGTAACTTTTACTGTAACTGTAAACTGAAATTATACAGAGAAGGCCCAAGTGGGTTTAAGTGACTTGCCCAAGGTCACAAAATGAGTAATCAGTAGGGGACAGAAATCAAACCCAGGCCCTCTGCACCAAGAGGCAGCGTCCTTTCCTCTGTCGGGGCTGTCCCTTTTGCTGGCGGCCCGGGATCCGGTCCTCAAACCCGAGCGACAGAGGCTGGAGATATTCATGAGGGGCTTGGAGAATGGATGACCCCAGCTTGTTGTTGTTGTTAATAATTTTTATTGTATTAGAAGCAAGGAGCTTAGTCTTTGTGATATATCCCCAGCAGCCTGCAAAGGATTCATTTGGTGCTGCCGTGTTTGCCTGCAGGTCGGAGGACTCACTATTACTCTTCCTCATCTAGCACTGAAGAGAGTTTTACGTGGGCACTCAAAAGGACTTGTCCGGCACTTCCCAAGAAACACCAGCCACTTTCTCATTTTCCCCTTGAGTAAATCCCCCACTCAGTTAGACCCGGTGGAGAAGGTTTAGTGATGGCGGCACCAAGCTGGGATGGAGGGTAGAGAGTCAGAATCACCTGTTGCTACGGTGGGGCCTCCTTCCTCCCTCCTCTCCCCACCCCCAAAAATTAACCAAGAAAGCGATTAGACAGCTGGTCATCTGAAAAAAAAGATACACGTTTGTGTGTGTATATGTATAGATGTATACACACACACACACACACACACACACACAGAATTTTAATGGACTCCAGGCTCAATACGAGTTGACAGTGTAATATGTCTGCCATAAACATTAATGGAGTTTTGGACTGCATGCAAGAGGTGTGGCATTCAGTACTAGGGAGATGACCGCCCCGCCATCCTCTGCTCCAGGCATCCAGAGGAGGGTTTCTAGGTTGTCAAATGGCCAACTGTGCATCTAGATTTGGGGGGGACTTGAAGCCATTTCTTCTTCCAAAGGCAATTCTTCACCAATGGATGCTGCCGTTTCCTCATTTATAGACCTAGGACCTAGTTCATTTCCTCCCTTATTCTATAATTGAGGAAACAGAAGCATCCATCGGGGACGTGACTTACCTAGGGTCACACAGCTAGAAAGTGTCTAAGGCCAAATTTGAACTCGGGTCTTCCTGACTCCAAGCCCAGAGCTCCATCCACTACACCACCTTGTTATCAGGGGCTTGGGGAAAGGAAAGAAGATCCTATCTTGAATTCTTTTGTAAAGTGAATCTTCATGTATCTAAATCTATGTTGTTTTATGTTGGAATCACATATACCAGGGATGCCTGCACAAACAAATGCTAAGAACAAGTCTGTAGTCTTCTTCGTTGGAATTTGATTGTGAAACAAGTGACCCCATCATCTGGTCCTTGGAAGACTTTGTTTTGGGAGGATTTTGCTATTGGTGGGGGGGTCTGTCATTGAGTGTGGATCTCGGTTTCTTCATCTGTCAGATTAGATTGAGGGACTTTTAAGGGCCACCCCACCCTTCTCTTCCAGCTCTTAGGCTAGACGTTGACTGGCACTGGCAGGTAGTCGAGGAAGGGTCTGGGAAGCCTCAGCTGGTGTATGGGGGAAGGGAGGGAGCAGGAGGAGGCTTTGGAGAACATTGGCTTTCAACCTGTGCTCCAGGCAAGCCAAGAGTTCCTGGAAAACATGTAATGACAGACACTTTCCCTTTGGGAGGCCCCCAACCCATTATTCCCTTCAGAAAATTTTTAATCAGAAAGAGTCAATGGAATGAGATCCTCCCCTTGAAAAGTGTGGTATGTGCCCAGGGGCAGAGCATCCAATATGAGCATTTTGTGGCTCCCCTCTCCCTCTCTCCTCCCACCCCAATAACATTTCAAACAAAAAGTCGAGCCGTGACAAGAGCATCTCTCTAGGGCACCAGTCAGGAGCCTGGCTCAGTATGGCACCTTGCGTGTAGTAGGAGCTTAATAAATGTTGATTGGCCTGCAAAAGGGCAGATTTGAGAATGCCCCCAGGATCCTAAAGGTAAGGGAATTTCAAGGAGAACAGGTGAGAGGTCATATTCTAGAGCAGGTCCCCACTGTGGATGTCCATCTTTCCCTTGCTTAATGGTCATTGGCATACCTGACCTTTACTACAACAGCTTCCTGTCGGATGAGGGGTTGGGTCCAACGATCTCCAATGCCTAAGTGTGGAGATAGCCCAGGAATCCGAGTCAGGATGGAATCCAGGTCAAATCCCACCTTCTGCCCTCACTGGCTGGGTGACCTAGTGGCAGGCATCACCTTTTCTGAGCCTGGAGCACTGAACTCCATGGGGTGGTTGTGAGGCTCAGATTAGACAGTAGGGGAGACTTTGCAAAAATTAAACCATTATATAAATGTCACTGTTATGATTGTTGTTCTTTATTAATTATTATTAATATTATAGATTAATAATATTGTTAATCGCATGACTGGGATGTGAGAGCTGGCTGTCGTCAGGATAGAGGGGTCAGTGATGACACAGGCAGCCCGATTCTAAGGACAGTGCCCTGGATTGGAAGCCAGGCAACAGAAAATCTGAATTCTTTCCCTTCTTTGTGCCATAAGCCCTGGGGCAGTTAGGCAGGTGAAACCTAGAAGTGCTTTCTCTGAATCATGTTTTTAAATGCATAAAATAAAATACACAGGATTACAAAGGACGCCAATTGTGCTAAAATGCAGTTATCAAAATAAAAGAAAAAAATCTTGGGCACCAAAATAAGAACCCCTGCCCTTCTTTGAATGGCAACTTCTTGAGGGCAAGCATGCTTTCATTTTTGTCTTTGTATCCCAGATGCTTAGCACTGTGCCTAGAATGTAGTAGGTGCTTAATAAATGCTGGCAGATGGATTGGTTGGATTACAATTCTGGCTCTGTGACCCTGAGCTGGTCACCTAACATTCCTGGATTTCAGTTTCCTCATTTGTAATATAAAGATGTCTTGGATTCTGATCTCCAAGTATTCTTTAAGCTCTGAAACTATGGTCCTAAGAAATACTAGAAATCCAAGGAATGTTATTGTTTCCTGAAACTCAGGATTGGGTTTTTTTTGGGGGGTGGGGTGGGGGGTGGAGGCAGAGCAGGGCGTGTGAGTTGAGTAATATCTAATAGGGACTTTTTTTTCTAGTGAGAGAGGTAAGAAAAATAGATTTTTTTTGTTCCTTCAAAAAAAAATAATAAGACTGCATTTAAAAAGAAAAGAAAACCTAAAAACACCACCAAAATATGTCTATTGGGGAAAAGGGAGAAGTTACAAACTTGGGTTCGACAGCGGCCAGCTCCATTCCAGGTCCCTTGTGAAGCCACAGACCGTCTGTGCTGCTGATAAAAGAGGGGAAGGCAATTGCGGGGGGAGTGGGGGGGGGGAATGGAGTGAAGGGGAGATGATAGCAGCCTATGGGGTGGCTGAAGGCAAGAACATTGGACTTAGTTAGAATTCCGCGGTTAGATCTTTTCCTTCTCTCTGATGGCTGTGTGTGATTGACACTTACAAATTACCCAGCCGAAAGTGTGGAGTCTTTGACCCCTGAGTAACATCTTTGGCAAGCCTGAGATTTGCAGGCATTTTGTCATCTAATTACTACAAATCCCTTGAAAATTCACTGGCTGGTGAATTTTTAATGCGGGACAATTTCAATGTGATGCATTGCCCAGATGGGCTCACTCGTTTCTACCTCTCTTTTTTTTTCTTTTCTTTTTTTTCCCCCTCTCCTTTTTCCCATCTCGCTTTTGCCTCTTTCTTCCTCTCTCTTCCTTGCTATTTTTTTTAATTCCACAAACTTTTTCATGAGCTCAGAGATCCCCAGACCTGCTTATCCCTGTATGTTTGGGGACCGGGGAAAAGGTGGTGGTTTAACAGAGAAGTTGGTCAGTTCCACATTCTGCCCCCAGACCTTTTCACACATGTGCCTGTTTAGAGGGATACTCGTGGCTCACTATTTAGAGTGACCAGCCACTTCTTCTGATGCCCCAGAATAGAATCTGTATCCTGTCATTCAGTCATTCTGAGGTGCCACACAGAAACACAGAATTGTCGCTGGCCAACCCTCCTCGCCAAAGGTGCATGGGTAGCATGATTAATAAATGCGTTTCCTTTTCAAGTCACTTGTTAGAAACAGCTGATCTCCCTGGGTAACTGAGCTAGGGGCTATTCCAAGGCTGGGTATTTTCTAACTATCTGTGATCAGGAATGGTGTCTGATTCATTCTTTTTCTTTTTCTTTTTTTTAACCTCTGCCTCTTAGGTACACAGCTGGTCATCTTCAGCAAGCCTCTAGGGAGAGCTGGTTGCTTCCTGTCTTCCAGCCCTGGCTTGTTTGAAATGGAGAGGAGGACACATCCACCTGGTACCATCCAAACTCAGCCTGCTCTGGCCTTCAAATCAGAGTCCCACAATGCAGACACAGGTGTGGAAGACCAAATTGTCTCAACCCAAGAGCCATACATCCTCCCCACCCCGACCCCCACATTTGGAAACCAATTCTACAGAGAGGAGTTTACTCTAGAGTCTGTTAGCAACAAGAGCAGGATGGGGTCTTGAAATTCACATTTGGGGATGTGGCCCTTTAAGCCAGGGCATTGGCCCTATCCACTGAACAGCAAGGCTCGAGCCCTGAAGGATTCTCTCTCACATCAAAAAATAAACAAGTCAAGTATAGTGGACAGAATGCTGGATTTGGAACCAGGAACACCTGGACTCAAATCCCACCCCTGACACTAGTCTGGTGACCCTGGGCAAGTCACTGGAGATCAGTTTCCTCATGTGTAAGATGGGATTAGAAGTGATGCCTCTCTCACAGGGTTGTTGTGAGGATCAAACAGGAGGATATGTATAAAGATTTTTGTAAGTCTTTTAAAATGCTAACTAAATGTCTATTTTTGTTATTATTAAATGTCAAATGGATTTTCTTTCTTTAAGCAGTCAGATCTTTCTTATACTATGTCACCCAAAGCATTGATCCATGTGGACTTTTCCCTTCTGGACTTGACTGAAAGGGTAGGAATATTGTCCACTGGGCACAGACTGGTTGTTCACCCCATGTAGATAAGCCCCCTCCATTGCGTACACCTCTTTTTCCCTCCCTCTTTCCCCCATTCAGAGGAAAAAAGAGGTTTTGCTTTTCAACCAGGCTCCTGTACATATGTACACAGCTGATAAAATATTCCACTTCGCCCCTTCTCCCAGTGGGACCTGCTGTCTTACGGGAAAGGGTATGTATGACAGCAACAGATTACATGTGTCGCCTGGAAACAGTGGTGGGGTGGGTTTCTCTCTCGCTGTCCTCTTGCTCTCTTTCTCTCTCCCTCCCTCCCTTTTCCTCCTTCTCCTCTTCCTCCTCTCTTCTGTCTCCTTTCTGTTTCTTCTCTCTCCTCTCCTTTCCCATTTCTCTGTCTTTCCTCTCTCCCTCTCTGCCTTTTACCTCCTCTCTCTCTCTCTCTCTCTCTCTCTCTCTCTCTCTCTCTCTCGTTTCAACAACAGCGCCACTACCAAAAAAAGAAAGCTTGTCCCCTCTGGGGTGCTCTGCATCACAATAAGTCATCTTCATGCATCCTTGAGATGGACAAGATATTGCAGACACAGGATCTCCACCTGCTCCATGCTTATAGACTTGGAGAGTGGGTATGGGGAAGAGGGGGTGGCTAGTTAGTGGCATTTTCACCCACACTGGATTTTATTTTTATAGCCTTACCAAGAACTCCTCTGCCCCATTTTAAGGGCAGATTTTTCCAGCTTACTATTCTGACTTTCAACCACTCATGGTTGAGATTCTCCAGTATACAGCAAATTACCCACATGCGAAGACATCTTGACTTTTCATGTTGAAGTATTTAAACCCTGCAGGCTTGGCCAGAATTGGTAGCTTTGGTAGTGGAAGAGAAAGACTAGATGGACTAATAGATGGATGGATGGATGGATGGATGGATGGATGGATGGATGGATGGATGGATGGATGGATGGATGGATGGACAGAGATAGAAACGTGTATACATATATACATACATACATACATACATAGATGAATGGATTGATTTCAGTCCATTCACTAACTCCTTCCCAGCCTCCTGAAATCAGCCTTCACATTTCTAATGAACTTTTCTTGAGGGCACATGGTATGGTGGAAGGAATGCTAAACTTGAGGTCACAAGACCTGGGTTGGAATCTCAACTCTGCCCTATATTACTACCTCTGTAATCTTGGGCTAGTTGCTTACCTCTTTTGGCCTCAGTTTCCTAATCTATACAGTGGGGATAATAATAGCACCTACCTCTAGAAGTTATGATGAAGATGCAATGAGATAATATTCATAAAACACTTTGCAAACCTTAAAGCATTATATAAATGTTAGCTGCTGCTATTACTGTATATTACATGTAATTATTAATACTAGTTAAGTCTGTACCAGGGCTGCCCTTCTAGTTTTTAAGCAACTCTGAGGTAGGGTAGAAAGTGAGGAACTGGGAGTCAGGAAGTCTGGGTTCAAATCACAGCCCCAGCATATATTAACTGCAAAAATAGTCAAACCACCATTAAAAAGCATTTTTTAATGCTTCTGAGCCTCCGTAGTCTTAATCTGTGAAATGGAAAGAATATTTGCACTTTAGAAATGATCAATTCCCTTGTTCTCACCAGAATTTTGTGCAGAAGGTCCTCTCTTACTGAGCTCATAGAATCCTAAATTTAGAGGAAGAAGGGACCTCAAAGACCATCTACTCTAACCACTTTATTTTTGAAAAATAAGGAAACTGACACCCATATAAATTCACACAGCTAGTAAGTGGTAGAGCCTGGATTTTAAACCAAGCCTTCTGACTCTGGGCCAGGGTTCTCTAGGTACCATGTAGCTACATCCTCAAAGTTATTAAAATAATAAGAAGAATAAATAAAAAATGATGATGACAGTGAGGCAACACAGTCTAAGTGTGTGAGGGGCCAGCCTCCAAGCTAGGAAGGCCTGGACATAGCCTCCTAGCTATGTGACCCTGGACAAGACACTTCTTGAGTGCCCCCAACCCCTCTCTAGGTACTGAGCTTCATGAGCGGAGAGAGCTTCCTCATCTGGGAGCGTCTTCATGGATGAAATCCCAAGTCCAGACCTCCAAAATAAGAGCTGTCACCGCCCTGGCAGGTTGATGAGACCTTTCACTTAGCATCTTGTGATTGTCACAAAATCCCTGGAACGTTGGTACTCCTGTTGGACCCATATTCCAGTCTGAGGAAACTGAGCCACGGAAGGGACTCATGGCTTGGCCAGAGCCACACAGCTAAAAGATATTGGAGGTGGGAGGACTTGAATTCATGTTTACCATATTCTCTGCTGTGCTGCTCATTACCACGTATCCGAAAGGAATAAACAAAGCCTGATGTCGTGCTCAAGTGAGAATGGGAGTGGGGAAAGTCAATGCTACTGAAGACATCAAAGAAGGCTTCTGGGAAGAAGCGGCATTTGTAGGGTTAGTAAGATGTGGGGAGTGGGATAAGGAGGTAGAGAAGGTCCAGATTCTAAACACAGGGACTGTGCACCTGCTCAGATCCTAGCCTTGGAAAGGCGTTCGGACACCACGTAATCCAATCCCCTCATTTTACAGATGAGGAAGCTGAGACCCATAGAAGTTCAGTGACTTACCAAGGTCACACAGAGGATCCTAGATTGGGAGCAGGAAGTGTGCTTAGATGTCACTTATTCCAACCTCCTCTTTTTACACAGATGAGGAAATTGAGGCCTGAGGTTCCTCACATAGTAGGCATCAAAGTTAAGCTTTCAGCCCACCACGCCACAAAAAGGTAGTTGTTTGGCTGGTTTTTAATTGAGGGCTCCTGGGTTAGTTTTAATTTGTCTGTAGGAAGAAAGGCAGGAGACCACGAGGACAGAATATCTGCGTCATGTGGTGCAGGTGCTGTATCCATCGATTTTGCTTAATTGTTTTTCTGTCAGGAGCGGGATGGGAAGATGAGGACCATAAAATGACTAATAGAAAGACAAAAGGCATCAACCAATACAATGTATTTTTAATTGCCTGCAGGGGAAGTTTGAATCATTAATCAATAAACATTTATTAAACACCTACTATGTACAGGTACATTTAGAAGCATTCAATTCCCTAATATGCATATATATATATATGTGTGTATATATACATATGTGTGGTATATGTGGGTGTGTAAAATTGATATATATATACATATATATATATTCCAAATATGTACAAGGTGTTCCAAAAGCCTTAGTGCCATTTTAAGCTATTAAAGCTAAAAATTTGCACTGAGAATTTTGGGTCACCCTGTATATACATACATACATGTCAGTCGATAACCATTTGTTAAGTGCCTACTATGTGCCAGGAACTATGCTAAGTGCTAGGGATACAAAAAGAAGCAAAAGACAGTCCCTGTCCTCAAGGAGCTTATAGTCTAATTGAGGAGAAAACAAGCAAATATGTACAAGATACATGTATGTCTATGTAAATGTATATACATACATATATATGTTATCAAGTATAGCCCAAACACACGTACATATACACATATAATCTAGGTAATTAAATGCTTGCAACTATCTAACGAGTTCAAATTTCCCCGAAGGCAATTTAAATTAAGCATATATATCTGTATGTGAGTATGCAAATATGCATATTTGTATTATGTATGTACGGATTACATACACACGTGTATATAAATGATATCAAGGTGACCCTGGCTCCTCTGAACCTCCCATGCTATTAAAGCCCTGGCAGTTTCTACTAAGTTAGAAATGCTTCAATGAATTCATCAGTAAGCATGGGTTAAGGGTTTACTCTGGGCCAGGCATTGTGCTCAGCATTGAGAATATCAGAATAAAAATGAATTGCAGTCTCTCCCCTCAAGAAGTTTACATTTTAATGGAGAAGACAATATAAGCATAAAGAAGCAATAGTGAAGGGAAGGGATAGTCCTGGCAAGAGATTGTTTTTGTCCGAGGGCCAGCCTAACTAAGGCCAGAGAGGCTCACCACCAGGCTCGGCAGAGCATGCGCTCCACCACTGGAATCTGTCAGAGTGAAGGGAGAACTCACACCAGGATGATCACAGATGCTTGAAGCATTAAAGCCCACTACCCTAGGCTATATATAATAGGATCCTAGAGCCCGAGCTGGAAGGGAACTCAGAGGCCATCAAGTTCAAACCTTCCATTTTACAGAGAAGGAAATTGAGATCCACTAGAGGTTATGACTTGTTTAAGGTCACACAGATAATAAGCCATCAGGGGTTGGATTTGAACCCACTTTTGGCTCCCAAAGCCAGTGTTTTTTCCACTAAAGAGAATTAGAATGCCACTAATAAAAGGCAATGAAGAGCCAGGAGTTGGGGGTAAGACGATGCAGTTGTAAAGATTCAAACTGAGGCTGGTTTTCAGGAAGAACTTCCTAACAAGGAGAGCTATCCCAAAGTGGATGGGGCTACCTTGAGAAATAGTGGGTTCCCCCTAGTCTTTGGACTGGAGGACCACTTGAAGGGGATGTTGTACAGGGGATTCTCCTGGGGAATATGGGTAAGACAGGATGGTCACTAAGGTCCTTTCCAACTCTAAAATTTTGTGACCCATTGGAAGAAAGAGAAGACCAGCAATAATTCACACCACAACCCCTTCTGGGTTTCCCTGTTACTGTCCTCAAAGTCACCCAGGCTCGAAATGGTGTCATCTTAAATTCCTCACTCTTACCCCACATATCCAATGAGTGATCAAGGCCTGTCAAGGTCTGCAGCATCTCTTGTCCATTTCAACTTTGTAACATCTCTGGTCAGTTTCACCTGTGAATAATCTCTAGTTGATTTCACCTTTGCAGCATCTCTTGTCCATTTCACTTTTGCTTTTATCTCTGGTCAATTAACCTTTGCAGTATCTTTTGAATACACCCCATTCTCTCCTCTGACACTGCTCCCAACCTGGTGGAGGCCCTCATCACCTCACACCTGGAATATGGCTATAGCTGCTGGTCAGTCTGCCTACCTTGAGTCTTTCCTCACCTCAGCCCATTCTCCAATTTGCTGTCAAAGTGAACCTCCTAAAGTCTGCACTTTAGGGTTACGGTTACTTCTGGCCACGTAATACTTCTGGTCAGTAAACTCCAATGGCTTCCTATTGGTAACAAAAAGCATTTATTAAATGCCTACTATGTGCTAAATACTGGCTATACAAAGAAGGTAAAAGACAGTCCCTGCTCTCAAGGAGCTCGTAATTTGATAGAGGGGAGACATAGAAACAACTCTGTGACAACAAGATACATCTCTAGGATAGAACATACAGTCCTGCTCTTCACAACCTGGACAATTCCTACCTTTCCAGACTTAAAACTTTTTATACCCCCTTGATACTGTATTGATCCAGCTTCATTGGTCTGTCTTTGGATCTTTGCCCTGAATACCCCTCCCCAAATTCTGTTTCTGAACTTCCCCGGCTTCCTTCTAGATAGTGTTTTCTGTGTTATGAACCCCTTTGGCAACGTCTAGTGAAGTCCACGCACCCCTTTCTCAGAATTACATTTTTTAAATAATTGAAGAGATAGGTTAGGTACACAAGATGCAATAGTCAACGACTATAGCAATCTACTCTTTGATAAACCAAAAAAATCCAGCTTTTGGGCTAAGAATTCACTATTTCACAAAAACTGCTGGGAAAATTGGAAAATGGCATGGCAGAAACTGGACATAGACCAATATCTTTCACCGCATACCAAAATAAAGTCAAAATGGGTTCATGACTTAGAAATAAAGGCTGATACTATAAGCAATTTGGGAGAACATGGAATAGTTTACCTATCAGATTTATGGGAAAGGGAAGAATTAATGACTCAACAAGAGATAGAGAGCATTACAAAATGCAAAATGGATAATTTCGATTATGTTAAATTGAAAAGTTTTTGTATAAACAAAGCCAACAAAGATTAGGAGGGAAACAGAAAATTGGGAGAAAATCTTTACAACTAGTGTCTGATAAAGGCCTCATTTCTAAAATATACAGGGAACTGAGCCAAATTTATAGGAATAAAATTCCTATAAATTCCCCAATTGAGAAATGGTCAAAGGATATGAACAGGCAGTTTTCAGAGGAAGAAATTAAAGATATCTATAGGCATAGGAAAAAAATGCTCTAAATCACCATTGATAAGATAAGTGCAAATCAAAACAACACCACATTTCTCCTGTCAGATTGGCTAACATGACAAAACAGGAAAATGATAAATGGTGGAGAGAATGTGGGAAAATTGGAACATTAATACATCATTGGTGGAGTTGTGAACAGATCCAGCCATTCTGGAGAGCAATTTAGAACTGTGACCAGCGGGCTATAAAAATGTGCATACACTTTGACCCAGCTATACCACTCCTAGGGCTATATCCCAAAGAGATCACACAAGTGGGAAAGGGACCTGTACGTACAAAAATATTTATAGTAGCTCTTTTTGTGGTAGCAAAGAATTGGAAATCAAGGGGAGGCCAATCAATTGGGGAATGGCTAAACAGGTTGTGATATATGACTGTAATGGAATACTATTGTGCTATAAGAAATGGGGAAGATACGGATTTCATAATAACCTAGAAAGACCTACACAATCTGATGCTGAGTGAGAGAAGCAAAACCGGGAGAACATTGTATACAGCCACAAGATATATGGATTCTGTGATGACTAACTTTGATGGACTTGGCTCTTTTCAGCAATACAAAGCTCAAAGACAGCTCCAAAGCACTCATGATGGAAAAAGCTATGTACATCCAGAGAAAGAACTATGGAGTCTGAATGCAGATTGAGACAAACTATTTGCTGTCTTTTTTTCCTCTTCTTTTTTGGTTTTGTTTCTTCTCTCTCATGACTCATTCCGTTGGTCATAATTCTTCTTTACAACTTGACTATTGTGTAAACAAGTTCAATATGAAGAATCTATATTAGACTACATGCCGTCTTGGGGGGGTTGGGGGAGAATAGAAGGGAAGAAAATTTGAAACTCAAGAACGTGTAGAACTGAGTGTTGTAAACTAAAAATAAAAAAATCTAATTTAAATTTTAAAAAAGAAAATTTAAGAACTATGAAGTATGAATGCAGATTGAGGCACACTTCATGCTCGTCTTTTCCCACCCTTTTTTGTCTCTTTTGTTTTTGTTTTTGGGGTTTTTTTTGGTTCTGTTTCTTCTTTCTCATGATTCATTCCATTGGTCATAACTCTTCTCCACAACTTGACTAGTGTGTAAATTATATAGTGCGAAGTTATACGTGGAAGTTATATGGGATTCCATGCCATCTTGGGGAGGGAGAAGGGGAGGGAGGGAAGAAAATCCGGAACTCAAAATTATGTAGAACTGAGTGTTGTAAATTAAAATTTAAAAAAAAAGAAAAATAATTGAAGACAATGTTAAATTTCAGGTAAAGGTCAAGGAAAATTAAAGTGTCATATTTTTTCCTATTCAAGTTCATGGATCCTCTGAACACTGTACGCTAGGTCTGTGGCCCTCAGGTTAAGTACCCACGTTCTGGACTAAGCTCAAGATTCTCCTTCTTTGAGAGAATTTTGCCTTTGCTCCCAGTGCTAGTGCCTTCCCCTCTGAGATTACTTTCCACCTTCCCTGTATTTATTTCTGTACATGCCTAGTTATTTACATGCTTCCCCCATTAGAATATATGCTCTTTGGGGCAGCTAGGTGGCACAGTGAGTAGAGCACCAGCCCTGGAGTCAGAAGGATCTGAGTTCATATCCAGCCTCGGTCACTTGACACATTTACTAGCTGTGTGATCTTGGGCAAGTCACTTATCCCCAATTGCCCTGCATTCCCCCCTCAAAAAAAATCTAAAAAATAAATAAAATAAAATAAAATATATGCTCTTTGAGATCAAGAAATATTGGGTTTTTTTGCTTTTCTTTCATGTTCCCAATGCATAGCACGGTATCTAGCATATTATAAGTACTTAATAAAATGCTTGTTGACTGAATGAATGAATAAATGACTTGATGAACAAAAAATGTTACAAAAGACAAGATT
Source organism: Phalanger gymnotis (assembly GCA_028646595.1). NCBI lineage: Eukaryota > Metazoa > Chordata > Mammalia > Diprotodontia > Phalangeridae > Phalanger > Phalanger gymnotis. Next base: position 23,993,008 of record CM053622.1, read on the forward strand.
ACTAGGATTACAGAATCCTATGCCAACCACCCCCACCCCATTTTAGCCCTGATACCTTAACTAGGTAAGAACACATCTCAATCAAGTAACTATGCCCCAGGGATTGTTTATAAATTATCCATCCAGTTGAGAAAAGAGGAAATTCCAGAAATTTGACAGAATGTATAGAAAAGCTGAACTTTCCCTGAGAAGGACCCACCTGGGAAGGAAGGCCTCAGCCAGGTCTCCTTTCCCCTTGACTGGAGGCAGGCTTTCCAGCTCGGAAAGGCCTAGAGGATATTGGACTTACCATCTATCCCATAATCGTAACCTCATGAGAGAGCTTTGGCTCCCATCTTCCCATCAGGGTCATAAATAGCATTCCTAGATCAGCTAGCAGACCCTAACTGTACTAACGGGTCTACAAAAAGAACAGCAAAGAGATTATACCATGCCTAAGGGGGAGTTTCCTAAGCACTCTATAAATTCGAGGAAAATAACTTTTAGCAGCCAGGAATTGTCACACCTTCTCCATTGTACTTTCTAAGCTTGAGTCCACTTTACCCTGGACCATGTGGTTGCACCAACTCTTTCTACCAAGCATACCACTTTAGTAAATACCCCTTTCTAAAAGCTACTTCGATCTGGCTTACTAAATGATCCTCAGTTGACAATCTTAAAGGAAAGTGCACCAGTGGGGGCTCAAACTAGTGGTGTTAGAGAAAGCCCCTCATGGTTAAGGAATAATGGTATTAAAGAATTGCCTCTCAGGGGTGCCCCTAGAACCTTGAGGGGGACCCTGGTTCATTAATAGAAATGGGAGCTAGGATAGGAATCCCTCAGAGCTACATGTGACTGGATTGTTGTTGTCCTGTCATTTTTCAGTCATGTCCAACTCTTCATGGCCTCACTTGAGGTTTTTTTTGGCAAAGATACGGGAGCGATTTGTCATTTCCTTCTCTAAGAAATTTTACAGATGAGGAAACTGAGGCAAACAGGGTTAAGTAACTTGTCTAGGGTCATGAAGCTAGTAAGTATCTAAGGCTGAATTTGAATTCAGGTATTCCTGATTCCAGGCCTGGTGCTCTATCTACTGCACCACCTAACTGCCCAGAGTGGAACAGAGTGAGGGAAAACAGATGAATAGACTTAGTACTACCCTGGAATTCACAAAGTGTTAAGAGACCCAGAAGAAGGCCTCTAAGTGCTAGACACTGGACTACAATGAAAAATGAAATAATCCTTGCCCTCAAGGAGCTTATACGCTACTAAAAGTTATATAGAACCTCTAGAATGTTTCTAGAGTCATAAACCTGGAAAGGACCTTAGAGACCATGAAGTCCAGCTCCCTCATTTTATAGATGAGGAGGCTAAAGCCCAAAAGATGAGCTGATTTATACACGATTAATATGCTAATGTGACACAGTGGAGTCTATTATAAACAAGGTCTTTTTTTTAGTGTATATTGCATTTTACACAGTAGGTCCAACACTGTCCCACTTGCCTATATTCCCCCCTTTAACTTCCTTCTGTTCTGAGTGATTTTTTTTAATGTTTCATTGGCTCTCTTCACTGTCTTTTTTTTTCAGGGAGGCTATAACTATCACTTTCCCTCACAACTTCACTGCCTCCCCAGTATACTTTGCATATTTTGTATATTTACTTATCTGTGTACGTACTCTGGCACAATAAAATGTTAGATCCTTGACCGTCGGGATGGCATGGGTTTTTGTCTCTTTATCACCCAGCACCTAGCATGGTGCCTGGGGCCATAGCAGTAGGTGTTTAATAAACCCCTTGTTGAATTAAATTAAATTGTCAAGAATCTCACTGTATGAGAAGTCCAGGAGGGGTTGAAATCTTCACTAGTAAAGGAAATACCCTGGTTGATGAAAACATGAGTCCATTGGAGTATTGACAGACTACAAAACAGGACCTGCCTGCAATTCAGGAACCATCAGTCATCCATAGCATACAAGAATTTCAGAGTTGAAAGAGACCTTGGAGACCATCAAGTCCAATTTAGACATGAGCAAGATTCCCACTTCAACAACTGGCCCTCCAGCCTTGGCTTGAAAAACATAGAGTCTTCTGAGTCAATAAGGTTGGTATTAATTCATTTGTTCAGGGAAGACTAGCACCTCTGGTATGAGGATTTGCCGAGCCCTTTTCAGGGCTGCTCACACACCTTTGCTATACACCTTCACCCAACTCTCAGGCTAAACCAGGTTGAGGGTAACCACTAGGTCTCAAATCTGTGAGTGAGTTAAGAAGATGTCTACCCCAAACATGTGAAGACTTCCCCTGGTGGACTGGGCAGATTAGAACAATTTGTTCCACTGGCCACGAAGGTGGATGAATCAAGCACTGTGGAGGGCTTAGATCTCGATCAGACATCAAAGACTCCAAGTTAATCCACTGCACCCCGGGCCATCAACAGTCATCCTGACTTTTGTCTTACTACTGGACTTCAGTCACTCAGGAAGAGAGAGCGAGGCTGATAACTCTGTGCAATTTTGCCTCACTTAAATCCAATTCACTCAAGAATCAAAACGTTACCCTGTGATGTCATTGGCCCTCTTTGAAACAGACAGACAACATTTACTCAACAAGCATTTATCAGTAACACACTGTGCAGGGACGGTGAGGTAGGGAAAACCTTTTGGTTTCCTTTTACACAGCACTAATTGTTAGAAAGCATTTCTTTACATAGAGCCTAAACTCGCTTCTCTGCCTCATCCATCCATTGTTCCCAGTTTTGTCTTCGGGGACCAAGCAAAACCAAGCTAATCTCTCTTCCACCAGACAACCCTTCACATACTAGAGCACAGCTATCATGTCAACAAGTCAACAAACCTTCCTTAAATGCTCATTATGTGCCAGGCACTGTGCTAAGATTGGGGGTACAAATACAGGCAGAAAGAAGACAGCTCTTGTCTTTCCTATCTCTCATATTCTCAAGGAGTTTCCATTCTAATGGGGAAGACAACAAAGGGGAGCAGTATGGCAATAGAAAATGGAGAAAGGAAATGGCAAACCACTCCAATATCTTTGCCAATAAACCCCAAATGGGGTCATGAGGAGTCGGATACAACTGAAAGGAATGAGCTATAACAAAATGGTGGTAAAGTCCAGACAATGAAAGATGGATGACCTGGACCCTTCCTCCAATGGAGGTTATGGTTCTGGGAGAAATTCACCAATGGGAGAAGGGGGCTGCTGGGATAAATAGAGAAGGCAAGGGAAGCATGGTGCAAAATCCTCTGAAGTCTTCTCCAGACTAAACACCCGCAGCTCTTCTACCCAACACTCCTATGATGTGGACTAGAGGCCCTTTACCATCCTGGATTCCCTTCTCTGAATGTTCTCTGACTTACTCATGTCCCTCTAGAACCCAGTACTCAACCATTTCTCCAGACAGGGCAGAGTACAACAGGAGGATCACCTCCCTTGGGCTGGACATGGCTTCTCAACACAGCCTATGATTGAATTAGCTATTGGGCTGCCATGTCACACCACTGTTCCACAGTGGGACACAAAGAACCCCGCTCCATTCATAATTGTAGCATAGATCTATAGTATTAGAGCAGCTTAGGTGACACAGTGAATAGAGCACCGAAACTAAAGTCAGGAAGATCTGAGTTCAAATTTAGCCTCAGACGGTTACTAACTGGGTGAGTCATTTAACTTCTATTTGCCTCGGTTTTCTCATATATTAAAAAAAGAGCATTATATTAGCACTTACCCTCCAGGGTTATTGTGAAGATCAGATTAGAGAATAATAGTGCAGCACCTAGTGTAGTGCCTGGCCTGTAATAAGTGCCATATAAATGCTAGCTGTTCTTGTGAGAAGCATGCAACATTAGAGGTAGGAGCCTTAAAGAGCATTTAAACCAATCCGTCATTTCACTGGAGAGGAGACAAGTCAAGAGACTTACAAAGTACTTACATTGCAAATATTTTGTATCGATTTGCTTCTTGAGAGTAAGAATTGTTTCATTCTTTGTATTGTATCCTCACCCAGTGCAGTGCCTGGTACAGAGTAGTAGGTGCTTAATAAATGCTTATAGGTTGATTGATTGACTTATCTGTGTACAATGTTGTCCCCCACCCCCAGGTCAGCTCCTCGATGGCAGGAACATTTTTATTTTTGTCTTGTTATCTCCAATACCCAGCATAAGATCATAGAATCATAGATCTAGAGACGGAAGGGACCTCAGAGGTCATATAGTCCCACCATCTCATTTTGCTAATGAGGAAACTGAGACCCAAGAAAGAGAAGTGACTCACCCAATATCACACTGTCATCCATGGTATGTCAAAGCACCAAGGCTTCAGCTGGTTCCTCCCAGTTCTGACATCTGTCTGTTCCAAAGTCCCTTCTGCTCTGACATTCACCATGACCCCAGTTTCAGGTGGAGTGAATGTACTCATCTTTGGAACTATTGCCCTGGGAGTGGGCTGTCCTTATTGGTGAGCGATTTCTGAGTTAATGGATAATCACTAGCTCACTGTATCCAATTGGCTCCAGAACAGGGGAAGAGGGGAAGCTTCATGTCTCATCCAGCTCTCCACCCTTTTTAATTTTTTCAAATTTTTGATTTGGTAAAGAGGCCATTCTTTGCCTCAATTCTTATTAAGCCTTAAATCACTGAATGGTTGTTGCCTCAGTCAAACTGAGACCTATTAAAGACCTTAGCTTAAAAAGTCCCCCACTGCATCCTGGACATCTCCAGTTGACCTGATCTATATCTGCCCACTGGACCCAGATGGCTCTGGAGGAGAAAGTGAGGCTGCTGACTTCACACAGCCCTCCCTCACTTAAATCCACTTCACTTGCATGTCATGGCATCACCTACCTGATGTCATGGTCTTTTTCAAAAATGAAAGACAAGAAACAGCAACATCTGCTGCCCTGCTGATCTCCACTCTCTCATTTACCCCCTCCCTCCAATGATAATCCAACCAATAATACCATTGCCTCTGGAAAGGGCAGTGTTCATCAACTGCCCCTATGGATCAACTCAACAAAACCCCCATACTGTCCACCTCAATCCTAAAGGTCTCACATCGCCATATTAAAATGTAAGGTTCTTGAGGGCAGGGACTATGGGCGACACTTTTCTGTTTGTGTCTCTAATCTTAGCACATGCCTGGTGCATAGTAACTGCTTAATAAATATGCATTTACTCATTCCAATACATTCATCGTATGTTCTATGGTTCCTCCCAGCTCTCATGTATTAGGATGACAAATTAGGATACACACACACACACACACACACACACACACACACACACACACATATATATATGTTCAAGCCCTGCTGCCTACCCACTGCTCCCTCCCATCATTATTGTTGTTGAGTCATTTCAGTCATGTCCAACTCTTTGTGACCCTATTGGGGGTTTTCTTGGTAAAGTTACTGAGTTATTTGCTATTTCTTTCTCCAGCTTATTTCCCAGATGAGGAAACTGAGGCAAACAGGATTAAATGACTTGCCCAGGGTTACCCAGCTAGTAAGTATGTGAAACCATATTTGAACTCATCAATATGAGTCTTCTTGATTCCAAGTCCTGTGATCTATGCATCATACTACCTAGCTGCCCCATCATTGGTGACTTTGAAAATAGGGCCCATCTCATTGATGCTTATATATTTAGATACCACATTGTTCAAGAAGCAAGATCAAGCACTGGTGACTAGGTTAAGCCTGATCTGATTTCTGCCACTGACTTGCCCCGTCTGTGAAATGGGGATAATACTTACACAGCACATCACCTGGGATGCTGTTTTTGTTAAAAATAATTAGCTAACTGACAGAGTGGTATTCTCAGGGTCTTTCACCTTCTTTCCTCTATCTTTGCCTGCCTCTTTGGTTTCAGCTCCCACATATTCATTTCAACAAACATTTATTAAACATTTTGGAACCATAGATTCAAAGACAAACATGAAAAAATAGTTTAGGCCCTCAAGGAACTTATAATCCACCCAGGGGGATACTGTATTAAACAGATAAGTTGATGCAATATAATTTGATGAGAAGGGAAGCATTAAGTTAGAAGAGGAGAATCAGAGAAGACATCTTGTTGGAAGCAGCATCTGAGCTGAGATTTGAAGGAAGCCAAGGATTCTAAGAAGCAGAGGTGCTGTGTGACTATGGACATGCCAACTCATATCTGTGTGTTTATGTGTGTGTCTGTGTCTCTCTCTCTGTCTCTGCCTCTGTATCTCTATCTCTCTGTCTCCATCTCTGTTTCTCTTTCTTTTGTCTCTGTCTCTGTCTACTTTTGTCTATCTCTGTCTCTCTCTGTCTCTCTGTGTCTGTCTTTGTGTGTGTGTGTGTGTGTGTGTGTGTGTGTGTGTGTGTGCGCGTATCAGAAGGGAGAAAGGAAAGAAAATATATGTGGAAAAGAAAAAAATGTAAGAACAAAATATCTCAATAACAATTTTCAAAAAATAAAATTAATGCCTATTTGAAAGAATATTTGATGAATCTCAACTTGCCTAATCGCTAGCTACGTGAGCTGAGAAGCCCCCTCACTGAACTTCCATCCCTTCCTCTGTCATGACTAAGTTGGACAAGATGGTGCTCTTCAAGGTACCTCCTGGCTCCAAATCCTTTGATCCCTATGAGTTCTGTGACACATTGACCAGATCCTGAATACTTCTCAGGGGGGGAATGATATAAAGGAGGAAACACCAAAAAAACAAGGGGAAGGGGGCTCCTTTCCTCAGGTGAGCCCCTAAAGGTGTGCGATGCAGGAAAACGATCAAAGAAAAGAAGAAAGCAGCCAAAAGGGAACCCCTCAGGCCATGGGAGACAGTACTTTGTGCTCCCTGGTAGAAATAAGTCCCCTCCAACCTCCAGAAGCCACTGGAGACTTTGGTGCAAGCTCAGAGCCATCCCACATGTGTGAAACCTGCAAAGTCCCTCCGGATCTCACAAGGTGGAAGATTCTCATTTTCACCCGAGAGACAGGCTGTCGGATGGTGAGGAGCTGGGCTTTTTTTCTAAATGATAATTTTTTTTGTAGCTAAAAATCACCCAGGCTTGTCCAGACAACGTGAGGGCAGAAAATTATGCAGTGAAGGAGAAGGGAAGATAATTTTTATGGGTCACATGCATTCTCACTTGTCATCTGTCTGCAGGAGGAAAAGTGGAGAGAGAGAGGGAGAGAGGGAGAGAGAGAGAGAGAGAGAGAGAGAGAGAGAGAGAGAGAGAGAGAGAGAGAGAGAAGAGAGATGCAGAAATCAAGCTGAGAACTATAAGGCTGAAAACCAAGGCTGAGCCAAATCCATCACTGTCCTTCTCAGCTCCCTCTCATGGGTAAGAACCTTAGGAGGGGGGAGTGGAGGAGGAATGGAGGGCGGAATTGGTTCTCCATGTAAGTCTCAAGTACTGCACTGCTGTGAATCATGAGAATATGAGATAGAAAGGGTGGGACACACAATTCAGAGGATGAAGTGGGGTGAAATCATTGTGAAAGGCCTGGGACTAGGAGGAAGGAGGCCTGGCTCCTTGGACCTGTTTCTGCCACCAGCCTATTGGGTATCCTTGGGCATATCATTTCTCATCTGCAAAATGAGGAGAAAGCTGTTATCATGGAGTGAAGGGGGAAAAGAACTGGATCGAAAATTGGGAGGTGTTGGGTTCAAATTGAGACTCTGATAGGTATTGCTTATTTGATATTGGGCAAGTCACTCTTTGGGACTCAGTTTCCCCATCTGTAAAATGAAGCGACCTAATTCAGATACTAAGGTCCTTTCCAGCTCAAAATTCAATTAAACTGATTTTCATTAAGCACCTACTGTGTGCAAGTGGACATTGTACAAAGCTCAGTGATACAAAGATAGAATAAAAACAATTTCTGGTTCTCTTGTCCACTCTCGTTATCATGAGATAATGGCATTCTGGAAGGAGTGATGACTAGTTATGGAGCTAGAGGTCTTGGGTTTGGATTCCACCTCTGTTACTTAATACCCATGAGACCTTAGACAAGTCACTTCATCTCTGAGGACCCTATTTTTCCCCACCTGCAAGATGAAAGGGTTGGACTAGATGATCTGATTCGAGATCTAGAGTTGGGAGGTACCTTAGTGCTATTTGGATTGGTATCATTTTACAGATGAAGAAACTAAAGCCCGAAGAGGTCAAGCATTTTCTCCAAGGTTACCCAAGTAGTAAGTGGCAAAAGGATTTGAACTCAGGTCCTTGAGCACCACATTCAGCACATTGTCCACTGAAGCATGCAGCTTCCTCTTGCTAAGGTCCCTTATGACTTTAAATTTAGAAAATTTAAGCCCATTATTCCATCTCCCACTTCCATGCTTTTGTACAGGCTGTGCCCCATTCCTAGAGTGCACTCCCTCTACAGCTTCCTGTAAGTGTCCGGACATGTGCCAACTTCTACAAGAAGCTTTTTTCTTGGTTCCCCCTAGTTGCTAATGCTGTCTCTCTCCTCAAACTGTTATCTATAAACTTAACTATTTACAGGTGAGCAGCTAGGTGGCACCAAAGTGCATAGAGTACAGTACCTGGAATCAGGAAGACTCATGTTCCTGAGTTCAAATCTGGCCTCAGACATTTACTAGCTGTATGACCTTGAGTAAGTCACGTCATCTTGTTTGCCTCAGTTTCCTCATCTGTCAAATGATCTGGAGAAAAAAATGGCAAACCACTCTAGTATCTTTGCCAAGGAAACTCCAAATGGGGTCACAAAGAGTTGGACATCACTGAACAGCAACAAGCTATTTAGATGTCGTATCAAACTTTAAAGCACTATGTAGAGGGCAGTCGTTGTTGTTTGGTTTGGAACTCTGACTTCATGTAAAGGGAATTCCCTGGTGATAAAGAACTCTTCTCCACCAAGGCTGATCAGTAATTCCTCTGTACCTGCTAGTTCCTTAGAGCACTGAGAGGTTAAGTGATTTGCCTAGGGTCACAAAGTGTTTGTCTGAGGCAGGACCTGAACCCAGATCTTTCTGACTCCCTATTCATTATATCACACTGATTCTCTATTATTATGGCTTTTATTATTGGCATATTACACAGTGGAATATGTTCTGCTCTTTGTAAGAAGGGATCGTTTCATTCTTTCTATTCGTATCCCCAGTGCCTGGAAAATAGTAGGTATCTAATAAATGCTTGGAGATTGGATTGGATTGCATTGAACTAAATTGATTTAGGTTATTTGAATTTAGAAGCTGTTTTGCTGCTGAAAATGACTCCAAAGATCATCTGCTCCATTTCACTCAATTTACAAAATAAAATAAAATAAAATAAACAAACAAACAAAAAATAAGAGAGAGGAAGTGATTCATCCAGTGTCACAACTAGCCATTATCACTGCAAATGTAGCTACACAGACTACATACTACTGAAATCCCATTCACATTGCTTTGACATAGCTTTTTTTGCCATATCAAAGATAGGAAAGGTGGGAAACGCATGACAATAACTACCATGCAAAATACACATAAGATGCATGTAAGATCATAGACGTAGAAGGGAGCTTAGAGGTGATCTGGCCCATTTGACAGAGGAAGAGACTTCCAGAGATGCTAAGGGACTTATCTAAGGTAAAACAGCTAATAAACTACATTGCTGGGATTCAAATAGTGGCCCTCTGACTTCGAACCATCACAACCTTGCTGGCACCATATTACCTCTCAAGAGACAGCTCAGCTTCTTTGCAGAGATGAGGAACACTGCATAGACTGTCAAACATTTTTATATGTTGAATAATTTGCTGAGTGTGTATTGTGTGTGTGTGTGTTTGTGTTATTCTTTGTTATAAGGAATGACTCTTTTGGAAGGGGGAGAGATACAAAGGGAAATGTTCGTTCAGTCATTTTTCAGTTGTGTCCAATTCTTCATGACCCCATTTGGGGTTTTCTTGGCAGAGACACTGAAATGGTTTGCCATTTCCTTCTCCAACTCATTTGACAGATGAGGGAACTGAGGCAAACAGGGTGAAGCGACTTGCCCAGGGTCACATGGCTACTAAGTGTCTAAGACCAGATTTGAACTCACAAATGTGAGTGTTCCTGGCTCCAGGCCCAGAACTCTACCCAGAGCATCACCTAGCTGTCCGATTGGCAAATGTAGGTGATGTTAAAAAAGATACCAATTCTTTTTCTTTCAAAAAGAAAGGAACAAGAGAGGTGCAAAGAAATGCTAGGCAAAGTCTAGGGAAGGAAAGATTCTTACTGACTTAGGATATAAGATTTAAAATTAAGAAAATAAGGAGGAAGGGAAAGAGAGACGCAAGGAAGAAAAGAGAAAGAAAGAAAGAAAGAAAGAAAGAAAGAAAGAAAGAAAGAAAGAAAGAAAGAAAGAAAGAAAGAAAGAAAGGAAGGAAGGAAGGAAGGAAGGAAGGAAGGAAGGAAGGAAGGAAGGAAGGAAGGAAGGAAGGAAGGAAGGAAGGAAAGAAGGAAGGGAAAAAAGGAAAGGAAGAGAGAAGGAAAGGAAGGAAGAAAGAAAGAAGGAAAGAAGGGAAAAAGGAAAGGAAAAGAGAAGGAAAGACAGAAAGGAAGGAAGGAAGGAAGAGGGGAAAGGAAAGGAAGAGAGAAAGAAGAAAGAAAGGAAAGAAGGAAGGAAAACAAAAAAGAAAAGGAAGAGAGAAGGAAGGAAGGAAGAAAGAAAGAAAGAAAGAAAGAAAGAAAGAAAGAAAGAAAGAAAGAAAGAAAGAAAGAAAGAAAGAAAGAAAGAAAGAAAGAAAGAAAGAAAGAAAG
>CM053622.1:24004223-24047209 GCA_028646595.1 Phalanger gymnotis
AAAGAAAGAAAGAAAGAAAGAAAGAAAGAAAGAAGGAAAGAAGGAAGGAAGGAAAGAAGAAAGAGAGAGAAAGAAAGAAGGAAGGAAGGGAAAAAAGAAAGGGAGAGAGAAGGAAAGGAAGGAAGGAAGAAAGGAAGAAAGAAAGAAAGAAAGAAAGAAAGAAGGAAGGAAGGAAGGAAGGAAAACAAAAAAGAAAAGGAAGGGAGAAGGAAAGAAGGAAGGAAGGAAGGAAGGAAGGAAGGAAGGAAGGAAGGAAGGAAGGAAGGAAGGAAGAAAGAAAGAAAGAAAGAAAGAAAGAAAGAAAGAAAGAAAGAAAGAAAGAAAGAAAGAAAGAGAAAGAGAGAAAGGAAGGAAGGGAAAAAAGAAAGGAAGAGAGAAGGAAAGAAAGGAAGAGAGAAGGAAAGAAAGGAAGGAAGGGAGGAAAGAAGCAAGGAAGGAAGGAAGGAAGAGGAAAAGGAAAGGAAGAAGGAAAGAAAGAAGAAAGAAAGGAAAGAAAGAAGGAAGAGAAAAAAGTTAAGGAAGAGAGAAGGAAAGGAAGGAAGGAAGAGGCATCATGACATAATGGATAGAAAGCTAACGCAGAAGCCAAGAAGACCTGAGTTCCAGTTCTGCCTCTGATATGCTAGTTGTATGATACTGGGCAAGTCATTTAACCACTCAGTCCTCTAGGCAATTCTCTAAGACTATAAGTTGCAGAAAAATACATCAACCTACTTTGGCAGAGGGAATTTCTTCACCTGGGAGTTCCCAACAGCAATCAAATCACAGGAACAGTCTCTATTTGTTAATGCTTTCAGTCAGTCAGCAAACATTTGTGAAATGATCACCATGTTCCAAATACTGTGAGACTGAGAATACAAAGAAATGGAATGATAGAGGGGAGTCTCTGCCCTCAAGAAACTTTCACTCTAATATAGGACAGTTCATGTAAATAACTAGGCACATACAAGATTATAACACAAGGAGGGAGCCGCATTTCAGTCACACTTTAAAGAGAAGGCAAAAATTCAGCAGCCAGAGTTGGACAGAGAGCATGCCTCGTAGAGCAAACAGCACGGGCAAAAACCTGAAAGATGGAAAGTATAGGGGGCATAATGAATTGTCCTGTTTGGCCCAGTAGGCAGAAGGGAATTCTAGGAGACAAAGCTGTAGTCTTCAGGGTCATGCCAAACTGTTCAAGGTCCCAGAGAGGGAAGAAAACCATGCTGCTTGCCAGGGCTATGCCCTGCAGGATTCAGTTACTTGTATTAGATTTTTAAAAGTGTCACGGGAAAGCTTTAGCAGATGCTTCCATCTCCTGCTAGAACCAAGGCTGGGCATCCTCAAACCTCATTAAGATCATGCCTTTTATGAGTTTGCTTACCCAGCCTAGAAGGAATCATCAACACACCCCATTTTAATATCATTTTTTGTGTCTTATGCCTTCTTTGCATCCCCAGTGTTTAGCACAGCCCTTGAGACAAAACAAATGCTCAAACTACTGTTTCGACTCAACCATAAGCTTTACAAAGTTCTTTCTTCACCAGTAATCAGAGTATCATAACTTATTCTCTGTGTATTTATTCTGTGTATGTTCACGTTTGTTTTTGTTGTTTGCCTCAATAGAATGCAAGCTGCTCGAGGGCAGGGATTATTTCTTTCTTTGTCTCCCCAGCTGCTAGCAAGCCACTTGGCACACATTAGGCACTTAATAAATGCTTCTTGATTGATCCCCATTTGACAGATGGGCAACCTGAAGCCCAGAAGAAAAGCGTGCTGAGCATGCCTAAGGTCACAGGTCTTGGACTTTAGGGAGCCACGCTCCTACAACCATCCATCAAAAATATATTAAACGTGTACTACATATAAACAGAAATTGGTTTTGCCTTTTCACTATGCATCAATTCATACAAGTCTTACCATGCTTATATGAACTTTTCATAGTTGTTTTTGTCTCTCTCTGTATAATGCCTGGCCCATAATAAAAAAAAAATACCTAGTACTTTTAGATTTGCAAAAAGCTTTACGAATTAATCCTCACAACAAATCGGAGCATTAAATGCTGCTGTTATCCAACCCCATTTTACAGATGAGGAAAGTGAGGCAGACAGAAATAAAGTGACTTTCCAAGGGTCATACAGCTAGTAAGTGTCTGAGCCAGGTTTTGAACTTAGGTCTCCTTGACTCCACACCCAATATGCTTTGCTGCCTGGCTTCCCTATAAGTAAGTACTGAATAAATGCTTCTTGACTGTTACAGCACAGTAAAAATTCACTACATTCATATGCTAGCTACATTTTGTCTACCTAGAATCACTGTGCTAGCTTCCGGAACACATACAAAGTTTATATAAGACAGTTCCTGCCTTCTGGGGAGGAGTGAGATGATAGAATCATAGATTTAAAACTGGAAGAGACTAACTCTCTCTCAGTCAATGAATAAGCATTTATTAAGCAATTACTATTTTCACGTGCTATGCTGATCTCTAGAGATAAAAATATCCCTGTCCTCAAGGAGCTTACATTCTAATGGAGTTTATTTTACAGACGAGGAGACAGACCAGTAAGGTTGTGACTTGCCCATAATCGCACAGGCAGTAAATGGAAACCTAATGCAAAAGTAACTTACTACTATACCACACTGCCCTCTAATGACATTACACCGTATGATATGATAAGCGCTTTAGAATGGTGCCCAAGAAGTTCTCTGTGGGGTCTGTCTGAGTGGAACCAGGGATCATTCCTGAAGAGGGATGGCAGGTGAGTTAGGCTTCATCAGGCAAAGTAGAGGAGGGAGAGCATTGCATAGGGGTCCACCTCCTCAGGGGGAATCTCTCTTCCCCAACCTTTTGTGCTCTTTTTTCATTGTCCTCTCTGTCTGACCCCATCTCAGGCTCATCATCTACATCATCTTTAGGTGGATATACTCCTCTTCTCTTCTCTCCAAACCCTTTCTTTCAGTGATCTTAGTGGCCCTCGTGGGCTCGAGTGACTCCCAGAACTATACATCCAGCTTGTGATTCACTCCTGAGCTGCAGTCCCAACTTACTAACTGCATCTTGGGCATCTTCACTTGGAGAAAATATAATACCCCTGGGAGAAAATACAATATGCCTTTTTTTGGCATTAAAGACACTTCACAATCTGCCTCCACCTTACCTTTCCAGACTGATTTCCCATTATTGACTCTCTGCATTCTACTTTCCAGCCCAACTGTCCTAATTCCAATTCCTTCCCTGAATTCCATCTCCTATCCCTGGATCTCTACCTAGGCTGTGCCCCATCTTGGAGTTCGTCCATTCACTTCTCGGAATCCCCAGTAGAATGTAAACTCTTTGAAGATAGTGACTGTTATGTATGTCTTGGCATCCTCAGCATCTAATAGTGCCTGGGACATAATAAATGTTTACTGAATGTTCATTGGATGAATGAATGAATGAGTGAATAAATGAATGAGTGAATGAGTGAGTAAATGAATGAATGAATGAATGAGTGAATGAATGAACGAGATGGGGATTCTCTATATATGATTCACAAGGTTTTTCCACTGTTTCAGAGTATGGGAAACTCCTTCCCCTTTAGCCAACTAACTTCACACAAAGGGAGAGAAACATAAATAACCTGGTCTCTTGGCACCTAGAGACAAAAGCCTGCTATCCAAGGCTCTCTACAACCTGTCTCCAATCTTTACTACTCTTGCCTCATGCCCCTTCCCTCACAAAACTCACACTACTGGAATATTCACCATTCCTTGAGCATGCCTTATGATTTCCCACCTCTGTGCCTTTGCTTCTGCGGTCCCCACCTCCTGGAATTCTCTCTCTCCCTCCTTCCCCTCATCTCTATAAATTTAATTCATTCGTTACATCTTTTAAGTTATTCATTAAGATTCATTTCCATCATTACTTCTGCCAAGTTGGCTTCCCCAATCCCTAGTTGTAAATGATCTCTCTCCCAATGTTTTTTATGCCTCTTGTTCTAATACTTTTCATATCCTGCCCTATATTATAATTATTTATGACCATTTCTTCCCTCCTACTACTAGGTTATACACTTCCTGAGGGCAGGTACTGTTTCATATATCAACATGCTCCTCTCTGCACTCAGCTCAGGGATTTTCACTTAATAAGTGTGTGATAAATATATGTTGAATGAATACTGGACAAAGAACATACTATATAAGAATTTCTTCTCTTCCTCCTCCCACTATAATTTCATTGGTGTAGAAAACTCACAGCATAAAATAAACCCACATTGATACAGAACAACATCTCATCAGTGACATCTAGTTTTAGAGAGTGGCTTACCAGAGAGGTTAAGAGATTCACTCACGGTCACACAGTCTCTATGTGTTTGAGGCAGAACTCAAACCCAGGTCTTCCTGACTTTAAGGCTATCCCTCTGTCCACTAAATTGCACCAACTCTCTGGGTAAAACTCTAAAAATCTAGAATGATGAGACTATGAAAAATGGCTTAGCAGGTTTTAGCATCACACTCAAAGTTTGGTTTGAGGAGGTAAAGAAGAGATTCTATAATCTCTGTCCCACTTGGACCCCACAGAGTTTTGTTTCAGCTTCCATTTCCATTCTCCTCTCTGGTGGAGATATCAGTCACGTGAGAGACACAGATTAATGTCATCGATGTCTGGAGTCAAGGTCCTGGGTTCAAATGTGACTCTGCTACTTGCTACCTGTATGACTGGGAAAATTCATGTCTCCAGAACTCTAAGTCTCCCTCCATCTCTCAAATAAAGTGGGTGGACTAGAAACCTCTAAAGCCCCTTCTAGGTCTTTTGATCCTGAGTAGGATAATGACTAGAGGTCAACATTAATATAGGAATAGCAATCACTAGTATATTTGCTTTACATTATATATGTTGTTGCTCAGTCATTTCAGTCATATGTAACTCTTCATGGCCCCATTTGGGATTTTCTTGGCATAGATACAGGAGTAGTTTGCCATTCCTTCTCCAGCTCATTTGACAGATCAGGAAATTAAAGCAAACTGGGTTAAGTGACTTGCCCAAGGTCACATGGTTAGTAAGTGTCTGAGACCAAATTTGAGTTCAAGAAGATGAGTATTCCTGGCTCCAGACCCTGTAATCTATGCACTATGGAATCACTTAGCTGCATACACACACACACACACACACACACACATATACACATATGTATGTACATATCTATATATGTGTGTATACATGTATATGTATGTGTGTATATGCATATGTGTATGTGTATATCTTTCACTTATATTGTCTATCTCTAATTTACATATATAAATTGCTATATATAAATATATTGTCTATCTCTAATTTATATATATATATAGCTATATAAGTAAATTGCTATACATATAAATATATCGTCTTTCTCTAATTTACATATATATACACATACACACATGTATACATATATATCTTTAATGTTTGCAAGGTGCTTGAAACCCATTCTCTCACAGGTTTACAGAATTTGGGAGGGAGCTCAGTAGCCATTGAGTCTCGCCCATATGTTGCAAAGAACTCTCTATCCAACACACTCAAGGTGTTCGTCCAGCCTCTGCTGAAGGACTCCCAATTAATGGGCACCTGTTACCTTCCAAAGCTTCCATTCTATTTTTGGAGAGTTCTGTTAGAAAATTTTTCCTCATTTCAAACCTAAACCAGTTTCCGCCCACAGCTCCTAGCTCCTCCCTCAAGAATAACCTCTCATCTTCACATTGGAGGCAGCTAAGTGGTACAGCGGCTAGAGTACCAGGTTTGGAGTCTGGAAGACCCAAGTTCAAATCCTGCTTCAGACACATACTAGCTATGTAACCTTGGATAAGTCACTTAACCTCAGTTCCCTCAACTGCAAACCAAGGATGATAATAACACCTACCTCTCAGTTTTGTTGTAAGGATTAAATGAGATAACATTTATAAAGAGCTTAGCAAAGCGCCTGGTACATAGCAGGCACTCTGGAAATGCTAGTTATTATGGAATAGCTGGGTGGTGCAATGGATAGTGCACAGACCCTGGAGTCAGGAGGACCTCAGCTCAAATCTAGCCTAAAACATTTAATAGCTGTGTGACTCTGGGCAAGTCACTTCACATTTATTGCCTAGACGCACGCACACACTAGCTATTATTATTATGACAGTCCTGCAAGAATTTGAAGATTTCTCTGACGTCCTCCCTCTATACTCTTTTCTCCAGGCTAAACATCCCCCATTTCTTCAACGAATGATAAACCAAGGCTCATTATTGTCCTCGCTGCCCTCTTCTGGACTGGCTGCAAAGGCTTCCTAATTAGTCTTCCTGCTTCAAGTGTCTTCCCACTTGAATTCATACCTCACTTAGCTGCCAAGGTGATCTGTCTGAAGTGTTGATCTGACCATGTCACACAGGCCCACACTCCCCACCCCCAACACAAAAAGCCCCAGTGACTATTATTTATTTCCATGATCAAATAGAAACTCCTTTGTTTGGCATGATGGTGTTCCTAGTGACCACTCCTCTGTATCTAAAGCTCTTTGAAATCTGGCCCTTCCTAGGTTTCCAGTCTTCTTACTTCTCTCTCAAGTTTCTTTCCTTTAGCATAGCAGAGCAAGGGTCCCTCGATTCCAGTTCTTTCAGCTGCACAATACTGGTGAAGAAGTCCTGTTCTGCTTCTGGTTGACTTCAGCTACTGGAAGAAGAAGTGCAGTGCCCAAGGAGAAGAGCAGGCTTGAGATAGTTTTAAGGAGTCTATCTGTGTCTTGCCCTTGGTTGAAATGAGGTGATGCAAAGATGTAGAATTCCATGGGCGTGTCCAGAAAGCTGTCATCTTCTTCTCTGCCCAAATGGTCAACAGGTTGAAATAAGTGATCTGGTTCCATGGAGGTAATGCCACTAGGGGCTGTTTTGGTTCGATCCACAGCAGAAAGCACTGGGTGTTGTCGAAATGGCACAGGTCCAGAAAGTTCACTGGGGATGGTGGTGTGAAGACCTTTGGAATGTGGGGAGTGGTAAGGGGTGGAGAGAGAGGCACCATTGCATAGACAGAATAGCAGGGAGCCTGGGCTTTGCTCCAGGCTCTCTTTTCATCTCAGTTCTCACTTCAGTCCTCGTTTGCTCAGCCCAGATACATAGGGTTTTATCCAGTGCCAGGTGCCCACACTCCCTGGCATCTGCTAGCCCTGTCCCAGTCCCACTGGCGGTCTGCCCTCCTCAGGGCAGATCTACTTAGTAGCCTTGCAGGCAAAGGGGAGTCATATGAGGCTGGTCCAGGCAGAGTAGGGAGCAGAGTGATTCTTAACCATTTCTGTAAGTGTCCTGCCCTCCTCTAGGGTCTGGTGAAAGCCTATGGATCCTTTTCTCAGAATAACATTTTAAAAGGCATAAAATAAAATACAGAGTCTTAAAGAAACCAAGTAGATGGAAATATTTTTATGTTTGTTTTGTTTTGTTTTGTTTTTTGAGACTAGATTTCTTTATCTCGCCCAGGCTGTAAGTACAGCAGCCTTTCACTAGTGCAATCCCACTGCTGATTGGCATGGGGGCTTTGACTCACTCTGTTTCCAACCTGGGCTAGTTTGCCCCTCCTTAGGCAGCTGGATGACTCTCCTCTCCCAGGGACTAAGCATATTGGTACTAGACTTAGTGTGGTTATCTGATCAGCTTTGGTCCTTCTGGACCTCAAAATTCCCAAGCTCAAGAACTCCTACCAGCTTTAACCTCCCTAATAGCAGGGAGTGCACCAACACACTCAGCATATCATTTTTTAGTTTGTGGACCCAGGTTAAGTATTCATGCTCTATTGGCCCCAGTTTCCTCATTTGTAAAATAAGAAAGTTGGATAAGATGTCCTCTACAGTCTTTGGTGCTAAGTACATCCCCAGTTGAACTCAATTTGTGATCCTATGAGATCACAAAATGATGAAATGGATTTCAAATCTTGCAACCCAGAAGTATAGAACCACAGATTTACACAGGTTCTTAGGGGTCATCTAGACCATCCCATAGCTGAGCAGGAATAACCTCTACAAAATAGCCAATGAGTGATCATCATGTCTTTGAAGACTTCCAATGAAGACTTCCAGACTTCTAGCCCACTAGCTCCCCAGGCAACCCTTTCTATTTTGAAACAGCTTTAATTGTTAGGAAATTTTTTCTCTAACCTTAACTCTGCCTCTGTATAATGTACAACCTTTATCTCTTGGTTACCCAGCTAATACAAAAGCTCATCTTTAAGCAAATAAACATAGGGTCAAAGATTTAGAGCTGGAAGAAACCTTAAAGGATTCACCCATCTTCTCAGTTGGAAGGGACCTCGCTGTTTATCTATTCCAAAGCCTTCCTAAACAAGAATCATCTCTCCAACAAACATCATCTTACCTCTGCATGAATACCTACAATTAAGATTAAGAAATCAGTGCCTTCTGAAGCATCTCACGGCACTTTGGAATCTCTGGATTTTTGGCAACCTACAGCTTATGATCTAATATTTTTTTTCCATTTATCTCACAAAGTTGATGAGGGGATGAACTGAGTTAATTGACAAGAAAATACCTCACATCCATGCTGTCTTGGGGAGGGAGTGGGGGAGAGGGGTGAGAAAATCTGGAACTCAAAATTATGTGGAACTGAGTATTGTAAACTAAAAATAAAAAATCTCAAAAAAAATACCTCATGCATTGTAAAGCAGGATAGAAATCATAATTACACATTATTTTAAGGCTTCTACTGGACATGGTGCCACACCCCTATAATCCTTACTATACGAGACACTGAGGCTGGCTGATCTCTTGAACCCAAGTGTTATGGGTTGCAATGAACTATGTGCCAAATGAGTGTCCGCCCTAAGTTTGGCATCAATATGGTGAGCTTCTGAGGGGTAGTGGTGGGAAGGTACACCAGGTTGCTTAAGGAGAGGTGAGCCAGCCCAGGTTGGAATGGAATAGGTCAGAGCTCCTCTAGTCAGTAGTGGGATGTGGCCCTACACTTCTAGCCTGGGCAAGATGGTAAGGTAATCTTAAAAAAAACAAGGAGGAAAAATGTTTACAAAGCACTCTCCTCATAACTATTCTATAAAGTAGATGGTGAAAGCATTTCTATCCCCATTTTTTGGATAAAAAACCAAGGGTCAGGCAATTGAAGGGACTTGTCCATGGTCACACAACTGGTATTGACTGATCACTAATCACTTCTTAAGTGCTGGGCACTGTGCTAGGTGCTGAGGATATAAAAACAAGAAGGAGACAATTCTTGTCCTCAAGGAGTTTTCGCTCTTTTGAGTAAGTGGAGGAACTGGGATTTGAACCTAGGTTTTCTAGCACCACATCCATCACTCTTTTTCATTGTACTATAGTACCACTCAAATGTAAGTCAGTTTTAGAGATAAGGATAAAACCAATAGTCAAAATTAGTCAATTAATATATCGGACATATGATCTCATTAGTATAGAAAATTCCCAAAAGATGAAACTCCTTTCCTTTTATAAACAGGGAATTAGGCTCACAAAGGGTAAAGGAATTGCCCAAAGGCTTTAGCTTGGCAGAGCAAGGGTCTCTGGATTCCAATTCTTTCAGCTGCACAGTACTGGTGAAGAAGTCCTGTTCTGCTTCTGGTTGACTTCAGCTACTGGAATCTGAGTCATCCTTAAGAAAAGGGGGTTATAGTATAGTACCACTTCTGGGCTCACTTGCACAACTGGCACTTTGCATTGGCAAAGGGTGGTTGCTTGCTACTATCCTTAGAGTTTTAGGGGGTGTTAAATTCAAATGGGGACCAAAAACCCATAAATAAGGATCATCATGGCTGCATATTGACTTACAAAACCACATATAATCATAATCTATGTTTTATTATATTTGTATTTACTTCGTTAATTATTTCAGTTACATTTTGATCTGGAACAGGCTATATTCAGGAGTATTGCAGGCAACCTTGGGGCACCTATTTGACATCTCTAATCTAGTGCATAGCTCTACTCCTGCTTTGCTGTAAGTCCCATATACATCCTTTCCACTCTCTGGAACTCAGTTTCCTCATCTGTAAAATTACAGAGTTCAACTCAATGAACCATGAGGTCCTTTCCAGCTCTGATCAAATCATCTTGTGACTTTGAAGTCCCTTTAGCTTGAGATCTGTGATCCTCTGATGTCTACCAGGTCTAGGTTCTAATTTTATGGCTTCATTCCCCCTCAAATGCAATCCTTTGTCGAGAAGACCACAATATTAGACTGACATGAGTTCTCTGTTTTCTGCCTTTTTTGTGTTTATTCTTTCCTACTTTGGGTGAAAGAGACTGGAGGTGGCTGTGACCTTTTCAGCTTTGAAAGGTCTGAAGGGTGAGCCACCAGAATCGGGCAGCTAATGTCCTTACCAGGATTTGATGCAGTCAAACACATGGTATCACAATATGTTTGGCCATTCCCCAGTTGGGTGGGCATTTACTTTGTTTCCAGTTCCATGCTACCACAAAAACTGTTTCTCTGAATATTCTGGGGAATATGGGACCTTTATTTCTAGCTTTGACCTCCTGGATCTCTGCAACAAAGGGCCATTGCCTTAAAGATACAACTTTGGAGACTTCTCCAAAGTTTCAGCTATCACCACAAGCGTAGGAATACTGAAGATGAAAGGGACCCAGCTGTGACCTTCTGAATTTTGAATGGTTGGGAGAACCACCAGAGGTCCAGGAACAGGGGTCCATGCCAGAGTTTGACAACAGTGCAGCCTCAAGGAGTAATCTATGGACTTTTCTGTAGCCATTACAGCTTAGTTTCCTCATCTGTAAAATGGTCATAATAATAGAACCTACCTTCCAGGGTTAGTGTGATTAAATGAGATATGAGAAATGAAAGCCTTAAAACCCCATGTAAATGTTAGCTATGTATTATTACTAGAACTAGAAGGGATTTGGGGTGTCATCTAGTTTAATCTGTGGATACTGAGGTCCATTGGAATTAGATGATTTACATTTATTCTAAACCTCTAATCTTGGAAATACTACCTGGGTGACCCTGGGAAAGTCATTTAACTTTTCTGGATCTCAGTTTCAATATTTGTAAAATGAAGAGTGTTGGATTTGTTGCCCCTCAGGGTCACTTTCAATTCTAAATCTATAACTCTATAAGCCTCCGATATCAGAACTCTAAGTAGGCACAGACAGGTGAAAGGATTTGCCTCAATCACTCAGATGGTGAGTGGCAATGCTGGAATTTGAACCCAGGTTCCCTAAATACCAAATGAAGCACTCTTATCATTGCATTACACTTTCCCTGGTTTTGAAAGAGGTGGCCTGAAAGGATAGATTTCCCAAGTTAGCAGAAGCCCTCCAATGATGCTGCTTAACACCTCTGTGCCTCAGTTTTCCTATCTGCCTATTAGGACTAACAAAATCATCTCACCCAAGCCCTAGAGTTCTTAACATTTTTGGTTTCATGGACTTCTTTGGCTGTCTGGTGAAACCTATTGACCCCTTATCAGAATAATGCTTTTAGATTGGCAAAATAAAATACATGGAATTACAAAGGAAATTGTATTTAAATGTAGTTAACAAAATGTAAAAAAAAGAGTTCACTGATGTCAGGTTCATAACTTCTGCCCCAGAGGGTTGTTTGGAAGTCAATCAAGGTATAAAATGTATTTTCTAAAGAAGCTGCAAATCCCAAGAACTGGTCATGACGATGATGGCAAACTGGACCCCGACATTTGGCTGAGAGATTGGGCACGAGCCCTGCAGCTATGTGTCAAACAGCTGGCTGCAGATGTGGCTAGAGCCCAATCCCTTTTGGCTTACTGGGGACCCAAGAAGATGGTCAGAAAGGCCAGTCCCACAGAACTCCATAAAACCCAAGTGGGAGTTAAGTCAGCCTTCTGAGTGACCAGGAGTAATTAGCAGCAGTCTCCACAGAGAGTAAAACTCAAATGTCAAACAATACCAGGGCCATTAAAGCCATCTTCTTTTATTGCTACTGCCTGGGTCACCGCTGAATGAATCGCCAACCTTCCCTGTGGCTACAGACCGGGAAACTTGTGGGATGTCATGTGAAGGGCACTGGTGGACAAAGCAAGGGACCCAAATCTCCGCGTGGCATAGACAAGTCCCATGGGCCTCAGTTACCTCATCTGTAAGAGGAAAAGGTAATCTAGATCAGAGGTGACAAACTCATTGTCCATGCAGTCAGCAAAACTCCTGAGTGCTGCCAAACAAGATTAAAATGTAATTGGGAAATGTTTAACAACATGAATAAAAATACAATGCAATCTAGATAATACTAACTTGTAGTTTTCTCAGTCAATATGTAGCTCATATGGATTTATTTCTATCTGAGTTTGACACTACTGGGTTAGATGATTTCTAAGTTCTAGAGGTGAATTCTCTGAACCTCAGTTTCCTCATGTAAAATGAAGAGATTGTACTAAATGATCACTGAGGTACCTTGTAGTTCTAAGCTCGGTGGTCTCTGACATAGTGGCCCAGAGTCGAGGGCCCTGGATTCAATTCAATTCAATAAACATTAACTAAATGTCTACCACATACCAGACAATGTGCTGGAAATACAAAAACCAAAAAGAAGCTCCTGCTTTCAAGGAGTTTACATTCTTCTGAGAGTAACATGTACACAGATAAGTGAACACATAATACATAAATGTAATTGCTACTTGCCACTTGTGTTACCTTGGACAAGTCACTTATCTCTCTAGACTTCCTTTAGACTCCCCACTCTCTTCATCTATCATCCTTTGAAAGTGGGACTAGAAGACTCCTAAGGTTTCTTCTTATTTTAAGTCTTGTGCTCCCCAGATACAAACACATGCATCATGTACATCTTGGAGTGCGTTCTGGTAGGGCAACTTGTCCAATGGTTCCAGCTAAGCTCCAGAACCTCCTTCTTGAGGTTTCCTACTGATGACTTGGAGTGATGTTCCACCAGATCTAATTTAGAAAAGCATAAATAATTTTTTTTAAATTCTCAATGCAGAATTGTATCTTAGAACATGGAACACCAGGTCTGGGTAAAACCTTTGATCATAGAATCAAAGAGCTGGGAGGAACTTTAGACAGCATGGGAAGGGAGAACTTTAGAACATAGAATATCAGAACTTGGAGGGGTCTTAGAACATACAATGTCAGAGCTGGGAGGGGCCTTAGAACAGGGGATGTCAGAATTGGGAGGGGTCTAAAATATAAAATGCCAGAGGTCAAAAGGGTCCTAGAGCACAAAATATTAGAACTAGGAGTGTCTTCAAAGCTTAGAATGTCAAAAATAGTAGGACCTTAAAATAGAGAAAGCATGAGCTGAGAAGGGTCTTAGAATGTGGAATGCTAAAGCTAGGACATGACATTCACCTTAGAATTGAAAATGTCAGAGCTAGGTTAGAACCTTAGAATATAGACTATCGAATCTGGGAGGGATCTTGGGACACAGAATGTCATAACTGGGAGGGGCCTTAGAACAGAGAATGTCAGAGCTGGGAGGGACCTTAGGTCAAATAATGCCAGAACCAAGGTCTTCTGACTCCTAGTCAGGGTTTTCTCTTCCTCAGCCCACCAAGCTTTCCAGTCACATCAAGTCTATTGCTCAAGGTTGCCCTCTATGGAAGCATCCCCTACTGTGTTGCTTGAACCTCTTATGACTTGTACCCTACCCCCTGAGTTCTCCTCCCAGTTACATCCCTCAGTCATGTCTAACTCCCCTCAGCAACCATCTATTCCCCAGATATTTACTGAGCATCTGCTACACGTATAGCTTGATGGTAAACCCCGTGAAGATACTGTGTTTCTTATGAGTCTCCACCTACGCACCTCACTACAATCAGGCAAACCTGTGTGCTGTGTGGCCATACCTGTCTCCCAATCCTCTTTGTTACTACTTGTTTGCCCTCAAAGGGACCTTCTCCCTAGTCTTGTACTTTCCCCTCCTTCCAAATCTAGTTACAGCCTCCTCCTGTGCATAAAGCCTTCAGTGATCCATCCTACCTACCTCTAGACATTCTGGTCTTTCTGACTTCCTGCCTAGACACATACTTTACTTAGGTTTTGATGTTGACAAGTTACTCCCTTCTCTAGGAGCTTTAGTCTCCTCACTTTTAAAGTGAAATGGTTGGACTAGCTCACGTTCAAATTAATTTTAGCTTCAATGCGTATCTTCTAGGTCTGGTCTAACACAGCTGGCCCTTCAGTGTTCTGAAGGCCCTCCCACCTCCCACCATGCTCAGTTCTAGGGTCTGTCCCAGATCTGACATTCTCTGTTCTGAGCCCTCTTCTCTTGCTTCCTAAGCTCATAGAAGCAAAGTCATTTATTGACCATGGTCCCTTTAACGTCAGGGCACACAGTAAAGTGGAGACTAGGCAGTTCATCCAATGAATCTAAGCTGTGTAGACACTTCAGCTGGACCACATTAACCAGAACCTTTCTCTGCTTTGTTTACCTCAGAGAAGAAGGCAGCCAAGGGAGAAGGCCACGACAGGCTCTCTGATAGCCTTATAGATGAGGCAGAAGCTCTGCTTGGCTAGCTCCTGGATCTGCTCCTTCTCTGCTAACCCCGCCTCACTAGTAGGCAGCTTTTGGGTGAATAGTGATTCGCACCAAAAGAATCAAATTGGGACCTCAGAATTCATTTCCCTTTTACTGGTTGACTTTGACCCAAGCCCCCAGGGATAATGACCAGGCCCATTGTCATCTTTGATACTAAAAATGATTGTATTTTTCCTAATCTTTTGGCTGGCAACTCCTCTAGTTCTATGGTTGGCAATTCCTTGTTTGTTGCCAAGTTAGTCACAACTTTGGGGCTTGCGGAGGCAGGCTGGAACAAGACACTCGGAGGTTTATATTCACAGAAGCATAGTTCTGGAGGGGGAAGGGAGCTCAGAGGCAACCTAGTCCTACCCTCTCATTTTACAGGTGAAGAAACTGAGGTGCAGAGAGCTTAAATGCCTTACTCTAGGTCTCCCAGTAAGCACTAGAGGCAAGATCTGAACCCAGGTCCTCTGACTTCTGAGGCAATGATCTTTGCTTTGAATCAAGCTATATCATTTCTTTAATAGCAAAGGAATCAACCACTGGAAGAAAAGATTTGATGATGGATTGATATTCAACCCCAAGGGAATCCAGGTTATGGGCTTCCCTAGCCCATCTTTGAGCAGGGGCCAGGGGATTTCTTCAAGGTTCCTAGGTAGAAAACAGGCACACTGACTTAGTGTCAGTGAGAAGAGATCTTAGAACATGAAATTTCATCATCTGAATCCTTAGAACATAGAAGGTCAGAACTGAGGGGGCCCTTAGAACAGATAATGTCTGATCCAGGAGAGGCTTTATCGATTACCTATTCCAACTCCAACATTTTGCTGATTAAGACTAAGGAATCAGGGTTTAGAATGGGAAGGGGCCTTAGGATTCAGTATAATCCAATCTTACCTTTACAGATGAGGAAACTGAGACCTAAACAGGTTAAATTATTTCCCTACAGTCATACAGGTGATAAATAACAGATACAGCATATGAATTCAGGTTATAACTCTAATTAATTTACCCAAAGTCACCTAACTAGAGAAATCTTTAGATAGATCAATAGACTCACCAATCAATGAGCATTTATTAGGTGACTACTGCATGCCTGGCATTGTGTCACACATAACAGTGATTGTCCTTCAGACAGAGGGGAAACGGAGAAAAGATTGTTCTTCATAAATAACAAAAGTGAAATAATCCTTTCCCTCAAAGACATTCTAGCAGGAGTCCTGACTCTTTGCTATGTATGTCCTGGACCCTTCGGGTAGTCTGGTGATGTCCTTTGACCCCTCCTAAGAATGATGTTTTTAAATGCATAAAATAAAATACATTTTGTTACAAAAGAAATCAATTATATTGAAATACAGTCATAAATATATTTTTTAAAAGACATAAGTTCTTAGTCTAATGTCAAGAACACTGACTTAGGAGACAGGAGACCTGGGTCCCACTCCAATCTCTAGTTATAATGTCTGATGTGTGGGACCTTGGACAAGTGACATGCCATCTCTGACCCTGAGTCCTTTCTGTGTAAAATGAGGGGGAGTAGACTAAATGATCTCCAGTGTCCATTTAAGCTCTGACATTCAACGACCCACGATCACAGCATAAGAGCCAGAAAGGACGTCAGAGGTTTTCCAGTCTTACCCTCTCATTTTATAGATAAGGACCTGAAGCCCAGAGAGGGATTATATGTGTTTGTCTGTGTTGGTGTGCGCATATGTACATATATGTATATGTGTGTGTGTGTAGATAGATAAATCAATCTATCAACATATAGATAGATAGAACACCAGAATGATCAAAAGGTAGACAGATAGTCACATTGTCCTTTTAGAAAAGGGATTAGTTAATTACTGGGGTCCCTGAACTTTTTTATATTTCAATAACTGTATTTCAATATAACCAACTTATTTTGTAACATCATGCATTTTATTTTATGCATTTAAAAATGTTATTCTGAGTAGGAGTCCACAGGCATCACCAGTCTGCCTGAAGGGTCCAGAACATACATAGCAATGGGTTAGAACTCCTGTGAGAATGTCCTTGAGTGAAAAGAGTATTTCTCTATCCCCAGCACTGAACACAGTACATGGCACTTAGCAGATATGTAATAAAGTCTTGTTGATTAATTGGCTGATTTGACTAAATTCATCCAGACAGTTGTAATAGTTTAGGATTTGAACCCAGGTCCAATGGGTCTAAACACAGTACTTTTTCCACTATATTAATCTGGCTCCTCTCTGTTTGGTGGTAGAGGTCGCATGTCTAGAATCCACGTTTTAGAGGAAAACAGACTTTGCTTCCTCTTCAGGCAGCTAAAAATTTCCTAACAATTTGAGCTGTCCAGAACAGGAATGAGCTGCCTTTAGAAATGTTGGGCTCTCTCTCTTTAGGGGTCGTCAAACAGAGGGTGGACACCACTTGTTGGGTATGTAAGGGTATGCTGGGTAGCAAGGATTCCTTTTTAGATGGGGGCTGGAGTGGATGGCAGTTGAGATCCCTTTCAGCTGTCACATTCTATGATCCTATGAATCCCACCAATGTAGAGTGTAAGTCTTCCAAGTCTGATTTGAGATGTCAGGTTTACTCCCTCTTGTACTGTGGCTGGACCTCAAGCTCACTCACTTTAAAATGTTTCTCGAATTAAATAAAAACTGATTTTTTCAAAGCCCCTCCCCAACCCCCCACCTTTAGCCCTTATGTCTTATGCATTATTTGTGATCAGAAACGTCCTTGCCCATCTGTGCCAAACATCTCTTCCAAAGTAATGCAACCAGCCTTGGGCTTCTATCTCCTTTAGAATGACACCCAGGCACCTGCACAGAGCCTTGTGACAATCCAAGCCTGTTGCCATGGGAGTGAGTATGATATCACAAACAGACACAAATCACTGGCCTCCTCACCCCTGCCCTGGCTTCTCCATTCCAAAAAGCTTCCCCCTCCACCTCTCCACAGGGTGAACAGGATGGACCCCAGTGATGGGGGTCAAGGTAGTGTTGTCAGGTGTCCTTGGAACCAGTAGCCTGAGGATGCGATTTTGGCCTCTGCTGCTGCTGCCAAAGAGGAGGTGAGGAAATATTGCAGGTGGCGGGTGCCTGGAGGAGAGAGGCCACTACATAGCTTCAACTTGCCTGGGTACTCTCATGTAGAGTTGGCAGGCTCACCTGCATACAGAGTAGGAGCAGAGAGCTAACCTTGTCTCTCATCTGCCTAGATGGAAACCCTGCTGTTCTACTCACCCTTCTTTCCCCTTTCCCCATCTTCCTTTGTTTCTATTGATTTCTCTATTCTTCCTTCCTTGCTTCAAGTCCTTTCTTGAAGTTTTACTTCCATTTTCCCGACTTGGGTTTCTTTGTGAGCCAGATTGCCTATGGAGGTGGGGGTGGGGAATTGATGGGGGAGAGATGGAGAACAAAGTATTTCTAGGCCTCATGGGGAGTCCTCAAGGCCAAGGGTATCAACTTGAAGCTTTGTTTTGAAGGAGAGAAGAGTCAGCCAGAATTAAGGGTAGCTACTTTGTAAATTGAAAGCACAGAGAATCATAGAATTTCAGAAATAGATTGAAACTTAGAAGTCACCTGCATTCTGGCCTCATTTGACACATGTGAGGAAACTGAGGCCTGGAAAGGGGAAAATGCTTGCCTAAGATTAAACAGCAGAGCTGGGCCTAGAGGCCAAAGCTTTTCTTCCCTCTCTATTTCTCTTTTTCTGGCTCTCTCCCACATATCTCTATCTATTTATCTATCTCTTCCTATCTCTTCCTATCTCTGCCTCTCTGCCTCTCTCCTCTCTCCTCTCTCTCTCTCTCTGTGTGTGTCTTCCCCCCTTCAATATTTAGTGATTTGTTTTTGGTCAGTCAACAAACATTAAGTACTTGCCATGAATCAAGCACTGTGCTAAGTTTTAGGGAAACAACAAAGTGAAAAAGACACAGTCCCTTCATGTAAGGAGCACCCATTCTAATGTGGAAGTCTACATGCAAACAAATATGTAATACAAGATATATAATACAATTTTAAAATTTTCACCATAATCATTTCTGGAAATACCCACCCTAGAATTGAACAATAACCAAAAAGAGTTAAATGTAATGCCTGATATATCTGACCACTTGTACAACATTTGGGCCTAATCAGCCCCTGCTTCACTGCCAGGAGGATGGTGATTTATTTCATTACTTGTTTTTCACTGTCATTACTGGCTCTTCAATTATGCAGACTAGAAGACAGGTCTCCAGTACTCTTTGTATTATATGGGAGGCCTTTTTTCAGAAGGAGGATTCATAAGATAGGAAACCATAAGATGATAGCTCTAGAACTGGAAAGGACCTCAGAGGGCTGTTAGTCCTATCCCTTCATTTTACAGATGAGTAAATTAAGGCCAGGGTATAACGTGTCCAAGGTCATATAACTAAAAAGTGTCAGAGGCAGGATTTGAGTCTAGGTCTTCAGATTCCTGAACCAGGACTCTTTCCACTGTGAGCTTCTTTATTCAATTAAGTTCACAGAGCTACTACAGTCCTGGCACTGTCCTAGGTGCTGAAGCTACAGAGAGACTGACAAAATGAAACAAAATTAGGAGAAAGAGAATGTTAGGTAATTACAATAACCATGCTTGGCCCTGGAGAAGAAATGAGAAAATGCACTTCTCCACCTTCTTTGAAGAGGTGTGGAATGTTAGATATGGAACAGTGAATGTATGATCAGACTCATTTGGTGTATTGGTTAAATTTTTTTCTGAACAGCTTTTTCTTTATTTTTTATTCTTTAGTACAAGGGATAGTTTGTTGGTTGGGGGAAAGGAGAGACACACATTCAGAAATGAAGGTGATGTAAAAACAAAAGCTATAAATTAAAATTTAAAAAATATTAAGGCTAAAAAGCACCTCTCCGTCCATGTAACAAAAGGATTCCTGCTTTCGAGAAACTTACATTCAAAGAATCAGCGGGTGAAACAGGCAAATGGTAAAAGCACTCATGTCTCTGTTTAAAAATGATATTAATAATAGCCTTTATATTTAACATTTTGTAAAGTGCTCATTTTATCCTCATAATCAACCCTATGGGGTAGGTGCTATTATTGTCCCCATTTTCCAGATGAAGAAACTGAGGTAGAGGTGACGTGACTTGCCCAAGGTCATACCACTAATAAAGTCTGATATTGTATTTGAGCTGAAGTCTTCCTGACTCCAAGTCTAGCTTTCTATCCTATCTAGCTGCTTCTAAGCTAAGAAAACTAAGAAAAATCTAACTAGCAGCCTGGATGGGTAATTCTAGTTACTCTGAATTTGCGTTGCAGCAGGAATTCATTCACATAAGCTTTGCCCAGGGGACTTAACACTTAGCAGAAAGTAAACTAGACTTAGAAATAGGAGAGACTTATGTTTGAATCCCACTTTTGACACTTACTGGCTGTGTGACCACAGGCAAGTCACATAACCTCTCTGAGACCTGCTTTCCTCATCTGCAAAACAGAGATAATACCTATGATACTTGCTTCACATTGAGGGTTTTGATGGGGTTTTGCTTTAAGCAATTTGTAAACCAGAAAAAATGGGCTATATAAATGCCAATTATTGTTATGATTGTGAGAAGAACATACCCAAGCCCAGAGAGAGGAAGAGCCCAGGTCCCACAGGCCCAGAGGGATCACTGATGTTGAACATGAAGACACTTGATTCTACTTTTTAGAGAAAACGATTTCTCGAATTTAAGCAGTGACCCCACCTGAAGGTGAAGTCTTTGAGTAATCACAGCGCTACCCTTTAAAGTAGAGTATTGGAGGAGCCTTAGCACATCCCGGACACGGCAGGACAACATCTCAGGATGAGACAATTTAAAGCCCTAAGACTCCTAGCTGTAGAGAAGGTAGGTGGCATGGAGAGTGGATAGTGAGCCTTGGAGTTGGGAAGAACTAAATCTGAGCATCCTGCCTCAGACATTTACTAGCTGTGATCCTGGTCAAATCATTTCACTTCTCAGAAACATAATTTCTTTAACTGTAAAATGAGGATAATGATAGCATCTACCTTACAGGGTTGTGGTGAAGATTGAGATAACACATGGAAAGCACTTCAGAAGCCTTTAATCACTATACAAATGCGAGTTGTTGTTGTTGTTGTTGTTGTTGTCATTACCATTCCAAGGCCTTGAAGAAGAGAGTCCCTAGCTACTTGTAGTGCCCTCTTCTATCAGGTCTACATACCCTGCAGAAGACGACAGTAGTCCCTTTTGTACAAACTGAAGTCTCATCTGAATTAATAGGGCTAGGGACTAGACCAGGGAGTTCATTGGTACGAGGACCTTCCAGTTGAGAAAACTCCCTCTAATTAGGGCAGATAGGTGTCTTCTCTGCAATGTTTGATCTTAGACATTTGCCTGAGGCACTGAGAGTGTCTTGCCTAGGGTCACATAGCTCGTAAATGTGTGGGGCTGGATTTGAACTCAAGTGTTCTCGATTCCAGTTCAGGGTTCTATCCACTGTGCCACCTAGCTACAATTGTGACTTGTCCTCTAAGTTCACACTGCTGGTAAACATAAGGCATGTGTGTTGATGTAAGGTATATGTGTCTATATTGTTTGCATCCACATGTCGCTCATGAAGAAGTATGGATAGAAATTCTCTGAAGTCTGGACCAAGCCTGAGGAGAAGAGGTCCAGCATGGTACCTGGGGAAAAGGGCAGACAAGCCTCAGAGCGCCAAAAGGCTGGGTGCTTAACACCTTTTCTCTAGCCTCTGAGAGGGATACCAGACAAGAAATAATCCATGCATTCCCCAACTATTTCTGGTCTAAGAGTATTATAAGATCAAAACAAAAATGTGGTTCCCAGATCACTCTTAAAGAGGCAGGGTTACTCCCTTAAAGGGTTACCCTCAATGGCTTAATTTTTTCTCATCAAGTGCTAGTTACCCAACAGATGATCACAGATAGCAAATAGTAAGCCATTTAATCCTGGAAAATACCAAACAGAAATCAGAGAATTAGATTAAAATTAACCAGAAGATACAACAGAGTGAATGAGTTCTTTCGATGAGAGAGAGAAGACATTTCAGCTCAAGCAAGAGAGAGCTCAAGATCTTACCCAAAGAGAAATTCCCCATAATTTCTAGGGAGGGGAGCTGGAAATCAGGGACATATTGACAAATCAGCCTCTCCTATATATCTACTGCTTTCAGTGTCTCTCTTTCTCTCTGGGAGTATATCTCTATCACTCTGGTCTCTCTCTATCTCTGTCTGTCTCTGTATGTTTGTCTCTGTATGCATGTATGTCTATCTCTCTGTCTCTGTGTCTGTCTCTGTGACTCTGTCTCTGTGTGTTTGTCTCTCTCTCTCTTTCTCTGTCTCTCTCTCTCTCTGTCTTTCTCTCTCTCTCTCTGTCTCTCTCTCTCTCTGTGTCTCTCCCACCCCCCACCCCTCTCCATGTATCTAGAGTCAGCACCTAAGAGAATCTTGGAACATGTGTGAGATCACCATTTCCAAGAAGGAATGTCCCTCCAAAGCTTTTACAACTCAACTCTTCATGCAAGCATGTAATATTAAGCCAGTATTTTTTCACCAGTTAGGAGAGTGTCACACAAAGTATCCTAGACTTGACTAGAAAGCCAGGTTGTATAAGTATCTGAGACAAGATTTGGCACCAAGTGTGGCCTTCTGGGCCAAGAGTGGCCAGATTCCAAAGGCTGGATCTTAAAGCTAAAATTGTATTTTTTGTTTTAGCATCTTCAACATCTAGTAGAGGTCATGGAGGTAAACACTGAGAAAGTGGATATTCAAGCACCTCAAGAGTTTGGTGCCCCCCATCTCCCCAGTCTTATTTCATGTTGCTAGCTCTTCCAAGTACTCTATTCTCTATCCAAAGCAGGCGGGCCCATACTCTTGTAGACCCAGCCTTTTCTTGTTTAATCCCTTTCTGGGGAATGCCCTTCTTTGTTTTATTCCTACCTATTCTTCCAGACTCAACTCAAATGGCTGGCCTTCTGTAACTCCTCACTCACTAAGAACACTCTCCTGGATCTCACATGATGGTTTGTTGCATCTCTCTCTAACATGCTTCTCATTTAATATTATGCAGTATCTCAATTGATGTTGCTGTTGTTCCCCGACTATATTGCAGGTTGCATGTCTTATCTAAACGTTGTAT
The DNA here is from genome assembly GCA_028646595.1 of Phalanger gymnotis. NCBI lineage: Eukaryota > Metazoa > Chordata > Mammalia > Diprotodontia > Phalangeridae > Phalanger > Phalanger gymnotis. The sequence continues at coordinate 24,026,829 of CM053622.1, forward strand.
TTCATCCAATGCCTTGCACAATGGCCTGCTAACTGTAAACACTGGATAAAGTTTGTTGTTGATCCTCCGAAGGGTCGATCATCCACCAAACAGAGAGGTGAATGGGGGCATGAGTCAGATGACAAACATTTACTATGTATCTACTCTGTGCTAGGCACTGTGCTAAGTAATTATAGTACAAAGGTAAACACATGGGCCCTATCCTCAAGGAGCTCACATTTGAAGAGGAAACCAACATGCAAAGTACTGTGTACACACAAGATCTAGACAGCATAAACAGGAGGTAATCTGAGAGGGAAGGTAGTTGGAGGTGAGGAGGCACCCTGGAAAGGCCTCCTGAAGAAGATTTGAGGTCTTAAAGAAATCCATCACAGACAAGGAATTTCATGGAAGCAATATAAAGTATATCATCAGTGAAACATAGAATCAAAAGAAAATCTGGACTAGTCATATGGCAATAGCAAGGAGTAACCAATGGACAACCTCTGTGTATGTACTCATTTGGTTATCCAAACAATGTCAAGAAAACTCAAGAAAGACTCTTTCCCCCCACATGGGCTCCTTCAAACCTACTCCAGATTCAAATCACATTTTGGGTCAGTCTCAACTCAAAACCATACTTTGTTAGCCTCCACTGATGTTTCTTTCATCAAAACAATGAGAAAATATATTCATTAAAGAAAAACACATCTAATTAAATGCATAATGGAAAAGTGACCCCAAAAAATCTCCCCCAACTTGATGCACATGAAGGACTTTCTCCTATTGATTCCTATCCCACTGCTGGGGAACACATGCCAGGGAAAACATGAGAGGAGGCATATGTAGGAATATGTAGGAAACACAGTGACTAGGGCATATGCAGAGTGGAAAATCAGAGGGGGTATGAATGTCCAAGACCACTTACTTCTAGATCTTTGCTCTAGCTAGAATCTCTTTCTGCCTCTACTCAGGCTCCTATGCAGAACAGCTAATGTCACCTGCCACGAGGTCCTGTACTGGGCTATTTTGTCCACTGTTGCACTGCCATCTGCTGATATTTTATGACTTGGATGCTCTGTGCCACAATCTCTTCTTTAGCTATTATGTTGCCTTTTTTCTATTTGGGAAAGGTCTATCAGCTCTTTTAGCTCATAGTCCCAAGAGCTATCTCTTTTGTGATTCAGGCCGAAACTGTAACCAGCCAGAGAAGCCCTTAGGCATTAAGTCTGTCTTTTGAACTTCATTGAGTCTGCTTGAGTTACTATTACTTGAACTCACTTGATATTTATATTTATTTTATTAGGGTGAAAAAAAATTCCCTTCAATTTCTTTCCATTTTCAACGTGACAATCATGATCCATGCAAATAACTCCACAGAAACAAAGCTAAAATGGCATTGGATGGAGCTGATGAAAATCAGCCTACTTCCCTGCAAATAACAAGATTGCTGCCCTCCATACGTGACCTTTTAAGGTCCCTTCAAGTCCTAAAGTCTGTGAATTCTAGCTTTGGGTAATTATCATGTTAGTTGTTATGACAAGTAGTCACTGGAGCATATATGGTAAAATGTATTGGCACAGATGGAAGACCAATTCTGGCTCAATTTAGATCAAATAGTTGAGTCAGGGGCAAGATTAAATTAGATTAAAAAGAGGAAGTGTTCAAAGAGTGCTGGATTTGGAATTAGGAGAGATGAGTTCAGACTCTGCCTCTGATACTTTACTAGTTGGGTAACCATGGGCCGGTTACTTAACATCTTTCAGACTCTGTTTCTCCATCTGTACAATGGGCACAGAATTAATACTACACAGGGTTTTTTGAGGAGCAGGTTAAATCACTCATATAAAAAGAAGGAAAGGGAAGGAAACAAACATTTATTTAGTACCCATAATCAGCCAGGAACTGTGTTAAGCACTTTACAAATATTTTATTCTCCTGACAACCTTGTGAGTTGGGTGCTATTCTGATTCTCATTTTTACAGTTGAGGAAACTGAGGCTGCAGAAGTTAAGGGACTTTCTGAGGGTCATAGATATTGCACTTTACAAACCTTGAGATCTATCATTGTCTTATTATATTGACCTGATATTATATTATTACCCTGACCTCAGCCCTAACTTTATGTGACATTGAGTGAGTCATTCATCTATGCCCATCCTTCAGTTTCAGATGGAGAAACCTAGCAGCCTAATTAGAGTATTGTGGGCTTTGGGACTGAAATGGACTTTAAAAAGCATCTGGTCCAACTCTGTTCATTTTACAGATGGGGAAACTGAGGCATAGAAAGGGGTAGTAAACAGCACCAAATGTTCAGTTATGAGCATGAGTGCTCTCTCCACCAACACAAATGTCAATCCCTCCATGTCTCACTATATGACTTTAAGAGTTACTATGGGCCAAAAAAAAAAATCCCCCTTTGGCCCAACCCACTCTCAGTTTAGCACAGCTAGTTCTCAGGTGACAGAGACATAATCTTTCATCGGGCCTGCACTCAAAACCTTTTCAGCTTGGCCAGACCAACCAGAGCTTACACTTGGCTGACATCCCCTTTGAGAGTCCAGGGTCCCCTCTGTGCCATGACAGAGCCCTACAGAAGACAAAGCAAATGCCCACCCCAATAGCTCTGGCACTCTTTAGCCTTCATCAGCCAATCCAAAAGAGGTAACAGGGTGAGGTTGCCAAGTCTAGCCCTTTTGTTCCCCTCCACTTAAAACCAGCCCCCACTCTCTGAAAGGATAGCCCCTGGACCCTGGGCATCTTCCAGTAAGGGCTGGGGGCCAAGAGGTAACTGTTGGTAGGGAGAGAGAGTGTGTCAGGAGCGAAAGGCCGTGTCAAATCAATCATATTTAAACAAAAGCCTCTCCAGCCCAAGGGCCCTTTTAAAAGCTGCTTATTTAATTAAAAGTCCCATTTTCCATATTTATGGCCCTTATTCAGTTAAATATTAACCGCCAGGGCCAGGGCTGGTTTGTTCTTTGAAGAGAGGCGTGTTGGGAGGTTCATTTCTACTGCCTGGATTTATCAGATAGTGAGCTTGGAGACAGACGATCAATGAGGAACTCACTCTCTACAAACAGGCTAACGTTGTGGGTGGGGATGAGTTGGGGGATGGGGGAGGGCAAGAAATGCTTTGCCTGTGTTGCTTTCCCTGGGTCTCCTGGCCTTAGAGCCTGCCCCCACCCTCGGCCCCACCACTCCATGGCCCAATTGGATTCAGGACAACTGAGTCTGACTCATGCCTGCTATACACTTATAAACAGAGCAAGTTAGTTCATGCTGGTGAGCCTCAGTTTTCTCAGCTATCAAATGGGAACAACAGTACCTAGGACCATCAATTTAGGGCTGAAAGGGAAGTTACAGATTATCTAGTTGAACCTCTTCATTTTACAGATGAGGAAACTGAGGCCCAGAGAGGTACAGTGATTTGCCCAAAGTCCCACAGGTATAGCTGAAAGAAGCCAAGACTTGAACCAAGGGCTAATCCAATGCCTTTTTATGGCTACCATTGCCTTTCATTACTTGTGAGAGGCAGCTTTGAGTAGCCAATGGAGAGTTTTGGTCTTGGATCAGGAATGATGATGATGATGATGTTATGATGAAGATGATGATGATGACGACGCTGATGACAACGATGACGACACTGTTGATGATGATGACGATGATGGTAGTAGTGATGGTGGTGGTGGCGATGAAAATGGTGGTGATGGTAATGATAACTCACATTTATATGGCACTTTAAGGTTTGGAAAGCACTTTACATATGAGATCCTTATAACAATCCTGTGAGATAAGTGTTACTAGTAACCCCTTAATACAGGTGGGGAAACCAAAAATCAGTGAGGTCATGTGGCTTGCCTATGCTCAGAAGCAGGACCTAAATCCAGGTCTTCCTGATTTGAGGTCCAGCATTCTACTCACCATGCCAAATAACTCTGCTTCCAGGAAAACCTGGATTCATATCCTGTCTCTGACACTATTAGCTATGTGAATTTGGGCCAGTCACTTCAACTCTCTGGGACTCAGTTTCTTTATCTATAAAATAAGGGGATTAAACTACATGGCCTCTAAGATCCCTTTTACTTCTAACCTATGAGTGAAAGTCATTTAGTTTCTCAGATGCCCAGGCAATGAAGATTTATCTACTAAGTTGTAGATCTTCAACATGACATTCATACCAGCTAGCAACTCATAGGTCCAATGTACATTATAACCCTTTATATTCCACCAAAATGTATTCTTGGTGGCCTTATTCTCTTTTCTTCCTTTATGGGGTAGAGTGAGAGTAGCTTGTAGAATATTACTGCATAGCAAGAAACAACAAATGCCAGATTCAGAGAAGCAAAGGAAGTCTTGCACAAACTGATGCAAAATTGAGTAGAACCAGGAAAAACATAAATGGAAAGGGAAAAAAAGAAAGCAATTACCAAATGGAATGCTGCATTATTATAATGACCAAACATATCCCTAAAGATGAATCTATAGGATCATGGATTCAGAGCTGGAAGAGAATGTAGAGACCATTGACCCCAACGCCTCCAGTATCCATTTCTCCGCCCCCATTTGCATATAAGAAAACTGAGTCACAGAAAAGTCAAATGGCTTGCCTAAGGTAAAAAAGCTAATAACTCTCCTAGACAAGATTTGAATCCAGGTACTCCTGACTCCCACTCCAATATTTCTATCCACTGTGATGAGAGAGAGAGAGAGAGAGAGAGAGAGAGAGGGAGAGAGAGAGAGAGAGAGAGAGAGAGAGAGAGAGAGGAGAGAGAGAGCGCTCCTTTTTGTAACAGAGGCAGGGGACTTGGGGAAAGGACTATTGCCTGAATTTCCGAACGCCACTGATGTGTTGGTTAGTTTTGTTGAAATACATTTTTTCTTTCCTGCTTAATCTTAATCACAAGGAATGGCTTCAATACATAGAGAAGCAGGGAGGGAACAACGAGGAAATGACGTTGATATTAACAACACAAGATAGCAATAAAAATAAGATTTTAAAAATAGTAGGAGAGGGTTTAATGTACCCTACCCAAGGGGTAGGAGGAAGGTCAGAGTCACAGGCTGGAACTTTGATTTGATGGAGTCCCAAAAAAATTACAGAGGAATCAAAAAAAAAGTATTTGGGGAGGTATAAAGGGGGGACTTTTTAAGCTGGTGCTCAGGTGCCCCTAAATGCAGCCTAGATGGAGGCCTATTTTGGCTCCCTTGGTCACTATTCTCGGTATTTTTTCTAAGTCCTCAGAAACAGAGAGGAGAACCCTGTAAATGAAGATATGGTAACCATAGGTGTCTCTGTGGGTTTTTCCATGGCTACTCTGGCCAGTCATGGCCACTCATCATAGATTGATGGAGGTTCTGCTAAGGCCATGGCTGCTACCACATAGGGTATGTTGGGGGTAGGGTGAGAAGACAGAGTTAGAATGGAATAAAGAATCACTTGGATACAAAAGAGAAGGCCACTTCTGGGACCCACTGCCTCAATTAATGAGGCCATCTGGTGCACTGATATTGAGGCCACAGCAAGAGGAAGAAAAGGGGTCTGGCAAGGCATTTTCCTAGGTTACATCAAGTTCTCCAAAGAGGAGGGAGTTTGGGTTCTTCTGTACCTCTATGAAAGACAAGCCAGAGAATGCTGATGAGGGCCAGGACTGCTTCTCTCTTTGGCCCATCCAATTGGCTTCTCAGTTCTGGGGTCACCAGCAGGGAGACCCCAGGGACTTTGAAGACTTTGCTCTATGTATAAGAATGGAGCATGGGAGAAAGCAACAAAGGTAGACGTAGCCTACACGAAAGGCTTGATCAGACAATTCTCTAAAAAGTTGCCAATCTGCAGTAGGGGAAGGGGTTTCCTAACTGAGAACTCTGATAAAAACTGCCACCCTCTGGACTAAAATATGCATAAATATATCAATTGGTAGTTCTCAAAATTTTGCATCTCAGGACGCCTTTACAATCTTAAAAATTATTGAGAACCCTTCATACTCTTTAAAATTATTAAGGATGCCAAAGTAGCTTTTGATTTTGTGGGTTATGCCTATCAATATTTACTAAATTTGAAATGAAAATGGATAGAATTTAAAAATATTTGTTAATTCATTTCAATGGCAATAATATATCCATTACATGTTAACTTGTTTAAAAAACTTTTTTTAAAACAAAAAGAAAATGTAGTGAGAAAAGTTTCAATGCTTTGCTTCTTTTTGCAAATCTCTTTAATGTCTGGTTTAAGGGAAAATATTTGAATTCTCATATCTGTTTCTGCACTCTATCTGTTGCATTGTATGGTTTTGGTTGAAATATAGGAAATCTGGCCTCACACAGATATATAGTTGGAAAAGGGAAGAGGATTTTAATAGGCAAATAATGTCTTAGTATTATCATGAAAATGGTTTTGACCTCACAGATGCCCAAAGGGTCCAAGGACCACATTTTGAGAAGCACTGCTCTAGATGGATAGGCATGTAAATACAGAGTGGTAGAAATTTTAAGAGAGCTTTCATAAAGGAAGAAACCTTTTGGAATCTTTCATTATCTTCCACACAATAGTGAGTGTGATGAATAGAACAGACTAATAAATGCTGATTATGTTTCATGAAAGTTACTAACATGTTATTTATTCTACTAGAATGTCAGAGCTCTGTGCTTAGAATCATCCGTCTAGGTTAGAAAAAGGCACCTACCTCACGTGGTTGCTGTGAGGTTCAAATGATGTAAGGTATACAAAATGTTGTGTAAACCTTAAAAATATTATGAAATGTCAGCTTGGGAGTCAGACGACCTGGATTAAAATCCCATTCCTGATGCCTTACTATCAATGTGACCTTAGGGGAGTAGCTAAACCTCTCTTGGCCTCGGTTTCCCCATCTGTAAAAGGTGTGGTAGCCCTAAGTCTATGATCCCATAAGGAGAGCAGTGTGGGGTGGGGTGGGGGGTAGTACAGGTCCAATCATGGTAGGCCTCGAATGTCATGATACAGAATTTGGACTTCATTGCTATTTGACAGGTAAACAATGACAACTGACACACATTATACTTCAAGGTTGACAAAGCCTTTTATATATTTCACCTTGTTTGGTTATAGCCATTTGATGAAAGAAGCATTTCAGGGATTATGATCCTCATTTTATAGATGAGAAACTGACTCTTGGCAAAGGCAGAGTTTGAACCCCAGCTCTCCCTTGACTCTAAGCTTTCCTTAATACTTGACCTTGTCCCCATTCTGACCAGGAGACTCTCCTGCTCCAAAGATTTCCATGATCACCTACCTAGAGGTAGGTATACTACCCCATGTATCTCCCTGGGGCATTAGAAGGAACAAAAAAACCCTTTAAAAATCATGAGCCATGGTAAAACCCCTGGATTTGGAGGCAAAGGACATGGGTTTGAATCCAGATCCCCTACTAGCTATGTGACCTTGGAAAGCCACTTAGGTGGTCTAGTTCTCATTTCCACCATCTGAAAAATGAGCAGACTGCCCTGGGTGATCTCTAAGATCTTTTCCATTTTCAAAAGTCTACCATTTTGTACCTTAAAATGCTATTCAAAGGTGAGGTAACAGCTAAGTGATACAGTGGGCCAAGGAGTCAGGAAGATCTGGGTTCAAATGTGACCTCAGACTCTTACTAGCTAGACTCTGGGCAAGTCATTTACCTCTGTCTGCCTCAGTTTGCTCAACTGTAAAGTGAGCACAGTGATAGCACCCACCTCCTAGCATTGATGCGAGGCACCGATGAGATCATATTTGTAAAGCACTTAGCATAGTGCCTGGCACAGAGTGGGTGCTATATATAAATACTTATTCTCTTTCTCCTCTCTCTCCCTTCTCCCCTTAGTAGCAGGAGAATCTTTGAGACTGCATATGTGTGTGTGTGTGCGTGTGCACGTGTGTGGTTCCCATGCTAGACACCTACAGCTGACCTTGATCAGCATGACCTTTGGTAGTTAATAGCCCTGACTTTGGATGATGCTTCCATAAGTCTGTGTCTCCGGCTTCCTTGCATCTGGTCTTTCATTAGCTCATTGATTCTGACCCTAATTGTACCTAGACTGATTCGTAGAACGCCCAGAATGCTCGGGCTGAATAGAGAATGTCTCGGAAGGCCTTGGAACAAAGAATGTCAGAGCTCATTGGATATTAGCCCTTCTACGTCTGATATTCTTTTTTGTAAGCTGTTTTTTCTAAGTATTCAATAAAATTGATTATTAGAACTGGGAGGGGTTTTAGAACAGAGAATGTCAGAGCTGGGAGGGGCCTTAGAACAGGGGATGTCAGAGCTGGGAGGGGCCTTAGAACAGGGGATGTCAGGGCTGGGAGGGGCCTTAGAACAGGGGATGTCAGGGCTGGGAGGGGCCTTAGAACAGGGGATGTTAGGGCTGGGAGGGGCCTTAGAACAGGGGATGTCAGGGCTGGGAGGGGCCTTAGAACAGGGGATGTCAGAGTTGGGAGGAGTCTTAGAACAGGAAATTTGGGAGGGGCCACAGAAGCTATTCAGTCCTAGCTCTACATTTTACAGACAAAGAAACTGAGACCAACACAGTGAATATGAATCAACCAAAGTTACAACAAATAGGGGCAGAGACAATTTTCAAACCTCCTTTTACCCTGATCAAATGTAGACTTCTTTCCCCTCTTGATGGCTCCAGTGACTTCCTCAAGCCTCTGCCCTGCTCTCATATCCCTGGATTAGAAGCTGGGGTGGAGACCATCTCAAGAGCCCGGCTCTCTTCTCTGTGAAGAACTACCACTCCCTGATGGGGTCTGTGGTCCTTCTGCAGTAGCATTTCTATCTCGCACTAAGAGGAAGTCTGTTATCAGCCTCCATCAGGTTTGGGACAAGATTCAACCTGGACCCCTCCCCCACCATCTTTTTGATAAATGTAGTATAGTGGAAATGGCATTGGCTCTGGAGGAGCTGGGTTCAGATCTTACCTGCTGTTTACTCCCTGTGTGACCTGGGTCACACTTAGTGCCTCTGAGTCTCATTTTCCTCATCTGTGAAATGAGTTCTGACTGGATGGTCTCTGAGTACCTTCTAGCTCTATAATTATGAGACTATGAGCCTAACCCCTGCCTCTGATATGTATTCCTTGTGTGATCTTAACCTCTCTGAGCCTCAGTATCCCCATCTGTAAAATGAGAAAGTCAAACTAGATGGTCTCTGAGGTTCCTTCCAGCTCTAAAGCTATAACTCTATAATTAACAAGGTCATGATTCACTTCTGATCCCTCTGGCCCTTTGTTCTGCAGTCCTTCACAGGGTATCTATCTTTTGATGCAGGCCTAGGGAGACCCATGCCTTCCTGGAACTGCCCTTTGGCACAGGATTACCCTATCCTCTTCAGGTGAACCCAAACCCACCTCACTCCCCCTTCTCTTTCCCTGGGAGCTGCCCCCACCAGCTTCCAAAGCCATCCCACTCCCCAGCTCTGCTCCCCAACCCTGGCTTTCCCTGGGATGTCATGGTCCATGGTTCTAGCTCAGATACCGGCACAGTCTTCCCTCTCTTCTCTACGTACACACCCTTACATGACCTGAGCTCCTGCCCCCCAATTCTGAAAAGGCAGGCTGAACCTCCCCATCACATCTCAGGGGAAAATCTATGTCTCATTTTCATATCTAGCAAAACAAAATGACATCAGAACTCTCCACCAAACCCCTAGAGGGGATGTGCGTGCTCACAGTGGCAGAGGAGAAAGGAGGGGGTGGGGAGAGAGAGGACACCTTTTCCAAAAGGGGGAATGGTAGAGTGGGGGAGGAACGGGCACCAGAATCAGGGAATGGGGGTTCATGGCCCATGCTGGGGGGTTGGAGGTGGAGAAACCAGTAAATGAAATTGAGCTGACCATTTTCTCATGGGGGTTGGGACCAGAGGTTGAGGAGGAGATAGGTTGGGGGGGGCATTGGTGAGATGGGGGAGGGGGTAGAGGAGAGTGAAATAAAATGCTTGGATGTTGGTGTGAGAGAGGGAGAGGGAGAGAGACACCAGGTTATCAGAGAAGTGTGAAGACAATAATACAATCTGACATTTCTGAAACAAGACCCCCTGGTTGCCATGACGACACCTCATGTGGGAGCAGCTCCCAGGAGACAGCTCCGAGATGTACTATAAATGATGTTTGATTAGAATTTAAATCATTTAGGCGGAGAGAAGATAGGCCTTTTGTCAGCAAGGGGACCTGGGGGGGGGTCAGTCAAAGAGCAGGTGGGCTCCAGTGTATTAGCCCAGGCCCATGTAATGCTGGGGAGGGGGCCAGAGGTCAGTCAGGGGGTTGATTACTTCTGCCCTCGCCTCCGTTCCAGTTTACAGTAACCTTTTCAGGCAGGCCGAGGGGAAGCTGGAGGGCAGAGAAAATAGCCTATATGGGGGTGGGGGAGTAGTGAAGGGGGTTCCAGCCATAAAGGGGGAGGGTTATAGGGGGATGCCAAGCTGGGGAAGAGAGCCTTTCCTCTACATGCTGCCCCCCCCCCCCCCCCAGCTCTGTGTGACAGAGAACAGGATGCAAAGATTATTGGGATTTGGGATGGGGCTAGGAAAGAAATATTTCATTACCATCCCCTCCTCCAGACTCCCAGTAGCTCCCAGAAGGAATTGGACTACAAGGTCTCAAAGGTCTTTCTTGGCCTTGACATTCTATGTGTCAAGAGCCCTTTGAGGTAGGATGCTTTCTGGTCTAAGGGTCCTCCCAAATCTAACATTCTGTGTTCTACCATCTAGTGCTAATATTATAGGTTCTAAGGTCCCTCTTAACTCTGACTTTGTGTTCTAAGATCCTTTACAACTCTGACATTCCATGCTAAAAGATTCTATGTTCTAAGGACCTTACCGGCCCTGATATTCTGTGTTTAAATGACCTTCCCAACTATTCCTTATAGCCCTGACATTCTGTGTCCTAAGGGTTTTTTCTGGCCTTGACATCCTGTGAATGAATTTGAGTCGATTTAATTCCTGCATTTGTCAAGAGGCTCCAAATTAAATCCTAAGCTCCAACATTTATCGGCTGTGTGGCTAAGGGCAAGTCATTTTCCCCTTCAGGATGTTGGACTAGATCAGAGATCAAAAAATTACAGCCATATTGTCCATCTTAAACAAGGTCCCTTCAAGCTTCAAATCCTAGGATCCTGTGATTTCTGAGGTCTTCTTTAGCTTTAAAATTCTATATTCATTAAATTACAAGGCAGCGAAGTGGTACCATGGCTAGAACCCAGGACCTGAAGTCATAAAGGCTTGAATTGGAATCCTGCCTCAGACACTTACTAGCTCTGTGAGTTCAGGCAAGTCAGTTAATCTTTCTGTGCCTTGGTATCCTCATCTGTAAAAGGGGACAATAATATTACCTACTTCCTAGGGTTGTTGTGAGTATCAAATATATGTAAAGAACTTTTAAACCTTCAAGTGCTATGTAAATTCTAGCATTTATATTATTATAATTGGAGATGAGGATATTTTCATTTTTCTGCTTTTTTTAATTAACCAAGAATCAAGTTCAACTCTTAAATGAAACTGAGCTCCAAGAGTATGTTAGACGACCTTGAAATGTTTCTTTGAAAGCAAATAATGAAGGTTATTTTCTTTTTTCTTCCATGGCTTTCTAATTTCTGCTGCCTTTTTGGGAAGCAAAACTGCAACGGCCCAGTCCTCCCTGGAGACTAAACAACAATCAGTGTCTACCTTCCTCCATGTTTATTTTCCATCATGTTAGCACCACCCCCCCTTGCAACAGATATACCCTCCGCCCGAAGCTTTAACTTCTTCTGCCCTTCCCAAAATAATTAGGGATTTCCTGGGAAGGAGTTTAGTATCAATCAATACATATTTATTAAGCACCTACTATGTGCCAGGCACTGGCCTACATGCTGGAGATATAAAGACAAAAATGAAAACAGCCACTGTCCTCAAAGAGCTTACTCCTTAGCCCCTATTTCAAGAGACAAGTATTCAAATAAAAGTACATACAAAGTGCATTTGCAGGTACAAATCAAACACATATATTGCAAGTACTTCCTGGAGGAAGAGAAAACAAGCATTTATTAAGCACCTAGCACTGTGTGCCTGGCACTATGCTAAGTATTTTCCCAGTATTGTCTCATTTGATCCTCACAACAACCCCGAGAGGTAGACACAATTATTATCTCCACTTTACAAATAAGGAAACTGAGACAGGCAGAGGTTAAGTGACTCTTCCAGGGTTACACAGCTAGGAAATGTCTGAGTCTGGATTTAAACTCAGATCTTCCTGACTCCTGGCCCAGAGCTCTATCCACCTGGCTGGCTCTAGAGGAAAACATATTAACATCTGGGGGGTACCAGAGAAGATCTCATTCAGAAAGAGGCACTTGCATCTTGAAGCAAACCAGACCTTCCAAGGGGGCAGAAGAGAGGGAGAAAGAGCATTCCATAATTGGGGCACAGCCAATGTTAAGGCATGCAAATGAAAAGTGGCAAGTAGGCTATGATAGATGATTGATCATAAAGTATATGGAGGAATTGTAAGGTATCAAAAGACTGGAAAAGTAGGAAGGAAGGGGTCAGACAGTGAGGAATTTTAAATTCCAACTAGATGAATCAATAGTTGATCCTAGAGGTAATAGGGAGCCACTGAAGTATGTCGAGCTTTAGGAGAATCCCTTTGTCAGTGATTTGATGGATGGATTGGAGTGGGGAGACCACAGAAGTAAATAGACCAATTAGAAGTCTATAGCAGTCATCTGATCAAGAACTGGTAAGGATCTGAACTAAGGTGGCGAATATTTGGGTGAAGAAAAGGTGGGGGGATGGAGAATTATATGAAAATCATACCTGACTAGCTAACCAGACCAATATTTAGGACATAGTCCACCATTTCCAGATTTAGAATTGAAGAAATTACAGTTTCAATGACCAGCCATACAGGTCTTGAACAAAAGGAAATAGATCTTCAATTTGTAAAGAGACATGAGGAGCAATTGGGGGAATGAGAGTGTGTTGGCAGTTTGGAATGCAAACAGAGCCTGAGGAAGAATTCTACTGCATACTGCCTATGGAACCTATGGAAAATCCTTTCTCCTCTATAAGCATCTATTTCCACAGATGTATATAGCCTATTGCGCAGGGATTCTCCTGTCCCTAAGATTATGGCATCAGATAGACAGGGTCCAATCCTGGGGCTAACCCAACCCAAGGCAGCCAGTGGCTCTCTTTTATAGCCCAGTGGAAAGCGCTACTCCTCCAGCAAAGATCCATCGCCCACAAAATCCTAGCCTTTAGGCCACCTTTCTCTCTGAAAAGCAGTCAGGAGCTATACCCCGTCCTCTGAGCCATATCCCTAACAACTTCTCCAAGGGCTCAAGACTTGCTGCCCTATAAACTCGTCAGGTTAAGTGGGGACAGTCACAAAACTGATCAAGAAATGCCCCAATCAAACCCCTTTACATGTAAAGTGAGGGGATCAGAATAGATGGTCCCTTCCAGTTCTGGATTCTATTGCCCTCTAAATCAGGGGTTCTTCTATGCCCAAGGGGCTAAAAATGTACATACCCTTTGACTCAGCAATACCACTTCTAGGTCTGCATCCCAAAGAGATCATAAAATGGGAAAAGGACCCATATGTACAAAAATATTCAGAGCAGTTCTTTTCATGGTGGCCCAGAATTGGAAATTGAGGGGATGTCCATCAACTGGGTAATGGCTGAACAAGTTGTGGTATATAAATGTAATGGAATACTATTGCTCCATACAAAATGATGAGCAGGCAGATTTCAGAAAAACCTGGAGAGACTTGCATCAACTGATGCCAAGTGAAGTGAGCAGAACCAGGAGAACAATGTACACAGTAACGGCAATATTGTATGATGACCAACTTTGAAAGACTTAACTCTTCTCAGCAATGCAAGGATCTAAGACAATTCCAAAAGACTCATGATGGAACGTACTATTCACATCCAGAGAAAGAACTATGGAGTCTGAATGTAGATCAAAGCATACAATTTTCTCTTTTTTTGTTTCTTCTCTCTTGTGGTTTTCCCCTTTGGTTCTAATTCTTCTTTACAACATGATTGATGCAGAAATATATTTAATAGGATTGTACATGTATAGCCTATATCAGATTGCATGCTGTCTTGGGGAAAGGAGAGTGGAGGGAGGGGAAAAAATTTAGAACTCAAAATCTCATAGAAGCGAATGTTGAAAACTGAAAACAAACAAATAAACAAATAAAAATTTTAAAAGGAAAAAATAATACATAAGTCAGTGGTTGTTAACCTCTTTTTGTGACATAGAACCCTTTGGCAGTCTGGTGAAACCTGTGGGCCCCTTCTCAGAATAATGTTTGTTACTTGACATTCATAACTGAAGAAAATGCTAAATTTTTCTTAAAGGTTACTAAAAATTAAGATGTAATTTTTTTTCAACCACGTTCATGAACTCCCTGAATTCTACCCACAAACCTCCTGTGTCAATTATGGGGCAGGCACTGTGCCTAAATGCTTTACAAATATTATCTAACTTGATCTTCACAACCCTGAGAGGCAGATACTGAGACAAAAAGAAGTTAAGTGATTTTCTCAGGTCCACACAGTAGTATATGTGGCCTGATTTGAACTCAAAGCTTCCTGACTCAAGGCCCAGTCCTCTATCCACTGTGCCATATAACTGCCCAAAACTGCTTTAAATTCAATTCATAATAAACTCTGTATACTAACAAAAGGAAAAAAGAGGCATATTGGTAACTGATCCGAAATCATTTTTTCCCCAGAGATTGGAGCTACATGCCAAAGTATATGTGTAGAAATGAAATTAGATTCGTTCTTCAGACAGAAAACTAGAAACACTGGGTAGGAATTGCAGAGGAATATTTTAGCCCCACATTATGCAAAAAACAAAAAACAAAAAAAAAAACTTCCTAACAGTGAGAGCTACTTCAAACTGGAATATCCTATCTTTGGAGGTACTGGACTAACTAGAGGTATCCAACCTAGAAGATGAATCACCAATTATGGAGAATATTGTCAAAGGGGTTATATAGAGGTCCACCTTCTGAGGTCTATTCTAATTCTGACATCCCATGATTTTGGCCCAGGGAGACATATGAACTGAGGATCCTTCCTGGTTTGGCTACCTAGAGCTGTCTAGTATATCCTTCTCTGGAGGAGCTGACCAGCATGTTCTCCTCCTGACTTTGTCTCTAATTTTCTGGACTTCAAAACCATGCTTTTTCTGTTGCTAGGTTATCCTGCAACTGCTTTCAGTGCCTAGGTTCTCCTTACTCTGGACCAATCTACAATCCCTCTAATTTGCTTATCCTGGAATATTCCTCTACACGGCCCGCTCCACTTCTTCCTTTGGTGAACTCTTCCTAGAACCTCCATTTTGTGGAAGGGTCCAGGCTGACCCTCCCCTGCCACCTTCAATCTCCTCTCTGTCCTGTTCCAGACTTTCTAGAGTTCATTACCGTGCCCCCATGCTAGGTACCCTTTTCCCCCATTCTCCTTCCTCGTATTCTCGGTTCCCTTTAGCGTATTGTCTCTCTCCATTAGAATATAAGCTCCTCAAGGGCAAGGACTGATTCTTTTTCCTTGTACTCTCAGAATTTAGGACAGTGCCTGGCATATAATAAGCACTTAATATATGCTTATTTCCTTCCTATCTAAGTCTCCCTGGAGATCTTCAAACAGAGACTGAATGACCACTTTTCAGGAATTTTGTAAAGGGAGGAGATTCTTTGTCAAACCCCAATTCAACTAGATGACCTCTGAACTCCCTTCCAACTTTAAGATTTATCCCTCTGAGACGAAACCTATAGGACTCCCATTTGTGACTGATTCGGTGACTTCTAACCTTTTTAAAAACTCAAAACATCTCCATGATCCTTGTTTACCCATTTTTAAAAGATACTCATGGCACCTAGAGCTAGAATAAAACTTAGGGGCCATCTAGTCTAACCCTTCTAATTTTACAGATGAAAAAAATGAGGGGATAAGTGACTTTAGTAAGGTCACACAGGCATTAAGTGATACAAACAGTATTCAAATCCAGAAAGACACAGAAGAGCAGCTTAAAGTTCAGTACTGAGCTCTTAACAGTATACAGTCACTTTCACTATCTTGCAAGAGTGGATTGAGTTAAGCCCTTCCCCCTTTCCCACCCTCCTGCCATCTTAAGAACATTGGAACAATGACTGAAGCTTTTCACTATTCCCTGAATACTTCTTGGGCTTTCCAACCTCCATACTTTTGTTCTAACCATCCCTAGAATTACCTCTCTCCACTCCTCTCCTACTAACTACTCCTATTGAAATCCTTCTCATCCTTCAAAGCTCAGGATACATGCCAACTCCCCAACCATCTTCCTATCAGCATTACTACTACCCATACCAGAGATCATGCCCTGGAGGATTTAATCTTTTCAGCCCTAAAACTCTCATCCTTGAACACCTGCCATCCTAATTGGTGAAGTTCCTTCATAGCTCACCATATCTAGGCCAATCCAACCAATGTTTCACTTCACCCTGAAGTGACATTCTCATGAGCTGTCTTGATCATCATCAAATCAATATTTATGTTGCTTCTGAAAAGAGTGTGTCAGTCTTCTCTCTGGTTCCATTCACTCTCTCCACAATGTTCCAAACCAAAATACCAGTCCTTGGTCACTACTTCCATATATCTGTTGTGTGCCCCTATTATAATGTAAGCTCCTTGAGGGCACAGATTGTCTTTTTACTTATACCCCGAGGAATTAGGACAGCTCTTGGAACATAGTAAGCACTTAATAAATATTCTTTCTTTATTTAATGATTCTTTGAATGCTATTAGAAGCCAAAGACCCTGACTTCAAATGTGTGATTTTTGAACTCTCATGAATTTCCAGGGTACCTTGCTTTTTAGTATCATCATCATCATCAACACTGACAACAAGAGGCATTTATTAAGCACTTTTGCTGTGGCAGTCACTGTGCTAAGCATAGGGGATACAAAGAAAGGCAAAAGACTGTCCTTGCTCTTGAAGATAATGATGGAAACAACATGAAAATAACTATGTACAAACAAGATACACACAGAGAGAATCATTGCACTCATGTTCTATTTGATTACATGATCTAGTGTAATGGACAAGGTGATGGGATTAGGGTTATAAACATGTGGGTTCAAATCATACCTTTAACATTTCTCAGCTGTATGGCTTTCAACAAATCACTCAAATTCTATGTAAGTCATGCACCGAGGACTTCTATAGTAAGTCATGGATGATTTGTGATCTCAGCTCTAACCCCAGGAGTTTCTGTAGAAAACCAGAGATTGTGTGTGTGTATGTGTGTGTGTGTGTGTGTGTGTGTGTGTGTGTGGTCTGCATCATACTTATTCACTTACAATGTGTCTTATCCCCCTTCTCAGACTATAAGCTGATTGAGGTCAAGAACTTTGCCTTAGGATCATAGGACACAGAGCAGACAAGGACCTCAGAGGTTATCTAATTCAACTGCCTTGTTTAAGAGGAGAAGAAATGAACATTCGAGGGGATGAAAGCACAGAATTCCAAGATCACAGTTCTAGAGCTGGAAGAGACCTCAGAGACCATCTAGTCCTACGTCCTGATTTTAGAGATGAAGAAATTGAGGGCCAGGGAAATTAAGTGACTTACCCAAAGCCACACAAGTAATGAAACTGAGAGTCAAACCCAGATCCTCTCTGACTGCATTCTCAGAACTCTTGCCACTCATACCAGGCTTACTATCTTTGCATATTCTCTAATATGGATCAGCCTCAGCTTGCTCAACTATAAAATGGGGTTAATAACAGAGCCTAACCCCAAGAGTCATTGCAAGGATCAAGTGAGATAATATTGTAAAGCCCTTAGTACAGTCCTTGGAACATAGTAGCCACAAAACACTTGTTCCTATCCTCTTTGCCTTTCTGACTCTAAGGCTAACTCTCTCTATGGGTCACTGGTATGCGGTCCCACTCCTGACATCCTGGATGGGCAAATCACTTAACCTCATGGTGTCCCCAGGAAACTCTCTAAGACTATAAATCTCAGAGCTAAACTGCAGTGGTAGAGGGACTTATCTCATCCAGTTTCCTATGCCAATGTAATCATTGATCTGATGTGAACAAACTCTGTGATCCAAATGAAGTGTCATGGATTTGAGTCCATTGTAAAGTCAGGAGGCATGGTGGATATGAACAAGCCACCAAGCAGTCAATCAACAAACATTTATTTGGCACCTATCATGTGCTAGGCACTGGGGAAACAAAGACTTAAAAGTAAAACAGTTCTTGCCCTCAAGGGAGTTAGTCTATAAATAGGAATGAGAGAGAAATAGAGAGAGAGCAAGAGAGAGAGAGAGAGAGAGAGAGAGAGAGAGAGAGAGAGAGAGAGAAGGAAGAGGAGGAAGAGGAGTGTGTTGGTAAGCAAAATGGGCTCCTTAGCACTTAGTGCCCTTGAAGAGTTTGGCTTTTGTTTGCTTTGAGTAATGCTAAGCCCCAGGCTCAAACCCCTATTAGATGTGGAACCTATGTGGGTGTGGATTGGTGACTGGAGTGGGGCTCAAGGTGGGGCTGGCTAAGGGGAGGTGCTAACTCCAGAGCCATGCCCCATTAGGTGTTAACCTAACCTATGTGGATGTGAACCTCCCAGGGTCCTAAGGGGAGGGGCTAACTCAAGAACCTATCATAGCAGCCTAAATTCTGGTCATTCAGATGACATTTGATGACGTCTGAAGCCCTACAAGAAGGAAGGACAGAGACATTTGTGCAGGGCTCTTGAGATGGTGTTGATGAGGAGACTCCAGGAAGTTGTAGCTAAGGAGCCCTCCAGCTTGTAAACCCAGATGCTGAGACTTTGTTGAACTCTGGTAACTATGTATTGGGATTTGAATCAGACAAGGTCTGTTGATGTTTGTAATTTGTTTGTATTTTGCTCTGAAGTTCAGAGTGCTGGTCTTTTTCCCCTGAACTAAGTGAATTGTATTTGTGTGCTGAATGTAAGCATGTCAACCCCTTCCCCCTGTTTTCCTTAGTTAAGCAGATCAAAAGAACCTGTGTTTTTGCAGCATGCTGGCAGCTTTCTGGGTTCTGGCTGTGGGTGGATCTTACACCCTGCACCAATAAGGCAAAATGGGCTTAGTTTTGAAATGGACAGAACTAGAAAACACAGACCATGCCAATTAAAAATCTTTTGAGCATCAATTATTAGCTGGCCAGCAACTGTCCCATAGACTGAAAGTCTAGAGAGCAGCCCTGAGCACAAAGATTTGAAGCCTTTTATACCTGAGCCTAGAGCAGGTGCAAGCAAGCCATTACAAAAGCAGGAGACTGCAGTTAAAGGAAGCGCATGGGGATCAAACAGATCTAATGATTTATGCTAGGTGTTTGATCAGTGTTGCTCAGTGAATTGGGTTTACTGGGGGGTTACAGCGCTCCAGTAAGTGGAATACCACTGGGGCTACGCGCCCCTGTGCAAGAGGGCTGCGTGCCCCTGTGCAGGGGGCGGGGCTGCTTGCCCCTGTGTAGGGGGGGGCTGCTCACCCCTGTGCAAGGGGGCATTTCAGTTTAACGGGTGCCCTTGAGGAGTTTGGCTTTTGTTTACAGTGAAAGTACTTTCACCTGTTAAGTGCTGAGCCCCAGGCCCAAAGCCCTATCAGGTGTGAAACCTGTGTGGGCGTAGATTAATAACTTAAGAGGGGCCAACTCGGGAACCAATAGGTCTCTGGACTCCGTTGAGGTGGGGCTTGAGAACACCAGGGGCATGGCTGCGAGGAGAGGCAAGAAACTACAGCTGGAAAAAAATCCGAAGCAGAGCCGACCCCTGTGTGGACCCAGGAGTTCAAGCAAGCGAGGTCTGGAGGCCAGTGAATATGATTTATGCCATCTTATTTTTCTGTGGCCTCCTGGCTACTCTTGTGAGGCGGGCCTACTGGGCCTGGAGGCTTGTGTTCACAATACTGGAATGGGGAAGTTGGTTCGCTAATTTGTTGCTCTGGGCCCTGAATAAATTTTTTGATGCCTTCTGCTTGGAGAATTCTGTATACCCAACAATTTTGAACCATTTAGATATTTATACGATCCTTTTTGAGAACATAAATTTGGCCTTCCTACTACATTTGGCGACGAGGATGGGATGTGGTGTCTCCAGTAACCAAATAGCCCTATGAACTTTTGGGCCTCTTTCTTATTAGTAGGGGTGGGAAAATCCTGGATTTTTTGTCGAGCTTGTGGGAGGATTTCTCGCAGTCCTCTATTCCACTGTATCCCCCAAAATTTCACAGTTTGAGCTGGCCCTTGAACCTTTGTAGGATTGATTTCCCATCCTCTGTTTTTCATATGGTCAATTAATAGTGCCAAACTCTTCTCTACTTCTTTTATATTCTTTCCCTGTATCATGATGTCATCTATATAATGTGTAAGCTGTACACCAGGTAATTTTAATTCGTC
>CM053622.1:24047309-24119510 GCA_028646595.1 Phalanger gymnotis
GACAAGCATGTAAATGTATACTGTCAGCCTTGCCAAGTAAAAGCAAACTGGTTCCATTGCTTGGGGTCTATTGGGATCGTAAAGAAGGCATTGGCCAAATCAATAACTGCATACCAAGTCCCTTCATGTTTTTGTATCCTCTCTACTAAAGTAACCGTGTCTGGAACAGCAGCATACAAGGGAGGAGTCACTTTGTTTAACTGCCCCCCACAGAAGCTGCTAGCTGGATGGAGGAGGAAGAGGAGGAGGAGAAGAGAAATGTGTAGTACATGTCTACTAAGTGAATGTAACCCAGGTTTTAAGCCTAGAACATTTTGTATAAGACTCTCCTAATTGGTTGAGAGATAAATCTACAGTGTTCAGAAACTTTTGAGAGGACAGAAAGGTGACATGAGGTTCCAGGGAACATTGCAGGACCTCTGACTCCTTGATCTCTGAACTTTATCCTGGGGCATTTGCCTTTGAGGAATCCCCAGTACCAAAAGAGTGAGAGGATAGGTTAAGGCTATATTTTTCCACATGTCTAAATAGGTAGACAAACAGCTTGAGGGGGAGGCATGAATAGACATCCCACATGGATATATCTCTTTTATGTGAACAACACATACTTTACATAAACATAATACTATTTGGGTTAGGGAAGTTCTCAGACATGGGAGCTGGGGATCAAAAAAGGCTTCATCTAGGTAGTGGGGTTTGATCTGAGCTTGGAAGGAAACTTGGGATTCTAAGAAAGTAGGGAGGGAGATCATTCCAGATATGAGGTACAGCAAGATGATCATGGGTAGAATATATGACAAGGAGTGAAGGGCAATAACCCTAGAAAGGTAAGTAGGTAGGAATGATGACCTGTTTGTGAGAAGAGATGTTAAGGATATAATCAATATACAGTATATAAGGCCAGCAAAGAACTGGGGGTAGTCGTGGAGTGAGACCAAGGAAAGAAACATGGGAGAAACCAAAAGAATGGCAACTCCATCTATGAGATAGTAAAAGAACCAGAGGAAGTCTTACAGCAAGTGGAATGGATCATCTGTGGAGAATTTATGGAAAGGCAGGACAAGAATTGAAGAATTGGCTGAAGGAGAAGATATTGAAGAGTTGTGACTGGCATGTTAAAGGTGGCAGGATGTGGTGGATAGGGTCCTGCTCCATGAGCCAAGAATACTTGGGTTCAAATCCTACCTTCAACATAGAGTAGCTATGGGCCCAAAACACTACTCTCTTCTGAATCTTCATTTCTTTGTCTCTAACTTTAGGAAGAGTCAAAACTCTAGTCCCAACCCCACTGAATGCTGGGAGACACAAATGTGGTGATAGTTGTGTATGTCAAATGCTTTTCAAACTTTAAAGTTTATTTAAATGTAAGTTATCACAGCTGTGAAAAGGAAGGAAATAACTCATGACTATTTCAGTGATTTTAAAACAACAGTAATTCAACACTTCCATCATTGGTAATTCTTTGTCAGGGACTGCCATACCTTAAGGAACCTAAGCCATAGTACTTACATCACTTCCTGCTCACTCTCTTGTGTGCTCCACCTCCTCATCAGCCACCTTGTCCTCAGTTAATACCCTCTTCTTCCCCCCAGCTCCTCCTTATGCTTTGGTTTCCCCTATTAAGTATAAGCACCTGGAGGGGAGGAACTGTTTGTTTATATTTTGTATCTAAAGCACTTATCCCAGTGCCTGGCACTTAATAAATACTCCATCAATAGATCCATCCACCCATCTATCTATCCATCCATCTATCTATCTATCTATCTACCGATAGATAGATAGATAGATTTTACAGTGCCTTAATGTTTGCAAAGCACTTTACAAATATTTATCCATCTATTAGTCCACCCATCTTTATCTATTCATCCATCCATCCATCCATCCACCCATCCATCTATCTAGCACCTTAAGGTTTGCAAAGTGCTTTACATTCACATTTCAGAAGACATGTGTGTGTACATACATATATATATATATATATATATATGTGTGCGTATATGTACATATGCATGTATGTGTATATATGTGTGTATATATGTAAAAATTTCAGCAGAGGACTGAAAAAGAAATCAGTAAAAGAGCTGTAATTAATATAGCACTTTAATGTTGGCAAAAGTCGTTGCCTTTATTTTTTGAGTCACACTACTCTACAAGGTAAGTGTTGTTACCATCTCCATTCTACAGATGAAGACACTGAGGTACAGAAATATTATGCCCAGGGTCATAGAGCTAATAGGTCATAGGGTCATGGATTTACAGCTAGAAGATATGAGTTCAAAGCCTGATTCAGATATTTATTAACTGTGTAAGCCCAGCTGGGCAAATCACTTAACCTTTCTGAGCCTTGGTTTCCTCATCTGTAAAATGGAGGAAATAATAGCACCTACCTCATTGGGTGGCTGTGAGGATAAAATGATACACATCAAGCACTTTGCACATCTTTTTTTGTAGGAGGGAAGGCAGGGCAATTGGGGTTAAGTGACTTTCCCAAGGTCACACAGCTAGTAATTGTATCAAGTGTCTGAGGCCAGATTTAAACTCAAGTCCTCCTGACTTCAGGGCCGGTGCTCTGCTCACTGCACTATCTAGCTGCCCCACACTTTGTGCATCTTAAAGCACAATATAAATGCTAGCTACTTTTACAGACCCATAGATATACCCTTATGCATAGCACAGGCACTATACATAGTAGGTGCTTAATGAGTATGTGACAAATGAATTGACAGCTGGAAAAATGGAGTGAAATACTACAAGATCTGTCCACGTAAAAGACCTTCTTTTGCTTCTGTTATTCAGAACAAAGCTAGAATGAGGACTCACTGGAACTGGCTTCCTTAAAACCTCTGTCACTCAGCTGTTTCTGTTCCTATTGAAGTGTTCTTATCTCCACTCCCCTTTTGGAAGACGTGAAGTTAGTACAATAGATATGTCAAGCACTAGACTTGGAGTCAGAAAGAACTGAGTTCAAATTCTGCCTCAGACTTAGTGTAACTCTGGGCAAGTCACTTTACCAACATCTGCCTAAGTTATATGTAAAGTGGGGAAAATAATAGCACCTACCTCCCAGGGTTGTCATGAGGACCTAATGAGATGATATTTGTATTTGTGAAACCTTAAAGTGCTAAATAAATGTTAGCTATTATTATTATTATTATTATTATTGGACCTTTTTTATTCATTTCAAGGGTCTCCATAGCTACGTCATTAGACAAAAAATATTTTATGAGAAGCCAGCAGAGGTATCAGCCATAGGGAAGTCTCTTCTTTAGTAAGAGCAGTCAGCCACCTGCAGTAGTTTACAAAGCATCCCAGAGAAGACACTTGGCATCAATGCCCTCAACCATACCCATTTTTGATTGGCAGAGACGTTTCATGCTTTGCCCAAGGTCATATTACCTATTCAAGGTTTGAACTGATAATGATAGATTTAAAGCTGGGAGGGGCCTTAAAGGCCCCGTAGTACAACCTTTTAATTGGATGGTAGTCATGGGTCCTGATGTGGAACTAAGGCCTTCATCTCAGTATCAAATACTATTGATGGGGTCTAGCTGGGTCCGGCAGCTTCCTCCCTCTTCCAGCATTCCTATCTCTCACACAGTACTGGCAAGCTCTGCAACCACTTTAATCTAGCTCATGCCCAGTCTCCACTGCAAGAATCCCTGGCCTGGCTCTGGAATGTGTCCACATCCACATGGCAACCTTTGTTCACACTCCTGCCAGCTCCATACTCCCTTCAGTGCTGGCAGAAAATCTCTCAGTCTCTCTCTCTCTCTCTCTCTCTCTCTCTCTCTCTCTCTCTCTCTCTCTCTCTTTCTCTCTCTCTCCCTCTCTTCTCTCTCTCCCTCTCTTCTCTCTCTCCCTCTCTTCTCTCTCTCCCTCTCTCTCCATAAAAGTGATTTCCAACCTAGAAATCCATTCTCAGGGCTTTCATGTGATCTATCCTTAGAACACTATGCCAGTACAGAGAGGAAGGGAGAGGGAGTCCATGAAAACACAAGTGAGCACAAAGCCATATGCCTTTTAGACATCTCAAAATGGATGACCCTCCAGCATCTCAAACTTAACTAGTCCAAAATTAAACTCATTATCTTTTCCCCAAAACTCTCTTCCAAACTTTCCTATTACTGTGCAGGATACCAAAATCTCCCTAGTCACCAGGCTTGCAACCTGGATGTCATACTCAATTCCTCACTCTCACTCGCTCCACATTACCAATCCATTGCCACATCTCGCTATTTCTACTTTCATCTTTTCTTCGTTTTTTTTCATCTTTTTCATTTCTACTTTCCATCCCTTGCCTGTAGCTCTCACTAAAGTTTATTACCTCTCACCATGACTATTACAATGGTCTTATACCCACATAACCAATACACTGCCAAATCTTGATATTTCTATTTTCGTCTTTTCTTCATTTTTTTCATCTTTTTCATTTCTACTTTTCATCTCTTACCTGTGTCCCCTACTCTCTACTCACACAGCTCTCACTCAAATTTATCACCTCTCACCATGACTATTACAATGGCTAGCTGATCTCCCTGATGCAAGTCTCTCTCCTACTCCAATTCATTCTCCATTCAGCTGCCAAAGTCTGACCAAGTCATCCCAGCTCCAGTATCTCCCTCGATCCTACAGGATCAAATAGAAACTTCTCTGGCATTTAAATCTATTTATAATCTAGCTCCTCCTACTTTTCCAGTCTTCTTACACTTGGATCGTCATCATGTGCTCTATGACGTAGCTACATCACTCTACTTACAGCTCCTCAAACACCGTACTCAGCTCCCGATTCCATAATCTTGCCCTGGTTGTCACCTACATCTGGAATGTTGGCTTCCTTCAAGACTCAGCTTACAGTTCACCCTCTTCAGGAGACCTTTCCTGCCCACCCCCTCCCAGATACCAATGCTTTCCCCTCTTTGACTGCTTTCCTGCTTTCCATCTATTCTGCATATATGGTCATGTAACTAGTAATTTACATGCTGCTTCCTCCGTTAGAATGTGAGCTCCTTGAAGACAGTAACCATGTCTTTTCCTTTGTTGGAAATCCCCAATGCTTAGTACACAATAAGCATTTAATAAATGCTTATTGACTAACTAACAAATATCCAAACTTTCAGTGATAGAATGACCTATCTAGAGCTAGAAGAGAACTCAGAGGCCATGTAGTCCAACCCCTTCACTTCACAAATGAGGAGATAGACCCTGAGAGTTTAAGTCATTTGCCCAAGGTTGCATCAGAGACACAATTTGAATGCAAGTCATTAGACTCTAGCATCAGACTCTTTCCACTGCGCTACAACTATCCCCTGAAGTAATACCAAACATTTCCCTTCTCCTTTGCTCTCAATATTCTCCTTCTTGTGATCTCATTGGTTCCCATGGAGTCAGCTATCATCTCTATGCAGATGCTTCCCAAATCTACATTTCCAGCCCCAGTCTCTCTGCTGAGCTCAAATACTGCATCACCTGCTGCCTGCTGGACATCTCTGCCTGGAAATCCCATTGGCACCTCCAATTCAATATGGCCAAAATGGAGCTCATTATCCTTTCCCTAATCCCAGTCCTCCCTCCCTCCAAACTTCCCCATTTTTGTCAAGGGTGCCATCATTCTTTCTGTGCCCCCCCCAGGATCACAACCTCAGAATCATCCTCAGCTCTTTACTCTCAATCCCCCCCACTTTCCTCGAATCCAACCAGTTGCCAGATCTTGTCAATTCCACCTCTGTAATAATCCTCGCATTCATCCCCTTCTATCTAGTTGTAACACAAACAGCCTGGTTCAGGCCCTTCATCACCCCTTACCTGAATGATGATAATAGCTTCACAGTCAGTCTCCCTGAATCTTGTCTCCCTAATCCATCCTTTGCCCAGCTGCCAAATTAATGTCTGCAAAGTAGAGTCCTAACCACGTTGAGCATCTGCTCAAGAAGTTTCAATGTCTCCTCATGGCCTCAAAGACAAAATGCACACTCCTTTTTTGAGATTTAAAGTCCTTTCCAGTCTGATTCCAGCCTACCTTTTCAGAGTAATTACTATTAATCCTCCTCCCCTCCACCACACGCGCACACACACACACACACCCCACTCTTGCCAAATTGGACTTCTTGTTTTTTCCCATATATGACCTTCCATCTCCCACCTCCATGCTTTTGCACATGCTGTCTTCAATGCCTAAAATGCTCTCTCTCTCTTCACCTTTACTTCTCGAAACCTCTAGCCTCATTCACGGTTCAGCCCTTGTCCTTCAAGAGACCATTCCCAATTGTTAGTGCCTTTCTTCCTAAATCACTTTGTGTTTATTTTGTATAGATCTTGTAGTGAGCATCTCTTTGACCTCACTCTCCACCAGAAGGTTGGCTATATCACCCCAATTAAGATTTTAGGGAGCCCCCTGGGGGATGGGGTGTCTCTTCTCTAATGTCATTGGCTTGAGCCCCCCAAGTTGAGTTTCTCCCAATATTCTCCACAAGTAATTCATACCCCAGTTCTGTTTAACTATTTAACATCAATTCCCCCAACATTGTGATGACATACTCTTCCTCACACTGAGTGTCTGGGGATAGTGGGCTCACTGTTAGCACAGTTTCTATATAGACTTGGTCCCACCATGGAATCCGCTGTCATCTCTATGAAGCTGCTTCCCAAATCCATATTTCCAGTGGCCTTCTCACCCTGGAGGTGCCTCTCCCCTTTAGTCCCCTCCTTTGATGAGTGAGTTCCTATCCAGGACTACTCTTTAAGCAATGGCCCAAACCATCCATGATCACTTCACTTCAGGCTCTTGATTCTGGACTTTTCTACCTTATTTCAGCATAGGTGCCCACTCCTCCATTCTCTTCTCCTTGCTTCCCAGGTGCCTTTTATGTGTTGTCTTCCCTCATTAAAATGTAAACTTCTTTAGGACTGGGACTGTCTTATTTGTATTTGTATCCCCCACATTTAGTAAGTGTTCTATCATCTACCTATCATCTCTCTATATATCTTTTTATCTATTATCTCCATGTCTCTCTACCACCTCTCTCTATATGTATGCATGCATGTATGTATCCATGCAAGGCATGTATGTGTGCATGTATATATCCATGTAAGGCATTGCTATTACTTGTCATCCTCACTTTCCCAGAAATAGTCTTCCTAGCTGCTTCCATGTGGGAATAAGCATCAGAGGTCCTCTCTGCATGTTCCCACCCCCAGTTATGCTGCATTTACTTATCAGAACACACATGCACCACCACCCCAATAGGATGTAGCTCCCTGAGGGCAAAGACCATGTATTGCTTACACTTGAATCCCCAGTCCCTAGCACACAGTAGGTACATAATGAATGCTTATTAGTTGATTGATTCCATTCAGATGCTTCCTCTGAAACTCACTAGCCCTCTGATCATGGGCAAGTCTCTTCACCTGACTAAGCTTTAGTTTACCCTGTATATGAACTGGGGGAAGGTTAGCTCATGAAACCACAAAGGGGAAGCAGGCTATGTATGCTCTGTTTCTGGGCCTCCTCTCCAGCTGTTCCCAGGGTGCAAGGGCTCCTTGGGCATCTGGGGCAAAGGGAGTGGCTTCTGAGTGACAGAAGAGGTACAAGGCGGGGCACACTGCTCAGGATGGGCTCAGCAGTCTGGAGAGGGCTCATGAGCTGGGACCCATCTGCTCAGAGCTGCACTGCTGATGGTCTGAGTGCTGGTTAATTGGGCACTTGATAAAAGTGTAAACCTGTTACAGAAATGAGCTTGCTGTGCCCTAGGCACCCCTGTGGAGTCATTGGAGGCAGGCCTCGGGTAAATCACCCAGCCCTGGATTTCCCAACATGCGGTGCATTAGAGGCAATATTGAGCCTCTAATCACACTCAGTCTTGCTTAGCCACCTGAGGAAATAGGCTGTTCATGTCCCTTCTCTTCCAATAAACTCCACCATCTGTCTATGGCCAGAGGGTCCGCTCACAACTGCTTGAGTCCAGGGGTTCTTAATCACCTGATACAAAATTGATCATTCCCATTTCACAGATGAGAAAAACCAAGGCCTGAGTTCCCTGCCTGAGTTAAGGTTTAACTATTATAACTGAACTGGATTGAAATTAGGCTGTGTGAGTTCATTCTAGTCAAAAGTAAATGCTTTGGAAGTAATTCAACAATTCAATCCAACACACATTAATTAAGTACCTTCTTTGTTCCAG
Source organism: Phalanger gymnotis (assembly GCA_028646595.1). Lineage (NCBI taxonomy): Eukaryota > Metazoa > Chordata > Mammalia > Diprotodontia > Phalangeridae > Phalanger > Phalanger gymnotis. The sequence goes on from CM053622.1 coordinate 24,055,487, forward strand.
ACACTGTGTTGGGCTCTAGGGCACATGAAGACAAAACGTGAACAGCCTTGGCCTTCCAGGAGCTGATATTCTATTTGGGGTGAAATGATATGCAAACAGAAAATTAAATATGAAAAATTTAAATCCAAAGTCATTCTCTGGGGAAGGTCACTGGTCTAAATACGAAGGATAATTTGTTAGCAAGAGAATGAGGGTTCCAGGAGGCCCAAGGGAAGGGTGACATAGAGTGGGATCAGGAAATGGGGGGAAGTCACCTTTGTCTCTGTATCCCCATTACTAAGCACCACAACAGACACATAGTAGGTACCTATCGATTGATTTTCTTCAACTCCTAGTGCGGCCTGGAACATAGTAGTTACTTAATACATGATTACTGAATTGTGGCTAGCCCAGGAAGGCAACCCCACTATGTCACTATCCCTAAGGTGGAAAGGACCTCAGAGGCCATCTGGTCCAATCTCCTCATTTTACTGAAAGGAAAACAGACCCAAAGAGGTTGTGACTTGAACCCAAGTTCCCTGACTTTGTAGTCAACATCATTCTTTCCCCTGAACCATGTTGCCTCTCTTCTAGAGCTCTCTCTTCAAAATAGCTTTGCCTTGTGTCAGAGTGTCACAGAATGTCAGTCCACAGGGATAAATATGGCATAGAAGACCTAGGTCTGAATCCCAACTCTGTCCTTACTCAGCTATGTGACTTTGGGTCACACACCTTCACCACTGAGCCTCAGTTTCCTCATCTCTGAAACGGGCACAATAACATTTGAGCTCCCTAAATCCCAGGAGCATTGAAAGAAAATGTTTTGTAAACTTTAAAGAGCTAAAGGTCAATCGATCATGTAGCATTTATTAAGCACCTACTTATGTCAATGAGCACTGGGGACATAAAAGCAAAACACCAAAATCTAATCTTAGAGCTTACAGTCTGAGGAGAAAGACAACATCCAAGCCACTACGTATAAATGATAAATTAGAGGTACAGTATAAATTGAGCTTGGTCTCAGAAGGAAGGCACTGAGATCTAGAAGGACTGAGAAAGACTTCTTGCTGAAGTGGTTTATCTGAGACTTAGATTCTGGGGAAACCAAGAGGCAAAGATGAGGAAGAAGTGAGTTCCAAGTATGAGGGACAGCCAGTGAAAATGCTCAGAGTCAGGAGATAGATTGTTTAGTTTGAGGAACAAGGGAACCACTGTCACTGGATCAAAGCATGCATTGGGAGAGAGGAAGTATAAAGCTGGAAAGGCAGGAAGGGGCCAGATTATGGAGGGCTTTATAAGTCAAGCAGAGAATCTTATATTTGATTCCAGAGACAATAAAGGACCGCTGAAGCCAATTGAATCAGGAGGTGATGTGGTCAAGATGGGCTTTAAGATCAGTTTACATCTGAGTGGAGGATAGACTGAAGTGGGCAGAGACTTGAAGCAGGCAGATCCACCAGAAGGCTTTTACCATAGTCCAGGGATGAGGTGAGAAGGGCTTGGACTAAGGAGATAGCAGTGTCAGAAGACAGAAGAAGCTGTATATGCAAGATGTTACTAAGGTCAAAACAATTAGATTCAGGAACTGATGGAATACAGGGTTGGGGAGAGTTGAGTGTGTGAATCCAAGAGGACCCCTAAGGCTTCAAGCCTGGTTACTAAATCATTGGAAACAAAGCACATGCTCTTCGTAGTATTAGTATGTGCATTCCTTGAGAGTAGGGATTGTTTCATTCTGTATATTCATATTTCCAGCACCTAGCTCAGTATCTGACACGTTTACTACATTTCTCTTGGTGGATTGGTTGACTTCAGAATGACTAAACAAGTGGTGACACATAAATGCAATCAAATACAATTACGCTGTAATAAAAGATGCCTATGAAGAATTCAGAGAAGCGTGGAAGAATTCTATGAACCGATTCAGAGTAAAATAAGCAAAACCAGCGGAAAAGCTCTCTCCCTCTCCCTCTCTCATGCACACACACACACACACACACACACACACACACTCTTTATATATATAACACATGTGTGTATATAGTACATATGTATATATATATGTATATATGTGTGTGTGTGTGTGTGTGTGTTACAGCAACCTAAATGAGAATTTTTTTAAATTGTTATGTCATTATACTGACCAATGGCCCTAAAGAAGTAAAGAGAAAATGTACTTTTCTCCCTTCTTTGCAGAGGTAAAGGACTTTAGGTACAGATCACTTCATAAACAGATTATCAGACTCAATGGATGTGTTGGCTAGTTTACTTTGTTACAAAGTGTGGCTCAATGAGTGGAGAGGGAGGGAGAGGACACATTGAAATGAAGACAAAGCAAAAACGGAACATAGCAATAAAAATTAAAAGGTTTAAAAAACAAATTGAAACACTGTAAGAATAGTATTGTCTATTGCTATTGTAATTTTACCATCCCTCTGTGAGCAAGGGCAAGAGAGTAGGGGAGAGGAGCTATTAAAAACCAATTTGGGTCACACAATTGCAGTCCACTATCCCATTTTCCATATTCTACTGCCAAGGCTGTGGAAGGGGCCTTTAAGGTTCTTGAATAGGGGCATTCAAACGCATTTTTTCTCCCCTAGAGTCCTGTAATCCAGTTTTTTGGCTGCTTTGGCCTTTGGAAGGGTGGTCCCATGGGGGGAGTGATTCAGAAAATGTCATGAGGTAAGGAGAGTGTCTGGGGGAAGGAAGCAGTGCTGGTCAGGCAGTTTTGAAAGACTCCTCCCAGCTCAGTGTACCCCTTCCTTTTCTCCCAAGGAAAAAGAATGAAGCACCAACAATAACCCACCTGCTAGATTCCCAAATGAATAAGGGTTAATCATCTACAACCGGTCCCCCAGCTGAACAGGGGCCGAGTTAATCGTAATATTTTAATCACTGCCATGTGCACTCCTGATCGTGCTGATTGTCTTTCTTCTGAGGGTCCAGAGCTACAGAGGGTGTGGGGTCTTCCTTCCCTGCCTCCCTTCTACCCCACCCCCACCTGCTGGGATAAGCTAAGATCTCTTCACAAAATCACAGAATTTCAGAGCTAGAAGGGGCCTCTAGTCCAACCCATTCCTGAACAAAAAAGCCCTCTCTACCACCCACAGGACAAGGGACCATCCTGCCTTTGCTTAGACAGCTCCAATGAGGGATAACCTACTTCCTCCTGAGGCAGCCCACTCCACTTTTGGACAGCTTTCATCGTTAAGTTTTCCCCAATTACTCTTGGTTCTGCCCTCTGGGGCTAGGCAAAACAAGTGCAATCTTGCTCCACATCAAATATTCAAAGGCAGGTATCCTGTTTCCCACTCCTAATCTTATCCTCTCCAGGAACAAACAAATATTGCTTCTTCGATCAATCCTCATATGTCATGAATTGAAGACCCTTTACCTTCTTGATCAGCCTCCCATGGATGTCCTCCAGTTCATCAATGCCCTTCCTAAAACATGGAGCCCAGAATTAAACCTGATATCCCCAAAAGTCTCTGATCAGGGCAGAATACAGTGGGGCTATCACTTCTCTATTCCTAGAAGCAATGCCTCTTATTGCAGTTCAAGACTGCATAGCTTTTTTGGCTGCCATCTCACATGGTTGACTCCATTCATGATCCACTAAAACCCCCAAATCTTTTAAAGGAAAATTGCCATTTCTCTGAATCTCCGTGCTTTTGTACTTGGGATGTTGTTTTCTTGAATCTTAGTAGAAGACTTTGCTTTTGTCCTGTTAAATTTCATCTTACTGGATTCAGCCAGATGTTGTAGTTTGTTAAGATCTTTTTGGATTCCATTTGGATCTATTATCCACTGTGTTGCCCATTCTCCTCTTGTGTCCTTTGTGTCATCGAAAAATTTGATAAGGATGCCAGCCATGCCTTTATCCAGAGCATTGACATGTGTTAAACAGCAAAGCACTGATCCCTGGGGCATTCCCACAGAGAACTCCATACCCAGTGATGCAAAATCATTGACTGGCTATTCAAAGATTCTGAAGCCTTCTCCTTTGATTATCATTTACTCCATGTCCCTGTGGTTCCTGTACTTCCCTATGAAGTGCCAACCATACTCTGCCCCTTTCATCAAACTTTCTCTCTCTCTCTTCTTCTCCAGGAGAGGAAGAAACATCTGAGTGGAATGCTAGAAGTGTGTCTTGAGTCATATGTTCTGTTGCTCAGACTGGAACTTTGAATAAATACTGGAATAACCTGGTAATTAATCAACAAGCAGGCTTCTTGAACTTGCCTCCTCTGACCATACTCACCTTTCTCTAAAGTGTCTCAGAAATGTCATAGACCAAGAGTTACATAGCAAGTTAGTTGTAGAGATAGGAATTTGAATCCAGTGCAAATCAGGCCATCATGTCCCATTATTGGAGTAGTAAGAGATCCAGTTTTAGAATTTCTCAGCAGTCCTTTTCAGCCCTCAGAGAGTAAACAAGAAAACAAATTAAGTTATCTTTGTCAACAAGAGTTTATTAAATGTTTTCTATGTGCCAGGCACTGTGCTAAACACTGAAGATGCAAACAATATACATTTTAAGGAGGGAGACAACATGTAAATAACTAACTGCATACAAGATGCAGGCAGAATAGGTGGAAGATGATCTCACAGTAGAAGGCACCAGTATATGGGAGGATCGGGAAAGGCCTCTTGCAGATAGTGGGATTTGAGCTGACCCTGAAGGAAACCAGGGAAACTAAGGGGTGGAGATGAGGGGGCAGAGCACTCTAAACATGGAGCACAGTCAGTGCAAAGGCATGGAGTCAGGAGATGGGGTGTGGCGGTGGTTTTTTGTCCTTAGTTCTCAAAGAGGACCATGACATCAGGAATGTGATGCCATGACTTGCAAGTAAATTGGATTTAAGCGAAGGAAAGCTGTACAAAGTTACTAGCCTCACTTTCACCTCTGGAGTCATCTGGGTCCAGTGGCATGATATAGAGCAGGACAACTGGAGATGGCTCTGGATGCTTTGGGAGATTATTGCAACACCCATTCAGTGATTTAGGCTAGGTAAGAAATGAGGTAGAGAATGGCCTCTTTTACCTAGTCAAACAAACAAACCCCAAACTTGTCAATCTGGGAGGAGAAGACCCTCAGGGTTTCTGGTGAAAACAGAATCAACTGCTATTCACATTCACTCTGAGAAATGAGGGTCCAAACAATGATCCTGTGGACTTGGGCTAGGACCTATTATTGGCCAATCAACGAGAGACAGAGTGATTTGGGTTCAAGACCTGGTCCTTAAGAAAGATATCTAGCCCACAAACCTCAAGGTTTCAGTGATCAAAATTTACATTCCTTCGGGCAGAGCACCTGCAGGTAAGAGTATGATACCTTTTTGGAGAGAGGAAAGAGGAGGGGAGGGGAGAAGGAAGGAGGGGAGAAGGAAGGAAAGAAGGAAGGAAGGAAGGAAGGAAGGAAGGAAGGAAGGAAGGAAGGAAGGAAGGAAGGGAGGGAAGGAGGGAGGGAGGAGCTGCAGGGGGAACTTTCCCAAGCTTCCAAGATCTTTGGCACAAATCCAGCTGGTTTATCATGCCATTATCTGGCTTTGGGACATGGGACAAATCCCTTGTCCTATCTGGTTCTCAGTTTATTCCTCCAAAAGATGACAGTGTTAAATTAAATGATTCCTAAAGTCCCTTCCAACTCTGATATTTTCTGACTTTCTGGTTCAATGCCTTCTGATGAAGGGTGGGATCCTCTCCTTGGAGTTGGCCTGGTATAGGCCCAGAGGCTAAGGCTATTTCCTTTACTCTAGGCTAGGTACAGGCTCTGAAGTTATTATTCCAATTCCTACTTACATTGACTAGTTGTATCTCAAGAGGGTAGTTACTACTTCCCCCTCAGAATTCTAGGTATAGCCCTGAGTAGTTGGGGGTATCTAGCTAATGCAATAGTTCACAAGCCCCCATCAGTGTGCTTCCCCCACAATTATGAGTTGACATCAGTCCACCAGACAATTAGCTTTTAGTTGTAGGTCAGGGGTATTTACTAAGAGAATAAGAACAATTGCTATAAAACACCTCCCCAAAACATTTTTTAAGTCTATGTCATACTCCTCTATAGTACATACATATATTTTCCAAGAGAAAACGGGCTCAAGCTTATCATGTACACATAGCAAAGCATCAACTCAGCTCTTGGCTGCTGGAAGTCCTTTTCTTCTTGGGGTACTAATGAAGTTCCCTTTAGATATGGAGCAGTTTTTCTGCTAGCTTTTTGTTTTTGAAGCTGCCTTTTCACAATGCATCTAATTTGTCCTTGACTCCCAAAGCAAACATAGCATCAACTGTTCTAGGCCTGGGGCTGAGGTTCTTCTCCCTGTATCCCCAAGGGATCCCTTCTCAGGGGCTTGGCTAAAAGGCTTCCCTCCTAAGCTGCCAGATGCTAGAATCTTTGAGTTCCAAACTGGTCTGCGATTTGATACAATGCCACATGATATGACCAAGTTTCTTCAACAAAGTCAAACATATTTCCTGCATTATGTCACTCTGGTTTATCCAATGGCTTTTAAGGACATCTACATTAATCAAGGACTTTTTCTACTCTTAGTCTAAAGTATATAGCACCTTGACAATTATTTTAAATGGTATAGGATAATTTGATTGACCCATTTAACTCATACTTACACTAATGAAAGATAAACAGTAGAATCAAAGCTCCTTGAGGGCAAGAACCATTTCATTTTCATCTTTATATCTCCATTATCTAGCATAGTGCCTGGTTTTTGTAAAGAAAGTATCTAATAAATATATATTGAACTTAACTGAAAAAAGATAGGTTCCCTCACTCCTTAGTTGATGAAGCATAGTCAGTCAATTAGCATTTTAAGCACCTACTATGTGCCAGGCACTGTGCTAAGCACTGGGTACATAAAAAGGGGGTGGGGGAATAGACTGTGTTTTTGAAGAGCTCACAATCTAATGGGAGAGACAACATGCAAACAACTATGTACAAACAAGATGGAACAGGATAAGTTGGAGATAATTAGCAGAGGAAAGGCACTAAGAATGAGGAGGAGTGGGGGGTGGCTGCTTTTTATTGGCATTTAGTTTACCCCCTCCACTGAAACCTGTCCCTGAACTTCATCTTCCATCTTATAGAATTACAGATTTAAATGTGAAAGAGACCATAGATGTCACTGAATCTAGCCCCTTTTTTTCACAGATGAGGAAACTGAAACCCAACGACATTAAGTGACATTAAGGTCACACAGGTTGTAAGATGATAGAACTGGGACATAACCCTAGGTCCTCTGACTCCCAATGCAGCATTTCTTATCCTACTCTATGGCCTAGTACTGTCTGGTCTGCTTATTGTCCCCTAGGTCTGCTTTGATGAAACATCCCAAGCATAAATATAAAGCCCTGTGCTTGGGTTAAAAATAAAACTTCACAAATATAAATATGGGAGAGGTAGGGCCAGACAATGGCAGCTCTTTCAAAAAAGTTTTAGTTTAATTCAACAAACAAATTATTTTTAAATTCTTGAATTAGATCAAACAGAAAAAGATCTGGAGGCTTTAGTGGTCTACAAGTTCTCTCAGTCTCTCTCAACAGATTTAAATAACATACATATGTATGGGAAAAGTCCATGAATAATGTAGATGTTCTTAAAATTAAAATATTATCTATGCATATATAGAGTCATATATACATAATAGATACACGCGTGTGTGAGTGTGTGTGTGTCTATGTGTGTGTATTGCATAGAATCTCAGAATTTCAGAATTGGAAGAGCCCTCCTCAGCAGCCATCTGGTCCAATCAATACTTGAAAAACACTCCTCATTGCAACGCAGTGGTCATGCAACATTTGCTTAAAACCTTCTGGGGAGAGGGGAGGCAAGGTGACTCTCTAGAGAAAGTCCATTCCATTCAGAGGAAACTCTAGTGAGAAGAAAGGTTTTTGTTGTTCTTGAATGGCAAGCCTAAATTTGGCTTTTTGCAAGTTTTGCCTATTCCTTCTGGTTCTGCCCTCTGGAATTAAATAGAATAGATCAATTCCCTCTTCTAGAGGACTGTCTTCCAAACATCTAAAGATAGCTCTCAGGCCCAGTTTCCTTCCCCCTTTCCCCACCCTTCTTTCTCCACCCTTCTCTTCTACAGGCTAAATATCCCCTGCTCCTTCAAGGGACTCTCATATGACATGAACAAATAATATTCTACTTGTCATCTGCTGCATGCTCACCAGTGTCAAGATGCTATCGTATAGATAAAGCAGAGGCAGACAGAATAAAGACAGTATAGCATGGTAAAGAGGGAGCTGGTATCAGAACCAGAAAGTCCCACTTTTGACCCAAATTGGCTATATGGCCCTCCACAAGTCATTTAATCTCCCAATGTTCCAGGCAACTCTATGACTGTAAGTTACAGAGAAGATACCTATCTATTTATAGAAGAAATTCATTTATCTAGGAGTTCCTTACACTGAGGAAATGACAGGACCAGTCTCTATCCTACATATGATATATGAGATATGATATTATAGGATGTTATATAATACAAGGAAATATAGTATGAAACATAAAATGACGCAATATATATGACATAACATAACAATATGTAATGCAACAGCAGATCATAAACAATGTAATGTAACAACACAACATAATATAATGTGATATGATATATCATACGACATGACAATACAACATAGCATTACATGTACATACATCATAGCATGTTTAATTACAATGACAATAATAGCTAATATTTGTATAGCACTTACTATGTGGCAGGCACTGTCCTAAGTACTTTACAATTATCTCATTTTATCCTCACAACCCACTCTAGGAGGTAGGTACTATTATTATCTTCATTTTACAGGTGAGGAAACTGAGGCAAACAGGGTTAAGTGACTTGCCCAGGATCACACAGCTAGCAAGTGTCTGAGGTTGGATTTGAACTTAGGTCTTCTTGACTGCAAGTTGAGCACTTTATCCATTGCTCTACCTAGTTGCCCCACATAAACATATCATCCCATATGAAATGTTATGCTATATAACAGATGGCATAGTAAAAGGAGCCATATACCAAATGAGAGTACAAAAATTCTACTAGATGGATCCAAAGTGGACTGAAAGGCCCGATCCAAAGAGCATTCACTAACTATTTGATGTCAACATTGAAGAAGGGACCCGGAAATCCGCGCTTAGCCCTGCGCTAGTCAACACGTTTAGCATTGACTTGTGATAGGGCATAAATGGCATGCCCATCAGATTGATGGATGACACCGAGTGAGGAGGGATAGCCAAGATGTTGAATGATAGAATTGGGATCTAAAAAGATCTTGTCTGGCTAGACTATTGGGCCAAACCTAAGAAACAAAAGAAGAAAGGCACTGGGCCTGTGATTAACTTGGTCTAGGGTTTTCCCAGCTAAGGAAACACCCCCTTCAAATTCAGAGTGGCACCTTTTCTTCTGCTTTTAAATTGTCTAGAACAGAGGCGTCATAGAATGCAGTGGCAAAACTCTCAAGGCATAGGGAATAAGATTAAAATGTTATTGGTAAATGTTTAGCAAAGTAAATACAAATACAAATAAGATAATGTTCATTTGTGGGTTTTGAGTCAATACGCCATTGGCAGGGATCTATGTGTTTTTACTTAAATTTGAACCTGCTAGGCTGGAGCATTGAATACTAATCTACTCGGAGTCACACAGTCAACATACATCAAAGGCAGGACTTAAACCCAGGCCTGAGGCTTCCTCTCTACCCCTACCACCACCTAAGGTGATGTTTAAAAACACAAAATAGTGAGATTTAGTGATAAAAATAAAGTTTTATCCTTGGGATTCAAAAAATTATCTTCCTAGACATAGGACAAAGAAGTCATGGCCACATAGGGGTTTATTGGAGATAATGCCCAAGGGTTTTGGCAGACAGTCAGTTCAATATTAAGTCGATAATGTGACATGAGACAAAGAAGAGAATGGAATATGGGGAGGCATCAGTGGAAGTATAGAGTTCAGGACTAGGGAAGTCACAGACCTTTTGTCCTCTCCCTTAGCGTATTAGCAAGCACCCTAGCACATCCAGGATGGCCTGCTAGCACAGGTCCTATGATCTGTTTTTATAAAGGAAAGACATCTTCAGAGGGGTTAACAATTAAACAATGCAGACTTTATTCTAACCTTCTCACAAGGGTTGCTGAGCACCAACTCCCACAGCATTCCCTAATCACCTTTCTCACAGGGGCCAGCAAGAAGGGAGAGGGGAAACTCCTCCTACATCTCGATGGGGGGAGATAGGCACAACTTGAGCATTCCACTAACTCCCCTCAAGTCTCAATGGGGGCCAGTTGAGGCAAACAGAGATTCCCCATCACGGAACACGCAGCATCCTAGCTTGTGCATTTCAATCCTAAAGGTTCCACGCTCCCTGAGCAGTGCTCACCTGCTTTATACTTACAGTCCACCCCTCCAGGGTCCTGACCTTTACAATCTAAACAAGAGACACCTGGCCCTTACAATCTACATGGGTCACGGGGGAGATGTTTCAAACCAGAGAACTCATATCTAACACCTGGGAACAAGAGATCGTTATGGCCATAGATCTTGGAAAACAAAATGGCAAAAAATACTGACAAAAATCCGCTTTGCTTATGCTTACACTTGGACAGACCACATCTGGGACATTTTGTTCGGTTTGGGGCTCCACATATTAGGAAGGGATTTAAATAAGCAGGAAAACATCCAAAAGAGGTCAACCGTGATGGCAAAGAGCCTCGAAATTATATTGAATAGGAAGCATGAGGAGGAACTCAGCCTTCACCGGAGAAGAGAAGACTGTGGGGGAATGTGATAGCAATCTTCCAATGTTCAAAGGGCTTTCATTTCATGGGAAGGAGGAAGTAGGTTTATTCTGCTTTGTTCCATGGGAACATCCGTGCTTTGTTCCATAGGAACACTGGTTAAAAATCACTGAAAAAATGGATTTAAGTCTAATGTGAAGAAAAACTCCCTGACAAGGAGAGCTGCCTCAAAGAAGGGTGGGAGCGGGCTCTTTTCCATTTGATGTCTTCCAGGCTGAGGCCTGATGGTGTGAGGGGGATTCTCAATCAGAGCAGATGGGCTCTGTGGTTCCTTCCAACTCTGAAATCCTGTGACCTCTATCATCATCTCAAATTTCACGTGTCTAAAAGGGAGTTCATTACCATCCCCCTTAGAACGTCCCCTCCTTTACGCCTCCCTGTTTCTGTTGAGGGAACAACTACGATCCCAGGCACCCATGTTCATAAACTGGCAGACACCACTTCCTCTTCATTCTCCTTCACCCCTAATCCAATTAATTGCTGCCTTACATGTCAATAATCTGTGTAACAACCATCAGGGGCCCTCTATTGTCTCTCGGATAAAATACAAACTCTGTATCCTTGCATTCAAAGCCTTTTCCAGTACCTCTCCCTTTTTATTTTAAATTACTCTACTTTGTGCCCTCCATGTCCTAGCCAAATTGGATTATTAACAATTCCCTGAATTCGAAATTCCATTTCCTTTCTCCATTCTTTTGCACAGATAATTTCATGGAGGGGCCCAAGCCAGCCTTCATTCCCTTCCTAGCTCTAGTCTTCATTTCCAAACTTCAAAACCATGATCCCAGGCAGAGTACCTCTATCTTCTTTATGTCCCTCCTCCCCTGGTTTTCCCTTTCCCATTAGAATATAAGCTCCTCAAGGGTAGGAACTATCTTTCTTGTATTAACATCTCCAGTGCTTCAGGCAGCACAGTGCTTGGCACATAGTAAGCACGTAATGAAAGCATGTTTCCTTCATAAATACTTGTTTACTTCCCTGCCTGGAATGTCCTCCTTCCTCATCTCTGGCAGCTATGATTCTCCTAGTTTTTCAAGGTTCATTTCGGAAGCTTCTTTTTCCATGAAACCTCCTCTGATTTCCCAGTGGTTAATGTTCTTTGTCTCCTCAAATTACCTTGTATTGCATCAAGGCCTAGACTATTACAAAGTCTTCTAAATGAGATACATAGCCACTCAAAAGAGTTGATCTAACCGTGCATACAAGGATAGCCAAGTGGATGAAAAAAGCCCATTGTCCACATTTTGATATATAGTTAGATAGATAACCTACAGAATTCATCCTTCAGTATGAACATGTGTATATGTGTATCAGGGCTGTCCAACCTTAGGTTTTTATTGAAATAATAGACAATATATTTTGATTTGCCATTTTAGTGAGAGCTCTGTGGTAGCTTTGTTTACTAAAGCATTTATATAAATTTCTATGCTTGTGGGTGGGCTGCATTTTGGACAGCCCTGATGTATATGTATGTATATGTGCATATGCATGTGTATGTGCATGTGTATGTGTATATGTGTGCTTATATATGTATACATACATGCATGCATGTATACATATTATATACAAGGCCTATAGCTATACATAGCTACATATGTACTATATGTACTATAGCTATACATAGCTACATATGTACTATATGTATGCATGTATATTCATATTTATTAGGTAGACACACTATAAATAATGAATTGGGTCTAGAAAAAAAACCAGGAAAGTAGTAGACTAGATGCCTTAGGGAAAAGTATAAATTATTTTAATGACACTAAACTTGTTCTTGAAAAACGAGCTCATCTTTTAAAATTCTAACGTTAGTTTTATTATATGGTTGGCAGTCTGAGAAGTCACCGAGATGATGAGTAGAACCAAAGAGTAAGTTGGTTGAAGCAATACTATTGCCAATTTGATTATTGTTCCTAGGGCAAGAAATGGAAAGTGGGTCCAGGGCTGATGAGACAACATGACTGGAAGCTGAGTGGGAAGAGCAATGGTCAGGGGTCCATCTGGGGCTAACTAGGTATAGTGGGCTGTGAAGCACTGCCAATGAGAACTGCATGGACCTCTGGAGGGTCCTTGGGTCTCCGGAGGTCCTTTTGGAAGGATACAATAGCAGGGTGGCATAATGTAAGGTGGTCAAGGAGCAGGAATAGTAGAAGTGAGAAAAACCTCCAAGGCGTTCATGGACTCTTCATGCCTTGAGAATCTCAAACGTAAGAGTTATACTTGAAATGGTGCCTAGCTTCTCAGATCTTATCTAGCTGGCTAGATTATAAGCTCCTTGAGCATTAGGACCCAGGGTTTATTCAATTTTGTATTTTTTAGGGCACTCAGTACAGTTCTAGGCACACTGAGGTGTTCAGTAAATGTTGAATTAATACATGAGTCCATGAAGTGCCTGACCTCCTTAGGCCTCCAGACTTCTGCCCAATCTTCAGGCAATATACAGCCCATGGTGACTTCTCAATGCTAACACACTCACACAGGTATCTCCTGTTAAAGGGCACACATAGACTCGGGGAGAGGGGGCACATTACAGGAGCCTGGAGCTAAATTATTTGTCATACTGCTGCCTCTGGAGAAGCATGACACGACACGTCAAATGGATCCACCTCACCTTCCTTTTTTCTGCAGCCCTGGGAGCATTACAGTAACTTCTTTAGTTGGTTCAGTGACTGGAGTGCAAGGCTTCAAGTCAGGAGGAGCTGAGTTCAAACCTGACCTCAGACACTTACTAGCTGTGTGACACTGAACAAGTCACTTCACCACTGTTTGCCTCAGTTTCCTCATCTGTAAAATGTATATAATAAGAGCACCTACCTCCCAGGGCTGTTGTGAGGATCCAATGAGATCATTTTGTAAAACACTTACTTAGCACATTGCCAGGCACAGAGTAAACAAAAATGCTTGTTTCCTTCCTTCCCTATGGAAGGAAGCTCAAAGTGGGTATATCCTTCTCCAGGATACTAGAAGAGAAGAAGATGGAAACAGCTGTAGGAGGAAGCCACTTACTGTGATTTGAGGGGTGATAGAAAGAGCAGTCAGTCAACAAGCATTTATTAAGTGTTTACTATGCATCAGGCACTCAACTAAATACTAGGGTTACAAAGAAAGGCAAAAAAATGGTCTTCATCTTCAAAGATCTCACAATCTAATGGGGGAGGCAGCATGCAAATAACTATATGCATACACATTGTATACATTGCAAATAGGAAGTAATCTCATATCTCAAAGGCCTTTATTTCCTTCACTGTTGACTTTCAGGAACCTTCACTGAACAACACCAGATTTGGAGTTAAAAGGATCTGGGTTCAAATCTTGGCTCTTCCAATCATTATTACCTTTGTGACTTGGACAATTCACTTTCCTTCTTTTAACCTCAGTTTCCTCATCTGTAAAATGAGAGTGGAAGAAAGTTGGACAAGATTCTAAGCTCCCTTTTATCTCTTGACCTATGATATCATAACACAAAATTGATCTGCATGACTGTATCATATGATGGCAAAAAACAAAAAACACAAGAGACCCTAGATCCAGAGTCTCGAGACTTGAGTTTGAATCAGAGCTTGACAACTTCCTACTCATATGACCTAAGTCAAATCTTGTCATTTCTCTGAGCCTCGGTTTCCTCACCTGTAAAATTCTATCAATAAATTAATTCATAAGCATTTGTTAAGTACATACTGAGAATTTGGCATTCTGCTGGGGATTGAAACACAAGACTGAGATAGTTGCTGCCCTCAAAGAATTTATATTCTATTGAGAAAATAATATATATTACTATACACGAAGTAAATGCATGATGATCTCTACCATCCTTTCTAGCTCCAGTGATCTTAAATTATTTTTCTCTCACTGGACTTGTTTCCTCCTTCATAGAAGAGGATTGGACTAGATGATTTCTGAGGTTGTTCTCAGCTCTAAATCCTACGTCCCTAAACTCTAAGGGGGCCTTGAGGGAAAGATTTGAACCTGGGACTCTCCCCGTGAAAGGACAAAATATGTATCTGTGTCAATAAGTCATCACCTATGATCCTCACACCGTCCCTAGAAGCTGCATGGTGTCATGGAAAGAGCTCTGACTTTGGAGTCAAAGGACCACAGTTTGAATTCTGGCTCTGTCCTTTGGGAACAGAATGACTTTGGGCAAGTCACCCAAGGGTAACCTCTCTGTGACTCAGTTTCCTTATCTATAAAATTCTCTCCCCCCCATACCATTCCAAGCCAGCTGCCCTGAGTTGCCCTCTCTATCTTTTATCTTTGATCCAAAGATGACAGAGGGATGGAAGTGACAAGCAGACATATGTATTTCTGATAGACCAATAGGGGTTGGACTAGATGACACTTTGAGATCTCTGCCATCTCTAAGTCTATGATCCCTTTGATGTAGACGCAGCACAAATTCTTATTCACACTTGACAGCTGGGGAAACCAAAGCACAGAAAGACAAAACAGTGGTCAGCAGAATAGAAACTAGACTGAATCACGGCATTTTAGGCTAAGTAGTATGCTCACACACCCCAAGGGCCCATGAATTTGGTTTTGGCTGTTTGGAAAGATCAGCCAAGCGATCTGACCTGTCCAAAGCCACATAGTCTGGTGCTTAAGCCTCTGGGGCAGGGCAGAGAGGCCCACAGGGAATCCAGCCTATAAAGTTTAGTGAAGCTGTCTTCCTAAATTTACACCCAGACTCTCTACCAAGGGAAAAGAAAGGAGAGGAAGCCGACAGGGACCATTACAGTGCTGGCGTGATGGTCTTATATATCACGCTGTATAAATGGATCCACTCGGGGAAGTATCGAGCGGTGTTTGTAAGGAGACAGTTCAAGCTGTATCAGCCCTGACTCATTCATCAATGCCCCAGGAAGCTCTGGCCAGAGACCTAGAGTCTCCAGTTTGGCCAAAAGACCTCTCTAGTCCAGAGTCCAGATCCCATATGATTCCTTCATGGTTGGGATGAAACCAGCGGCAATCTGAACTGGCTTTCTAACTTGTCAAATACATCATTTCAGCTATTCCCACACCATCCCAAACCAGCTGCCTTGGGCAGCTCCTTCTACCTCCAATCCTGGAGCTGCAGATGGTGGATGGATGGAAGTTGGTGACAGGAGCACATATATATTTCTGATGGGCCGATAGGGATCAGACAGACAGGTGGGCTGAAGTGGGCAGAGTCAGAGAGACAGCACAGAGCAGTCAATTATGCTTAACGCTGATAGGATCTAGAGAGGCCCAAGACAGATAGCCCCAGAGCCGGGGAGACAGACATACAGACAGCCCCTGTTTGAGAGAGCCCTGATCTATGAGGTGGGGGGGGCAGGCCACCTGGTTTGACAGATGAGTGGCATTCCGGACATCCCTTGGTTCTCCTCTTGGCTTCCCCCAATCTCCATCAAGAGCACCACCATCCTTCCGGATACTCAAGCTCAAAACCTTGGGATCATCTCTGACTCTTCTTTCTCCTTCCTCTCCTTCTTCCCCTCAGCCAATCGATAGCAGCTTAGGGCAAAGAGAAAGCTGCTGGATCTTGACACAAAAGCCCTGGCTTCAAATCCTGCCTCTGCCACTTATTACCCATGTGGCCTTGAGTAAGGTGCTTCCCTGTCTGGGTCTCTGTTTCTTCATCTGCAAAATTAAAGGATTAAGCTGGAGGGGGTTGGACTGGATGACCTCTAAGGATCTCTTCCAGGCCTAGATCTAGGCTCCCATTGGTGCTATTTCAGCAATGATAATAAGAACAGATGACATTTATATAATGCTACAAGTTTTGCAAAGCATTTTCCATGCACCATCTCATTGGATCACAGGCAAAAAGTTGGAAAGGACCTTAGAGGGGGTTTAATCTGGCCCTATTGTTTTTAGTGGGGCAACTAGGTGGCACCATAGTGCACAGAGCACAGGGCCTGGAGTCAGGAAGACTCATCTTCCTGAGTTCGAATCTGGTCTCAGACACTTCCTTGCTGTGTGAACTTGGGCAAGTCACTTTACCCTGTTAGCCTCAGTTTCCTCATCTGCAAAATGAGCTAGAGAAGGAAATGGTGAACCACTCCAGTATCTTTGCCAAGAAAACCCCAAATGGGGTCACAAAGGAGAGTCGTCAACAATGTATCATCTTTATCAACAACAATAACAAAGTAAGGCCCCTAGATATTAGGCTACTTGCTAGATCTCACAGAGCAGCAGTGGCTTAATTTGAACTCATATCTAATGCCAAGTTCATCAGGAAAATTTCGTTCTCTTTCCACTACATCACATTCTATTCTCATTTGATGATTACAACACCACTGTGAGGTTGGTGCCAGCATGATTTTTGTTTTATAGATGAGTCTCAGAGAGGTTGTGGTATGTCATTCAGGGCAAAGAACATGGGATTTAGAGTCAGAGGACCTGGATTCAAATCCTGACTCTTCCACTTACTGCTACTGGACAAATCACTTTGCCCGTCTGAGACTCAGTTTCCTCAGCTGTAAAATGAAGCGGTTAGATTCAATGGCCGCTAGGTCCTCTATAGCTCTAAATCTTTGATGTTATGTCCTAGGACTTTCCCAGGCTGAGGGGGCTAGTAGATGAGATTTGAACAAGGTTCCTCCTGACTCCAAGGCTGGCACTCTATCCATCATACCATACTGTGACACTTTGCAGTTATGTCCCTTTCTTTTTTTTTCATCACCTATATTTCCCAGTGTATCCCTTCTCCTCCCTCTCCCAAAGAACCAATCATCATAACAAATAAAAAGAGAGGAAGAAAAAACAATTCAGTAAAACTAACCAACATTGAAGAAGACTGATGTTATGTGTACTGTCCCACAATGGTAGTTCCTTATGTCTGCCACGAAAGGGGGAGATGCCTTCATATCCTTTTTATACCCATGGCCACCCCCCCCCCCATTCTGACCTTCCTTACCTCTTGCTTAGACTATTGTAGTAGTCTCCAAATTGTTCTTATCTCTCAGTCTTGGTTTCCTTATCTGTAAAATGTGATAACAATAACACCTATCTTACAAAGTTGTTGTGAGGGTCAAATGAGATATTTGTAAGGCACTGCAAACCTCAAAGCATTGTATTAATGCTAGTTATTTTTTGTATTATTATTTCTTGCCTCCACATCTCTCCCTTCTTTAATGCATTCTCCAGAGTTGCCATGATGTCCCTGATATTGCATCATTCTGATGAGGTTACTCCTCTGATCAAAAACCTTTGGTGGCTCCCACTGTTTCTTGAAAACAAAATGCAAACCCTCCCACCTGGCATTCAAGGTCCTCCATCATCTGCCTCCAATATATCTTTCCAACCAAAATGGATCTCCTGCTATTCTCTGATCTAGTCCTCTCCTTTCCCTCTTCTCTGCCTCCATGTACACTGTACCCTCCCACCCCCATGCCTGAATGGCTACCTCCTTGTTCTCATCCTTCTTCTATTCCTTCTTCTCCTCTTTCTCCTCCACATCCTCCTCTGTCACATTTCTATCAAACTGAAATCCTTCCATCCATTCAAGATATACCTTCTGTAAGAAGCCTTCACTGATCCTCCAATAATCCCCTCCCCCTTGGATTTCTTCTGCCCCTCTGCTTGGACCTCCTCTGTGTATTTCTATAGTAATTTATGCTTATCCCTGTATTTGTCTTACTCCTCCTCACTATATGACCTCTTTGCAGGCTTTGACCACCCCTTATCCTGAGTGCTCCCTCTTCCTTTGGTTTGGTGATACTTCTCTCTCTCGGTTCTCCTCCTACTTTTCTGATCGCTCCTCGGTCTCTTTGCTGCTCTCATCCCCTAACGTTCCCCCAAAGCTTCCGTGGGTTCTTTCCTTCCCTCATTCTATACCCTTTCTTTTGGTGGTCTCATAAGCTTCCACAGATTCAGTTATCTCTCTGAAGATGATTTCCATATCTATCTCAACCCTACTGTCTCCTGAATTCCATTTTCACAGTACTGTCTGTTGGTTATTGGGCTACAAATACTGGAGAATTCTTTGACTCTTCCTTATCCTTCAGCCTCACAGCCAACCCATTCTAGCATGAGCCAAAAGAAAGAGTGCTGGATAAGAGAGACAAAGAACATGGGTTCAAAGACAGAGGACCTATATATCTCACAGGTATCTCCAATTCAACATATACCAAACAGAACTCATTCTTTCCCCAAAACAGCTTTCTTCTCAATGCCTCTATTTCCCTATACAGCACAGCCATCATCCCAGTCACTAAGTTTGCAACCTTGTAGTTGTCCTCAACTCATCCCTCATCCCGCTCCTACTCCCGTCCTCCACATCCAATTAGTTGTCAAGTCTTGTCCATCCTAATTCCACGACATCTGTCATATCTGTCCCCTTCTATTCGCTTACACAGCTAACTGACAGAATGAGAAAAGCTAGATAGATATGCTACAAGGAGAAAATAGGTCATCCCCTCTCACTTGGAAAATTGCAAGAGCTTCCTAATTGAATTTCCAGCTTCCATGTTCTCCCCTCCCTAACTCATCTTCCACACAGCGCCAAATTGATATTCCTAAAGCTCAGGGCTAACCATGTCACTCCTCTGTTCAGGAGTATTCAGGGGCTCCCTATTGCCTGTAAGATAAATTACAGAATCCTCAACTTGGCTTTAAAGCCTTTCACAACCTGGTGCTAGCCTATTTTCATAGAATTATTTCACATTATTCATAGGATTATAGATCTATAAAGGACCTTAGAGGTGATCTAGTTCAACCCCCTCATTTTAACAGATGAGGAAACTGAGGCCCAGAGAGGAGAGGTACTTCACCCAAGGTCATAGTAGTAGTAAATATCAGAGGTGGGATTTGAACCCAGGTCTCCTAACTCCAAAGGCATTACTCTTTCCATAGTAACCACTTCTCTTTTGGATACTATACTTCATTCGAAGTCATCTTACTATTCTCCAAATTCAGAATTCCATCTCCTATCTCTTGTCAATTCAGTCCAATGAGCATTTATTATACACTTACATTGGTAAAGACTGGAGGCATTTACTGGGACATGCCTACTACATTTCATTGAGGCCAAGGACATCTCCTAAAGTCTAGCTGACTGGGAATGAATAGACTGACTTGGGTTATTGTGGGTAGGAGCTTATAAAAGGGAATCAGCGGAAGAGTAGCCTCTTCCCACCCCCACCCCTAGCAAAAGCCTGAGGGAGCTTTGAGTTTGCAAACTACTTTACAAATGTTATCTCATTTTATCCTCACAACAATTTTGGGAGGTAAGTGCTATTTTTGTCCTCTTTTTTACAGATGAAGAAACTGAGGCAGACTGCAGTTAAGTGACTTGCCCAGGGTCACATAGCTACTAAGCAGTTGAGGTTAGATTTGAACTTGAATCTTCTTGATTCCAAATCCAGAACTCCATTCACTCTCATATCTAGTAGCCTTCATCACCTCCCACCTGGACTATTACAACAGCCTTCTAATTGGGTTCCCTGTCTCAAATCTGTCTTCATTCGAATCTATCCTCAATTCAGCTTACAAAATGATTTTCTTAAAACACGGGGCTAACCATATCTCTCCCCACCCTCAATGAACTCTAATGACCCCCTTCTACTCCCAAGATAAAATATAAAATCTTTTGGTTTTGTTTTAGCCTGGAGAAGAGAAGCCTTAGAAGGGAGATGTTATAGCTGTCTTCAAGTTTTTAAAATTCTGTTACATGGGAAAGGGATTCAATCTTTTTGGCTTAGCCCCAGAAGGAAGAATTAGGAGCAATGGATCAAATTCTCAGAGGCAAATTTGAACTTGACTTCAGGAAGAAAAAAAAATGTAGCAATCAAAGCTATCCCAAAATGAAATGAAGTGCCTTGGGAAGGCTGTTTTCCCCTAAAGCAGGAACTGGAGGATCACTTTTAGGGGATATTGTCCAGGAGATTCTTGGTCAAGTCTACATTGGACTTGAAGGTCTCTGAATGCCCTTCTAATTCTGAGAACCCAGAGTTTTGGCCCAATGGTGTGAGCTGAGGATACTTTCTAGTTTGGCTACCCGGAGCTGTCCAACACGCACTTCTCTAAGAGAGGATTTCTCCTCTAATTACAAGTTCAACACAGTGGCCTCTGATGTTCCTCTCAACCCCGAGATCATAAATTTGGTCCTCCTTACAAGCCTTTTTTGTTACAGAGAAAATATCATAGTATACATGTATAATCTCTCAGTGTGTCTTTCTCAGAGGGAAAAATTAACCCTAACCAGGTGCATCGCTAGATTCAGAAAAAGATGGAGAAAGATAAAGAGGGATAGAAAAGCAAACATATATATATATATGTATGTATATATATATATATACACACATAGAAATATAAACAAAATGCATATATAATATATGCATATACACATACATAGAGAGTATACATAGTATTTATACACATACATATGTATACATATACACATATACAGAAAGAAAAGAGACAGAAACAGACAAAAGACAAAGATGGTAGAATGTTATCTAGCCCAAACTATGCCAAAGAATCCTTTCTACAACATGAATGAATGAAAATGTACTTATTATGCACTCGTCATCATCATTATTATTATGCTAATTGACAGGATGCAAATAGAAAAGTATGACAGTCTCTGCTTTCAAAGAGCTTCCATTCTAATTGGAGAAGGCAACATATATAAGAGGATTAGCTTCAAGCTAGATGATAAAAGTCAGTGCAGTTAGTCAAGAAAAATTTGTTAAGTACTGACAATGTCGATTACTGTTCTAAGTGCTGAGTATACAAAGAAAGGCAAAAACATAGTCCCTGCCCTCAAGAAGCTTACAGTCTAACGGGGAGCCTCATTTGCATATCTGCATATGCAAATTACATACCAAGTAGATGGAAGATGTAGCAGCAAATCAGAGGGTAATTCAGCTTCTTTAGTGTCATTTCTATTGATAAAATAACCTGTTTTGATGTTAGACACTGGGACAGAACCAAGGATTTTGGTGCCAAGAATGGGGTTGTCAGCAGCTAGATTTTCAGTGGTTGCTGAAAAGGCAGGGGCTTCAGTCCCTGTGGAGGCAGGTGTCAGTCACACTTACATAGGAGCTATTCTCATGCCTGTGAGACCTGGGCTGGAAGTCACTGCTATTCTCGGGGCTCTTAGACACAGAGTTGTGAGCTATTTCCATGTGTGCAGGTCATCGTCTAACCTCTTTTTTGAATACCTCTAGGGACCAGCAGCTCACTACCTCCAGAAATAGTTTATTTCATTGTTGAATAACTCCACCTTATACTGAATTGATATCTATCTCCTCATTACATCTATTCATTGTTCTTAGTTCTGCATTCCAGAACCAACTAGAATAAGTCTAATCATTTTCTGTGACAGTCACTCAGATATTCAAAACTAGCAAAGCCCTTCTTTTCTTTTCCAAGTTAAGTAATCTTCCTTCAACTACAGTGTGTTCACAGAGCATTGTTTCTAGTTCTGGATGTGAGCATTCATGCAAGTGTGTGTGTGTGTGTGTGTGCGCACGTGTGTGTATGTGTGTGTGTGTGTATGCGTGCAAGCATACTAATGTTTCTTCCTTCCTTCTTTCTCTCCTTCCATGTTTCTTTGTTTTTCCACCTTGCTCTTTTCCTATCTTTGTCCCTGGCTCATTTACTGCCTCTGACCTTCTTCCAAGTTCTCCTTTCTGAAGAAATCTCAGGTTGGTTTTTGTGATTCTCCAGAGCACCTTCTACTAGGAACCAACAGGAAAAGAGTGATGCCTAAGACTTGGTAGTTGATGGATCTGCTGAGAGGTCTCTGCATTCTTATGATAGGAAACAGTCATTTCCACATTTATAATTGAAGGCAGGCAAAAGGCCTTTTCAAACAGGCCCTTTTGCTGAGTTTTGTCTCATTGCAAATGCCTCATTTGATCATGGCAAGATCAGACATGTCTCTGAGTCCCTTTGGGACTGCCCTGTGTCCATCCTCAGACTAGTGTGAAGGATGGGGTTTAGTATTCAACTCAGAGAGAATCATAGAATTACAGATTTTTTTTCAACTAGAAAGGACATTAAGAACCACCTCTAACACTTTTATTTTACATATTAGGAAACTGAGGCCCAGACGGGGGAAAAGACTTCATAAGATCATCGCTTTAAAGCTAGAAGGGGCTTTAGAGGTCAGATAATCCATCCTCTTGCAACACTTTCTTGAATTGCCTGGTGGTTTACCCTAGAATTCCCTTATTGAATTTTCTGATGAGCTACTCTGACCCTGTCAAAGATGAGGCCAGACTTTGACTGACAAGCCTAGCCTCTTTGGCCCTGTCAGTCACAAGATCAATCAATTAATCAAGCAAATCCAAAAGTATTTATTAATTACTGTGATCTTATTAAAGACCATATACTGGTCACTGTACTAAACACCGGGGATACAAAGAAAAGTAAAAACCTCCCCTGCCCTCAGAGAGCTCACCTTGTAGTAAGGGAAGAGTCTGCTGAATAACCAGGTGCATGCAAGATATATACAAGTAGAGGGAAGGTGATCTCAGGGAAAGGTACTAGCATTAGAGAAGGATGAAGAAAGGGTTCCTACGAAGATGGGATTTGGGAATTCAGTTGACTCTTGAAGAAAACCCAGGAAACTGAGGAAGGGGTAAAGAGGCCAAGCATTCTAGGCACAAAGATCAGTTAGTGCAGAGATCAGATTAGCTCCCCAGGACACTGCAGGAGGATCCTGGGATGCTTTCTGCCCAAGTCAGCAGGTACCCCATGACTGCATTGTACCCTCATTTTACAGCTGAAGAAACTGAGACCCAGAGCAGTTACATGACATGGGTATCAAGATATCAAGTTGGGATTTAAATCTAAATCTTCTGACTCCAATTCCCTGCCCCACAATGACCTCACAGTTAGTGGTAGGCAGGAAAGAGACTTAGATGCATAAATCTTGATGCCCGGGCCAATTTTCTTTTCCATTACAATCTGCTACTGGTCTTTGAAGACCTTACTTCCTTTTTGCTTGATGTACACACTTGGCACCTCCTTCATGTTGCATGTTTATAGGCCAGTTGTGGGACCTAAAGGCCAAATCATATTTTCAAATCACTCAAAAACACCTGATGTTCTTGGGAATTTCTGTTCATTGGAAATGGGGAATGGAGAAGAAGCTGGGCTACCTCATGCTTCCTTGGCAATATTTCTCTCCCTCCTCCTTTACCAACCACCATCCTACCCCATTTAAATGGGGAGAAAAGAACAGAAGCTACACCATTCGCACCATTTCACTATCAACTGAAGACAATGACTGAAGAAGGTCAGGAAGGTTTCTCATGTCAAACTGAGGAAATGACCTCATCAGCAAGCACAAGTACAAGAAAAGTCATTTGTTTAAAGTAAAGGGGGGAGTTTTATTAGAAGGAGGAAAAGGAAAACATTTAAGAAGAAAAAAATGGAGATGGAGGAAGAGGAGAGGAGATGGAGGAGGAGGGAGGGGAGAGAGAGGAAGAGAGGGAGAAGATGAAGGAAGAGGAGGAAGCAATAGAAAAAATGGAAAGGGGGTAGAATTGAGGGAAAGGAGGAGGAGAAAGAGGAGGAGAAATTGATGGAAGATGTAGAGGAAGAGAAAAATGAGGATGATGTCAAATTCTTAGAACTAGACATTGTCAGAATTGGACCAGAATATTCGCAACTGAAAAGAAACTCAGAGACCACCTAACCCAATCCACATCTAAGTAGGAATCTTCTATAAACATCTCTGGCAGCCTCTGCTTGAAGACTTCTAATAAAGAGGAACCCATTACCTAGTAAGGGATCATATTTCATTTAGGTATTAGCTCTCATTATCACAAAGTTTGTATCTTTAGGGAGATCAAATCTGAACCTCTATACTTTCCAAACATTGTTCCTTATGGTGACCTTCAGGGCCAAGCTGAACATATTGGCAAGAGAACAATGAAGATAATGAAGGAAGAGGAGGTAAAGAAGGAGGAGAGAGGGGAGGGAGACAAAGAGAGAGACAGAGACAGAGACAGACAGAGACAGAAAAACAGAGAGACAGAGACAGAAATACAGAGACAGAGAAAGACAGACAGAGAAAGAGACAGACACAAAGAGAGACACAGAGACAGAGAGAAACACACACACAGACAGAGACACAGAGACAGAGATACAGAGACAGACATAGAAAGACCCAGAGAAAGAAAGAGACAGTCACAGAGAGAAAGACAGAGACCAAAGGAGAACATTTATTAAATGTTTACTATATGCCAGGCACTGTGCTCATACAAATATAAATACAAGCAAGCAAGACAGTCCCCGCCTTCAAGGACTTTGCGTTCTAATGGAGAAAGTATGTAAGGGGTGGAGAAAGGCTACCCACAGGGGACAATGAGGCAGTCCCAGAGAAGTAGCAGGATTCTGGAGAACTCCTTAAAATCATAGTTCTATGGTAGGGATCATAAATAAGGAGAGGCAGAGGTATCTCAAAATTGTATTAGAGAGAGTGATGAATGTTCTTATGTCTCAAAGGCAAGAAGCCTGGGTGGCGGCCTGGTCTTCCTGCATTGGGCTTGCTGTAAATTGGGAACCAGGAAGGAAAATACCCCAGAAGTTATGAGGGAATGTATTTATGTATGACTGGTCACTCCACTGCTAAGAACAGCACCAATGGGAAGCCAGCCAGATATCCTTCATTGTGCAAAGGAAATTAGATTTTCTTAAATGCTCTTTTAAATAAGTAACTACAAATTATAACATCCATAAGGGCATTTAGAAAAAAAAATTAAATTTATCCCATCCTATCAAATATTATTCCTGTAATGAAATGCAGTCAGTTACCCTGTAATTCATTGGGGACCAATGCAGACACTAGACACTTAATACCACCATAATTGACCCACCCCTACAAAGCCCTCTAAAAGATTGGGAGGCAGCTTCTGGATGGAAGGTCATTGACAGCTCCTAAGGCTATGTGGTGACCCAGCCCTCATGAAGCCTGACCCCTGGGCTAGTTTATTTGAACCAGCTTTGAGCTGACTGTGACTCTGACATTGCTAAGCAGACCCAGTCAGACCTCCTTAGGGTTCTCTTTGATCACTTCTGAACACCAAGAGTCACTATCCATCCCTGGAGTTCTGATGTCACAGAGAGAGGCAGTCATCTAATAACTCTGAAAGAGAAATGAGGCCATTGACAATCCTGGCATTCCCCCAGCTCCTTCTGGCCCCAATTTTATTTATTTATTGTCAATTATCTCCAGTGACAAAAGCCAAAATCTCACCAATATGGACTCCACCAGACGGCACTCTGGCAGTATGTAGGACCCTCCTTTCAATATGGCACAGATCCCAGAGACATGTCACTGAGGAGGTGAGGTGTCCTGGTCTCAGAGGTGTTATACTTCTTGCTGAAAAGATCCAAGGCAGGGGTTTTTAACTTGGGATCCATGGAACCCCAGAAGTCTCTGGATAGCTTCAGGGGATCTGTGAACTGAATGAGAAATAATTCAATCTTTATTTTCACCAACCTGTAACTGAAATTTAGCATTTCTTTCAATTAGGAATACAGGCCACAAACATGATTCTGAGGATGGTTTCATAGGCTTCGTCAGACTGCCAAAGGGGTCCATGACATAAGCAATTTTAAGGACCCCTGGTCAAGGGATTACAACTGATCTCTTCAGTAGCCAGTGTGTATAAAAGATCACATAAAAAGAAGCCATCTAACCCAATACATACCTGAACAGGAAGGCCCTCTATAATGATATCTCTAGTGAGCAGTCAACCAGGCTCTCCTTGAAGACTTTTAATAAGGAAGAACTCATAACTTCCAGGGGCAACCTGTCCTTCCTAATATAGCACTAATAGGATACTGGATCTAGAAAAGGGACCTTAGAGCCTTAGAATTCATTGAGTCTAACCCCATAACTTTACAGATGAGGAAATTGAGGACCAGAGAGATTAATGCCTTGCCCAGAGTCACACAGCTAACAAGTGGCTTAGTTGGAATTTGAACCCAGGTTTTTCTGACTCCAAGTCCATCTTATTACATGACTTTTTTTTTACAGTCTCTTTCATTAAACCTAAATTAGCCAGTTGGTAACTTCCATCCATTTCTCCTAGTTCTACACTCTGGGGCTAGGTAGAACAAGCCTCATCCCTTCTTAATTCAAGTGTTTCCCCTTTATTAATTATTTCCTATTTATCGTATGTTGTTTGTTTGTAATTGGTGGCAGCAGCAGATTCAGTAGCTCTTGGCCTTCAGATGGCAAAGGGGTCAGACAACTGGTCAGAAGGAGATTACAGGGGACCGTTTGCTGGCACTGGGAGCAGAACTCTGTTGCATTGCCCATACATTGATCTGGGTCACAATCCCAGGGCTAGGAGGAGCACTAGTGCACTAGCACTTGTGGCCACAGGGGAGTGGCGACAGTTGTCACAGTTCCAGGACAGAGAAGAATACTTGTGGTCACTCATGGGGGAAGCAGGGGCCCTGGTTTCAGATCTAAGGTATAAAGGAACACTGATGCCTGTGACCACAGGAAGGCCAGAAGGAACAAAAGCACAGTTCCATGGTGGAGAATAGTGCTAGTGGTCACTCACAGACCTGAGTACTGGCCAGAGAGTAGTAACCACACCTCTCCTTAGATCATACCACCTTGGAAGAGCTGAAAATCTAAAAACAGACCCCAGACCTCACTCTGAAAATAGCAGCATGAAAAACCCAAAGCTTAGGACAGTATGCCTGCCATCCCAGGAACAGAGCTCAACCTTAAAATAAAATAAATGGAAAATGATCAAACAAAAACAACAACAAAACATGACCATAAAAATTACTATGGTGACAGGGAAGATCAAGACATAAACTCCAAAGAAAGCAATGAAGTCAAAATAGCTACATGAAAAGCTTCAAAGAAAAATGTGAATGGTTACAGACCCCAAAATAATTCCTGGAAGAGCTCAAAAAGTATTTTAAAAATCAACTAACAGAGGTAGAGGAAAAATTATGAAAAGAAGTTAAAGTGATATAAAAAATAATATGAAATGAGAGTCAACACTTGGTAAAGGAAGCGCCTAAATATATTAAAGAAAATAACACCTTAAAAACAGAATTGGCCCAATGGTTAAAAAAAAAAGGCACAAAAATCCACTGCAGAAAACTCCTTAAAAATAGAATTGGTGAAGTGGAAAAGCAGGTATAAAAATTCACTGAGGAAAAGAACTCCTTAAAATGTAGAAATGGCCAGATGAAAAATGAGGTACAAAAGCTCATTAAAGAAAATAATTCCTTAAAAATTAGAATTGGGCAAGTGAAAGCTAATGACTCATGAGACATTAAGAAAAAAATAAAACAAAACCAAAAGAATGAAAAAACAAAAGAAAATGTGAAATATCTCAGTGGGAAAACAACTGACCTAGAAATTTCAGACTATCTGAAATCCATGATCAAAAAAGAACCTAGACATAAATATTTCAAGAAATTATCATTAAAAACTGTCCTAATATCTTAGACCTAGAGGGTAAAATAGAAATTGAAATAATCCACTGATCACCTCTTGAAAGAGATCTCAAAATGAAAATTCCCAGGAATATTATAGCCAAATTCTAGAGTTCCCAGATCAAGGAAAAAATATGGCAAACAGCCAGAAAGAAACAATCCAAATGTCATGAAACCACAGTCAGGATAACACAAGATTTAGCAGCTTCTACAATAAAAGATCAGAAGGTGTGGAATATGATTTTATGGAGAGAAAAGGAGCTAGGAATACAACCGAGAATAACCTACCCAGCAAAACAGTATAATTCTTCAGGGGGGAAAATAAACATTTAATGAAATAGAGGACTTTCAAGCATTCCTGATAATAAAAAGACTAGAGCTGAATAGAAATTTTGACTTCCAAATATAAGACTCAAGAGAAGCATAAAAAGGTAACCATGAAAGAGAAATCATAAGGTAGTCAATCAGGTTAAACTATTTACATTCCCACATGAGGAGGCAATACTTATAACTCCTAAGAATTTTATCATCATTAGGGCAGTTAGAAAGAGTACATATAGACAAAGGGCACGGGTGTGAGTTGATTATGATGGGATGTTTTTTTAAAAAAATCAAATTATGGGGTGAGAAAGAGAATGCACTGGGAGAAAGGGGAAGAATGAGGTAGAATGGGGTCTCACACAAAAGGGGAATGAAAGGAAGAGTTTTTATAATGAAGGGGAATATAGGGATGGGGGTGGCAGGAAATACTTCACCCATACTATCATTGGAATGAGCTCAAAGAAGGAATAACATACACACTCAGTTGCGTGTAAACATTTACCTTGCCCTACAGAGAATTAGTAAGGAAGGGGGATGAGAGAAGATAGAAAGGAGGTCAGATTCGGGAAAGTGCTGATTAGAAGTAAAACAGACTTTTGAAAAGGAACAGGGTAAAAGAAGAGAGAGAGAAAAATAAATGGAGAGTGGAAATAGAATGGAGGGAAATATACAGTAATCACAACTGCAAATGGGAATGGGATTAATTCACCCATAAAACAGAAGCAGATAGTAGAATGAATTAAAAGCCAGAATACAACAATGTGTTGTTTCCAAGAAACTCACTTGAAGCAGAAAGACACACACAGAGTAAAGATAAGGGGTTAGAGCAGAATTGGTTATGTTTCAGCTGAAGTAGAATGTGACCTCCTTGAGGGCAGGAACTGTATTTTTGTCTTTATTTATCTACCTAGCACTTAACACAGCACCTGCCCATTAGACTGTGAGCTCTTTGAGAGCATGAACAGTCTTTTTTTTATTTCAGGATTTTTTCTTTATCTATATCCCCAACACTTGGTGCAATACCTGGCACAAATTAATAAATGTGTATTAACTTCACTTGACTTGCCATATACTAAGCATTTAGTAAATGCTTGTTGTCTCACTGATTTCACCTCTAGGACCTTCAGCTTTCTGATTTATAAAATAGGAACAATACCTGTTGGTACCTATTCTATAGAGATATGAAAGTGATCATAAAAGATAAAGTATGTAAAACACTCTGCAAAACTTCAAGAGTTATATCTGTCAACTAGCAGCAGCAGCAGCAACAACAACAAAACACCACTCTTCTGGTCAAAAGCCTCCACCCCAAAAGCTACGGTTCTGACACTTCATTGATCATCTGTCACGGCCACATGATAACAACTGTAATTATGAAGCATTTATGGTCAGATCATGGTATTTTAGGCTCACAGATTTAGAGTCGTAAGGGACTTTAGAACTTGGATAGTCAGAATTAGAAGATCCATTACCACAAAGAATGTCAGAGGTGAGATGGAGCTTAGAACACAGAAGTGACTCACCCAATATTCCACAGGGAGTGGCAGAGCTGAGATTCAAAACTTGAATCCAGGTCCTTCTGAATCCAAACATAAGAGAAGCAAAAAGTGGTCTATGCCTTCGAGGACTTTACTAACCACTTGGGGAGATAACTTCTGCACATGACAAAAATGACTGGGCAGAATAATAAGCTGGAGATTGTTAGCCTTCCCTGGCAGACAAATTGGTGTGTGTTGCAGACAAATCTCTGAAATTTTCCTGCCTCACTAGAAAGGGATCTAAACCTGAGCTTTCACAGGGAGATATGCTGCCCCACTCTCCTCTGGGATCCCCTCTGAGCATAAGTCTGTCTCTACAGCCTGGGTTACAAGGAACAAACATCAGTAGATATAAATGCCATAATTAAAAACGGAGGTGGCATGGATGACCTCCATCAGTAGGACACATGGAAAGCAGCACCATGTAATGGTGAGAACTGGATTTGGCTTCCAAAAACCCAGGGTTCCACTTGATAATTGCATGACCTTGTGCAAGCCAATGAGCTTCTGGGCCGCAAGTGAATCATTTGTGAAATGAGGAAATTGGATTGCATGATCTCTATGACTCTTCCCATCTCTGACAGTTTAAGTATAGTGCTGCCATTTTATGTTCTAAGGCCCCTCTTAACTCTAACATTCCATGTTCTAAGGCCCATCTCAGCTCTGACATTTCCTGTTCTAAGGCCTCTCCTGGATCCGGCATTCTATGTTCTGAGGCCACTCCCAGCTTTGACATTCCCTGCTTTAAAGTCCCTCCCAACTTTGACATTCAATATTCTAAGGGTCCTGATGTCTCTGATATTCTCTGTTCTAAGGTCCTTTCCAACTTTCATATCCTATGTTTCAAAGGTCTTCCCAGCCTTGTGATTACATGAGTCTGTGTTCTCTGAACTGTTTCTTAAGTGTCAGAGTTGGGTTTGCCATCTCCTTTCTCACACTACCCATCCCCTAATTCCACTCCCGTCCTCATTTTGCCTAGCATTACACTTCCATACGACAGCTGTCCAGGGTTATAGGGTCAGTCTATAGCCACAGTTAGGAGTCAGCTTGTGTCCATGAAGCAGAGCAAAGATAACTGCCTATGTGGATCTTGAGCCAATGACCATGGCCTTTGACTTACTGAGTCCATCAGCCAATAACTGGAAATATACAATGCTCATTAAACACTTCTCTCCCCAGCCCATCTGCTCTCTCCTCTCTCTCTTAGGAAGGGGTGCTCAAAGAGCTTATTATATTCTAATGGTGGGATGAAGGGGGGTATTATACAGGGGCAATATGGTAGAACTATCACACAAATTATTGCTTGGTAATGTCACAGAGAAGTAGAGAGATTGGAATAGGGGACACAATAACGCAAGGGTTATAGATTTAGAACTGGAAAGAGCTCATCTAATTCAGCTCCCTCATTTTACAAATGAGGAGAGTGAGGCCCAGAAAGGTTAAGGGACTTGCCCAAAATGACTTAGGTAGTAAGCATCAGAGTCAGGATTTGAACCCAATTCCTTTGGCTTCAAATTCAGCATTCTTTCTAATGTCCTCAAATCAACAACTTGCAAAAGGCTTTCTCACAATGACCCTGAGAGCAAAGTATTATAATGAGTTTTCTTTTATACTAGACCAGAGATTCATTAGTGTAGTTGGAAACTCCTTTTATCACTACAGGTTGAAATCTGCTCTGCAGAATTAAGTCATGGGACATTAAGATGCTACAGGACTTGTGCAGGATCACAAGGGTGGGTCAGAGATGGTAGTTGAGCCCAATTGAGGGCAGCTCTCTATACATGACTCCATATTGCCTATCTATGCAATGATAATTATCCCCACTTTACAGATGAGGAAACTGAAGCTTTGAGAAATAATATGGCTTGGCCAGAGTCATATAGCTAGTAAGTATCTGGAGCAATATTTATACTCAGGTTTCTGGACTCAGACTTTAGAATTATTTCCATCACTCCATGATGCTTCTCAAGTGGTATCTTGTGTTCACATATCACCTAACAATTTGCAAAATGCTTTACACAGTCATCTCAACTGGTCCTCACAGCAACCCTGTGAGGTACATACTCTTATTAG
This sequence comes from Phalanger gymnotis, assembly GCA_028646595.1. NCBI lineage: Eukaryota > Metazoa > Chordata > Mammalia > Diprotodontia > Phalangeridae > Phalanger > Phalanger gymnotis. The sequence continues at coordinate 24,087,629 of CM053622.1, forward strand.
TCCTACTTTACAGATATGGACCCTAAAGCTTGAGGACTTAAGTGACCTCCCTAGGGTCACATAGTGAATATCTTTGGTGAGATACAAATCCAGGTCTTCTCGATGCAAAGCCCAGCATTCCATCCATTATACAACATGCCTCACTTATGGTAGGTTCTCAATAAATGTTTATTGATGATCATTATGAATGCTGAAACTTCTCATTCCTTGAAAAATTTTTTTAATTGTTTTGGGAACTATTAAGCCAACTCTTGGCTTTAACTTGACATTACCTGGCCAATGTCCAATATTAACCAATTCTCAAAAATTACCCTTAGCATTATAGAAAGATACTCTCATCATCCTTTCTCAATTACAGTTGCTACCACTACCATTTATCTCTACTCAATAACTTTCAATAAAGAAAGAGGAAATTGGAGATGTCAGAAGGCAGTATAGGGGTACATTTGTAATAGCAGCAGTAATTCACACTTCTATACACCCTAAGGCAGGATTTCTGAACTTTTTGTGTCCTGGAACCCTTTTGGTAGTCCAATGAAGCCTACAGGTCTTTTCTCAGAATGATGCTTGTAAATGCATAAAATCAAATATCTAGGATTGCGGAAGAAAGCAATTATATTGAAATATAGTTACCAGTTTTTTAAAAGGTTCATATATTTCAGGTTAAAAAACTCTGCTCTAAGGTTTGCAGAACACTTCTCCCTCCCACTTGCAACAACTCTGATAAGTACGTAGGGCACGTATTATTATACCCATTTTACGAATAAAGAAACTGAGGCTGAGAAAGTTGAAAGAACTTGCATATTTTTGCAGAACCAGTAAATTTCAGAGTCAGGAGATCAGGCTAAAGTTTGGCATATGAATCCAGAACTGAAAAGAATGTTGGGTTGGGATGAAGGTGACCTGTGCTCTAGTCCCAGATACTATAATTAATGTAATATGTAAATAATATTGCATGTTACATTAATTATATTTTATATTGATATCATACTGATGTTAAGCCATGTTTTAGTCATATCTGACTTGTTGTGATCTCATTTGAGGTTTTCTTGGCTTGCCATTTCCTTCTCCAGCTCATTTTACAGATGAAGAAATTGATGCCAACAGGATTGACTTGACCAGGGTCACATAGCTATTAAGTATCTGAGGCCAGATTTGAATACATCTTCCAGACTCCAGACCCAGCACTCTATTCACCATACCACCTAGTTGACCCCTTAATATTGTATAGTATGTGGTATATTGATAATATATAATATTATATATTGATCACTCTAATAATAATAGCTAACATTCGAATCACTTTCTATGAATTATCTCATCTGATCCTCACGATGACCCTGTGAGGTAGATACTATTAGGATTTCCATTTTCTAGATGTGAGAAAACAAGTGAAGGGTGTTACTAGTAGGTGTCAGAGGCAGAATTTGAACTTGGATCTTTCTGACTTCAAATCCCCTGAACCCTTAGCTATGCCAGCATTCTTTTTCTGTGTGGCCTCTGACAAATCACTTCCTCCACTTCTGTAAAATGAGAGGGCTGCATTATTTGATGACAAGGGGCTCGTCTAGCCCTTACCATCTATGCTTCAGACAGAAACGCTGTCCTTGGTCCTGACTCTTGCCCCAAAGCCCTGAATCCCCAAGCCTGGCAGCGAGCAGGGATGACTTGGGACAGAGACCTACTGGCTTCTGGCTGGGGGTGGGGGGAGCTTCGCCACTAGGTCCTTAGGCCCTCCCTACATCCCTGGCGCCTCTTCCCAGATGCTCTCTCCTTCTGCTCGCTCCCCTCTCCCTCTCCAGCGCGCTCTGCCTCAGAGACAACTATAACTCTCCCGTGAAATATATACAGTGTAAATATATAAAAAGCTCGCGCTTGCCTGCTGCTTATGTATTCATGAAATAGTAAATAAATTTTATGGGATAATTTGAAGGCTGCCAGGGAGCCGGGAGATGAAAACGACCATCTAATGAGATGGAGTGTCAGGGCAGCACACTCGCTATCGATCTGCTAGCTTCGCTAGAAGCAGGAGAGGAGGCCAGTTCCCCCCCCCCCCCCAAACGGGCCATGGCTTCGCTGACGAGACACTTTTGAGGTTTTTCCGGGGGGCTGTAAACCATCAGTGGATAGGGTGGAGTAGCCTCAGCCCTTGGGAGGCCTCACTCCACCACCATCACCGGCCCTAAAAGTCAGTGCACTTAGCACTTGGGTTTGGAGAGGAGAGAGGGCCAGAAAGGGACAGAAGAGTGGGAGGGAGTGGCAGCTGGGGGTCACAGGGCCTGGAACATGAACAAATGGATGGTGGGGAAAAAAGTGGCCCTTATCTGGACTGCGGGGAGATGGGGTCAGAGAATAGCTCCTCAGCTCATACAGTGACACAATTCAAGTTTTGGTGAATAAGAACAAGGAGACAAAAGTTAGGGTTTAGATAGAGGGCCTTGAGGGGGAACTGGCCCATGCCTTGAGAAAATGATAGGGTATGAAATGTAAACTGCCCTCATCAGGACAAATGGAAGGGCTTACTAACCACAGCAAGATTTGACTCAGTCTGGGAGGTAACTTTTACCTAAGAGGTTATCTAGTCTATCATTTTGCCCTTGGGGTAGCTAGTGTATTAGACTCTGAAGTCACAAAGACCTGAGTTCGAATTTTGTCTTAACTGTGTGACCCAGGGGCAAGTCATTTAGTCTCTCTTAGACTCAGTTTCCCCATCTGTACACCTATAATATGCCAGGGGCTGTACTAAACAGTTAATAGTTATTATCTCATTTTGTTCTCACAACAACCCTAGGAGGTAGGTACTATTATTATCCCTATTCTATAGTTTAGGCAACTAAGGCAGACAGAAGTGAAATGACATGTTCAAGGTCACACAGCTAGTAAGTATCTAAAGCTGGATTTGAACTCAGGTCTTCCTGACTCTAGACCCAATGATCTGTCCATTGTACCATCTAGTTGCCTTTGTGGAGTGGGGTGGGGGGATAATAATAGCACTTACTTCTCAGTTTTGTGGGGATCGAATGAGGTATCATATGTAAACTGCAAACTTTAAAGTATTCTATTATACTAGGTAAAGGGAAGGAGCCTTCTCAAGCCATCAAAGCCAGGAGAAACAGTTCCTTCTCCCTAAAAACCTCCAGATGAGAATCGGAAACTTAGCTGAGCAATTCAAAACATTGTGACTGTCAGAAAATTCATTTCTACAGCTCATCTTTGACCTAGTCCTCTCTTCAGTGGGGCCTTCGAATGGCTGCTCACCATCACATGCCTTGAAAACTAGAACCATTCCTTCACTCCTCTCTTGGCCTTCTTTGTCCACCATTCCCCAACAGCATTCTCACGCTATAATTTCCTCCAACCTTGTGGCCCCTTCCTCTGATTGGTCAGTTTCTCTCAAAAACTTCATCTGCCCAGGTCAGTCATGTTCATTCTTTTATAAAATTATTTTTAATTATTTAGTAAATATTTCCTAATTATAATGTAAAAAAGTTAACAATTATTTTTTAAGATTTTGAGTTCCAAATTCTTTCCCTTCCTCCTACCCCTCCCACATCCATTGAGAAGGCAAAAAATGTGATCTCAGTTACACATGTGAAATCATACAAAATATTTTTTACATATTATCTAACTTGTAAAAGAAAACACAAATGAAATAAAATAATAAAAATAAAGTTTAAAAATATATACTTCAGTCCATATTCAGAGTTCATCAGTTCTCTCTCTGGAGGTAGATGGCATCATTCATCATGGGTCCTTCGGAATTATCTTGGATTATTGTTTTGATCAGAGTAGCTAAGTCTTTCACAATTGATCATCCTTACAATATTGCTACTACTGTGTACAATGTTATCCTGGTTCTGCTCACTTCACTTTGCATCAGTTCATGTAAGTGTTCCCAGATTTTTCTGAAACTATCCTGCTCATCATTTTTTATAGCACAATGGTATTCCATCACAATCATGTGCCACAATTTGCTCAGCCATTCCCCAATGGATGGGCATCCCCCTCAGTTTTCAATTCTTTGCCGTCACAAAAAGAGCTGCTATAAATATTTTTTGTACAAACAAATCTTTTTTCCTTTTTTAAAATTTCTTTGGGATGTACATCTGGTAGTGGTATTACTGGGTCAAAGGGTATGCACAGTTTTATAGTGTCTTGGGCTTAGTTTCAATTCATTCCCCAGAATGGTTGGGCCAGTTCATAACTCCACCAATAGTGCATTTGCATCCCAATTTTTTCACATTGCCACCAGCATCTGTCATTTTACTTTTCTGTGATGTTAGCCAATCTGATAGGTGTGGTATCTCAGCTGTTTTACATTTCATTTCTCTGATCAGTAGTGATTTAAAGCCTTTTTCATGTGATTATTGATAGCTTTGATTTCTTCTTCCAACCATATTCATTATTTAACTTCTATCCTGACTTCATTCCTCAGTCTCTAGACTCCTTTCTCCATCATTTCTGTCCTCAAGTATCTATTCCTCCCCAACTCTGAACTTCTTTCTCCCTTCCAGCTTTTCATGTTCATTTTATGTGTTGTATTTCCCTTTTGGAATGTAAGTTCCTTGAGGGCAGGGACTGTCTTTTATTTTGCTTTTATTTGCATCCCCAATGCTTATCAGAGTGCCTGGCACAAAGCAAGTGCTTTTTGACTTGACTTGTTGACTTGACCAAGTCCTTTAGCCTTCTCTTCCACAAATGGAATAATCTCAGTTTCCCAACTAGAACTCATCTTTATTCTCTCAATTGGACTCTTTTTTGGACTCCCTCTGAATTTTTGGTCCTTGGGTGGTCATCAAGCCAGGAAGCTGGCAGAAGATGGCTCTAGGGACAGGACCCAGAGAAAGGGTCAACACAGCTTATTCCTACAGGTTCCTTATTGAAGAAGAGAAGGGTTACTTGCTGGTTACCAGGATTTAAATTCACTTAGCTCAGTGTGGTTATCACATTAAGTAGAGGGAGGAGCAGTACAGCGTATCCCTAAAGTTTGGACACATAAGAAACTTGATGGCAATGTGGAGTTATTGCATTGAGTTCACGTGAATCTTGCAAAGCACAGAAACTTTTGCATCACAAATGATGGAAATCACATTGATGATGTTATTTGTTAATATTCCAATTAAATAAAATGTGATCGAAAATTTCATTCATTTCATTTCTTGAAAATATGCATTTTTGCCTATGTGTCCAGACTTTAGGAACACCCTGTAAATTTAAAGCTGGGACACCTGGCTTCAAGGCCCAACTCTGCTGCTTACCACCCTGTGATGTTGGACAAATTCTTGGATTTCAGTTTCCTCTTTAAAATTAGAGTACAAAATGCTACATAGTTTTTTTAAACTTTCTTCCAACCCTGAAGTTCATCTGATGGATCACAGAGCATAGCACAATGCAAAGAACACTAACTCTGGGGTCGAATAATCTGGACTTAAATTTTTGCACTCTTGCTTATTGACTTATTTACTATATAAGTGACTTTGGCGCAATGGCTTTCCACCTCTGAGCTTTATCTGTAAAATGAGAGAAGCTGGATTAGATGAGTTCTAAGCTTCCTTCAGCCTCTGAGTCATATGTCACTCTGTGCTCCAGGAAGACTCTGGAGGTAGATAAGAGAGCAAGAATGAGACACACAGAGACAGAGGACACAGAGAAAGGCAGAGAAAAAAAGAGAAAAGAGAGAGAGAAGGAAGAGGAGAAACATAGATAAGGGAAGAACAAGAAGGAAGAGGAAAAGAAGAAGAAGAACAACACAAAGAAGGAAGAGGAGGAGAAGGAGAGAGAGAGAGAGAGAGAGAGAGAGAGAGAGAGAGAGAGAGAGAGAGAGAGACCCTCCACAAATGGAACATTTTAATTTGGATTTAATATGGAAGAAAAAATCCTGGAAAAGGAATCAGGACAACTGAGTTCTAGTCATGGCTCTGCCACCAGCTTGACCTTAGGGCATCATTTGGCTTTTTGGGCCTCAGTTTCCACATTTGTAAAATAAGGGTGTTTAGTTCCTACCCTTAACAATAAAACTCCTTGTCTTGTTGTGAACACAAGATGGGAAGATGAGTATAAAGTTTGGTATAGTAGAAGGTTATGGGTATAAACCCATACTGTGGCACTTATCAGCTCTATGATTAGCACTTTCCTTTGCTGAAGGTGGGATCATAGAATCATAGATGTAGAGCTGGGAGGGGCCACAAAGACCACCTAGTCCAACCCACTCCTTTTACAATTAAGGAAATGAGGTTCAGAGAGATTTCATGACTTGTCCAGGGTCACGTACCCAGTATATATAAAAGGTGAGACTTAAACCTAGGTCTCCCTGACACAAGATCCTCTCCTTGCTAGAGGTAGCTGGTAATACAGTGGAGAGGCCTCTGGGCCTGGAGTCAGGAAGACCTGAATGCAACTCCAGCCTCAAACATTTACTACTTATATGACCATGGGCAAGTCACTTAACCCTATTTGCCTCTGTTTCTTCAACTGTAAAATACGGATAATAGTGCCTACCTCTCAGGGTTATTATGAAGATCAAATGAGACAATATTTATAAAAAACACTTAGCACAGTGCCTGGCACACAGTAGGTGCTATAAATGCTAATTCCATTCCCCTCCTCCTTGCTACCCCACTGACTTTACAAGTTTGGGTCTTTTTTAAAAGAATCAAACAAGGTAGTTTATTAATATAATATGTCTAATGTTGTTACAAATATTATTATTAGAGATAAAAGTTACAAGAATGATATAGATATAAAGAATTGTTATTTCTAAGACTGAGGTTGGAAGACTTAGGATGGAGGTTCCACCATCAGATCACAGCAAAAAGAGAAGAAAGCATCACTCCTTGAAATATGAGGACAAGAGGTATGGTCTATAGGTGACCATAGTATCTGGCTCCAAAAGGCTTTGTTAGAACTGAGTTAAAGCTGTTGGGAATGACTTGGGATCACCAAAGGTCACCTTTTGGAATATGCAAAGGACCTTAGCTCCTCACTTTGACTTCTTAGCATGCAGAATAGGGCTAGGAAAGAGGCAGGGAAGTTTCGACTCCAGACTTCATCTTCTGACCTACCTCCGTGGAGGTTGCATTCAATTCTGGACAAACTTATTAATTGCTCATGGTTAAGCCAAGCCAATATAATAAAAATGACAATTCTACCTAAATTAATTTACTTATTTAGTGCCACATCAAAATACTGAAAAATCATTTTAAAGAGCTAGAAAAATTAATAACAAAGTTCATCTGGAAGAACAAAAGGTCAAGAGTATCAAAGGAATCAACAAAAAAAATGTTAAGGAAGAAGGCCTACCAGTACCAGATTTCAAGCTATATTACAAAGTAGGAATTATGAAAACAATCTGGTACTGTCTAAGAAATAGAGAGGTGGATCAGGGAAATTGGTTAGGTACACAGTATACAGTAGTAAATGACTATAATAATCTGTTGTTGAAACCCAAAGATCCAAGTTTTGGGGACAAGAACTCACTATTTCACAAAAATTATTGGGAAAACTTGACATTAGTTTTGCAGAAACTAAGTATAGGCCAGTATCTTACATTGTATACCAAGACAAGGTCAAAATGGGTATGTGCTTTAGACATAAAAGGTAATACCATCAGCAAATTAGAAGAACATGGAAATTTTTTGCATGTCAGATATGTGGAAAGAGAAGAGTTTATGTCCAAACAAGAGATGGAGAGGATTGAGGGAAGTAAAATGGATAATTTTGGTTACATTAAATTTAAAAGGTATTGCACAAACAAAACCAATGCAGCCAAGATTAGAAGAGAAGTAGAAAAGTAGGGAGGGGGGAATTTTTATAGCAAGTTTCTCTGATAAGAACTAAGTCAAATTTAAAAGAATGCAAGTTATTCCCCAGTTGGTAAATAGTCAAAGGATATGAATGGGAAATTTTCAAAAGAAGAAGTCAAAGCTATTAATAGTCATATGAAAAATGCTTCGAATCATTATTGACTAGAGAAATGCAAAATAAAACAATTCTGAGATACCACTTCATATCTATCAGATTGGCTAATATGGTAGAAAAGAAAAATGACAAATTTTGGGAGGGACATGGAAAAATTGGGACACTAAGGCATTATTGGTGAAGTTGTGAACTGATCCAACCATTCCAAAGTGCAATTTGGACAACACACAAATGACTATAAAACTGTGCATACCCTTTGACCCAGTAATACCACTACTATGTCTATAGCCCAGAGAGATAAAAGGGGCAAGAGAGACTTATATATACAAAAACATTTATAGCAGCTTTTCTAGCAGTGACAAAGAATTAGAAACTGAGGGGATGTCCATCAACTGAGGAAAGTCGTATTATATGATTGAGACGAAATACTAGTGTGCTGTAAGAAATGATGAGTAGCACTGTTTCAGACAAATATAGGAAGACATGAACTCATGCCAAATGAAGTGAGCAGAACCAGGAGAACATTGTACACAGTAACAGAAATGCTGTAAGATGATCGACTGTGAATGAATTAGCTATTCTCAGCAATACAATGATCCAAGATAATTCTGAAGGACTTATGATGAAAGATACATCCACCTCCGGAGAAGGCACTGATGGTGTCTGAGTGCAGATTGGAGAATAATTTTCTTTCACTTTTTAATTTTTTTCAACATGGCTAATATGGAAATATGTTTTGCATGATTTCACATGTATAATTGAGATCACATTTCTTGCCTTCTCAATGAGTGGGGGAGGGGTGGGAGGGAAGGAGAGAATTCAGAACTCATTTTTTTTAATGAATGTTGAAAATAAATAAATAATACATTAAAAAATTCTCAACAAACTGAGGTGTCAAGGAGAGGAGATGAGAAGACTCTGGGAGGACATGAGACCTGTCTACAAGTGTGTGAAGGGATGTCAAATGGGTGAGATCTAGAGGCCCATAGAGTTAGAGCTCATCAGCTCCAAACTGGAAGGGACCTTAAAGGTCATTGAGTCCAACTCCTCCCTCATGTCACATACATGGAAACTGAGGCCCCAGGTCACACAACAAATGTCTGAGGCAGGATTCAATCCCAGATCTTTCTGACTCCAAGTCTGACGCTCTCTCCATCCCACCATGCTGCCTCTGACATTTGGTCTGTTTAAGCCCAGAGGGCAGAACCAAGAGTGAAGAGGCAGATTTTGGCTTACAGCAAGGAAAAAGTCTTCTTACAATCAGAGCCACCCAAAAGTAGATTAGGCTACCTTAGCAGGTAGTGAGCTCCCTGTCCCTGTAAGTGTTCTAACAAAGGTGAGAAGACTTTAGGATTTCTGATTCTGGTAGAGGCTGGGGGCCTTATCAGCTTCTGATGGCCCTTCCTACTCTGTGATCCCATAATCTAGGACTCTGGGATGGTGCCTGGTTCTTCTTACTTTTCTGCCTAGTGCAGGCAGCTTTTGTAAATTTTTTCCCTCCACTGAACAACTGCAGCAACTAAAGGGTTAACAGAGCTCATTCCCAGGAGCTGTCACTTGCCACCAGAACAGGCAGCCGTCATTGCCACTGGACCAGAGCTGGGCAGCAGGCCTGCAATTTCCTAGCACAGCAGTGTGTGAAATGGCCTGGCAGGGAGGGAGGGAAGGAGGGAGAGAGGCGGGCCAGGCTCTGGCCCACAGAGGGGGAGCTCATTACCCTGGGCAAAGCCCTTCCCTCCTGGTTCTTAATCCTCTCTCAGGGGCCCCAAACTGGCGGCTCCAGCCACACTTGGGTCAGCCAGCTTTGGGAGAGGGTTGATGACATGGAAGAAAAGGATAGGGCAAGTGGCTGCTATTTATGGAGCGCCCCCGATTGTCCACCCAGTCTCCTGCCACGGCTCGGCCCCTCCTCAGGGCCCCTAAAGCTTCCCGAGGGCCAGGGCTATGGTTTCCAGAATCCAAGCTGGATCTTCTTCCTATAGTATGCTGCTTCTTCCCAGAAGGACCACCAGCCGTCTTCTCTGGGGATAGTCTGGAACACCTTATTCTAGGAAGGAAAATTACCCTGGAGTATGACCAGAAGAGGATGCCAGGGTGGGGTAGGATCAGAGGATCAGATATTTAGGGCTGGAAAAGACCTTGGAGGTTATCTAGTGCAATCTCTTTATTTTATAAAAAGAAAACTGAGGCCCATAGAAATTAAGACACCTGCCCAAGGTCACATGTGCAATAAACAATAGAAGCAGATTTTGAACCCAGGTCTCTGCCTCTAAAGCCAGAGTTCTTTCTACTACATCATGCTGTTCTTGGGGTTCTTTGGTTGGGAGAAAGAAGACTAGAGTCAGCCTGGAGTGATAGAAAGAGAAGCATAGATTGAAAGCTGGAAGAGATTTCAGAGGTCACCAAGGCCAACCCCTTATTTTATAGAAGAAAAAACTGAAATTCAGAGGAGTTAAGTGATTTGTCAATGATCACACAGCAATCAGTGTCTAAGCAAGGATTTGAATCTAGGTCTTGCTGATTCCAAATCCAGCATGGTAGCCACTAGGCTGTTATGCCATGGTAGCTCTACAAGGTAGAATCATATCCTGAGAACCTGGGTTCAAAGTCTGCCCTGAGCAAGACCTCTCTGACCCTCAGTTTCCTCATTGTAACATAACAGGGCTACAGCTGGGGTAGGACTAGAGGAAATTGAAGGTCTTCTCGTGTTCTAAATTCTAGGATCTAGGGCAGGGGGAGGTGTTGAGGAGAGACGTTGATGGAACTATAATTTCACTCTGCGTCCCTATGAATTCAGCCATCCCTGGCTCTCATTTCCTTCTCTCCCTCTCTGCTGTCTCTCTATCTGTCTCTGTCTGTCTACCTCCCTGTCTCTCTCTCTCTCTCTCTCTCTCTCTCTCTCTCTCTCTCTCTCTGTCTGTCTCTCTCTCCCTGTCTCTCTCTCTGTCTTTGTCTCTCTCTGTGTCTGTGTCTGTCTCTATCTCTGTCTCTGTCTCTGTCTCTCTCTCTCTGTCTCTCTCTCTCTCTCTCTCTCTCTCTCTCACACACACACACACACACACACACACACACCACTCTGCCATATGCATTATCTTCCTCTAGCCAAATATAAGCTCTTTGAGGTCAGGTACAGTCTCCCTTTCTATTTGTATCCTCATTACTTAGCACAGTGCTTAACACCTAGCAAACATTCAATAAAAAGCATTTTCCTTCCTTCATTCTTTCATCATCCCTACTTTTAAGTATCTATAAGGATGATGCATGATATTAAGATTAGCTTTGTTCTGCTTAGCTCTGAAAGGCAGAAGTTGGCCAGAGGGTGGAAGAAAGGCAATTTAGTCTCTAAGTAAAGAATAACTAATCAAATCATCTAAGAGTGCCTCAGGAGGCAATGAGTTTCCTGTCACTCAAAGTCTTCAATTGAAAAGTTGGTCAGATATACCTCAATGTTATCCGTCATCCTTGACCACTCTCTCTCACTCAAGCCACATACACAATCAGTTGCGAAATCTCAGTTTCTAGCCCCCCAACATCTCTTTCATCTATCTCCCACATGGTAGTCCACAGCCACCACCCTCGTTCAGCTCCTCAGCACCCTGGACAATTGACTTAGCCTTCAAGTTGATCTCCCTCCCTTAAGTCTCCACGCACTTGGATCCATCTTCCACTGACCTGCCAAAGTGAACTTCCTACACTCCTAGTCTGACCGTGTTAACACCCCACACCCCGCACCCTGCTCAATAAGCTCAGTGGCTCCCAATGACTTTAAGGATCAAAGGATATAAATTCTTTGGGCATTTAAAGCTCTTCACAACCTAGCCCCTCTGTGCCTTTAAGTCCTGATAACAACAGTAACAACAACATGGCATTTACTATGCACCAAGCACTGTGCCAACTGCTTTACAATTATTATCTCATTTGATCCTTAAAACAACCGTAGGAGGTAGGGTGCTATTATTATACCCATTTTATAGATGAGAAACCAAGGCAAGCAGAGAGGAAGTGGTTTGCCCATGGTCATACAGGTGGTAAGTATCTAAGACTGGTTTTGAACTTGTCTTCCTAATTAGAGACCTAGCATTCTAACCAATGGGCCACCTCCCTTTCCCATGTCATCTCCTAACTCTGAGAGGTGCCTTTGCATAAACTGTCCATCATGCCTACCTTGTCCTGCTGTTTTATCTCTCCTCTTGAAATCTCTGATGTCTCCCAAGACTCTGTTCAAGGGCCACCTTTTGTATGTGGCCTTTCCTGGTCCCCAAAGCTGCTAATCTGGTGGGGGGGGAAAGCAGAGACCACCTTTTATCTATTTTATATCTGACCTATGCATGTGCATATTGTCTTTCCTAGCAGAGTTTAGTCTTCTTGAAGTCAGGAACTATTTCTCTTTTGTCTTTGTAATCCCAGAGCCTAGCAAAGCAGTGGGCACAAAGCGACATGCTTACCAGATGTTTCTTGAGTAATCGATCAATTGATTACCTCTTCAAGTATGGGTGGGACTACTTCTCAGGGTCAGAATGCTCCCTTTCTTCCCTCTCTAATTTTATTCTTATCTAATCACTTCCCAGATGAGATAATATTTGTAAAATGCTTCACACAGTGCCTGGCATATAGTTGGCACTACATAAATGCTTATTGCTTTCCCATCCCAAGTAATCTTCCTGATACAGGGGAAAGAACACTCTACATAAAATCATGGGAACTAAATTTGAATCCTGGCTTTATTACTTACTACCTTGGGCCTCAGTTTCCTCATCTGTAAAATGAGCATAACAATGGCACCTACTCCCCAGGGTTGTTGTGAGGATGAAGGGTGATATGTAACATGATTGGCAAACTTTAAAGCACTATATAAATTCCAGCTATTATGATTAAACAGCCAATGAGTACCTGAGGCTGGCTAAGTCCCCATCTGTAAAATACAAATGATGACACCTGGATAGTACAGTGAAAAGTGTGCTAGATTTGGAGTCAGGAGGCATAGATCCAAACCCCAGCCCTGCCACTTAGCACCTGTGTGACCCTGGGCAAGTCATTTAATGGCTGTGGCCTCCATTTCTTCATGTGTGAAATGAAAGGATTGGACTAGACTCAGAGGACAACCGGAGATACTTTCCAGCTGTCTAGCTAATCTATGAACCAATCTAACATAATCTATGAGGCTTAAATGAATACTAATAATAGCATTTATGTAACCCTTAAGGTTTCCAAAACACTTTACAAATATTATCTCATTTATTTCTCACAACAACCCTGAAAGATAGCTGCTAGTATTTTTCCCATCTTACAAATAAGGAAACTGGGTGACTTGCCCAGGGTCAGTAAAGGTCAGGGGCAAGATTTGAATTCAGTTCTTCCTGACTTCAGTTCCAAAACTCTAGCCACTCTACCACCTAGCTACTTAAAGCACTTTCCAAACCTGAGAGAGTTATAGAAATATCATCTGTGAAATGGTTCAGTCGCACTAACCCTAAGTCTGGGGGGAGGAGGAGGAGGAGAGGCTGTCCAAAATGTAGGAAAACAGGCACAGGCTACTTTTCTGCCTTAAAAAAAACCCTCAAAATATTCCACCGGTCTTCCTGGATTTCCTTCCTTGCCTGGCTCAGGTTAAAGGTCAGAATCAGAGGAGCAGAAGGTGAGCTCTTCACCAGATCCCTGAGCCCCAGACAACACTCACACAGCCTCACCTCCATCTCTGTCTTTCCACTGGCTGTCCTCTTATCTTCAATGCTCTCTCTTCTCAACTCCACACTTTAGTTTCCCTGGCTCCCTTTAAAACTCAGTTCACATTTCCCTTTCTGGCTTTTCCAGGTTATCCCCCGTGCTAGAACCATCTTTTTGAGATTACCTTCCATCTACTATATCTATCTATCTATCTATCTATCTATCTATCTATCTATCTATCTATCTATCTATCTATCTACCTATGTCTATATAGCCATATATAACTCTATAGATCTATAGATATAGATCTATGTCTATATAGAGATTTATATCTATAGATAGATCTATCTATCTATATGTATGTAGTAGAAGGCAAGGAAGGAAAACCAGAAAGAAGGGTAGGATAGTTTGAGGTTTTGTTAAAAAGGCAGAAAAGTAGCCTTGCTGTATCTAAATCTGTATCTATATCTATATCAATATTGATGTCTGTATCTGTATCTATATCTATATCTATCCATCTGTCTATCTATCTATCATCTATCTATCTATCTATCTATCTATCTATCTATCTATCTATCTATCTATCTATCTTCTTATAGAGATCCTTGTATACATATAACCTTATATGTATCTAGTTATTCATATGCTATCTCCTCCATGGGATGGTAGTCTCTTTGAGCTCAGGGTCCATGTTTTTGCTTTTCTTTAACCCTCCCCAACACCCCTTCACCCCATGTCAACCACTTTACTAAGCATTGGCACATGGAGTTACACATTGGAGGTACAAAGCCCCGGCCCATTGTACATATCACCTCCCTCAAATCTCAGTGGAGTTAACCCAAGATTGATCCCAAGAGCTTGGGGATGTCAGAACCCTCGAAATCACAGGCTCTGCTTTCAAACTCCAGCCCTATAGCCATCATTGAGGTTCATCACCACCAATACCAACTACTAACCAATTGCCACCATTGGGCAGGTAAGACCAAGAGCCCTAGTAATGACAACATGTCTCCACCCCTCCCTCCTTTCCTCCCCAGATCACCAGTCCTGCTCTAAGCTCGCATCTCACAACATATTCCTGGGGAAACAACCATTAAGCAAATGATAACAGTTTCTACAGATGTTGTATCCACAGCTTCTAAAGACCCAGAAAAGAAAGTTCTTGCAACTGAATTCCTTAGCTTTGACCAATGCTTCAACATCAGAAACTAATATGATCTTATCAATGGAAAAGACACTTAAAAATATGTACAACTACCTGCTTTTCTGCTGCACCCTAAGGAGTGTGGGACCTGACTATACCACTTGGAGCTGACTCCTTTTCTATGTATAGTCTCCTGATTTGAATGTGAGCCCTCTGAGAGCCTTTCTCATATATTTACATCTCTAGTACTCATTATAGCACTCAGCACATAGTAAGCGTTTAATAAATGCTTTTTCGTTCATTCATTCAGTAAATGTTTATTGACTGACTGCCTGATTGCCTCTCACCTGTGCCCTCCTACTGATTTGGTAAATAACCTTTCACACATCCCCAGCAGCCTCTTTCAAGCCAAGCACAGTCTTCTTCCCTCCCTTCCTCCTCCGTCGTCTCCAGCTCCTTTTTTTTTTAAATAGGGTGGAATGAGATGGAGAAGTAAAAATTATTAACCCCGGGGTCACTTCTGGCTGCCTTCCTCCTCTTTTTAGCTCCAAGCACTTTCTCCCTCATCTCTTTCACCTACATCATGGTTCAGCTCAACACATTTGCATATGCTTAGTACACTTTTTTTCCTTCCTTGCCTTTATTTATTTATTTGTGCTTAAAGAGGCGGGTCCTTTCTTCTTCCCCCATAGTCATAGGATCAGAGATTAAATAGTAATAGCTCACAACTACATAGCTGGGAGGCACTGCACAAACTATTTTTCCTATCTGGGCCTCAGTTTCCTTCTCTGTAAAATGAGAGGTTGGATTAGAGAGTGGAAAGAGTGGGAAGTGGAAAGATGCCATCTAGTTTTGATATGCTGTATTCTAAGAGCCTTCCTAGCTCTGATTCCAAGATCCTCTTTCTGACATTTCAGGTTATAAGGCCCTTCCCAGCTCTAACGCTTTGTCTCCTAAGGCCTCTCCCAACTCTGATATTCTCTGTTCTAAGACCCCTCCTAACTCTGACATTCCCTGTTCAAAGGACCCTGCAACCTTTGAAATTATTATTCTACGGCTCCTGCCAGCTCTGATATTCTGTGAGTAAGCTATCATTCTATGAGATATTCTGTGAGTCATAAACACTAGTCTTAAGTTCCAAATCTGCCATTATTGAGTTGCGTGAGCTCAGACCCGTGACTGAAATTTCATGGGCCTCAGTTTCCCCATAACATTTCTCCTGAAACAGGAGTTTATCGTAGGACTTACCATTCTCCTGGAGCTGCCTTCTCCCTTCCCCCACCCTCTCATTGATTTCTCTCCTCTTCCCCAACCCAAACTGCCTAAAGGATGGCCTTGCCCCTTTCCAGGAGCACTATACCTGAGGTCTGACCATCTTATGCTCTGCAAATAGCCCTGGATCTTTTCCCCCATCATCCTCTGCATCCCCTCCAAAAAATTCTTTTAGCCCAAGTAACCAAATTCCTAGTTAAAATTCATCAAGAGGGAAATTGATTTCCCCAGATGACCTGGTTGTAAGTTCCAAAGCCAAGACTTGAATGAACCCAGGTCTTCTAACTTCCTATCCAGTGGTCTTCTAACCGCAACACAGGTGAAAGTCTGGAAAGGGATGCCCAGGAACCTGTCCCCAAAACTGTCTGAAATGACAGTCATGGAAACAAATTCAAGTTTGCCCCAAACCCCTGAGAACTAGGAAGGATGGATGACCCCCATGTCATAGCTGAGATAGCTGCAGCCCAGAGAGTTTGGGAGCTGTCCAAGGTAGCACAGAGATGAAATTTGAGCCTGTATCTGTTCCTAGCAACACCGAAGCAGCTCTCCCTTCTGACCTCCAGCAGCTCTCCCTTCTGACCTCTGCTCACATAGCCACCACCTTAGTTGAGGCACCTCCCATCTTTCACTTAGATTATTGACCAGCCTCATGAGTTGTCTCTCTGCCTCATTTCTCCCTATCCCAGTTCATCCTACACACTGCTGCCAAAGTTATTTTCTTATAGTACAGATTTGACCATGTAATGGCTTCCAATTGCCTCTAGGATCAAATATAACCTTCTTTGTTTAGTTTTTAAAGCTCTATACAAGCTGGCTCCAGCCTCTGTTTCTAGCCTTTTTGGACATTACTACCCCTCTTGCACTCTGCAATCCAGGCAAACGGGTCTTCTCTCTGTTCCTCATACAAAACATTTCATCCTCCACCTTTGTGCCTTTGGCCTGCCATCCCTCATATCTGGAATAAACTTCCTCCTTACCTTTGGGTCAAAGCATTCCTCTCTTCCTTCATGATGCAGCAGGCACCACCTTCTGCATGAAACCTTTCCCAATTGCTCACAAATGTCCTCCCTCACAAACTACCTTGTATTTAACTTCTGTGTGTGTGTGTGTGTGCACATATACATATTTACATACATATATAACATTTGAATTTATCAAATTTACATTTATGTCATATATATATATATGTGTGTTATGTATAAACACACATACATTACTAATTGTCATGCCCATTAGAAAGTGAGCTCTTTGAGAGTAGAATTGTTTCATTCCTTGAATTTGTATCCCTCAGCATATAGCACAGGCCCTGGCACATAGTAGGTATTTAATAAATACTTGTTGATTCATTTAATATTCAAGCTGGATGGTTGATGATTTCAGCCATAGTCAATGGCAAGTGGGCTGGTTTATGAGTCTTACTACCTATGTAAACTTGAACAAGTTACCTGGGCCTCAATTGCTTTATATGTTAAAAAAAAGGATTAGACTAGATGATCCCTTTATGATCCTATGAATTAGCCAAATGTATAACCAGTACCAGGAAAACCAGGAAAATGCAAATTCCCTGAGAACTGTTTTTTTTTATCTTTATATCTCTAGAACCTACTACAAACATTAGTCACTTAATAAATGTTTGAGAAATTAACTGAATTGAAATAGACTCTACAAAATAATGATTTTTTTTTCTGAGAGGGAACATGATTACTGTGAAGGAGTGGAGAAAAGGATCAGGGAAATCTTTCTAGAGAAGCCAGCAAAAGACCCAGATTAAACCCAAGCTATGCTTTGTGACTGCTATGCTATGTTAGGAAAGTTTCTTCATCTTTCTGGACCTCGGCTTTCTCTTCTCTAAAATGAGGATGATGATATCTGTGGGTTGTTATGAGCATCATATGAACTCATGCACCTCCATTTATTTCTCTGTACAATATGCACTTATTGGTGCCAGAGTTTAGAAAGCCATCAATAAGCTGGAGAATGTCCAGAAGAGGGCAATCAGGAGGGCAAAGAGCCTTGGGTCCATGAGACATGAGGACCAGTTGAAGGAACTTGGGATGGTAATCCTGGAGTAAAGAAGACCGAAGAGTAATATGAGAGGTGGCTCCAAGTTCCCTGAATATAGCACTCTAGAGCAGAGGTTCCCAAACTTATTTGGCCTACCACTCCCTTTTCAAAATAACCCCTTGGGAATCTACTTTCTTTAACCCCAGAATTTTTTTTTAATCTGCATTATTTCGAAAAACATAAAATATGTTTTAATGACACATCTTAAATTTAATAGCTTATTGTAAATTTGTGGGTTTCTTCCTACATTGAAATTTTGATGATTCAATATTTCATCATGTAACCACATAGTATCATATTGTAAACAAGTCATTACACACACATATTCCTGCCAATGCATGCTGGACCTCCTGACAATGCACAACACACTCACCTGACAACACTTGCTTGTTAAGACCTGTTGGCAGACTTGACCACTGATAAGTTATATTAGAACCAATTATAACTTGTTGTAACTGTTAGAACTTGTTAAAACTGCGATAGCTTACACTTTGTGTGTTTATTTGGAAAATAATGTAATTACCATGACTTCAACTCTGTTATACAACAGATGAACCATGTGTGAACAGTTTTTCAAAATTTTCTTTTTTTCTCTTCTTTCCTTATGCTTCCATTTCCCCCTTATTTTATTCAATGCCCCCCAATTGCACCCAAGGCTACTATAGCCCCCTTGGGTTATTCCAGTGCTCTTCGGGGGCAATATCACCCACTTTGAGAACATATGCCTAAAGTCCCCCAAATCTGAGCATTTTCATTGGCTGACCTCCATGCCTGGAATGCTCTCCATCCTCATTTCTACCTCCTGGCTTCCCTGCATCACTTCAAGGACCAGCTAAAATTCCACTTCAAGAAACATTCCCAATCCCCCTTAATTTTAATGCCTTCCCTCTATTATTATATACAATTTATTCTATTTGTATGTATGTTGTTTGTACATACTTGTTTGCATGTTGTCTCTCTCATTATGCTGTAATAACCTTGTAGGCAGGGGTTGGTTTTTGCCTTTCTTTGTATTCCCAGTGCTTGGCACTGTACCTGGGCACATAGTAGTTGCTTTAAAAATACTCACTAACTTGACATTTTTATGTAAAGGACTGTCACATGGAAGAGGGATTAGACTTATTCTTCTTGGTCCCAAAGGATAGAACTTCAGGATGGAAATTTCAAAGACAAATTAAATTTCAGGCTTTATGTCAGGCAAAAACTTTCTCATAATTAGGACAATCCAACAGTGGCACAGGGTTCCTTAGGAGGAAGCAGTCTCCCTCTCCTTGGAGGTCTTCAAGCAGAGGTCGGATGATTACTTGTCAGTTTTGTTATAGTAAAGATTCGTACTTCTGGGTTGGCTTGGACTAGATGGCCTCTGAGGTCCCTTTCAACTCTAGTATTCTATGTGTCTATGATGACTCAGTGCCAAAAACTATGCTGAGTGCTGGAGATTCAATGGCAAAATCAAAAACAGTCCCTAGCATCAAGTAGTTTACATTCCACTGAAGGTAGAAAATACAGCAAACGTGCAAAAAAAAAACCCAACCAAATACAAGGCAACAATAATGGCTGTTATTTATATAGCACTTCTACTGTCCTGACTCCAGGTCCAGTGTTCTACCCACTGCACCACCCAGCTGATGAGCTTATGGTAAGTTGTGCCTTTGTTTGAGACCTCGATTATATCTTTTCCTATGAAGGGTATGGATGCCCCTTGGCATTTCCTGCAGGATGGGATTTTTCAGGAATAAATCAGAAGTCTTTAACTCTTGTGGGCTAGATAATTGGAGGAAGAGTCACCTTTTTCTAATCTATAGAAGAGATTCTACAAACATCTTTTGATCCTTTTTTACCATTAGACTTTCACCATCTTAGCAGAGGTAGAATAAGATTGGAGTTGAGGGTTCCCTACCAGAGGCCATTGAAGACTGAATTAGAGCAAAGAACATAGAAACCACATGCTTTCAACTCCCTCTAAATAAAGGAGAGGAAAACTGCATGGCCAAATGGTGAGAGTTCCTGATGGTTGCCACTCTAACACCTTCAAATTTCGCAATCCTAGAATTCGGCCTTTTAGCCAAAGAAGGGGGATTTACTGGATATTGCAGTCTCAGAATCTAGCATTCTAGTCAGAGAACTTGGGTGGAGGGTTAGAGGCAGGGGAAGGATATACCAGGTTCAGAGGTTGCTTGCAAGCAATAGTCCAAATCCAAGAGTTCAGGGTTCTAGCTTTCTACTAAGAAGACAGGAATTTCTCTCATAACATGTCTCTTGGCAAGAGAAGAAGATTGTTTATGTGTCCCTGAGTAGTGATTAGAGCAGTAGCAAAGAGCTAAGGCCATTATGTGGAGAAGCAGAGAACATGGACTGTGCACTCTGCTATTGCCACATGTTATTCAGATGGCACAGGTCCAATGGGAAATGTGTCTATATAGTAGCTTCAAATGTCATTTATCTCCCAAGGGGAGTCCAATCCACAGAATGCCACTAGAGGCCCTGGGAAAGTGAGATTCGCTGGACTGTTGTGGAAGGCTCCCCCAATATCAATCTTAAATCCATTTCCTTTCTGAAGAGAGTCCGAATCCCAATGTGGCACTGTGAGTATGGAGGACTTTAGGACTCTGTTAGAAGTAGGACTCACTATAAAAGGAGGAGAATTTTATTGATTTTATATGGGCTACCATTATCATTTTATGTGTTTACTACATTTATTTATGGCTCCTGTGAGTCCTTTGCTTTTTCCATATTTTTTGTGGGGTGGAATAAAGGCTGTCCTATACTCAATATTTACATTGTTGAGTTGAGTGCTTGTACAGGATCTAAGAGTCTCTTTCCCCCAACAGAGACCTAGGCACAAGTTATACTCAGAGCTTTTCACAGAGTAAATTCTGCACGGGAATATTATGAGCCAAAAGGTAATAAGTCCTGGCTTCTGGGTAATTATAAAAGTCATTTGGAGAAGGATGGAGAGAAGGGAAGTTTGAGGAGCTTAAGAAAGTAACTCTAAGAGACAAACGTAGGAGGGAGGGCATCCCATATATGGAAGACAGATTGTGCAAACAGAAGCAAGAGATGGAATAAAAGGAACAGCAAGTAGGCCAATTGGTGTTGCTACCGATCAGTTTCCTATTGGTATCCTCTATAAGCCAGAAGCTCCTGTGGAAATGTGGCATATTTTAATTATTATTATTTCAATGTTACAATGAACTGATCTGATAAATTAATGTGTATTAATGGGGGTGAGCTAGAGGAGAATTGGTCTATTGGGCTATTGCAATAGCCTCCTAATTGGTCTTCCCACTTTCAATCTCTCTCTTCCCAATCCATCCTCCACACAACTGCCAAACTAATATTCCCAACACAGATATCTGACTATGTCACTTCCTCGATCAAAAAGTTTCAATGCTTGCCTCTAGAATAAAACTCAAATGCCCTCCACACCTGGTTCTCAATTATCTTTTCTGACTTATGTCACATGACTCCCCTTCATATATGCTGCATTCCAGCCAAACTGCCCTATTATTTTCTGAGTGTGATATTCCATTTTCTCTCTCCATACATTTGCCCAGACTGTGCCCCATCCCTGAAATGCACTCCATCCTCTCATCCACCTCAGAAAAATCCTAGCTTCCTTCAAGGAAGCTTTTTATGGTATCTCTGCTTCTCTGTGCACTCTTTCCTTGAATTCATTTGTATTTATTGCTTAGCATATATGATGTCCACCTTCCACCCCAAGCTCACTCATACCACCAAATTTCAGAGTTCGAAGGGACCTCAGCATCCATCTAACCCAACTCATACACCATAAAAAGAGAAAAGAGAGAGTCCCTGTCCTCAAGGAACTTACAACCTAATGGAGGAGCTGACATGCAAACAAATATATACAAAGCAAGCTATATATATATACAGAATAAGGCCAGATTAAGTTTTCCTGCTTCCTTTAAGTGATCCTCATATAGCAATGCCCTTCACCAACTTGGTTGCTGAACTCACTACAGCTTATTAATGTCCTTCCTAAAAAAATTATGTCCAGAATTGAGCACAATATTTCATAAATGGTCTGACCGGAGCAGAGGCCGGCGGAACAGACATCTCCTCTAGACTCCTCTCAACACAGTCCAAGATCACATTAGGTTTTTGGCTGCACCATCTTACTGATTTACAACGAGCTTGCCGGTCTCCAAATCTCCAGAACCGCTATCTAGTCATGCGTCTTTTTCCTATGACATTGATTTTTTGAACCTAAATGTAAGACTTCTTTTTTTCACCCCCAGTGTAAGAATTTTATTTCCGTTAAATTTCATCTTATTAGATTCAGTCCAATTTTCTGGCCTGCCAAGATGTTTTCGTATCGTGCCTGTCATGTGACGTGCTAGCTGCCTCTTCCATCTGCAGATTGGAAAAAGACGTCAGTTGTGACTTTACCTGAATCAATTACGAATGTGCCTCAGATAGTTATCAGCTGTGTGACACTGGGCAAGTCGCTCGTTCTGTCTGCCTCAGTCTCCTTGTCTGTACAATGGAGATAATGATAGCACCTTCCTCCCAGGGTTGTTGTGAGGATAAAATGAAATAACATTTAGAATGCTTCTTGCAAACTATAAGGTGTTATATAAAGGTTAATTATTCTTATTGTTGTAATTAGTAACAGGACCAAGTATGGATCCCTGAGACACTAATTTTGATGGCTGAAAGCTACCTAGTTAACTGGAAGTATACTGGCTCTTTCTCAAAGACCAAGCCTTAAACCCAATTCACTCTGGATCTCATAGGTTGGACAATAGGTCCCAGCCCAAGCACCATCTAATGGTTTTTTGGGGGCCTTCCTGGCTCAGAGTGAATGTAAATAGTAACTGTTTCTCTTTTGGCTAGCAAAACCTCCTAGTTTGATTTTTTATTAAAGGAGCCATCCCTTGACTCCCTTCTTAAAGAGACTTTTTTCACTGGAAGGGCGTTATCTCACTCAAAGGGAGAACCTGAAAAGACCTTAGCCCAAAAGGGTCAGGGTCTCCCACTGCATCCTGGGCCATCTCCAGTCATCCTGATAAATATCTGGCCACTGGACCCAGATGGCTCTGGAGGAGAAAGTGAGGCTGGTGACCTTGCACAGCCCTCCCTCACTCAAATCAAAGTCAACTGTGAGTTATGTCATCACCTCCATGATGTCATGATCCTGTTTGAGAGCAAGTAATGAAAGTATGAAGCACCAGATTCATTTTTCAGCCTCTCTACTACACATGATTTACAATATAAAGTATAGTACACAGAATACTCAGAATCAGGAAGAGTAGAAGGGAATTGGCATTTATATAGTGCCTACTGTGTTTGATGAACTAAGTACTTTTACAAGTATTATCTCACTTGATCATCACAACCACTCTTCCAAATAGGTGCTATTATTATCTGCACTTTCCAGGTGAGGAAATTGAGGTTAAGTGACTTGCCCAGGGTCACATAGCTAAGAAACATCTGAGGTCACATTTGAACTCAGGTCTTCCTGACTCCAGCGCTCTGTGCACTATGGTGCCTCCTATTTGCTTCTACCCCTAGTAAGTCTTGGACTTGAATTCTGCCTCAGACAAGACCAGGAAAGTCACTTAACTTGGCCCAGCTTCAGCTTCTTCCTCTGTAAAATAAGATAATAAATCAACCAGTCAAAAAAAACTTCATGAAGCACCTATGATGTGCCAGGCACTACACTAAGTGCTGAGAAGAGAGAAAGGCCAGACCCTGCTCTCAAGACACTCACAATACTAATGGGAGATATCATGTAAGCAGGTATGTACAAACCAGCTATATAAAGAATAAATAGGCTATAATAATCAACAAAAGAAGGGCCCTAGAATTAAGAGAAATTGGAGAAGACCCACATTTTTGACAGCTGAGGGGAGGATGAACTGGAAAGGAGAAAGACTTGGTAGCAGGCAGACCAATCAGCAGGATATTGCAATACTCTAGGTATGAAGTAATGAAGACCTTTCTGAAGGTGACGACAGTGTCAAAGGAGAGAAGGGGGGATATTTGAGAGATATTACAAAGGAAACAAATTGGTAGCCTTTGGTAACAGATTGGAAATGGGGTATGAGAGAGTAAGGAAGAATTGGCGATGATGCCTAGATCGGGAGTCTGGGTGACTGGGATGAGGATGGTGGCCTTGAAAGTAACAGAAAAGTTTGGCAGGGGAGAGGTTTTGTGAGGAAAGATAATGGCTTCAGTTTTGGACAAGTTGAGTTTGAGAAGTCTATAGGACATCTAGTTCAAGATGTCTGAAAAGCAGTCAGAGACATGAGATTGGTGGTCAGGAAAGAGGTTAGGGCAGGACGGATAGATTTGAGGATCATCAGCATAGAGAGAATAATTAAATCTATGGAAGCTGATGAGATCACCAAGTGAAAGAACACAAAGGGAAAAGAGAAGAGGGCCCAGATTAGAGCCCTGAAGGATATCCACAGATAAGGGGTATGACCTGGATGAACATTCAGCAAAAAAAAAAAGCTTCAAAAGGAGCAGTCAGACACATAGGAGGAGAATCAGGAGAGGAATTTATTCTTTTTCCTTCTGTCCAGGTGGGCTATAGCAGTGCTGTCAAACCTGAATAGAAACAGAGGCTATTGGGCAGCTGGATGGCACAATGGATAGAACATTAGCCCTGGTGTCAGGAGAACCTTAGTTCAAATCTGGCCCCACCAACCTTACCAGCTGTGTGACTTTGGGCAAGTCATCTAATCCCGATTGCCTCAAAAAAAAAAAAAAGAGAAAGAAAGAAACAGAGGCTACCAATTCGTATATAAGGATCCCTGTGGGCCACATATTAACTTAGTTTTAAATTTTAATATTATCTGTGTTTTTATTGCCCTTTTATTTGTTTTGTAAAATTCCCAATTGCATTTTAATCTGTTCTGGCAGTATTCACTCTGGAGTGTTATGCAGCCTGAGCGGGGTGTATTTGATACCCATGATCTATAGTATACTATAATGATAACATCATTTCTATTTATCTCTCCATGTATCTTCAACCAAAGCTCTCCACCATGTTTCCCAACACTCAATCTTAAATTTCTCCACATGTGTACACACTGTGACCAGATTCCACCCCGAATCCCTTTTACCTTTCCTGTCTCTTCTGAATAAGCATATACATTCTAGTCAAAGGTTTCATCCCACCATGTTTCTGTGATTCTTAAGAGATCAAATGTGTGTCTTTGCATTAGGACCTGCAGTTCATCTTCCTTGTTACCCATGCTTAATGTATTTATTCAGAGGTGCCTGAGATCTGAGTCTAGTTCATGACTGGCCCATTTCTTAGATTTTTTTTGTGAGTTTCTGAGGGTCTCATCAGCAGTTCTTTCTACACTACAGCTACACTACACTACTTTCTATGGTGTCTACCTGGGTGAATATACTTAGTCAGTTTTCCCTCTCCACTACCCTTTTCAGTTTGATGTACTTTTGATTAGATTAACAACATAACTAATGAATACAATCTTACCAACCTTTGTTAGGTATACTCCATCCCTGGCAAGAAGATTGTCATGCCTATATTATAAGCTATGCTCCAGAAATAAATCCCATTCTTCAAAGTTAATTTAAATAACTACTTGAATTTTCTTCACTTATTTAGTGAATTCACAAACATTCATCTGTTAAACAAATCATTAAAAAAACATTGATTAAGTGCCTACTGTATGAAGAGTACAATGTTAGATGTCCTCATGCAGCTTTGGTCTAATAGGGAGGAAATTCATTCATCTTTTTAAGCAATTGGAGGAGAATAATACTTCATTTTTCCTTTGTATCCCCAGCACTTAGCACAGTGGCTGGTGCAAGTAGATGTTTAATAAAGGTTGGATTAAATTTGACTTAATACTACTACAAAATATATACATATACCACTAGAACCTTCCTACCCCCAATTCCTAAATATTCATTTAATAGGTGCCCTCCAGAGATGAATATTCTGTTTCTGGTTTAACCCAAAGGAGCAAAAATGTTCCTGGGGTTTCAGACTAGATAAGAGAGAAATGAATGTTGATATGTCAGTAGAAGAAAGATTTGGGGAGAAGACAGGGCCATGTAGCTATTTTTGAACCCGAACCCAATAGGCAGACAGATCCTCTGGCTTTGCTCAGGGCCTTCCCTGAACTAAGCAAGGAATAGATCCTGATTAGACCACTATTTTAGAGCCATCAGGGCACATGGGCAAAGGGTTGATTCTGTTGTATGGAGAATGTATGGGAATAAGTCACTCCCCCTGAACATTCCTCCCTCCCAAGAAGCTATTGTTGAGGCTATTGATAGAGATACTGAGCAAGAATAAACAAGAAAAGGTAGGAAATATCTTTCAGGTACCTCCGAGACTATATAAACATATTCTCTTGGGGATGGGTACCCCTCCTTTTGATTATCCTTCTGAAGGTCCCTCTTTCTCTGTAGCCATGTGGGCCAGCACTTTTTCAGCTACGAAAGTATTCTGCCTCTTTTTGATCATACAACCCTTGGACAATCTGGCAAGCAACATGGCTCCCCTCTCAGAGTGTTTCTAAATGCATAAAATGAAATATACAGGACCACAAAAGAAACTTAATTATATTGAAATATTTTTAAAAAAACAAGTTCATGGACCCCAGGTTAAAAACTCCTACTCCAGAGGAAGGAAACTAGGCTAGTAAGGGCACTGGAAACTATGCCTTACAAGAATCTACCAAAGAAACTTGGGGTGCTTAGCTTGGAGAAGAGATGGATGGGGAGTCGGGTATTCTTCTGGTATTCTAAGGACTGTCATGTGAAAAGGAAGCCATCTCCAGTAGTCCTGATCTATGCTTTGCTACTGGCCCCAGATGGCTCCAGAGGAAAAAGTGAGGCTGGTGACTTTGCCCAGTCCTCTCTCACTTAAATCTAATTCACTTGCAAGTCACAGCATCACCTTCCTTCTGTCCTGGTCCTCTTTAAGAATGAAGGACAAACAACAAACATGAAAAATTGCATTGCTTGGCTTTAGGGAGTAATGACGAGACCTATAACAAGAAGGTACAAAGAAGTAGGTTTAGGTTTAATATAAGGGAAAAATTCATACTAATTAATACTTTTTCCTTTCCTGGCTCTGCTTTTGACTCTCTAGACTTTGCCACCATGCCTGAGCTGCCTTCTCACCCTGAAACATCCCTCTCCCCTGTACACCTTCTTCTCCCATTGGTAAGTTCAACCTAAACCTCCATTTTGTGGAAAGATTGCCAAGCAACTTTCTTTTCTCCTCCTAACTCTGGCTTCTGACTCTCTAGAATTCACTACTATGTTTGCATGTGGTTGCCTTCCCCCTCCCTCTATACCCATTTTATGTGTTGTTCTCTCATTTTAGGATGTAAGCTCCTTAAAGGCAGAGACTATCTCTAACTTTACTTGTATTTGGTTACCCAACACTTACACAGTGCCTGGAACATGATAAACACTTAATAAATACTTATTGTCTTGGCATGACTATCCCAAAGTGGAATATTCTATCTTGGAATTTAGTACCTTGCTCCTAGAATCGCCACAGAATGTGAAAGATGGAAGGGACCTCAGTGGCATCTAGTTCAGCCATAAACGTAAACAATCCCTATCATAATATTCCCAACAAGCAGTCATCCAGCTTCTGAGTGAAGACCTCCAAGGAGGTAAAATCTATCACCTCCCAAGACAGTCCATTCCATTTAGGACAGCTTTAATTGTTAAAAAGTTTTTTTTTCCTGATGTCAAGCCTAAATTAACCTCTTTTTAAACTTCTTTTTCTACTTTCTGATTCTGACCTTCATAGCCAAGTGGAATGAGTTTTGTTAATCTGTTTTCCTTCTGTTATTTGAACATAGCTGTCATGTTCCCCCTGAGTCTTCTCATCTCCAGGCTAAACATCCTTTTTTCCTTCAATGGATCTTCTTATGACACGGATTCAAGACTATTCATCAATCCCGGTGGAATATTGAGTCATGTCTTCTCTCTGGACTAAAGTTTCTTCAATGGTTAAATGAAGGTAGTGAGGTTGGAATAGATAGCCTCCAAGATCACTTTCATCTCTAAATCTTTGATCCTCTGATCTTTGAATCCTTTGAATTTGATTTCTGCATGTACAAAACAAGGAGGTTGGACAAAGTCACTTCTTTTATGGGTCCTGTCAGCACTAAGTCCTTTGGGGTCTTCCCTCCTAGCTCTGAGAATCTCCAGTTTTGGCTATGAATGTGGACTCATCCTAAATTTCACATGCATATTTGAATTGGACTCATTTGATTGTAGGTAGGACAGAAATCTCCAAAGATAGCAGACAGAGATGGACTCCTTAAGAAGTCAAATATTTCAAGGGACTCCAGGGCTAGAAACCTGACTGGCACACATACAGAAAGGCATGCATACACACATACACACACACCCCTCTCTTGGCCACCTCAACTTTGCTGTGTCTGCCTTGGTCACGACACAGACTATTTTTCCCTCCTTTCCACAAAGCCAATCTTTATATTGATTTCTCCTCCCTCACCCCCCACAAGCAGTCGATAGGCACTCAGGAGAGACTGAGCATGTCTGCTTTGCTGAAGAACTTTGGCCTCCAGCCAACAGGCAGCCAATTATGACTGTGGAGGACTGGACTGCCACTCAATGGGGAGGGGTAAGCAGGAAGGGAATCAGAATCCAGGTGGATTCAAGCCAGATGCTTAAGGAAGGCAGCCAGATGAGGTGAGGCCAGAGACAAACTGCTCACTTCTAGGTGAGTTGAAGAGACTATGGGCACAGATGAGAAGGCTCTAGAGCCCAAGCCAGGGGCTGACCTTAGCCATAGGCAGACTAGATAGTCTTCTATTAGGACCATTTCTTTTCTTTTGCAAACGAAAAAAGAAAAACACCACACTTGAAAAATACCTACCTGTTTCAATTCAGAGATGACAGAGGATGGAATGGTCAAAGTTGAAGAAACTATGGGAAAAGTCATACTAATGCATTGTTGGTGGAACTGTGAATTGGTCCAATCACACTTAAAAGCAATTTGGAACCATGCCAAGAAAGTGACTAAAGTATTCATACCCTTTGACCAGAGACCCAACTGCTAGTCAAAAACACCAAGGAGGTCAAAGAGAAACAAAAGATTCCATATGCAGCAAAATATTTGGGGTAGCATTTATTATGGTAGCAAAAAACTAGAATCAGTCAATACCCATTGATTTTCGAATGGTTGAACAAATTGTATTATAAAAGTATAATACAATGCTAATGTGCTTTTTAAAATGACTTTATGAATAATTTAAAGATGTTAAAAAGTATAGAGAAGGGATCAGAAAGAAGTTGAGAAAATGACACAGACAAGCAGGGAAGTCTTATTGCCAGTTGTGTTAAATTTGGTAGCCTTTAAAACAAACTACATAACAGTTCATGGCTTCATATACAATCTTCTTTTCTATCCTTCCTTACACATTAGCAATCATTTATTAAATGTATAGTAAAAAACTTTTTTTAAACACAAAGAAGAGTTCAGAGACAGATGGTGGTTAGAGAGCTGGATCTGGAATCAGGAAGACCTGAGTTCAGATCTAACCTCAGATAATTACTAGATGTGCAAATTCAGAGAATCCAGTCCAAATGTACACATGGGCTATTTGTGGCCGACCTGTGGTAGAGCATTCTGACGTTGTATTGGTCTGATCAGCCACAGTTGGACCCAGTGAAACTTGACTCTACTATAGTGATGGTCCTCTTCAAGAACAAAAGATACCAACCAACCAACCCAATGGTTGCACAAAGTATCCATGCCAAGAGAGAATTTCTTCAGCACCCCATAAATAAGATAAAAGAACTTCCAGCTACTGGGAGCTGCGAATTATTCTTTTCCCACAATGCTCTGTAAGCTTGAGCCTTCTTTTCTCTAGACTCTGTGTGGACTTGTGGGAGAGTGGATCACAGACTTTGGACATGAGATATCCACTGTTATTACTATATCACCTTAGTTAAATACCCTCTTTCTAAAAGCTACTTCAGGCTGGCTGACCAAATTACTTTTAACTGATAATCTTGAGAGGAAGCAAACCGGTGTGGAACTGTGAGCTATAACACTAGAAAGCCAATGCCCCAACCCCTCCAGTCTAACCGTAGAGTGCTGAGGAGATGTAGTAGCTGAACTCTAGGACCTGACTCGTGAGAGTCAGAATAATTGCCTTAGAACATAGATTACATTAGTTTTGCTCAATTACTCTCCACCCTTCCCCCCCTGTGTTTCTTTAATTTTTTATTATTATTTATAAGGTATGTTGTGTTGAGTGGAGGAGTGGAGAGAATACATGTAGAAATGAGGGTGATATAAAACAAACAATGGCAATGCAATATTTTTAAGAAAGAAAAATACTTCTCTCATCTACTCACCATCTAACATTCTTTCAGATTAGGGACCAAGTTTAAAATGTAAATTCTAGAATCATTTTTATCTAAAACATCTAGAAACTGGGGGGTAGGGTTTAACCTGGAAAAGAGAAGATTTAGGGAGTAAATGATGATTTCCTTCAAACTGTCTGAAGGGCAATCGTGAGAAAGGCAGGAAATTTATTCTTTGACTCAAAAGGAAAAACTGGGAGCAGGGGAGGGGACATTTTAAGAGGGTAGATTTTATGGCTTATTAACAATTAGAGTTGTCCGATGACAGGCTGCCTTGAGAGAGGAGTACCTTATCACTGGAAACAGAATCTGCTACAACATCAGAACCGGAAGTGACCTTAGAAAGAAATCATTCTGTCTACCGCTTCATTTTACAGATGGAGAAATTGAGACCTCAAAAGCCTAAGTGATTTGTCCAGGGTCAGCCAGAGTAAGTGACAAAGGCAAGATTTGAACTCAAGTCCTCTTTTCCTGAAAAAGTTTCATATCATTACCAGAAAAATCTTTCTCATTATTATATTAAAAATACTTCTCCTTATGCCTATTACTCCTCTATTCAATAATCTTCCGTGGCTCCAGATGCCTTTGAAGTAAAAACCTCAGAGTCTACTGCCTATCGTTCAAGGTCTCCCACGCTCTGTTACCATTGTCCCTCTCAAGACCGAGCTCACTATCACTCCCCTCTCATGCTCTACACTCCAGCCAAGTCATACTACCACAGTCTCTGTTCTCAACCATATCCTGTGTTCTCTAGGCTCCGTGCCTCTGCTGGTGCTTTTCCTCTTTGTCTGGAATGCCCTCCCTGTTCCATCGCCATTTAATTATGCAGGTTGTGCTCATCCTTCATTTTTGAAGAGGACCATGACATCAGGGAGGTGATGACATGACTTGCAGTTGACCTTGATTTGAGTGAAGGAGGACTGTGCAAGGTCACCAGCCTCATTTCTCCTCCAGAGCCATCTAGGTCCAGTGGCCTGATATTCATCAGGACTACTAGACTACTAGAGATGGCCCACGATGCAGTGGGAGACCCTGGCCCTTTCAAGCTAAGGCCTTTTCAGGTTTCTACTTTGAGTGAGGTAAGGCCCATTCGGTGAATAGGCCGCTTTAAGAAATGAGTGAAGGGACAGCCCCTTTAATTAGAATAAAGAGGAAAAAAATCAAACTGGGAGGGAAAGACTCTCAGGGTTGCTGGCCAAAGGAGAAACAGTTATTATTTACATTCACTCTGAGCCAGGAGAGTCCCAAAAAATAACCATTAAATGATGCTTGGGCAGGGACCTATTGTGGTCCAATATATGAGCTTCAGAGTGAAATGGGAAAGAAAGAAAGAAAGAAAGAAAGAAAGAAAGAAAGAAAGAAAGAAAGAAAGAAAGAAAGAAAGAAAGAAAGAAAGAAAGAAAGGAAGAAAGGAAGGAAGGAAGGAAGGAAGGAAGGAAGGAAGGA
>CM053622.1:24119610-24140088 GCA_028646595.1 Phalanger gymnotis
CATGCTAAAGAGAATATCTAACTATGACACTCTCGTGTTCAAGAAGCTTCAATGGCTCCCTATTCAATGTTGGATAAAGCACGATACCTCCTATGTCCATCTTTTAAAGTCCTTCACAATCTGGCTCCAGCTACTCCCCACATGCATACTCTATGATCCAGTCAAGATGGATGGCCAAATTGATACCTCGTACACGACATCCCACCTCCAGGCCTTTATACAAGCTATATCTCATGCCTGGAACACTTTTCCTCCTTACCTCCACCTTGAGTATAATCAGTTTCATTGAAAGCATAACTCAAGCACCCCTTTCAGGAGACCTTACCTGATCCCCTCCCAAACCCTGTCCCCCAAACCTAAAATGACTTTATATCTACTTCACATGCCTTTAGTATTTACCAATCTGTGCATATTTTATTACTCTCTAGTAGAGTATAAGCTCCTGGAGGGCAGGGATGGTTTTCAGTTTGGTCTTTGCATCCTCTGCACCTAGAGAAGTGCCTAGCTCATAGAAGAGGATTAATAAATGCTTGTTGAATTGAATTAAAGGTTCGAAAAGGACCTTTTCCAGGTCAGCTCTGTGGGGTAGGTAGCATGAATATTCTTAATCCTGTTTTGTAAATAAGGAAAGTGAACCTCAGAGAAGCCATGACTTGTTCATAGTCGCATATCAGAGCAGAAGCCGAGATTCAAACCCAGATCCCTCTGACTCCAAATCCTCAGCTCTTCCTACTCGGCCAATCCTTTCACAGCCATTATTTCAGTTTGTTATTATTATTGTTGTTGTAGTTGTCATCATCATCAATTTATTATTATTTTGATCCTTATTAAATCCCTGTGGAGAAGGGCAGGGCATGAATTGTTGGAAAACTGAGAGCCAAGCACATAAGGATGGGTGGCACAGTATGTAGAGCACCAGACTTGGAGTCAGGAAGGCTTGAGTTCAAATCCAGCTTCAGACACTTACTAGCTGTGTGACCCTGGCATGTCACTTATCTCGTTTGCCTCAGTTTCCTCATCTGTCAAATGAGCTAGAGAAAGAAATGGCAAACGAAGAAAACTCAAAATAGAGTCAGGAAGAGTCAGACATGACTGAGAATGGACTGAACAATAAAAGAGAAAGACTCAGACCCTGCTTCTCCTCAATATGAGAATGGTGCTCCTTCTACTTATTACCCCATGCAGATTCATGGCGAGTCAGAACTTTCTGCCAAATAACAGGTTCAAGTTCTCATTAATAGAATCAGGGACTTTGGTTATCTCATTTATTGGTCTATATTGATTGGAAAAGTCCTTAATCTCTGCTTCCCCTCACCTCAGGGTCCAATGAACCACCTACCCACAACATCAGTAACAAACTTTGTGGTCCAAGGCCAGTAACTCTGCTTCCTTGTCAGTTTCCTCCTACATCAAATGAGAGATTAGGTTATTTCAAAAATTCTTCCCAGTTCTGACATTCTCTGTTCAAAGGCACCTCCCAGTTCTGACATTCAACATTTGAAGGTCTCTCCCAGCTCTGATATTCTCTGTTCTAAGGCCCCTCTACTTCTGCCATTCTGTGTTCTAAGATACTTGCAAGCCGATATTCTAAGTTTCCTCTCCTTTCTGACATTCTACATTCTAAATTCTCTTCTACCTTTGACATTCTCTGTTCTAAGACCCCTCCTGGCTCTGACTTTCCATGTTCTCAGATACTTCCCAGCTTTGACATTTTCTATTTTGAGCACTCTCTCAGCTGAGAGTCTATGAATCCAAGGCCAAGGTCAGCAGCCTTCTGAACACTTAGCTCATTCTCAGGAGAGCGAGCCCCCATAGGAGCTTGGGAGAGGTGTTTGAGGGGTTCCTCTGTGGCCAGAGTCTGTATTCCACCATCAAATCCCTTCCCTATCCCTCTCCAGCTCTTATTAAATTATCTCAATTTGTCCTTTTAAATGGATGTCTTTTCTTAAGTAGTGATTTACCACAATTAAGCAAAAAAAAAATTAACTTAAATGAATTACATCTCCAAGGTTGGGCGTCTAGCAAGAGCCAAGGTAGTGAGCTCCATAATGGTCCAGCTGCTATTAGAGGGGGAAGGAAAAGAATGAGGTGGAGTGTGCACTGGGTTAGAAGGGAAAATTCATAGCCCCACTGATACGCCATGATAAATAATTATGAGTTATTAATTTTAAATTACATCTTTAATGCGTTGCATGATTTTAATTCCCACTACAGTATTAATATCGGACTGGCTTTGATTAATTTAAAGCAGAGCGGAAAGGTGCCAATTAAGGGTCCTAGTGGGGAACATTCAGGTGTTTATATCTGTCTCCTGATAGTCTCTGCTGCGGGGGGCAAGGGCACTGCTCAGGGGACAGTGGTGATTAGCCATGGGAGTCTGGGGTGGGAAGTGGGGGGCAGTTGAGGAAGGGAAGCATTTAACCCTTTTGTGGGATGCAAACCCCTCTCCACTGAAACCAAGAGAGGGGTTGAGGGCTACTAGGTCTGGGCCTCAAGGAGAGGAAAAAGGCTGGTCATTGTTTGCTCCCTCATTCATTCAAGGGCCATTTAGTGAGCTGCTTTCCTGCCTCAGTTTCCTTTTCTATAAAATAGGGATAATTCTAACTGTGGAATCCCAGCCTCACAGAGTTATTAGCAATCAAAGAGCATTTATTAACTATTTACTTGTGCCAGGCACTGGGCTAATAGGTAGGGATACAAAGACAAAAATGAATCGGTCCCTGTCATCCAAAAGCTTATATTCTATCAGAGGAGATATGTACATAATTAGGTACATGCAAGAGATA
This sequence comes from Phalanger gymnotis, assembly GCA_028646595.1. NCBI lineage: Eukaryota > Metazoa > Chordata > Mammalia > Diprotodontia > Phalangeridae > Phalanger > Phalanger gymnotis. The sequence goes on from CM053622.1 coordinate 24,122,397, forward strand.
TACAGAATATAAGGAAAGTGACCTCAGAGGAGAAAGCATTATCTAAGCCTCCAACAGAAGGCAAGAATAAAGCTGAGTCCTGCAGGCGAGGAGGGAGAAGATTCCAGGTACAAGGGACAACCTATCCAAAGCAATAAAAATGGGAGATAGAGCTTTTGAAAATAATAGGAGCAAAATGTAGGCCAATTTTTAGTCAGCCTGTTCCATATTCTGTAGAGCTACAGTTGAAGGCAGCCTGACCTAGTGTATTAATGATGGGCATTGTTGTCAGGAGGACCTGATTTCAAGTCCTACCAAAGACACCAGTTGGTTATATGACCATGAACAAGCCACTTCAACTCACAATGCCCATAGGCAATTCCTTAAAACTCTAAGTTCTGGGGGACTTGCTGACCTCAACAGTAGATGGAATTTTCACACTATGAGTTCCCTACATTAATAAAATCATAGGCTCATACAAAATGTGTATGTATACATGTATACATACGTGTGTGTATAAGAGCAAGTCACCTAGCTGTTTTAGACGTCAATTTCCTCATCTGTAAAAATTAGGAGATTGGAATAGAGGACATGTGGGTACTGACCAGCTCTAGATCTAGGATCCTATGTAGTAAGTGCTTATTAATAAGAGCTGATATATATATATACACATTCATATTCATACATGTATGTGTTATATATGACTATATATGTACATGTGTGTATCTTACCAATTCCTACCAAATTACATGTATATATATATAAAACTTGTATATGTGTATATACATATAGATATACAAGCGCATATACACATATTCACATATACATATGGATATATCGTTATCTCAGCTATTATTAAGCATCTACTGTATAGGATCTAAAGCTGGACAGGACCTACACATCATCTATTACAATCTCCTCATTTTTACAGAAGAGGAAACTGATGCCTAGAATAGCTAGGTGATTTGTTCTAGGTCATATCCATACTAAGTGGCAAAGCTGGGATTTAAAGTCTCCCAATGAAATTTATTGATATTGGCACTATCCTAAGCTGCCTAAGACTGGGCTCCAAATGATACCAAAGTGAAACATCTGGGTCCTGTGACTGACAAGATGGAAAACAAGATATTTTTGCCAGTCCTTATTACCTCTCAAAACTCTCCAAAATGTGAATTGTGCCAAGGTAATCAAACAAATTTAGTTTTCTACATAATTATTATCCCCACTTGACAGTGGAGAAAACTGAGGAAGACTGGAATGAAGTGACTTGCTTAGGGTCACACAATTAGTAAGTATCTGAAGCTAGATTTGAACTGAAGTCCTTCTGACTCCAGGCACAATGCTCTGTTTACTATACAACCTATCTGCATAGATTTAAAAAAAGACAACAATTCTATGAACTAACAGCAGGGAAGGCTAATGGTTAGCCTTTAATGAGATCACACAACATTCCTTCCTCAACTGTTTACCATGCCCAGACAGGACTACATCAGAACTTATCTCTAAAACCAAATGGCAGAAGCTTGTTCTTGCAGTGAAACATCCCTCTGAGACAGAAAGCTCAGCCAGAGAACTGAGAAACAGAGGGAACTGCAGTCATGCAGGTGTGTGTGGCTATGTATAATTCCACTAAGACTGATAAAGAGAGCCCAACATCCATCTGGGCCAGATCTATCTCCCCCAGAATTTTCTTGGGGCAGACACTGAGAGCAGTGAAATATGAATCACCAAGCTTAGGAGGAGGCTGAAGGACTTTGAGGACCAGCCCCAGGGAAATCAAACTCAAAAGGGAAGGAGTCAGAAAGTGAGCAAAAAGGGAATGTAAAGGGGGAGGGGAAAGATTAAAATTTCTGAGGATCTCAGAAGGAAAAAAAATTAAAGACTGGAGCAGATGTAGATAAACCAACTGAAAAATATTAATAACAGAAGGGAATATGGCCTCCAGATCAACTAAATTACCTGGAGCCAGCCATCTCTGCTTATATGTTGTAAAACAAAGGGAAATGAATCAATGCCTAATGAAGCAGAGGGCCTCGTGGATTCACAAGAGAGATAGAACTGAAATACAAACTGTGAAAGAAGAATTGATGGCATGCATAACAGAAATAGTTGGCAGAATAGAAAAACTCGAATCATGAGAGAGTCAGACAGACAGAGACAGAGAGGGAGAGAAAGAGAGAAACAAATTGGGGAAGGAAATACATAGAAGTGAAGGACAATCTAGAAGAATAGAAGCAAAAAACAGTAACAATAAAAGGAAATACTTTCATAACAACAAAACATATTGACTTCAAAGATAGGATGCCTAGAGATAATAAGTACTGTAGATCCCCCAGAAAAGCACGTCAAAAAACTTGTGGACCATAATGCAAGAAATAATATAAGAAGACCGTCTAGAATTTTAGAAGGCAGAAAGCAAAGTACCAAAGGAATCCATTGATCAACAACTGGGAGGGGAAGGGTATAATCTGCAAGATACAGAATGGTTTAATTTAACAATTCCAGTGACCAAAGAACACATTGTACAAGTGACCAAGAGAAAAACAATGCTCAGAGCAGTTAGAACTGAGGGAGAGAGAGGAAGTGAGCTAGTTGTGCTATGAATGTGTTTGTGGGAAGACCCCAGCAAGGGATGGGGGGAAGTCTATGGAATGGAGCTGCTCTCTGCAGTGATAAAGGAAAGAAAATTCAAATAATATAAGACTATTCTGCACTCACTAGAAATTGCAGGAGGGAATGGAATAATATATTCTGACATGCAGAGGTTTCAAGATTCAAATATGAAAACATTAATAACTGCCCTGAGGAAGCTGTTAGGAAATATAATACAAGTATAATGTAAGTATAATACAAATTTCAATACGATAAAGTGAGCTATGGGGACATAGATAAAATGGGATTAATTGTAGCTGAGAAGTCCCTGCCTTACAAGGTTGTTGGTGACCCTCAATCAATAAACATGCATTTATTAAGCACTTAATTATGTGCCAGGCACCATGCTAAGTGGTAGAGATATAAAGAAAAAAATTAATAAATCCCTGCACTCAAGAAGTATACATTCTATCAGGGGAAACAACGTATATATAAATATATGTGAGTGCTAGGAGACCGAATTTTCTGGAATTGTAGTACATGGAAATGACCTCATGAAAGATTTTGAGGGTTAAGTCTTCTATATAGCCTTTGGGGGTATAGAAGGTTTGTTCTGTCTTTGGAATAGATGGCCTCTGAAATACACTTCTGTTCTTATGATCCTATGAAAAGAACTAGATATAGACCCTACATGTTGTGGTCACTTGATAAATACTAAGAAATATTTCAAAGTTTTTCTTTCATAATTTATATGAACCTCATAAGTTCCTTGAGGACAGGGAATGTCTCTTATACGAATTATATATTATATATCTATATATCTTATACATATATATAAGATATATATACATATATATACCTTATATATTCCCCAGTGCCCACCATGAGGGTTGCAAGTAACAAATACTTAATACGTGGGGAACCTTGGAGTCAGGAAGATCTGTGTTCAAATCCTTCCTCAGACTCTAACTGGCTATATGATCCTGGGCAGATCAGTTAACCTCTTTCAGCCTCTGTTTCCTCATCTGTAAAATGTGGGTAATAATATCAGCTACCTCACAAGATTACTACAAGCATCAAATGAGATAACATGCACAGTGCTTTACAAACCTTAAAAGAAATATGTAAAAATATGTAAATATATTATAAAAATAATATATATAAATATATGTGATGTGTAAGTATATATCTATATAGCCATATATCATGTATAAAATAGATTAATATAATATATAAATTCATATAAAATATATCATGTATTACATACTATAAATAGTAGCTGCTACTGTTATAATGGTGGTGATTATGACCCCCCCCCAAAAAAAAAGCTAATGCAATTTTTGGTTCTATTGTTGTGGTGGTGTTTGTCCTCTATTTTTGAAGAGGGCCATGACATCAGGGAAATGATAACATGATTTACAGTTGACTTTGATTTGAGTGAGGGAGGGCTGTGCGAGGTCACCAGCCTCACTTTCTCTTCCAGAGCCATCTGGGTCCAGTGGCCTGATATTCACCTGGATGATTGGAGATGGCTCATGATGCAGTGGGAGACTCTGGCGCTATTAGACCAAGGTTTTTTCAGGTTCTCACTTTGAGTGAGGTAACACCCATTCAGTGAATAGGCCTCTTTAAGAAGTTAATCAAGAGATGGCCCCTTTAATCAAAACTCAAATAAAAATCGAACTGATAGGGGAAGACCCTTAGGGTTCATGGCCAAAGAGTCCTAACTAGAACTAGGAATCATAGAATCATATATTTAGAGCTGGTAGTAGGTGAGATTGATTTGTTCTTTGTACTTGTATCCCCAGAGCCTAGCACAGTGCTGACACACAGTAGGCACTCAGTTGATTGATTTAGTCCAACCCCTTCACTTTACAGCAAATAAGGAAATTGAAACCCTTTAGGTCAGAAAGCTAGAAGATGTCATAGAGAGGGGAACTTGGGTGCATTCCAGCTCTGTATCAGCTAGGCTTTTGTAATGGTAACGTAAATTTGACGATCTTCCCATCCATTAATAGGCCTATGTGAAACTGTTTACATCACAGGAAACCTAAGTCACATGTGATGGGAGGAGCTTGTTAAATGAGTGGAACAGGAAGGGTGGAGCAGGCAAGGCTCAGAGCTGTTAGAACTGAGGGAGAAAGAGGAAGTGAGCTAGCTGTGCTGTGAGTGTGTTTGTGGGAAGACCCCAGCAAGGTGGGGTTCGGGGAGAAGGCTATGGAATGGAGCTGCTTTCTGTAGTGATAATGTGTTTTAACTTCTTTTTTGCTTGAATAGATTGGATTTATTGGTTTGGGTATGGGCATACTGGGAAATATGGGAGACATAAAGATGAGGAAAATCAATAAAATTTATTTTTAAAATAATAACTGACAATTATATAGTACTTTATTAGTTTACAAAGTGCTTTCACATATTTTATCTCATTTTCCCGCAACAACATTGTTTCTCCTAGAGAATATAAGGTGCCAAAGAGCAGACACATTGTTGGGGATTTGGTTTTCTGGTGTCTGAATAAATGTTTTGCTTCTGTCTTCTATATGGAGAGTCTGTTACATTATGCAATTCAGAACCATGCTGGCAGACTCATAACAACAGCAACTGTTGTGAATATTGCCTTGAAGATACAGCTTTGCTGTCTCTCTCATCTCTATGATGGCTTCTACCTTGGTCAAACCTTATCTGGCACTGGGTTCAATCCTGTAGGGAGCAGGGGCACACATTTGGGGAAGGACATTGATAATCTGAAGAGAGTCCAAGGGAAAAAATCCCTCAACCAGAGACTTTGAAGAGTTTCAAGATCATGGTAGAAGAGGAGCTGCTAAAGGAAATAGAGATGATTAGCTTGGAGGAGGAGACTTGTGGGGAATGGAGGATGAGGGTCATGACAGCCATCTTCAAATATTTGGAAGATTGTCATGTGGATGAGGTATTAGATGTGTTCTTTGTGGTACCCCAGAGAACAAAACCAAGAAAATTGTTAGATGTCGAAAAGAAGATGATTTACGTTTGATGTCAGGAAAAAGTCTCTAATAATGAGTTCCGTCCAAGAGGGGAATGGGCTGCCTCAAGAGGTCATGGATTCCCCTCACTGGAGGCCTTCAAACAGAGGCTGGAAAGGTTCTTTTGCTTGTTTTAATGTGTGGGTTTAGAGAAAGTAACTTTTGATAGCTTCCAAATCAAAGATTCTATTGAATTGAATTGAAATAGTTAAAAGAATGACAATCATTATTTTTGGACTAGGTATGTGATGTCCTTGATATAAGAAACTCCCTCTGTCAATGTGGTTCAGTACCTGTTCTACAAATTATCAAGTTGGAAATTTGTCTAGAGTGCTGAGACATCCCAGAGTCATGAAGTCAGTATGTGTCAGAAATCAAACCTGAACTTAGGTCTTCCTGAATCCTTGGTTCTCTAAGCCATCCTTTCCTCTATTGATTTTCTCCAACTTATCCTAGCTATAGCTTGTTTGTTTTTCATTATTTGCATGTTAGCTCCTCCATTAGACTGCCAGCTCCTTGAGAGCAGGGGCTGTCTTTTGTCTTTCTTTGTATCCCCAGGGCTTAGCACAGTGCCTGCTACATAACAGGCATTTAATAAATGTATATGACGCAGTTTGTACAGACAAAGTAGGGGAGTACAGTTTGTACAAAGTCAGGAATAAATATTATCCTTCTGAAAAAGTGTATCTATGTTTCTCATTAATAATAACTGATAGATATAGTATGTTGTTTAATTTTGCTCAACTTCCCTCCCCCTTTTTATTCTTCATTATTACAGACAGCCTTACAGGAAGTGCAAAGGAAATGGGTATATTGGTAAATATGGGAAATATGGGAAAATCAATAAAATTTATTTTTAAAACAATAACTGACAATTATGTAGTACTTTATTAGTTTTCAAAGTGCTTTCACATATTTTATCTCATTTTTCTGCAACAACATTGTTTCTCCTAGAGAATATAAGGTGCCAAAGAGCAGGCACGTTATACATGCTAAATAAATGCTTATTAAATTGAATTTAACTGATCCTCACCACAATGCTACAAGCTAGATAGCTTCAATTTGCACAAAAGACAACTAAGGCACAAGTGTCAGTCAGTCAAAAATGTTAAATGCCTACCATGAGCCAGGCACTGTGCTAAGTACTGGGAGTTCAAATGCAAGGAAACAGAACGACAGTCCTTGACCTCAAGGTGCTTATATTCTAACAAAGAAGACCTCACATAAAAGGAAGCTGAAAGAAGTGTGGGTGGAGGGGAGGTTCTCCTCTCAGGATATGATGGAGGAATCCAGAGGAGTGTAGCCTAGTGGGAAATGAAGAAATGGCTAACATAGACCGCCTCTTTAAAGATTCTAAGAGAAGCCCTCTACTCTCCACTCAGAGGGAGGAACCCCAGAAGTAGAGCGTACTCTCAAGATGTGACTTTGTGAGTTCCAGGGCTGAAGTGAAGTCATTTGTCCAAAGCCAAACAGTAATCGTTAGCAGAGTCTGGTCCAGAATCTAGGTTGATATAGTCCACTGTTCTTCCTGCTACATTACCCAGTCTTCTGTCCCTCCTCTTGTCCATTCGTCTCCCCTGGGAAGCCTAAGGAGGGCTCTCTGTGCTGCCTCAAGTTGATAAGGGAGTCTCAGAAATCCAAACTTAGTGCCACCCCAGATTAGAACATTATTATCTCAACTTGTCAGTTGGATCCGGTGTGATGCAATGGAAGGAACCCCAGAGTTGGAGTAGGGGGACCTGGGTTCAAATCCCAGCTTTGCCTTCCTTACTCTATATATGACTTTGGACAAAGTCTGGTGACCTCTCTTGGCTTCAGGTTCCTGATCTATAAAATGAGAGCATCAGACCAGATGACCTCCCTGTTCTAATTCTATGGTCCCTAAAACACAAGGCTACAGATGCTTTAGTGCTTCAGAGAAGCTGGTTTCAAATCATGGCTCAGCTATTTATCACCTTCTTGACCCCAGGGTAATCAATTTAAACCTCTGGCTGTCAGTTTCCCTTTCTGCAAAATTAGGAAGAGGGTGGACTGAATGATCTCCAAGTCAACTTCTCATCCCAATTTGTGGTCCACTGCTCCACTTCAGCCCTTCCCTTATGGAGCCCAAGCCTTCTCTGGCAGGCACTCCATGGCTTTTAGAAGAGGGCTGGGAAAGCGAGACAATCGGGTTAACTCTCCAGACAGCTTTGGCTGGGTCTTATCTCTCTGAAAGGATGGGATCACCCCAGTGGACATCGGGGAGAGGTCAGAGCCAGCCCCTGCGAAATGCAAGTTCAAAGCTTCTTTCCCCAGAGGAATAAAAGACAGGATTATGTGTAAGAGGGTTAGGGAAGAGGCCTTGTCTGGCTGATAAGGTAGGGTCACTCAGCTCTAACCTCCTGGGGCCAGAAGCCTAATATGACGGGGACAATTTCTAAGGGTAAAGCTGGACTCCCGCCTCACATTCTTCACTCCCCAACTAAAAGAAGTATCTAAGGCAGCTCAACCTAAGATCGTGACAAACTCGAGATGACAGGGGACTCAACAACTCATTCATTTTTATATAAGGGAACAGTGAAGCCCAGAGAAGGGAAAGGACTTACCTAACATTACATGGAGAATAAAGAGCAGAACTGGGATTCAAGCACAGATTCAGTGCGCTTCCCATAGTACGCAAGGCTTCCATAAGAGTTGTTTCCCCCCATGGGAAGCCTGTGGAAAGAGCATCAAATTAATGGCCCTATGTAGACTTTATGCTCTTGACTCATTGTGTTACCTTAAGCAAGTCAGCCTCCTTGGGCCTCAGTTTCTCAGTATGGTTCAGTAGATAACCTTCTCATCCATTTATAGCTTGAAGAGATCAGAGAGGTCATCTAGTTCAAACCTCTAATTTTTACAAAGAAGGAAATGGAGGCCCAGGGTGGTTAAGTGACTTGCCCAAAGCCACATCAAATCTCTACAATCCTTTCCAGCTCCAATTTTCTTGGAAACTTAATCAATTTTAATAGATTTTTATTAATCTTTTTTATATCTCCTGGATTTTCTCCAATAATCTTTATCTTCTCTCCTCCCAGAGAGTCATCTTGTATATCAAAAATTTAGCAAAACCAAAGAATACATCAAGAAAAAAAAATCTGATGTTGTATGCAAAGTCCATACCCAGAAACCCCATCTCTGCAACAGAGTTGGGGGAAGTGTCTTTTCATATCTCTTCTTTGGTGTAAAGTTTAGCCTTTGTTATTTCATTTTTTTAATTAAAAAAATTATATATTTCCAATAACATATAAAAACGATTTTTAACATTTGTTTTTTTTTTAATTTTGACTTTCAAATATTCTCTCTCTCTCCTTTTCACCCCCCTCCTTGAGAAGGCAAGCAATTTGATATAAATTATATTTGTGCAGTCATGTAAAACATATTTCCATATTAGCCAGGTTGTGAAAGAAAACACAGTGGAAAGAAAGAAAGAAAGAAAGAAAGAAAGAAAGAAAGAAAGAAAGAAAGAAAGAAAGAAAGAAAGAAAGAAAGAAAGGAAAGAAGGAAGGAAGGAAGAAAGAAAGAAAAAAGAAAAGAAAAGGAAGAAGGAAGGAAAGAAACAAAGAAAGAAATGAGGGAGGGAGGGAGGGATGGAGGGAAGGAAGGAAGGAAGGAAGGAAGGAAGGAAGGAAGGAAGGAAGGAAGGAAGGAAGAAAGAAAGAAAAGAAACATTTTTAAAGTATGCTTCAGTCTGCATTTAGAGAACATCAATTCTTTCTCTGGATATGAATAGCATTTTTCATCATACATCCTTCAGAATTGTCTTGGACCATTTTATTGCTGAGAAAAGCTAAGTCATTCGCAGTTGATAATTGTATAATGTTGCTGTTACTCTGTACAATGCTCTACTTGTTCTGCTCACTTCACTTTGCATCAGTTCATCTTTCCAGGGTTTTTTTCTGAAAGTATCCTGTTAATCATTTCTTATAGCATAATAGTATTCCATCACAATCGTATGCCACAACGTGTTCGGCCATTCTCCAATTGGTGGGCATGCCCTCAATTTCTAATTCCTTGCCACCTCAAAAAAAGCTGCTATTAATATTTTTGCGCATATAAGTCCTTCTCTTTTTCTTAAAAATCTCTTTGGGCTACAGACCTAGTACTCATATTGCTGAGTCAGAGGATATGTACAGTTTTATGATCATAGATCCAAATTACTCTCCAGAATGGTTAGATCAGTTAACTCAATCAACAATGAATTGCTGTCCCATATTTTCCACATCCTTTCCAACATTTGTCATTTTCCTTTTCTGTCATATCTGCCAATATGATAGGTATGATATGTTACCTCAGAGTTATTTTAATTTGGATTTCTCTGATCAACTAGTTGGAAGAATTTTTCATGTGCCTATAAATAGCTTTGATTTCTTCTTCTGAAAACTGATCTCTTTGATCACTTATCAATTGGGGAATGACTTATATTCTTAATAAATTTCTTCTCTCTTCTCTCTCTGTATATATATATGTGTGTGTGTGTGTGTGTGTGTGTGTGTGTGTGTGTGTATGTGTGTGTGAGTGTGTGAGAGAGAGAGAGAGCATATATATATATATATATACATATATATATATATATGAAAAATAAGGCCTTTATCAAAGAAACTTACTGTAAAAAAAACTTTTCCCCAGTTTTCTACTTTCCTTCTCATCTTGGCTTCATTGGTTTTGTTTGTGCAATAAACTTTTTAATTTAATGTAGTCAAAATTATCTATTTTACTTTCCATTATCCTCTCTATCTCTTCTTTGGTCATAAACTGTTCCTTTAGCCATAGATTTGACAGGTAAAAATTCCCATGCTCTCCTAATTTGCTTATGACATCATCCTTTATGTATAAATCATGTATTCATTTTGACCTTATCTTGCTATGTGTTGTAAGCTGTTGGTCTATACCTATACAAACTGCTTTCTAGTTTTCCCAGCAATTTTTTGTCAAATAGTGAGTTTTTGTCCCAAAAATGTAGGTGTTTGGCTTTATCAAACACTAGATTACGATGATCATTTACTACTGTGGATTATGTAATTAATCCATTCTACTTACCTACCATTCTATTTCCTAACCAGTATCAGATTTTTTTTGATGATTGACGCTTTGTAATAGTTTAATATCTGGCTGCTGCTAGGCCACCTTCTTTCATTTTTTCCATTGACTCCCTTGAAATTCTTGACCTTTTATTTATCCACATGAATTTTATTTTTTCTAGCTCTATAAAATAGTTTTTGATAGTTTGATTGGTATGGCATTGAATAAGTAAATTAATTTAGGTAGAATTGTCATTTTTATTATATTGGCTCAGCCTGTCCATGAGCATTTAATATTTTTCTAGTTGTTTAGATCTTACTTTATTTGTGTGAAAAGTGGTTTATAATTGTGTTCATGTGGTTCTTGGGTTTGTCTTGGCAAGTAGACTACCAAATATTTTATATCATCTTCAGTTATTTTAAATGGAATTTCTCTATCTCTTACTGCTGGACTTGTTGGTATTATATAGAAATGCTGATGATTTATATGGATTTATTTTATGTCCTGCAGCTTTGCTAAGGTTGTTAATTATTCCAACTAGATTTTTAGTTGATTCCATAGGATTCTTTAAGTTTATCACCATATCATCTGCAAAGAGTGATACTTTAGTTTCCTTATTGCCTATTCCAATTCCTTCAATTTCTTTTTCTTCTCTTATTGATATAGTGAGCATTTCTAGTATAATATTGAATAACAGTGTTGTTAATGGACATCCTTGCTTCACCCCTGATGTTATTGGGAAGACTTCTTTGAGCTTATTCCTATTACAGATAATTCTTGTTGATGGTTTTAGATAGACACTATGTATCATTTTAAGGAGAACTCCATTTAATCTTGTTTTCTAGTCATTTTAATAGGAATGAGTCTTGTATCGTGTCAAAAGATTTTTGTACATCTTTTGAGATAACCATATGATTTTTGTTGTTTTTATTATTGATATGGTTAATTATACTGATAGTTTTTTGTAATATTGAACCAGCCTTGTATTCTTCATATAAATCACACCTAATTACAGTGTATGATCTTTGTGATATATTGCTGTAATCACCTTGCTAGTATTTTATTTAAAATTTTTACATCTATATTCATGAGGGAAACTAATCTATAGTTTTCTTCCTCCATTTTTGCTCTTCTTGGGTTAGGTATTAATGTCATATTTGTGTTATAAGAAATTTGGTAGGACTTTTTCTTCACCTCTTTTTCCGAATAGTTTTTATAGTATCAGAGATGTTTGTACTTTAAACACTCAGTAGAATTCACTTGTGATTCTACCCGGTCCTGGTGATTTTTTTTTCTTAGGGAGCACGTTTATGGCTTGTTCAATTTCTTTTTCTAAGATAGGGTTGTTTAAGTATTTTATTTCCTTTTCTGTTAATCTGGGCAATTTATATTTTTTAAATATTCATCCATTTCACTTAGATTGCTAGATTTATTTTCATATTATTGAGCAAAATAGTTTCTAATAATTACTTTTATTCCATGTTCATTGGTAGTGAACTTATTGTTATCATTTTTATATGGGTAATTCGGTTTTCTCCTTTATTTTTTGAATCAGAAGAAACAATAGTTTATCTATTTTTTAATGAAACCAACTCCTAGTTTTACTTATTAGTTTAATGGTTTTCTTACTTTCAATTTTATTGATATCTCCATTGATTTTTAGGATTTCCAATTTGGTGTCTCTTTGGGGATTTTTAATTTGTTCTTTTTCTAGCTTTTTTTAGTTGCATGCCTAATTCATTGATCTTCTCTTTCTCTAGTTTATTGACGTGAATGTTTAGAGATAGAAAATTTTCCCTATGCTCTGCTTTGACTGAATTCCATAAATTTTGGTATGTTGTCTTATTGTTGTCATTCTCTTTAATTAAATTATTTATTTTTTCTATGCCTTGCTTTTTGACATATTCGTTCCTTATGATTAGATTGTTTAGTTTCAAATTAATTTTTAATCTATGTTTCCATAGCCCTTTATGAAATTTAATTTTTATTACATTATGATCTGGAAAGAATACATTTAATATTTCTGCTTTTCTGCATTTGATTGTGAGGTTTTTATGTGCTAATACATGGTCAATTTTTGCATAGGTGCTATGTATCTCTGAGAAAAGGTATATTCTTTTCTGTTCCCATTCAATTTTTTCCAGAGGTTTGTCATTTCTAACTTTTTCTAAAACTCTATTCATCTCATTAACTTCTTTCCTGTTTATTTTTTGGTTAGATTTATCTAGCTCTGAGGGGGGAAAGTTAAGGTTTCCCACTAGTATAGTTTTACTGCCTATTTCCTCCTGCAAATCATTTAACTTTTATCTTAAAGAATATAGATGCTATACCATTTGGTGAATATATGTTTTATATTAATATTACTTCACTGTTTATGGTACCTTTTTAGCAAGATATAGTTTACCAGCTTGTCTCTTTTATTTAGATATATTTTTGATTTTACTTTGTCTGAAATCATGATTGCTACCGCTGCTTTTTTTTACTTTGGCAAAAGCACAATAAATGCTGCTCTAACCCCTTACCTTTGTGTGTATGTGTCTTTTTGCTTCAAGTGTGTTTCTTGTAACCAACATATAATAAGATTCTTATTTTTAATCCATTTTGCTATCCACTTCCATTTTATGAGTTCATCGTATTCACATTCACAGTTATAATTACTAACTGTATATTTCCCTCCATCATAATTTTTTTCTAGGAATTCTTTTTGAATCTGTGACCAATTCTCTTTTCTTTGAGTCTTTGAAAGTAGATGTTTGAACATTGTTTTCTTCTTCTGAGTTTGTGTTTTGATCCTCCCTGTAACTTTATCTGGTCAGGTTCTTCGTTGTTATTGTTTGATCATTTTTCCAGACTATTTCTTCACTTTCAACTTTATGTTAAAGTTAGACTCTGCTCCTATGGTAGAGGGGGCATTGTCCCAAATTTCAGGTTTTTTATGCTGCTGTTTTTAGAGCTAGTTCTGGGGGTCTTTAGTGCTTCCAGAGTAGTATTTTCCAAGGAGAGGTTGGTCACTGCTCTCTTGATCTGTGCTCTGGGCTGTGAATGACCACAAGAACTCTTTTCCACTTGGGAACTGTGGCCAGAGTCCCCACTCCCCTGTGGCCACAAATCTTTGCCCTGGGATTGCAACCCAGAACTATGTTTCATTGCCCATATCCTGTTATCTCCTTCTGACTAATTGCCTGACCCCCTTACCATTTGTGAGCTGAGAGCACCTAGTTTGCCAGGGTGCAGCACTGCACTTTAGGCATGACCACCACCCTGGTGAGATAGACCTTTTCTGCTGACCTTCTAAGTTGTCTTGGGCTGTAAAATTGTTTCACCTCTACTTGGGTTCTGCCACTCCAGAATTTGTTTTGAGGCATTATTTTAATTTTGTTTGGAGAGGAATTTAGGAGAGCCCAACTGAGTCACTGCCTTTACTCTGCCATCATGGCTCCACCTGCCCTTTGTAATCTCATATTTCTATTTAGTTGTTTTGTGGTGACTGTTCTTTCCATTTATATTGTTGAAGTCATTGTGTATTTTTTTTCTTGCCCTGCTTACTTCACTTTTCATCAGATCATATGAGTCTTTCTTTGCTTTTCTTTCCTGTTTTCATCATATTCATCATCTACTATAGTACAGTTTTATTGTTACATTGGGGTAGTCAGTGAGTATTTATTAATGACCTACTATGTACCCAGCACTATCCTAAGGACTGGCCCACAATTTGGTTAGCCATTGTCCAAATGCTAAGCATTTAATTTGTTTCCATTTCTTTGTTACCACAAAAATGGCTGCTATAAATATTCGTGGGTATATGGATCCTCTATTTTTGTACAATGATCTCCTTGAAGTATATGCCATGACATTGGAATTTCTGGTCAAAGGGTATGGACATTTTAACTACTTTATTCGAACAATTCCAAAATGATTTCCAGAATGGTTGTATTAATTCACATCTCCACCAACAATTCACTAGTGGAATCTTATCCAATTTAATATATATTACTAATTTGCTTTGTACAAGGATCCACAGTAAGCTGTATGAGATTCATTCAACAAATAATAAGCATTTATTAAATGCCTACTACCTACCAGGCACTGTGCTAAACTCTGGGAATACAAAAAGAAGCAAAAGATAATTTCTGCCCTCAAAGAGCTTACAATCCAATGAGGGATAGAACATGCAAACAGGTATATACAAAGTGGCTAACCAAAAGAGGGAAATCCTTGGAATTAAGCGGGGAGCTTATCATATCAATATAATATAGATTCTTCAATGGCAAGGGCTATATTGTTTGCTTTCTTTTGTATCCCCACCTCAGATTTCAGATCAACCATGTGAGCTAGGTAGCTCAAGAATTATTATACTCATTCTACAGATGAGAAAACTGAGCTTCAGCAAGGTTAAGTCATTTGCCCAAAAGCTAGTAAGCATATGAGTCAGTTTGAACTCACATCTCTTGCCATCGAGTTTAGTGTTCTTTGCATTTAGCAGCACAGCTTCTCTAAATGATACAAGAGATGCCATTGGACAGCATATTGCCTCTCAAGAGTCAAAGGAACGGCAAAGGAGGAAAACTTCTGTGTGCTTGCGTCTTCAGGGAAGGGGAAGGGGACGTGGGACCTTTGAAATGATCCTAAAGAAATGGTCATGGTGTGGATAGGTGGAGGGCATAGGATGAGAGAAGACATCTCAAGAAAGGGGATAGGTGAGAAAAAGCATGGAATTAGGAAAATGTACAGGGTTTGAGGTGAACCATTTCATAGGACTGGAGGAACCAATACATCTGGGTGAATGGGGCCAAATCTTTCTATTTGGGGCTTTCTTCTGGATCAAGGTTTGTTTGGGTAGAATTTGTACCTTAGCTATTCACACCAACCCACAAATTCAGGAAGATGTAAATGCTAGAATGGAGGTCAAAGAAGTGTGCTGAGAGTTTGTAAGCCCCAGACCTAGAATCATAAAATATAGGGCCAAAAGGGTGTTTAGAACCTATAATATCAGAGAGAGAAAGGATCTTAGAATGGAGAATATCAGGGTTGGGTGGGGGGTGCTTAGAACAAGGAATGTCAGAGCTGGATGTGTCCTTAGATTCTAAGGCTTAGAACAAAGAGCCGAGAGGGACTTAGAAGGGAATTCATAGCTGAGAGGGGCCTTAGAACAGGGGATGTCAAGGCTGACTGTGTCCTTAGATTCTAAAGCTTAGAACAAAAAATATCACGGCTAGGAGGGCCCTTAGAACAGGGAAGGTCAGAGCTGAATAAGTCTTTAGATTCTAAAGCTTAGAACAAAGAATGTCAGGGCTGGGGGTGGGGCCTTAAAAGAGAAAACGTCAAAGCTAGAAACAATAGGACAGCAGAAAGAATAGTGGAGACCATCCAGCCCAGCCACCTTTTGATAATGGTCCACAGAGGAGATGACTTGTCTAGGATCACCACGCAGTGGCCCAGCCCTGAGCAGACTGAATCCCTGCAAAGATTTCAATTCTCACTGGCCCTTGGAGCCATCTGGCGATCTGTTTGCTGGGGAGGGAGGGGGGATTAGAAAAAGGAGGGCCAGGATTTGGCTTTGACAACTGTGTGTAATCTTTGCTCTGACCAAGAGCCTCTGGCGGGGGATCTGGGCCTTCCACTAGGGGTTTCGAGGCCTCTTAGGCTAAGCTTCCAGGCACACTGTGAATCTCCAAGGGCGCCTGACTTGCATTGAAATGTTGGCTAAGTGCTGACTGGCCAGGCCTGCAGGCTTGTAAAGCAGGATGTGGGCGGCTGCTTTACAGTCTCTGGGCTCCCGGCCCCATCAGCGTCTGAATAATCTCACTCTTCGGCAAGATGGAAACCAGTAAGCAGGTGTCTCCCAAATAACAATTGTCAATAAAATTTTACTTCTGCTTGTAAATCTCTAAGAATCCTTCATAGGGCCACTTTTATCACAGAATGTCAAATTGCTTTGCAAACAAGGATTATTGGGCCTGGTTTGTGGCTGGAAAAGCAGCCTCCAACTGCTCCTGTTTGAAAGCAGCAGCCCCCACACGGTGGAATTGGTGAGTGGGCCTGCTTACTACACCCCGCACCCCACACCCGCACCAACTCATCCCCCCATCCCTCCGTGCTGTCTCCCCACACATTTCCTTCTTCACTAATGATCTTACTAATCAAGCTATAGCAACATTCAGGGCAATCTTGAGCTAGGATTCCTGAAGTCCTGTCTTTACTACTAACTGGTCTTAGAAGAGTAGTGACTCCTGAGTCACATGAGTTGGGTTCAAATTTCACCTCTAATACTTACAGCCAAATCATTTAACCTCAGTGGGCTTCAGCTTCCTCCACTATAAAATGAGGGTTGAGGATTGATGGGACTAGATGCCTCTGATGGTCTTTCTAGTTCTAGGTCTATGAGTGTGAATGACTCGACTCTTTCATGCCTCAGTTTCCTTAGCTGTTCAAGGGAAGTGATGGTGTCTGCTCTGAAAACCTCCCCTTCCCTCTCCCAGCCCTGACATCTCCGGCTGTAAGGCCTCTTCCAGCTCTGACATCCCCTGTTCTAAGGAAGGTAGGAAAGAAACAAGCATTTATTAAGCACCTGCTATGAGCTCTACAAATATAACCTCCTTTATCCTCATGGCAAGCCTGTGAGGTAGGTGTTATTTTGAAGCCCATTTTACTGCTAAGGAAATCGAGGCAGACTTTAAGTGACTTGCCTGGGGTCACATAGCTAGTAAGTGCCTGAAATGGGATTTGAACTCAAGTCTCCCTGACTTTGACAGAGAAAATCAATCCACTCTATCATCTTCAATATCTCGCTGCCTGAGGGCCCTTCCAGCTCTGAAAATTCTACAATTATCGATTATCGTAGCAGAATTCCTTGAAATGCATCAGCTCCATACAATTCTGAAGGCTCAGCAGGCAAGGCTCCAACATTTAGCCAATGCCTGTTGGGAATGTGCCTTTCCAGTGAGGAATGAATGTTCTTTCCCAACCTAGTCATAAGTGAGTTGGTCTAGTTCCTAATGGAAGGGTCCCTGGCCTGAGGGGTGAGAAATAGAGAGAGCCAGGAGAAAGGGAGAGAGAGAGAGAGAGAGAGAGAGAGAGAG
>CM053622.1:24140588-24167973 GCA_028646595.1 Phalanger gymnotis
GCAAACTAGGGAACAGGGCAACCAGAGTGTACGCCATCTTGGAGTGGGGGGGGGGGATGGAAATGGGGAGAAAATCTGTAATTCAAACGCATGTGAAAATCAATGCTGAAAACTAAACATATTAAAAATAAATTAAAAAAAAACACAAGTGGATCAAAGAACAAATCATAGAAGCAATCAATAATTTCATTGAAGAAAATGACAACAATGAGACAATATACCAAATTTTATAGGTTGCAGACAAAACAGTACTTGGGGGAAATTTTATATCTCTCATTGCTTACAATAGTAAAATAGAGAAAAAGCAGATCAACGAATTAGGCATGCAATTTAAAAAACTAGAAAAAGAACAACTTAAAAATCCCCAATTAAAAACCAAACTGGAAATCCTAAAAATCAAAGGAGAGACTAATAAAATTGAAAGTAAGAAAAGCATTAAACTAATAAATAAAACTAGAAGCTGGTTTTATGAAAAAAAAACAATAAAATAGATAAATAGTTGGTTAATTTGATTTAAAAATGGAAGGAAGAAAACAAAGTTACTAGTATCAAAAATGAAAGGGGTGAATTCAGAGAAAATTATGGCAATTATGGGGAGCCATTTTGCCTAATTACATGCCAATAAATTTGACAATCTAGATGAAATGGTAAATATCTACAAAAATATGAATTATCCAGATTAACAGAAGAAATAAAATACTTCAATAACCCAATGAAACTGAACAAGCTATCAATGAACTTCCTAAGAAAACTCTCCAGGGCCAGGTGGATTTACAAGTGAACTCTACCAAACATTTAAAGAACAATTAATCTCAACACTATATAAACTATTTGGGAAAATAGGTGAAGATGTAGTCCTCCCAAATTCTTCTTTTGACACAAATATGGTGTTGATACCTAAACCAGGATGAGCCAAAACAGAGGAAAAAATTATAGACCAATTTCCCTAGTGAATATTGATGCAAAAATTTTAAATAAAATACTAGCAAAGAGATTATAGCAATATATCACAAGGATCATATATGACAAGGTAGGATTTATACCAGAAATGCAAGGCTGGTTCAATATTAGGAAAACTATCAGCAAAATTGACCATATCAATAACAAAATCAACAGAAATGATATGATTATCTCAATAGATACAGAAAAAGCTTTTGACACAATGCAACAATTATTTGTATTAAAAACACTAGAAAACATAGGAATGAATGGAGTTTACCTTAAAATGATAAGTAATATTTATCTAAAACCATCAGCAAGCATTGTCCATAATGGGGATAAGCTAGAAGCATTTCCAATAAGATCAGTGGTGAAACAAGGATATCCATTATTACCACTGTTATTCAATATTGCTCTAGAAATGTTAGCTATAGCAATATGAGAAGAAAAAGAAATTGAAGGATTTAAAACAGGTACAGAGGAAACAAAGCCATCACTCTTTACAGATGATATGATGTTATACTTAGAAAATCCTAGAGAATCAACTAAAAACCTACTTGAAATAATTAACAACTTTAGCAAAGTTTCAGGATACAAAATAAACCCACATAAATCATCAGCATTTCTATATATTACCAACTAAGTCCAGCAGTGAGAAATAGAAAGAGAAATTCCATTTAAAATAGCTGTAGATGATATAAAATACTTGAGAGTCTACCTGCCAAGACAAACCGAGGAACTATATGAACACAACTATAAAACACTTCTCACACAAACAAAGTCAGACTAAACAATTAGAAAAATGTCAATTACACATGGCTACTCTGAGCCAATACAATAAAATGACAATTCTACCTAAATTAATCCATTTATTCAGTGCCATACCAATCAAACTATCAAAAAAAGTATTTTATAGAACTAGAAAAAAGTAACAAAATTCATCTGGAAGAACAAAAGCTCAATGATATTCAGGGAATTAATGAAAAAAAAAGTGTGAAAGAAGGTAATGTAGCCATATGACATCTCAAATTGTATAACAAAGTGGTAATTATCAAAACAATCTGATACTGGCTAAGAAATAGAATGGTGGCTCCATGGAATAGACTAGGCAACAAATGACATTGTAGTAAATGACCATAGTAATCTAGTACATGATAAAGCAAAAAGATCTAAGCTTTTGGAACAAAAACTCATTATTTCACAAAAACTGCTGGGAAAACTGGAAAACAGTAAGGCACAAACTAGGTATAGAGTCACACCATATGTCAAGATAAGGTCAAAATGGGTACATGATTTACACATAAAGGATAATACCATAAGCAAATTAAGAAATTGCGGAATAGTTTATCTGTCAGCTTTATGGATAATGGAAGAATTTAGAGCCGAAGAAGATATAGAGAGTATTACAAAATCTAAAATGAAAATTTTGATCATGTGCAATTAAAAAGGTTTTGCACAAGCAAGACCAGTGAAACCAAAATTATAAGGAAAGCAGAAAACTTGGTGGGGGGGATTGCAACAAGTATCTCTGATAAAGTCTACATTTCTCAAATATATAGAGAACTGAGTCAAATTTAAAAGAATACAAGTCACTCCCCAACTGATAAAAGGTTACAAGATATGAACAAAAATTTTCAGACAAAGAAATCAAAGCTATCTGCAGTCATATGAAAAAATGCCCCAAATTGCTATTGATTCAAGAAATTCAAATTAAAACAACAATGAGGTACCACCTCACACCTATCAGATTGTTTAATATGACAAAAACAAAAGGAAAATGTTGTCTATTGGAGGGCATGTAGGAAAACTGGGACACTAAAGCACTGTTCGTGGAATTGTGAACTGATCCAACCACTCTGAACAGCAGTTTGGAACTATGCCCAAAGGGCTATAAAACTATGCATACCCTGCGATCCAGCAATAACAGTGCTAGGACTATATCCCAAAGACTTCCTAAAAAGTGAGGGAGGATCTATTTGTACAAAAATATTTATAGTAGCTCTTTTTGTTGTGGTTAAGAATTGGACATCAAAGGGATGCCCATCAATTGGGGAATGGCTAAACAAGCTGTGGTATAAGATTGTGATGGAATATTATTGTTCTAGAAGACATGACAAGCAGGATGATATCAGAAAAACCTGGAAAGACTTACATTAACTGATGCATAGTGAAATTAACAGAACCAAGGGAACATTGTACACAATAAAAGCAATATTGTTCAGTAAAGAACTATGAATGCCTTAGCTATTCTCAGCAATACAATGATCCAAGACAATCCCAATGGATTAATGATGAAGCATACTATCCACCTCCAGAGAAAGAACTGATATTGTCTGAATACAGACTGAAGCATGCTATTTTTCCACTTTATGTCTTTCGTTCTTTTTATTTTATTTGCATCTCCTTGTACAAGATGACTAATATGGAAATGTTATATATAATTGCGCATGTATAACCTATATCTGATTGCTTACCATCTCAGAAAGGGGATAGAGGAAGGAAGGAGGAGGGGTATAATTTGGAACTCAAAACTTTAAATAAAAATGTTGAGAGAGGGAGAGGAGAGGAGAGGAGAGGAGAGGAGAGGAGAGGAGAGGAGAGGAGAGGAGAGGAGAGGAGAGGAGAGGAGAGGAGAGGAGAGGAGAGGAGAGGAGGGGGAGGAAGAAGAGGGGAGAGGGAAGAGGGAACAGGAGAGAGAGAGAGAGAGAGAGAGAGAGAGAGAGAGAGAGAGAGAGAAGGGTAGAGGTTGCCCTGGTGAAGTGAGGGCTGACACGTGGGAGACAGAGAGGGCTAGGCTAGAGGCTAGGTCACCGTGCCCTTTGAAAATAAGAAGGAACAACTTAAACCCTGGAAAGTACTGCTCAAACAGAGCAGAAAGGAAATTAAAAAGAATAAAGGAGATGAGATCAGATGTGGGGGATGGGAGATCAGTGTTGGCAGAGGAATGGAGTGGAGTGGAGAGACTAGAGAGGTAAAGCAAGTGGGGAGGTCAGCTGCCTGTGAGAGACCAGATGAGGACTGGGGCATGACTTCTCCAGAAGCCCGTCTAGCCTAGTCAGCTCATTGTCTTCTGGGCATGGGTAACAGGTGGTTTAGCTACTGAGAAGTGGTGCTGATCACTGACACAGGCCTTCAGAAATAGATTCCCTTGCCCCCAGTGCTTCATGCTGCACTTGGCCCTCCAGTGATAATAATTTCTACTGATACATCTTCTTGCCAACCACATCTGCTGGGTCAGAGCATCAAGGAGGAGAGCAGCTTCCTAGCAGGAGAACAAAGTCCTCACCAAGGACACAGGGAGGAGGGGAGCCAGCAGAGTCAGGGGAGCTGCCTTCAGTAAAAGGAGCAGGGCCACTCTTATCACTGCCTTATTTTTTTAAAGTCGTACTGGGAAGAAGAGCCACTTCTTGACTGAGCCCGAAAAAGCTGTGGGGTCCTTGTCAGCTGTCAGTTTTAGCTTAGGGAAATCTACTAATATGAGGAGGTAATTCTGTCCATCCCTCTGCCCCTGGCACAAACTGCCCAGGCAGAGCTGTTGGATGAATATGACACAGAATTAACCCCTTCACTGGCTAATGGAAGAAGTTGAGAGTTTTGAATTCTAATCCTTTCCTGATCGCTCTTAATTCCAGTGTCTTCTCTCTGTAGACTATTTACAGTGTATGCTATATATAGCTTACTTGCACATAATTATTTATATATGGTCTTCCCCAAATAGCCTATGAATTCCTCAGGGACAATGACTATCTTCTGCCTCTGTTTGTACTTCTAGTGTTTAGCATAAATAAGCACATTTATCATTATTGTCATTCATTCAGTCGTGGACCATGGACCATAGTAGGCACTTAATAAACGTTTACTGACTGACTAACTAATCCAAACCTCCTGATTCACAAGATTCAGAACAGGGAGGCAGTGTGGCCCAGTAGAAAGAGCCAATTTGGAGTCAAGGGGCTTCTGTTCAAATCCCAGCTCTGCCATTTACCTGGGCCTCAGTTTACTCATCTGTAAAATGAAGGGGGTGGACTTGAAGACCTTGAAGGTCTTTTCTAGTTCTAAGTCTTTGTTCCTATTAAACAATGTGGTCTAATGGAGAGAATATGGAATTTGAAACATAAGGTCATAGATTTAGAGTCTAAAGGGAGACTTTTGAGGTTATTTTGTCCAGCATCCTCATTTTACTGACCAGGAAGCCAAGACCGAGAGAGGCGACATCACTTGTTCTGGGCAGTACAGGTAGTAGTAACTTGAAAAACCCGAATTCAAACTCAGATCCTCTTCACTCCAAATCCTGGCTTCTTTCCACTATTCCATGATTTTTCTACATGGAACAAGAGGACCTGAGTTCAAGTCTACACTGCCATTTATCAGAAGTCGTATTCTCTATCATTTCTGCAACTCAGTTTCCTTATCTGTAAAATGACAAGACTACGTGAGGAAGACAGATGGAGAATAGGGACTGATTGCATACATTATACATTCAAGCCAAACTAGTTTAACTGCTTCCTCCAAAATGCCATTCTGTTTCTTGTCATCAAAGCTTTATTCTCTCCCATCCCAAATTACTTTGCAAAAATCACTTTATAGTTGCTCTCTCTACATATTTTATATATTTATCTATGTATTTGTTGTCCACTCTGCCCCCAAGTAGAATATAAGCTCGTTGAGGGCAGAGATGTTTCATTTTTGCCTTTACATCCCCAGTGTCTGGCACATCACATTGGACAGAATCTGTCCTTGACCTGTTGCTATTAAGCATGCCATCTGTGCCTTTATCCAAGTCATTAACAGAAAAGCTCATCGAATTTGCAGGTGACATGGAATGGAGAGCTTACACATTGGAGAAGAGTTGGGGTCCAAAAATAGAAGGATAGTCTTAAAGGACAGTCTGAATCTAGCAAGATGAAAAATAGTAAGGACCTACCCTTGAGATCCTCAAAACTCAGTTTCACAAGTACAGAACAGGAAAAGTGTGACTGGAAAAAATTCTGGGGATCTTAGCCAACTGCAAGTTCCAAGTATCAATACTGGAATATGGCAGCCTTAAAAACTAAGATGGTCTTTGTTGAGGTTATTTTGTCCAGCATCCTCATTTTACTGACCAGGAAGCCAAGACCAAGAGAGGTGACATCACTTGTTCTGGGTAGTACAGGTAATTACTTGAAAAACTAGAATTCTCTAGTTCTAAGTCTTTGTTCCTATTAAACAGTGTGGTCTAGTGGATAGAATATGGAATTTGAAACATAAGGTCATAAATTTAGAGCCTAAAGGGAGACTTTTGAGGTTATTTTGTCCAACATCCTCATTTTACTGAGCAGGAATTCAGTCATTTTTCAGTCACTTCCAACTTTTCATGACACCATCTGAGGTTTTCTTGGCAAAGATATTGGAGTAGTTTTCTATTTCTTTCTCCAGCTCATTTTACAGATGAGGGAACTGAGGTCAACAATGTTAAGTGACTTCCCCAGGATCACACAGTGTCTAAGGCCAGATTTGAACTTGGGAAGATGAGTCTTCCTGACTCTAGGCCTGGTATTTTATCCACTACCCATCATGCTCCAAAGAGGGGAGGTGACAGTCTTGCTGTCTTCCAGCCTGGTCAGACCATATCTAGAGAATTACACTCAGTTATGGATACCACAATTTAGATAGGACATTGATAAACTGGAGAACACTCTGAAGAAGGCAACCACGGTGCTGATGGATCTTACTGCTATGACATTTAAGGACAAGTTGAGAGAACTGAGGATGTTTACCCTGAAAAAGAGAAGATTTAGGGGGAAATATGGTCCCTGTTTTTAAGTACTCAAAAGGCAACCACTTGGAAAAGAGATTTGGGTTGTTCTGGATGGTCCCAAAGGGGCTAACAAGGTAGAAGCTTCAGAGCCACACACAAAGAAAAGCTTGCCAATAATCAGAGGTAGATAGAAACCAAAAAGTTTGCTTTCCCAGATGCTGAACTTTTTGTCATCAGGATTACTTTTTAAAAGTTTCTTTTTAACTGTAGGGATCATCCATAAACATTCCAATGTACACAAAGTAGGTAGAAAATGAGGAATATATATATACATATATATGTGTGTGTGTGTGTGTGTGTTATATATGTATATGTATGTGTGTCCACATAGATACACACATATATTTGTGCTAAGTAAATGTTTGTTGATTGATTGATTCTCTGGACTAATCTTACTATGGCTGGACCTCAAATCTCCGCACCATCCTGGCCACCCTTCTCTGGACATCAGGCTCCTACTTATCTGAAGTATTAGAGAAATGAGACATTATGATTATTAAGGCTATCATTATATATGTTTCAGCGCCAATTTCACTCTGCCACTGGGTTTCAATGAGCTCCCATACTGTCCAGCCTCCAGCCCATCCTCACTCCTACCCCCGAGCCTCTGCTGCAGAGATTCCACACCCCATCTCCCTCAGCTCTGTAGGCATAGACATGTTTCACATCTGGACCACTGGTTCTGTAAATCTGAGGAGGTCCCCTCCCCATTTGTCTCTTACCTTTTTTTGTTAAAAGCGATTTTTGTAGGATCTCGGTGCCTGCATAATGGAACAAACTTCTTTTCTCCTCCTTTTTTCCCCTACTTTTTCTTCTTAAAGACTGATTCGAAAGAGACAGATACAGACAGAGATGGACAGGGAGGGAGAGACAGGTTGAAGTGGGGAGGGAAATAGACAGAGACAGGGAGAGAGAAAGAGAGAGAGACAAAGACAAAAGAGAGACAGAGACAGAGAAAGGGGCCTTTTCAAATCACCAATAATTCCCTCTCTCTACCTTCTTTCTACCACTTCCCCTGCCTTGCTTTCTTTTTATCAGGCTCCTACGGTAGCAAAAATCTTTACTGTTTTCCTCAGATATCTGGTCACTGATTCCTTCTGCCTTTTTCCCTCTAGCTTTTCCCTTTAAGCTACAACCAATTCTTCGATTTAGTACAACAAGCATCTATTAAGTGCCTACTAAATACAAGACAGTGAGGATAAAAAAACAAAAATCCTCCCCTCAATTATACATGACACAATACTGAATAATTTCAAGAGAAAAGAAAGATCACAACTCCCCAGCTCTTAAAGAAGTAAGCCAAAAAAAGAAGGAAAAGAAGGAAAGAAGGAGCCAGCATTGGCATTATGCTTTGAGGAAGTTAAATCCTCTGTGAGAGAGGTGTGGAAGGATCCCACTCTGGACATAGACTAACCACAAGTCATGGAGGTGGGAGATGGGGTTCCGTGCATGTCTTGGGAACAAAGCAGACCATTTTGGCTGGAACAGAGGGTGAGTAAAGTGGGCTATATGAAATAAGACTGGAAATTCAGGTGGGAGCCATCTTGCAGACGGCTTTTTAAAATCATTTTTGTTCGTATCTTTTGGCTTTTGCTCATCATCGATGTATCCCAATACACACATCCCTTCTCATACTCAGTGAGTTATCTCTTAAAACAAAGAGCAAAAAAGGGGAGGGGGGAGTATTCAGCAAAACTAACCAACTTAAAGTCTTAAAAAGTTATGGAAGGTCTTTCCTGGTCTAGCTAGCTGCTAGCCCCTCCCTGATAACGTTACTTGTATATATCTTCCATGTACTTTTTTATTTATATGCTCTCTCCCTCTTTAGAATGTAAACTCCTTGAGGGCAGGAGTTATTTTGCCCCCCCCTTTCTTAATCTGTAGAATTTAACACAGTGCCTGGTTTGTAGTAAGTGCTTAAGAAATGTTTGTCGATTGAGTGAGTGATTATGCGGCTTGCCTAGGATAATACAGCCAATGTGTGTCTCAGGTAGGACCTGAGCATGGGCCTTCTTGACTTGGGTATACACCAGCTACTTCCTAGTCTCTTCCTAATAAGCTGCAAGCCCTATTAAGGCAAGCACCTTGTGCCTTATCTAAACTTTGCATACCTCTTAGGGTCCAGCTCATAGCAGGCACTTAATGAATGTTTGTTAAATTAATAAACATACAAATGTTTATCTTCCATGTGAAGTATGGATGAGTTAGGGTTTTAGCAAAGTAATAAAGTCTAGGAGTTTGTCCTTATTTCCTTTCCTTTTTCCAGCATTCACTGTCCCCCTACTCCAACCAAGCCCATATCCCATTTCCTAAGGTCCTGGATCTCCATAAACTATCTGAATTGGAAAGAGAGCCCACTGCTATAGTGATTCATTGGCAACAAAGGATTCATGGAAGACCCTTCCAGTGATACTCATATTCCAAAAGGAGACTACTGGTTTTGGCGTCAAAAGATCTGGGTTCAAATTCCACCTCCATCACTTCCTACATTCATAATCTTGGGAAAGTAATTAGCCTCTCCATGTCTGTTTCTTATTCTACAAAATGAGGCGTTTGGGCTAGGACCTCCGAGTTCCCTTCCAATTCTAGATTTCTGATTCTATGCACTGTGTGACCTTGGGTAAGTCATCCCTCCTCCTTTGGGATGAGTACCTTCATCTGCGAAATTGTTGTTGCTTCAATTGTGTCCAATTCTTTGTGACCCCACTTGGGATTTTTTTGGAAAAAAAATATTGGAGTGGTTTGCCATTTCCTTCTCCAGATCATTTTACAGTTGAGGAATCTGAGGCAAACAGGGTGAAGTGACTTGTCCAGGGTCACACAACTAGTAAGTATCTAAGGCCGGATTTGAACTCAATTCTTCCTGACCCCAGGGCTGGCTCTCTATCCACTATGCTACCCACACAAATAAATAAATTCAAAATAATGCAAAGTAATGGGGGGTTGAGTCTTAGAGGTGTCCATGGTGTAATAGATAGAGAGGGGATCTTGAGCAAGTCCATTAAGCCTCAGTGTCCTCATCTGTAAAATGAGAGGGTTGCAGAGTTAGGTGCCAAGCTACACTGGTAGAGGTTATTGCTGATGAGAGTTCCCTTCCATGATGAAATCATAGGTCCAGTTTACAAAGAAACTAGAGGGTGCGACAGCTAGGCTAGACTTCCCAAAGGAGGTGGCAATGGGGCTGGGTCACAATGGAAGGTGGGGATCCCAAGAGGCAGAGGTGAGGAAAAATTGCATTCCAGGCCAGTGCAGAGCTGCTGGGGAGGGAGATGGAATGTCATGTCCCAAGAACAGTAGGCAGAGTAGCTCGTCTAAAACCCAGAATGCATGAGAGGGAGTGATATAGAAGAAACCCAAGTCATGAGGGAACCTGGACACATCAACAAACCAATCAATCCCAAAGCACTTTCTAACCAATGGTTACCTATCACCTCCAGGACCAAACAGAAGTTCCTGTCTGACATTGACAATTCTTCATAACCCAGCTCCTTGTTCCCTTTCTAGACTTTTTATGCTTCACTCACACTCTGGCATCCATCACCGGGACACCAATGAAGGTGGGGATTCCAAGAAGCAGATATGAGGAAGGAGTGCATTCCGGGCTGATGCAGAGCTAGGTGGCACCAGAGTGCATGGAGTACCAGGTCTGGAGTCAGGAAGACTCATCTTCCTGAGTTCAAATCTGGCCTCAGACACTTACTGGCTATGTGACCCTGGGTAAGTCACTTAACTGTGTTTGCCTCAGTTTCCTCATCTGAGCAAGTATGCTTTACTTACAAGTACACTCAGATGATCAAGTAAATGGCAGACTATTCCAATATCTGCCAAGAAAACCTCAAATGTTTCACATTATAATCTATATCAAATTGCTTACCATCTTAGGGAAGAGGGAAGGGAGGTAAAGAGAGAAAAAATTTGGAACTCAAAATTTTATTAAAAATGAATATTAAAAAGAAAGCTCCAAAATGGGGTCATGAAGAGTTAGTTGGATGCAACAGCAAGCATCTGCCATTACTGGTCTGCTTGTAATTCTACTGTCACCCTCCATTTCCCACCTCCTTGCCTTTGCCTTGGCTGTTCCCCATGGCTGGAATGCTCTGCTCCTTCACCTTCCCCTGGCTCCCTTTTAGTATTCAGCTCAAATCCCACCTTCGGCAAGGAGCCTTTACTGATTTCTCCCAGTAATGCCTTCCCCTCTCAGATTACTTTTATATGCACTAAGGTTTCTTGTGCCTACCTAAATACTCACATGGCATCTGCCTCCTCTTGAATGTGAGCTCCCTGAGGGGCAGGGACTGTGTCTCTATTTCTTTCTTTGGGTCCACATTACTTAACATAATGTCCAGCACATGCTACGTGCTTAATAAATGCTTATTAACTTACTAACTTACTTTGTGCCAAGTGCTGTGTTAAGCTTCCTGGGACACAAGGAGTGGGACATTCTAATTTCTCTTTGCCTCAGTTTCTTCCTCTGTAAAATGAAAAGATAGGACTACATAATCTCCAAGTTTCCTTCTGGCTTAAGATCCATGAGCAGAGACTGAGCCAGGACTACAGGAAAGCCAAGCTAGTAGCCTTCCAGGGCAAAGGAACAAGGACCCCAGTGAGGGACACTCTTCATCTGGCTTTTTTAAATAATTGCACATATTGCTATTGCAAGAAAATCCTATTCTTCACAGCCCATAGGGATTTATTCTGTGATAAGTCAAGGGGCATGCTGGGCAGGGAAGGCTCAAAGCCTCCAGGGGATGGTAACACACACTGAGGCTTAATTCTCTAACCTTGCATGGGCATCATGAAGGCCTTGTCCAGGCTCTAGTCCATTAGAGGGGTTTTTTCCACTTGAGATCACTCCTCTTACTTCCCCTCCCTCGCTGTCTCACTCTGTGATGTCAGAGGGCATCTGAGTCTTCTCTCCTCTCCTGGCAGGGCATGGTCAAGGCTCTCTCACTTTTTTTAAATAATGCACTAAGCAAGGCACAAACCAATTCCTCTCTGCCAGCCTATTTCTGGCCATACGGGAAAGAACAAGAAGATGTTTTCAATCAGCAGTGCCCAGAACAGTGCCTCCCAACCTGGCAACCAGCCTGCTGTCCTGGGCACACTGTTAGAGAAGGGTCTGGTGACTTTAATTGGTCAATCAACAAACATTTATTAAATATTTACTATGTACAAGTTTCTACACTGGGCTTGGAAGATAAAAAGACAAAAATTAAATACAGCCCCTGCTTTCAAAGAGCTTATATTATATTATATTATTTATATGTTATTATGGAAGATACAGGAATCAAAAAGCAACCACATACAGTCACTTAGTAGCTGGGCAAGTCACTTTACCCTGTTTGCCTCAGTTTGCTCATTTGTAAAATGAACTGGAGAAAGAAATGGCAAACCACTCCAGTATCTTCGTCAAGAAAACCACAATGGGGTCATGAAGAGTTGGACACAATTGAAACAACTGAACAGTAACAACAAAAATATTATATCCATATTTACATCCATATACATATATATTATACCTACATATGGAGATGGATGGATGAGAGAGTAATGGGGGGGGCAATAGAGAATGGAGAAGGAGAAGAAATGAGAAAGGGAAGGTGGAGGAGAGATGAATGATAAGGTAGATGTAAGAGAGAAAGAGAATGAATGTAAACCGAATTGAATTGAATTCAACTCAACTGAATTCACAGAGAGTTTCCACTTAGAGAACATTACATCTTTAAAATCCTACTTGACACTCACAGTCTATGTTCTGAGGCCCATCCCAACTCAGAAACCCCAGGGCTTATCCCTCTAATCCCTATATTCATCTACGGTCTGTTTCCCTACCTTGGGTCTGTTTCCCTACCTTCGGTTCAGGCCTTTTCTCCCTATCCTCACAGGTGGGGCCACATTCCTTCTGCTTCAGGGAGAGAGGCTGGAGATGAGACCAAGGTCAGACACTAGGAGATCTGGGCCCCGGGCCATGCCCTCCCTCATCTTGGTACCTCCTTCTTCTGCTTCCCTCCACTACAGGGTCTCTGCTTCTTCTTCCGCAATAATTGTTTCAGTACCGTATAATTCAGGCCGTAATAATTAGTATATTGATCCATACACCTTTACTAAGTATCTCCTGAGAACTTAATTGGTATGCCAGGTGATGCTATTGCTGCTGCTGACCCAGGGCCTGGAGGCCTTATACTTTGCACTCTGGGGTGATGAGATTTTACAACTCTCTCTCTGTCTTTCTCCTCTTCCTTTTCCACCTCCACAATCTAAAAGAGGGCATTAGCAGCTAAGAAGAAGCATTTTTTTAAGGCAATCGGGGTTAAGTGAGCTGCCCAGGGTCACCCAGCTAGTAAGTGTCAGCGGCTGGATTTGAGGAGTCAGTTCCTCCTGACTCCAGGGTCAGTACTCTATCCACTGTGCCACGTAGCTGCCCCCGAGAAGCATTTATTACACTCCTATCATGTGCCAGGCACAGTTATAGCTACTGGAGACACAAAGCCACAAGTGAAACAGCACCTGCCCTCAAGACACTTATAGTCTAGTGTAAGAAACAAAGAGAAATGGGAGCCACTAAGCCATACATAAGGGATCCCTGTGGGCCCCATATTGACTTTAATTAATTAGTTAAATGTAATTAATTAAGCATTAATGTCATGTATGTTTTATTGTGTTTTTATTTAAATATTTCCCAATTACATTTTAATCCGGTTGGGGCTGCACTCAGGGATGTTGTGGGCTGGGCCTTTGATGACTCCAATGTGGAAGAAAGACCAGCCTTGTTCTGCTAAGCCCCAGAAGGCTAGATGTTAGGGAAGAGTCTCTGAAGGCCTAGGGCTCTCCCAGAGTGATCTGGGCTGCCTGGAGAGACTTCAGGATCCCCTTCCCTGAAGAGAGTCGAGCAGAGGCTGATGGACCTCTTGTCAGGGCCACTTGTCAGGGTACACAGTACCTCTTTCAGGTGTGGATCAACCATCCCTGAGGTCTCAGCCAACTGAAATTCTGTGATTCTGCAATTCTCTGGCTATGCTGAGGTGTGTAGGTATGTGTGTGTGTGTGTGTGTGTATGTGTACGCACACACATATATAGACACATACATACGTATTTATATACATGCATGTATGTGTATATGTTTGTATATACATGTATGTGTTGAATTGTACATATATGTATTCATACATATGTATACACACATGCATATCAGGAATATTCATAGACAATGAAATCAAACAGTTACTCCAGATCTCGAAGGGTCCTTAGAGGCCAGACATCTAGAAAGGTTCAGTGACCAGCCCACAGTCCCACTCCTAGTAAGTAGCCGAGTGGAAATTCAAGCGCAGGTCCTGTGACTCCAAATAAACAGTCTCTCCATTACTCCATCTATGAAGGCTGGTGAGACGGAAGCTTCTGTCTCCAAAGGAGCCTGTGGCTTCTCTTTCTAGAAGGACACAGATGTGGACACATCTGGCTGGTCCAGTCAAAGCGCATCCCACCAAGGGGCAGGGGGCTGGACTCTCTGACCTCCCTAAAGTCCCTCCCCACCTAGCCTAACCCTTGGGTGGGAGACCTTTTTGGAAACAGCAGATGCCAGCCCTGGAAGGCTGAATAATAACGCTCCAGCAGAGCTGCCCAGAAGGCCTCTGGGTCAGCACCAGGCAGCGGCCTGCAGGCAAGGGGAGACGTGATTGGACTGGGGAGCAGCTGCTGCTGCCGGGCCTGCCTCGCCCCCCCCAACCCCACCCCCAGCCGCTGCCAGTACTGTTTGTTTGTATTTAAAGAATCGCTCCATTTCAATGCTAGATTGGGTGCTGTGTGTTTGTTTACCCAGAGACAGAAGGCACGCTCACGGGGAAAATGCAACCCAGCTCCCCCTCCTCTCCCCACTCCCTCCACCCCACCCCGAGCTGCCATACTCTGTTTAATGCTGCATGGCTAGAACAGCGAGGAAAACAGCCGAGGAATCGGGAGACACGACCCGAGAGGGGCACGGAGGTTCGTTCAGCCCTCGGGTACCTTCCAGAAGCAAGACAGCCAAAGGCTGAGGGGGGATAACTGGGACTTGGG
Organism: Phalanger gymnotis; assembly: GCA_028646595.1. Classification (NCBI taxonomy): domain Eukaryota; kingdom Metazoa; phylum Chordata; class Mammalia; order Diprotodontia; family Phalangeridae; genus Phalanger; species Phalanger gymnotis. The sequence continues at coordinate 24,155,378 of CM053622.1, forward strand.
AGAGGAGTCCCAGGATCAGAGGACCCTGGGGCCAGAGCTGACAGAAACCATGGAGGTCATCAAACCCCGGATTTTACAGAAGAGGAACGAAGGTCCAAATTTGGGGAAATGATTTGTCTAAGGTCACACGAAATATTATCAGAACCATACATTGAGAACTGGAAAGGACTTTGGAAAGCATCTGATCCAAATTCCTGACTTTAAAGAAGAGGGGAGTGAGACCCAGAGAGTGCACTTGTCCAAGGTCACAAAGGTTGAATGGTACGATCATAGATTTAGAGTCAGAAGAGATCTTGGAGGCCAGCAGTCCAACTCTCTCGTTTTACAGAGGAGTTAACTAAAGGCTGGGGCAGCTCCGTGGCTCAGTGGATAGAGCACCAGGCCTAGAGTCAGGAAGACTTTGCCTCATGGGTTCAAATCCAGCCATCAGTAGCTGTGTGACCCTGGGCAAGTCGTTTAGCGTTGTTTGCCTCAGTTTCCTCATGTGGAAAAGGGATGGCAAACCACTCCAGCATCTTTGTGAGAAAACCCCAAATAGGGTCATGGAGAGTCAGACAGGACTAAATAGCAATAAACTGAAGAGTAGATGGATCAATTTTTCAAAGTCCCCCAGGTTTTAAGAGGCAGAGTGGATTCCAGCCCAAGTGGTCTCCACTCCAGCACTACTTCTACTGTTCCACTGGGCTTGGGGACCTGGACAAAAATCAAGGGATCTTGCCCCCCCCCCCCCAATGAGGGCAAGAAAGAGCAGGGAGAGCTCCAGATGCCCTGGTAATTAATCACGGGATCAGAGGACTTTTGAGTTAGAAGGTACCTTAGGATCATTGGGATCAACACCCTTATTTTACTATAAGAGAGTAAGAAGAATGTGGATAAGGGGACCCCTGCTCAATTTAACGAGCTCCTTCCTGAGATTATAGGGCACCAGAATCTGAAGGGCACATCCCATGGCTGTGGATTCAGATAGGAGAAAACCGATGTCCAGAGAAGAGAGTAGCTTTTGTTGGTGTTCAGTCATTTTCAGTCATGACTGACTCTTTGTGACCCCATTTGGGGTTTTCTTTGCAAAGATACTGGAGTGTTTTTTTGCCATTTCCTTCTCCAGCTCATTTTACAGATGAGGAAACTGAGGCAAAAAGAGTGAAGTGATTTGCCCAGGGTCACACTGTTAGCGAGTGCTTGGGTCCAGATTTGAATTCAAGTCCTCCTGACTCCAGGGTTGGTAACTCTATCCACTATGCCACCTAGCTTAGGATCATGGGATTAGAGCTGGAAGGAACCTCTGAAATCATCTAGCCCAGCTCCCTAAATCTATAGAGGAGGAAACTGAGGACCAAAAAAATTAAATGACTTACCCAAGGTCATGCATGTAGGAATTAGCAGGACTAGGATTTAGATCTGCCTCAAAACCAGATGCTTTGGGATCCTAAAACATGCAATACAAGGGCATAGATTATCAGAGCTAAAAGAAGACATAAGTGATAGATCACTGGTTTATAATAATAATAATGATGTCCCATATTCATATATAAGGCCTTGAAGCTTTACATCTAGTAGCTTATGTAATCCTCATGGCATCAGGCATCATTATATACCCATTTTACAGATGAAGAAATAGAGAAGCTAAGTGACTTCTGATGAAGTTTGGTTTTCAAAGTTCTTGCTATAGGCAAGATAGCTTAACGCGCTGTTGTTGGAGCTGTGAATTGGTACAGCCATTTTGGAAAGGAATTTGGAACTATGCTCCAGAAGTGACTAAACTGTGCTCAGCAAGCCCTCAATTATGTGTACATCTCCAAGAGATCAAAGAAAGAAGAAAAGGAACCTTGAGGAGGTAGCTAGGTGGCTCAGTGGATGGAGCCCCAGCCTTGAAATCAGGAAGACCCGAATTCAAATCTAGCCTCGGACACTTTCTGGCTGTGTGACTCTGGGCAAGTCACTGAGCCTCTGCCTGCCTCAGTTTCCACAGCTAGCATTGGAGATGGTAACAGCGCCTACCTCTCGGAGTTGTTGTAAGGTTACAATGAGAGAATATTTGTAAAGTGCTTTATAATCCTTTAAGTGCTATGTAAATGCTACCTATTACTATCCATACCAAATATTTATAGCGTGCTATAAGTAAGTGTAAAATAGGTGAGTTGGGGGAAGAAGGTTTGGATTTATTCTACTTGGCTTTACTGGAGAGGACTAGGAAGGATGGAGTAAATGAGAATGTTCCTATAAACCAATTACCACATCTTTAAGCTCTATATAAATTCAAGCCGTGGAGAAACTGATGAAGTTGGAGTCACTGAACCTGAGTTCGAATCCCCAGTTGGCCCCTGTGTAATCTTGCCTTAGACAGTCCCTCGACTTCTCTGGGTTTCAGTTTCCTCATCTGTAAAATGGGGAGGAAATTAGATCAGTATTTCTCAAATATTTTGGTCTCTGGACTGTTTTACACTAAAAAATTATTGAAGACTCCCCCCCAAGGAGTTATGTTATTATGAAAATAGTTTTGACCTCTCAGATGTCCTGAAAGGGTCTCATGGTCCCTGGGCCACACTTGGAGAACTACTAGCTTAGATGACTGTTCAGGTCCCTTCTGACTCTATTTATTATAGAATTAAAGCTGAAAGAAACCTTGGAGAGCTAATCCGATCCCTTCATTTTACAGAGGAAACGAAGTGACTTACCCAGGGTGAAACAGGTTAGGATTTGAACTCAGATTCTCTTACTCAAAACCCATCAACTTTGGAGTTTTAAAACAAAAAGACAGAAACATTCTATGCCTCTCATCTCCAGTGGAATGCTTGATCCTCGTGGCCTGGAAGGATAGAACCGAGAAGAATACACATTCACCATTAATCATTGATGATAAGGCTGCTGTCAGAATCCAGCGCTCCTGCCGTGCTGAGCTGAGCATTTAGTAAATGCTTTCTGGGAGACTGACATTCCTTCCAATCCAAGGCACATGCCACCTCCCCATCCCCGTCACTAAAATGCAGCCACTTCTAGGATGTTTCCTAGTAATCCCTGAGATTGAAAAGCTGAAAGAGAACTTACTTATAGACCATCTAATTCATACATTGACACCTGCCTTCAGACTTCAGTGTCCTATAATGGATAAAGCCTGACCTGGGAATCAGGAAGTCTTGGGTTTAAGTCACACTTCAGGCACTTACTGGTGTGTATATGACCCTGAGCAAGTCACCTAGCTTCCCTGTGCCTCAGTTTCTTTATCTGTAAAAGGAAGGTGATAATAGCACCTACCTCACAGAGATGACATTTATAAAATTTGTGGAAAATCTTATAGTATTACATAAATGAGAGCAATTGTTAACCTCTTCATTCCCCTCTCCCAGCTCATCATTTTGAGGGGCAGGATAGCATAAGAAAAAGAGTCCTCCACTCAGAGGCAGGAAGCCCTGAGCTTTGGACTACTTTCAATCTGCTTAATCTTTTTGGGTTTCAGTTTCCTCTTCTGTAAAATGAAAATAAGAATCCCTCCAGAACCTTCCTCATACAGCACAGTGAACAGAATGCCAGCCCTAGAGTCAGGAGGACCTAAGTTCAAATCCGGCCTCAGACATTTACTAGCTGTGTGACCCTGGGCAAGCCCCTTAATCCCATTTACCTCAGTTTCCACATCTGTAAAATGATCTGGAGAAGGAAATGGCAAAAAATGCTCCAGTATCTTTGCCAAGAAAACCCCAAATGGGGTCACAGCCAGACACTAATAAACAAACAAATAAAAAACCTGCCTCAGTGGGTTTTTGTTCATCTCAAACTCTGAAGCACTGAATCAATCAACAAGCATTTATTAAGCACCTACTATGTGCCAGGCACTGTGCTAGACAATGGGCATCCAGTAATAGGAATGAGAGTTCCTGTCCTCAAATTGCTTACCTTCTATCATGGGACACAATATATATGTGGACCCAAAATATAAACACTACAATTTTATTTTTGTGGGGGAAAGTATTAGGAATTGGAGGATTGCTGTAAGTACTATCATCATTGTTATTATTATATTACTATAATAATTATATTATTTAATCATTATTATCATCACAGAGGACACCAAGAAAGGGACGATAACTTGTCCAAGATCCTACAGCTTTAAAAGGGTAATGCTGGGGTCGGAACCCAAGGTTTCTGATTACTAATCCCAGGTAGGTCTGATTCTAGAATGTCACTGTTTTCTGTGGGGGAAGGCCTGTTTAGGAGAGTCAGGCCAGGGGGGAAGCTGTTCGGAAGTCTGGTCAACATGAACTGCTCAGCCTCTCTGCCTGACTCTAGCAACAGAACCAGCTTTATGACTTGCTGTTCCCATTTAGGAGGTAGCAGGTTTGCAGATCACTTTGGGATGGTATTCATTGCAGAGATGTTTTCTAGGTAATCAATCAATTGACCTTTCATTAAGGGCCTTCAGGTGCTAGGCACTGTGCTGGGTGATGAGGAGACCCAAGACACAAGCCCTGCCCTGCTAAGAACTTACATTCTGTCATTTACCAGAACATGAAATTTCAGAGTCTCTCTCCTTGATTTTCCCCTTTCGTCCAGAATTTTGTAGGAGCGCATCGCTGTCCGCTCCTCCCAAAGGCAATTCTTCCCTTGGCAGTGCTACGATTCCTTTTTATCTACCTGCTTGAGATCCCTCCCAAGGGACAGCTCAGATCTATCTTTGGGTGGCAATGCTTCATTCCTGGGGACAGCACTGTCTCAGATAGGAACTGAATCTTGATTATTTTTAACTTAAATATTTTATTTAAAACTCCATAGTGAATATCAATAGAATTATTCAAGCTTCATCCCTCTCTTCTAATCCCACACTTTGGGAGTTAACCTTCTCTGAGTCTCAGCTTCCTCATCTGCAAAATGGGGGTGAATGTGCTTGTAGCATTTATCTCCTGTCTCCCAGGTCTGCTGTGAAGCTCTGAAAAAAGTGGGGAAAAGAAAGACAATGTTTGAGCATAGTTTCCTTTAAAGGAAAAAGAAACAGGATGCTTTAACCCTGAGCATAGAAAGCACACTCCTTGGGTATCCACCATCTGACTTTCCTCTTATGGAACTGTGGAAAGAATACTAGATTTGAACTCAAATTCTGCCAGGTAACCTTAGTCAAGTTATTTACCCCTCTGTGACTCAGTTTCCTTATTTATAAAATTACAGGGTGGATTAAATAAGCTCTAAATTCCCTTTCTACTCTAAAGGTATGATCGTATCTACCCATATGTAAAATGGGCACAAAGGTAAACTTAGCATCAGAAAACCTGGCTTTGCCACTTCTTAACTATGTGATCCTAACAAGTCACCTCTCCTCTCTGAGTCTCAGGGTCCTCATCTGTAAGATGGGGAGAAAAATAACCTGTACTGCCTACCTGTGAGAGCCATAGTGAGAATCAAAGGATATAAGAAAACGTCAGTTACTGTCATTGCCTCGGGCAGAACAGAGGCTGGCCCCAGTGGCCAGACCAGTAGGGAGTGCCAAAGATCAGGGCTAGGTGCAGCAGCATGAGGACACTTCTCTTGGACCCACCAAAGGTGTCAGGAGCTGGGAGATGGTTTTCATCATGCTTTTTCCCAAGAACATTTCTTGAGCTCACATAGAGGTTGCAGGGCCATTGGTGGATAGGCTTTATAGGTGAGTTCTCTGGGCAGGAGAGCTGAGTGACCTCTGAGGGCCTTCCCAGCTCTAAGATCCCAATATGACTGCAGGGACCTGCACAGAGGAGCAAGAGACTGGGAGTCAGGAGACCAGCTGGGAAGCCCCAATTGCCAATGACGGTCTGGGCGGCCATGGCCTCTGCCATTTACAGCTCTTCACAACTTAGCCCCTTCCTAACTTTCCAATATTCTTACACTATATTGCAGAGTCAGTGCTCTTCCACTAGACCAGAGTCAAGTGACCTTCCTCTATCAGTCTGGGTAGAATAGGAGGAGGAAGAGGAGGAAGAGGAGGAAGAGGAGGAGGAGGAGGAGGAGTATTTATTAAGCATCTATGTCCAAATCCCCAAGCTCGGTATTGAGTATACAAAGACAAAAATGCCTCACGTTCTATTGGGGCGGACAACATGTACACATCTAAGTAGACACAAAACCTCTTCATATTAATTACAAGGTAATTTGCAGAAAGGTCGAGGAGCAGGAGAGCTGCTGGGGGTGGGAAAGAGGGAGAGGGGAGAACAGGAAAAGTTTCATATGGTCGCACTCGAGCTGAGTTTTGAAGGCAACCAGGGGTTTGAACATACAAAGAAGATGAGAAGGAAGTCTGTTCCAGGCATGGGGTGCAACCAGTACAGACTCAGAGAGATGTGAAGATACCTCGTGTGTGAGGAACAGCATGGAGTCCAGTTTAGCTGGACCATAAAACACATAAAAGGAACTAATGTCTAATCAGGCTGAAAAGGCAGTCGGAAGCTGGTCTGTGCGGAGCCGTCAAGGCCAGACAAAGGAGTTTCTATTTTATTCTGAAGGTAGACAAGAGCCAGCCACTGGAGTCAGCAACAGCTAAAGCTCCCTGTCCTGTAACATGTTAAAATTTATAAGGTACTTTACTGACCTCCAGTCTGAGCAAGAAGTAGTAACAGCTAACATCAGTATGGCACTTACTATGTGCTTGGCCCTATGCTAAGTGCTTTATTTTTATTATCTCATTTGAGCCTCACAATAACCCTGGGAGGTCGGGGCTCTTACTATCCCCATTTGACAGATGAGAAAACTGAAACAGGCAGAGGTGAAGTGACTTACCCAGGGTCAGACGGCTAGGAAGCAATTGAGGCTCGATTTGAACTCAGGTCTTCCTGACTCCAGTCCCATTTCATAGATGATAAAACTGATGCTCCGAGAGTTAAATTCCTTTCCCATAGTCACAGAATCACAACTTTAGTGCTCTAGGAAATCTTAGGGTGCCTTAAATCAAATCCATTATATTACGGATAAAGAAGTCACAGACCAGGAAGAATCAAAGTTAGAATTGGACGCGTCTTATTCCAGGGCTAGTGTTGTGTTTCCCCACCCACCCACCCTGCCTGTATTCTGCCTCTCACTGGTGTAAGAAAGGAAGTCGGATATCAGGAAATCTAACCTCATTCTCTCAGAGATAGAGAAACTGAGTCCCGAAGAGATGAAAGTAGCAGAATCAGGACTAGAATCCAGGCCTCTGAGGTCTCAGGGCTCTTTCTCCCATACTACATCATTGTTGGCCAAGCCTTTGAGAGGTTAGAGTCTAGGGACTGGGAATTTTTTTCCAGGTTGACAATGTTCTTTCTATCTGAAAAGCAAAGGGCAAGAATGGGGGCTGGCATGTCATAAGTAGGTAGGCAGAGGGGAATAGAGATTGAAGCCACCTAAACAATGTTCATACACACACACACACCAGAAATTGTCCTTGCCCAACTGTTGGGGGGAATATCACCATGGCAACCACCAATGGAGGCCAGTCCCCAGGCTTGGGAAGATCACACTCTCCCACAGAAGCCTTTAGCCCCAAGTACCCACAGGGAGCAGCAGACCTGTCCCACCACCTGCTGGGTGGCACCCCCATGAATCAGAATGCCTGGGAACCATCCCAGAATGGCAGCAGGCCTGTGGCCCCCGTGGACCGTTCCTTCTGTGGCATCCACAGCTATGTTCAACCCCTGTAAGGATGCTATTACTGCCAGGGGGAGGGGAGAATGGGGAGAAGGAGGAGGAGGGCCGATACGCCTGGTCCCCCGCCCTCGTTCCAGTCCAGTGGCCCAAGAAAAGTGTGTGTGCTTTGACCATGTGACTCCCCTTGGCCCGGTCTATGCTCAGCTGTCAGGAGGGAGACACACAGACACAGCAATCCCGACTCTGTGCTGCAAATATTAATTATCTGCTAACTACTCTCCAGGCAGTCATTAGCTCTCAGCTCGCTGACAGCTGTTCATTCAAACCTACCCAAGGAATCCATTGGCAAAGGGGGTGGGCAGGGGCAGTGGGAAGGGTGGAAGAGAGGCCAGACAAAGCTGGGGAGCAGTGACAGCAATGAGGGGGACAACTGGAGGGACGCCAATAGGCAAGGAACACCCCTTTCCTTAGCCTGGCGTTTAAAGGCCTCCACAATCTGGCTCCAAACGAATTTATTTTCCTGTACTTCCTTTCGAGATGTTTTTCATTCCAGGAAAACAAGAGTATTTCCTTTTCCCTGAGCTTGCCCTGCTGTCTCCTACCTCCATACATTTTGTGCAGCCCATTTACCATGCCTGCCAGGTACTCCCTCCCCATCTCCTTAAGTTATAATTCTCTCACCCTTCAATGCTCGACTCAGGCACCATTTCCTATAGGAAGCTTTCCCTGTGTCCCCCATCCTTACCTCCCAATGAAGGGGAATTCTCCTTCCTCAAACTTTCCCGGAGCATTTTGGACATTTCCAACACCTTATCAGATTCTATTTTGTACCATATTCAAGATGTCCTCATAGATATGCGCAATGCTTTTTATATCTGTGATGCTGGGGCCCCTCCTACAGACTACAGCCACTGTTAGCATCTCTTTGAGAGGCTTGGGAAATTCATAATGAAATCAAAGGGCCCTAGACATAGGACTGAAAGGGACCTCAAAGGCATTCTCAGAGTGCAGCCTCCTTGTTTTATAGATGAGGAAGCTGAGGCCTCCCACACACATAACCCCATGGGCACACGAGGGTGGGAGCTGGGATCTGAACCCATCTTCTGACTCCAGGTGTTTTCGATGCTATCTTCATCCTCATCTCTCCCTCCCAGCTTCTCTGGCTTCCTTCAAGTCTCTGCTAAAACCCCACCTTCTACAAGAAGCCTCTCCCAAGCCCCCTTAACTGTAGTGCCTTCCCTCTGTTGATTACCTCCGATTTTCCCGTCTATACGTGGTAGTATGGGCAGGTAGGTAGTGCAGTAGATAGAGCTCTTATCTTGGAGTTAGGATGACTCATCTTCCTGGGTTCAAATCTGGCCTCTGATACTTACAAGCTGGGTGACCTTGTGCAAATTCACTTAACACTGCCTCAGTTTCCTCATCTGTAAAATGAGCTGGAGAAGGAAATGGCAAACCACTCTAGTATCTCTGCCAAGAAAACCCCAAATGGGGTCATGAAGAGTCAGATACAACTGAATAACGAATATCTTGTTAGTACATAGTTGTTTGCGTGTTATCTCCTTCTTAAAATGTGAGTTCCTTGAGGGCAGGGACCGTGTTTTTGTATCCCCAACACTTAGCAAATAGTAGGCACTTAATGAGTGCTTGTTGACTTGACTTAAAATGAACTCTTCTTAGTGTGAGGTCAACATCTAAGATGAAAAGAGTGCCGGGGACTAGGGTGATGGGCTGAGGAGCTGCCGGTGTTTGGTGATTGTCTCCAAGAACTCTTCCCCAAGTCAGAGGAGTCATCAGCTAGAATGCACTCCATGTACCCACCCACCAAGTGGGAAGAGCTTGGATACCCAGAGGGCACCCACAAAGAAGCTTAAACAGAATAGATGGGAAAGAAATGCTTTCTGGATGGAATTGAGGCTGGAGCATTCAGAGGGAGTTTCTCAGGCTCTACCTCTGGTATGGGAGTATTCAAGACAGACTCGGATTAGAGGGCTGAACTATGCAGCCTCTGAGGGCCCTTTGGGTTTTAGAGCTATAGTCTTACTACTTTAGGCAAACCACTTCACTTCAAAACAAAGAGATTAGATTGGATGATTTCCGAGGTCCCTCTCAGCACTAGATGTATGGTCCAGCCATCCTGTAGGTAAGGGTGTGCATATTTTGATGTAAATATTTCATGGCTTTGGACTAGAAACAGGCCAGACCCCCAGAATCATTCACTCACTTACTCATTCATCCATTCAACAAGCATTTATGTGCAGGGAGCTATGCCCTTTGGTTCAAAGATGAAAAATAATACAGTCCCTGCCCTCAAAGGGCTTCCGATCTAATAGAAGTGACAAGCAACATGTATAAGCTGGTTGTGCCAGCTGCTGAGGGTACAAAACCAAAAATGAAACACAGTCCCTGCCCTGAAGAAACTAACAATATCTCAGAGAGAAACAATTCATAAACTAAATAAAAAGAGATATGGAGAAAGACCCTCACGACCAAGCTAGACCTCATGTAGGAGAAGGCCCTTGAGCTAAGCTTTGAAGGGAGCTAAGGATTCTGCCAGACACAGGGGACGAGGGAGGGCACGGCAGGCATGAGAGAGAATCTGTGCAAACACTCAGAGATTGGAGATGGAATGACAAGGGGGAGAAACAGGAAATTCACGTTTGGTTGTGATGGTAGAGTACGCATGAAGGAGAATAATGTGCAAGGCTGTGTGTGTGTGTGTGTGTGTGTGTGTGTGTGTGTGTGTGTGTGTTTAAGATCAAAGCCAACATCTGCACTGTGTAGTTACTGACTGGGGTTACAGCTTGGGGAATTCATTCATTTATTCACTCATTCATTCTCAGGGGTTCCGTCCCAATGCTGGCCGAGAACTCAGGGACCCAGAACGCAAGGAAAGCTCAGAAATTTGGAGGGGGTGCTTACATCTCTTATTGTAGTGTGATGTGCATGGCTCCCTCTGCCCACCCAGCTTACCATGCAGGTGTCTTGGCTTCCAGGCTCTCCTCTTTCTAGCCCACCATCTACACAGCCACCAAGGTGATATTCCTATAACACGGATCTGACTATATCACTCCACCACCCTAGTGTAGTGTAAGCTTTTTGAGGGGCAGGATTTTCATTTTCATCTTTGTACCCTAGGTGCCTAGCTCAGTGCTTCAAATGTCATGGGCATTCCATGAGCCACTGATGAATTGAGTGTAATGGAGATGAACAATCTTCAGGGGCTTCCTATCACCAGTCTGATAGAATATAAATCTCTGGCCTCGTTAAGATGCTCCACTATCTGGTCCTCTACCACCCTTTTCAGTCTTGTTACTGTTCTTCCTTACATGTTCCATTCTGGTCAGATTGCCTTGCTAGCAGCTCCTCATATAGAACATTCCTTCTCCTGCCTCCAGGCCTAGAAGACTCCTTAGTTCTTTCCAAGCTCCACCTCCTATGCCAGACCTCTCTGGATACCACCAATGGGTAGCACTCTTTCCCCCTTGAAATTGGTATCTACTTAACGCTACTTCTCTGGAAGTAAGAATGTGAGCTCCTTGAGGACAGGGATAAGATTTGTTTTGTTTTGTCTTTGTATCCTCAACAACTAGCATGGTGATGGGCACAGAACAGGTGCTTAATAAGTGTTCATTTTAATCCTGTCCATCGATAAACATTTATTAAGCACCTACTATATGTACAATGCCAGGCCTGGAGTAAAAAAGACTCATCTTCATGAGTTCAAATCTGGCCTCAGATACTCACTAACTGTGTGACCCTGGGCAAGTCACTTCACCCTATTTGCCTCAGTTTCCTCATCTGTAAACTGGGCTAAAGAAGGAAATGGCAAGCTGCTCCAGTATCATTGCCAAGAAAACCCCATGTGGGGGTTTCATGACTGAAAAAGTGCTAAATTCTGGGGATATAAAAACAGGCAAAAGACGATCATCCCTGACTTCAAGGAGCTTACATTCTAATGGAGGAACAGATGTTTTAATGATGAACAAACATATATCCAAGCAAGCTATATACAAGATAAATAGGAAATAATCAACAGAGAGAAGGAACTGGAATTAAGAGAGGTTGGGGAAGGCTTCTTAAAGCAGATAGGATTTTAGATGTGATTTAAAGGAAGCCAGGGAGATCAATGGTTGGAGCAGAGGAGGGAGAGCATTCCAGGCATGGGGGATAGGCAGAAACAATGCCTGGAGCAGACAAATGGAGCGACTTATTTGTGGAATGGTGAGGAGGCTGAGAAGAGTATGTTTTGGAGAGTAGGGTAAGAAGACTGGAAAGGTAGGAGCAGGCTGGTTTATGAAGGGCTTTGAATGACAGAGCATTTGTATTTGATCCTAAAGACACTGGAGTTTATTGAGTGGGAGAAGTGGGATTAGGGTCCCACTGGAGTTTATTGAGTGGGGGGAGTGGGATTAGGGTCCCTCTGGAGTTTATTGAGTGGGAGAAGTGGGATTAGGGTCCTACTGGAGTTTATTGAGTGGGGGGAGTGGGATGTTTTGGTAAGCAAAATGGGCTCCTTAGCACTTAGTTCAACAAGTACCCTTGAAGAGTTTGGCTTTTGTTTTTATTTAGTAATTCAGTGTATTTCATTGAGTCTTACTAAGTGCTAAGCCCCAGGCCCAAACCCCTATTAGGTATAAAACCTATGTGGGTGTAGATTGGCAACTAAGGTGGGGCCCAAGGTGGGGCTAACTCCAGGGAGGGCCTAGTTTACATGTCTGGGACAGCAGAGGCTCTTAGACCATGTGGGTTTAAGTCTGCCTCTTTGTGATGATTTTAGGTCACATGTGTGACTCACCCCTGATGCTGAAAAAGATATAAAAGCCAGGGGTTGGCCTCTTCTCTCTTGGAGCTCTTTGTCAAAGCAGTGGTAGCATGTGACTCTGGGCCAGCCCTTGTTCTGAGCTCCCGGGCTGAACCTAGATGTTAGTAACTATGAATTGTATTGGGTCTGTCTGTTTGAATTTGTTTAAGGGCTCTTGAGATGGTGTTGATGAGGAAACTCTGGGCAGCCGTAGCTA
>CM053622.1:24168473-24214614 GCA_028646595.1 Phalanger gymnotis
TAATTTGTTTGTATTTTGCTCTGAAGTTCAGGGTGCTGGCTTTTTCCCCTGAACTAAGTGAATGATATTTGTGTGCTGAATTAAAGTAAGCTTGCCAATGCCTTAACCTTGCTTTCCTTATTAAGGCAGATCAAAAGAACCTGTGTTTTTTGCGATATGCTTTCTGGGCGCTGGCTGTGGATGGAGCTTACACCCCCACAGAAGCTGCTAGCCCGATTGTGAAAACATGGGATTAGGGTCCCACTGGAGTTTATTGAGTGGGGGAGTGGGATTAGGGTCCCGCTGGAGTTTATTGAGTGGGGGGAGTGGGATTAAGGTTGACATAATTGGACTTGCACTTCAGGAAAATCACTTTACCAGAATGGAAGCAAAAAGTGCTTATTTTATAGTAAAAATTATTTGTTTTTATAATTTGTTTAGCATTATCCAAAAATAGACAATGGTAGCAAACTCTGTCAAGCTGAGTTTCACCAAATCAGATTATCCAGTCTAGCATGGGATTGGGCTGAGAGCCAATCCTTTGGAGTCACTGGACCCCTCTGATGGACTGAAGGATGAATGAATAGATAGAGATACAGCATTTATTAATCACTTACTATTTACGGGCCCTGTGCTAGGCACTGCAGCTATAAATAAAAGCAAGTAAGGCAGTCCCTGCCATCAGATAGCTTATATTCTAATGGAGCAGCCAACACATAGAAAAGGGAGCTTGAGGTGCAAGTGAACAGAACTCCAGGCAATGTGTTGTGGCTGTGTCTGAGAAATGGCACCAGGCAAAACTGTTAGGCAAATGTCTGTCATTTAGACTCTGATTTCTTCCCACACCTCCATCCTGCCTACCTCTGCCCAGTAGCTACAGGTCTAAATTAATTCATGTATTTATCCATTCAAATGTTTTTGGAATGTGTACTATGTATGAAACATTGTTCACATTTGGTTTAATTCAATTCAACAGGCCTTCTCTCCCGAAGTAACATCTCTGTGTCAAACACTCTGCTTAGGTCTTAGGGATTCAAAAAAAAAAGTAAAATCATCCCTGCCCAACAAGGAGCCTAGTTTCTTTTAGGGAGAAGCAATACATAAGTATCTAGGTGATAATCTGAGGATGGGAGAGATTACTAACAGCTAAGGGAATCAGGAAAAGCTACCTGTTGGAAGTGCTACGTTAGCTGGGTCTCAAAGGAAGGCAGGGAGTCTAGGAGTTAACTATGAGGAACAGGTGTAATACTACACTAACAGGTGTAGGCTTGGAACACAGCCTGTTCATAGGAATGGAGGCAAGAAATAGAATACTGAGTTTGGGGAGCAACAAGGATGTAGGTCGAGCAGCTGGAGCCTATGATGCCTGTAGGTTTAGAATGTGAAATGAACTTGGAAAGATCAAGTGACATGAAGGGGGGCGGTGCTTTAAATGTCAAACAGGATTTTCTACTTTATTCGGATGCTAACAGGGGATCTATACTAATGGGAATCCCTGAAGATTCTTCAGTAGGGGGTCACCCTAATCATCAATCATTTCAGCGGGAGCAGCAAACACTTCGCAAGAATAGGACCTACTATGTGCAGGGGCATAGTTTAATGGAGTCAGGAGACCTGGGTTCAAATCCCAGTTCCAACACTTAGTGGTCATGTGACTTTGAAAGAATCCTTTCTCTAAACCCAGGTTCCCTCATCTGCAAATAGAGATAATGATACTTTTCCATCCCATCTCACTTCCAGAGAACCACTTTGTCAACCTCAAAGGGAGCTATTATTATTTTTAAAATATTGTATAGAATAAATCTCGCTCTTAGCGACTTATTACACATTGTCTTGTATTTCTTCTGCATATGAGCATATGTATAGATTAGCACCTGCCCATACAGGTACACGTACACACAAACACAGACTTCCTGGCACATAGGAGCTGCTTAATAAATATTCATTGAATGCCTGACGAATATACACACATAGACATACGTATACACATACATGCACGTACACACATGTGCATGCACACACACACACTCCCCTACATGTAATCCCCCCCCATTAGCATATAAGCTCTCTGAAGGCAAGACTTTCTCTTTTTTCTTTTTATATCCCCTTCACCCTAATAGAGCATCTTTGTTGTTGTTGTTGTTGTTGAGTCATTTCCCTTGTGTCCAACTCTCCATGACCCCATTTGAAGTTTTCTTGCCAGAGATACTGGGATGGTTTGTCATTTCCTTCTCCAGATCACTTGACAGATGAGCAAACTGAGGTAAACGGGGTGAAGTGACTTGCCCAGGGTCACACAGTTAGTAGATGTCTGAGGCTAGATTTGAACTCAGGCCTTCCTGACTCCAGATCCAGCGTTCTATCTATCCACTGTGCTACCTGGCTGCCTAACAGAGTGCCTACACCTAATAAAGCTTTGTTGATTGACTGTTAGTCAGTTTCTTATGCATGAGGGTATGTGAGAATATGACCTGTCTGCCTGAGGAGGGGATGTAAATGGTAAATGGTCAGGTTGGGCCAAGCCAACAAGCGATTATTAAGTACCTGCTATGTACCAGGCTAAGTTCTGGGGATACAAAGAAAAAATGCAAAAAACACCCCAAACCATTCCTTGTACTCAAGGAGCTCGGTCTAATTATTACAGCATTTGTGATCCTGGCAATTTATACAGTATTTGATCAAAAAAAGGAGAAGAAGAGGGGAGGAAGGGCTGGAGCGGGCCTGGCATCAGCTTTTAGAACTGGGGTGTCTAGCTTTGTGGAAGAAGTGAGCCTTGAGTCAAGCCTCGAAATCTGACTAGGCCTCAGATAATCTACAGAGAAAGGAAAAAGAGGGTGTTCCAGGCCAACATTCTGAAATAGGTATTTACTTGCCCCCAAAGCACATACCATTAGATGAGTAAATGCATGGTCAGGAACGGGAGGGGCACTACCAGGATCCCATTTCTATTGTAGGAGTGAGTTTGTAAAAGAGAACTCAAGAAACTCCAATTCTCCAATGTTCTGTCACCTCCTCGAAGACAGTCTTCCTTCCAATATGGGAAGATGCAGATTGTAGCCCATTTGTGCCTACTCATATTTCATGATTTTTGTCTATGTTTGCTTATGAGTTCATCAAAAGGGGATCATCCACCATGTTGGGGGCCTTCCTCCATTTCTTTTCATATCTCCAGAATGAGATTAAAACATCAGCTGGCCTTCATTCTTGTGACATGAGCCCCTCCCATCTTTTTTTAGTGATAACATTTCATTGATGGCATTTTTTACTCCCAATGTCATCATAATTCCTCATTTACAATTTATTGCTACCTGTTCATGCCTCTCCCCCATGTATCTCTCCATTGCCCTCTGTTGTGATGTCCATTTTTAAATCCAGCAAAAGCTATAGTGTCCCATGATCCCCAGCCATACACTGTATGGATATGGGTAAGAAAAAGATGGATCCTTTGTTTCAAGGAGAATCCAGATCGTTAAAGGAACTTTGCAATGCTCCAAAAAACAATCTAGCTGCCTCCTCTGTGCAATGGTAGCAGGAGATAAAATTTGGGAACTGAGGCAGGTGTATTGCATTATAGAGGGCCTTGAATGCCAGGCTCAAATCCTGACACACACACCTTCCCATGACACTGATATTCAATGAGGCTGATAACCATTCCCTTTTGATAGCCAGGCTTCCTCGGGCTGCTTGATCAGGTCTTCTGTCTTCTGATCTAGCTGTCAAAACAGAAGGGAGGCTGAGAGGACATACCAATAAGTAGCTAGTTAGCTAAATAAATGAATTAGGTAGGTCTATGTGGATATAAATCTCTCTGAAAGAACATTTAGACACTCCATATTTGAGCTGGATATCATTTAAATTACTGTTCTGCCTCCCCTCACTCTAGCCCCTTATTACCATGTTTTTAATGCTCTGGGCTTAATTGCCATCACCACAGCCTTTACCCGGGAGCTCTTGTGGAAATTAGCCAAGCTTTCCTGCCCACTTATTATCTGGCCATTGCTGCCACGTGCCCCCTTCACAGCCTAGGGCTGGGCCATCATGCTGCTAGGCAGAGCAGACAGAGGAGCTCTGGACAGGGGAGGAGTGGGGAAAGATGGCAGAGAGGAAAATAAGAAGAAAAGGAGAGAGGATGCTCAACATCCCAACCTACCAAGGTGGAGAAGGATACTTGGGGTTCATGGGGAGTGTTACTTCCATTAACCTGCCAAGCAATATTATAACTTCTATCACATTTAATCCTCCTGACATCAAAAGGAGATAGGAAAGCAGGCACTGTCATGCCAAACTGGAAGATAAGGAAACTGGTGCATTGAAATAATAAGGATCCAGAATCACAGATCCTAAACTGTAAGAGCTAGTCAACAAAGCAATTGTTAAGTACCTACTATGTTCCAATCATTGTGCCAAGTGCTGGGAGGGACTGTAGAACATAGAATTTCAGAGCTGAAAGGGACCCTCTGAAAACAGAATGTCAGAGCTATGACGACCCTTAGGACCTAGATTGTCAGAAAGGAGACACCTTAAAAATAGAATATTAGAACATATATAGCAGCTGAGAGATACTCCTCTTACATGTGGAACCCAGAAAAGCAAGTCCAGGCTTGAGCTACTCTGTCCACTTCCATTCAAAACCAAAGCTCATGAGCCCCCACTAATGTGTTCAGTTTTACTGTTCTTCCCAAGGATATAATTAGTTGATAGAAAAAGCATAAGGAGTGTCACAAAAGAATATTCACACGCGCACACAAACATACACATACACACACATACACACGCTTCATAATGTAAGAAATGGGAGGAGGAGTTTTGTTTCCACAGAACTAAAGGTGTACTTTCCCCCCCCCCTCCCCCACCCCAGCTTTAGCAGAAACCAGGCCTCAAGGTCGGTCAAGTGAGAGGTCAGAGGCTTGTATGAATGCTCATGCTTTTTGAGAAAGCAGTCAGGGGAATTAGAGAAGCCAAACAGCTTGAACCCTTTCAAGCTTATCTAGGGTCTGGTCTTGGTCAAGAGTCCAGGCCTACTGATTTGCATAATTTGCATATGTTAAAGAGGGAAAGTAGGGGAAGTAAAAGTATGTAGTTTAATCCTAAACTAAGACAACAAAAATCTAATTAACTTCACTTTTTCTTCTGTATCCTTATTATCCTACCTATATAAACTGTAAAACTATGTAAAAAATAAGGATTGTAAACTAACCATAACTCTAGCAGGAGTGGAGGGAATGGTTACCCCTGCTCCTGCAGCTGTATCAGTGTGTGGGTGTTCCAGTGAGCACTACACCCACTCTCTCAAGGAACATAATAAAATGCCTTCCTCTGCCCAGTCTGGTCCTGAGTTCTTTGGGTGAGAATGGGCAAATCACATGGATCTTCCTAAGGTCAAGTGAAGGGAAGCAATGGGCAGCGGAAGCTTGTCCTGGGCTTACTCCTGGATCTTGCCTTGGGGTGTCCTGTGATCCCCACTGTGGTGTTAAAAAGGGCTACCACTCCAGATTCCCTTGGGGAACGCTGTGGTTTGCACAGCCTTCTTAAGGGGACATCACTTGGGACTTCCAGCCTTGTCTCGGGAGCCTTGTGATCTTACCGCCGTCCTAAGGGGCCATCACTTAGGTCCTCCTTAGGGTCTGACCCCTAGGAGGCCCTGCGATCCCCACAGATAAAGTGGGGCTACCTCTTGGCCTTCCTCTGGGAGTCCTGTGGTCCATATAGCCTTCCTTATGGATTATCACAGGGTTCTTCCTCAGGACTTTGGCCCTGCCTAGGAAGACCAGTGATCCCTAAAACCGCATTTTCTCACAGTTTGGGGGAGTCCAGTGATCCCCAAAACCACGTTTCTCACAATAAGCCTGGGGCACACTCTCTCACAAATAGGTGCCCTATCAGTGGAATGAGTGGACACATCTAGTCAACATATGTACAAATGCACATACATACAGAACACAAAAGGCCTAGGGATATGCATAGAAAGCCCGCTGCAAGGCTGTAGATGCCTTCCGGTTATTGCATTTCTCCTTCTAATCTCATAGTCATTCCTGGCATATAGTTTCTACTGGGCATTGCTCTATTAGTCTCACTGTCAGTATTGGGTGTCCACTATTGTGGCTTCTCCACAATTGCAAAGCTTCCCTTGGCTGAGAGCTACTGGCTTCAATTGTGGTCCTCAGAAGAAATACTACCTTTTCCCCAAGAGAGGGACCAGTTCCTCTATCACTTTTAACTTAGATACCATGTCTTTTCATCAAAGAGACAAGACCTTTATATACCCAAACATCAGCTCTTTTCTCCCTCTGAAGAATCTGTGAGTTCCCAGAGTCTAAGCTTCAGGGGCTGGAATAGCAATTAAGGTGGGACTTTTTGCTTTTCTTCTCTTAAGTGCCTTTAATGATTCTGGCCTTTGTTTGAATGGGGCAGATAAAGTGAGATCTTTTTGTCTTGGAGTATTTCTCAGTACTGAGACATATGGGAGTCATTGATTTGTATATGATGTGATCCTGGGGATGGAGAACTTTCCCAGACCTAGCCTGGGTGAGGTCAGAGCCCTCAGATACTGGATATAATTGAGGAGAGCTTGGCATTTGATTTTTGTGGCACACTCATGGAAGGAGTGTTGAGACTCTGGGCAAGCTGCAAACTGCCCCCCAGCTTTGCAACCCAGATGTTGGTACTGGTAACTATGTATTGTGTTTTGAATGGGACATGGTCTGTCCGTTGATGTTTGTAATTTCTGTTTGTATTTGCCTTGAAGTTCAGGGGGCTGATCTTTTCCCCCTGAACTGTGAATATTTGTATGTTTAATTAAACTGAGATTGTTAACCCCTTAAAGTTACTTTTCTTAGTAAAGCAGATCAAAGAACCTGTGTTGGCAGCTTTCTGGGAGCTAGTTGTTGGTGGATATTACACTCCCACGGAAGCTGCTGGCTGGATTGTTATAACAGGCGCAAAGGTATTATGAAATATAAAACAGTTAACTAAGCAAAGCAAGGAAGCAGTTAGTCTTTTGTGGGACCAACTTCCTCCTGCTCCCCAGGATCAATACCTCTGTACCAAGCACAGATCTGATTTAAGGTTAGAAAGTTCTTATGACTCTTGTTTACTTCTTGCTTGTCAATCTGCTTCTCATTTCAATCATTTTAGGGGTAGCCTTTCAATAACCAGAAAAGAGCTGTCTAGTTATGAGGTCAAGAAGTTTTCCTCATCTTCCCTCCTCCCAAAATCTTTTCAAATAAAGGGGACCAGGAGGCAAAAAATTTTTAAAAAAAGATCATTTGGAGGTACTTGAGGTATTGCCTCCATGTCAGTCTTTTATTCTTAATTGCTGCCTTTGTTATACATGCATGGCTGCCAAAAGGTAGGGAGGCTAAAATAAAGCCTCCCTGGCTTTCTGCCTCCCTACATATAGAATATAGAATTCAGAGGGAAATGGTCTACGGAACATCAAATGTTAGAATATAGAATACATAATACCAAATGCCAAGGCTGGAAGAAACCTTAAAGACAATCTAGTCTAACCCTCCCATTTAACAGCAAGAAAACTGAAATCCAGGAAGTGGGAGTGACTTTCCCAAAGACATACAACAACTTCATGCCAGATTCTGGACTCAAACCCAGGTCTTCTGAATCCAAATCTAAGGGTGTTTCCTTAATTAAAAGTGTCTTTCTCAATACCTCTCCCCAGAGATATTGAGGTATCCTTTACTCTTTGAGGGCATGGGGCGGGGTTTTTTAAAATCATTTTTTCTTGTATCTCCAACACCTAACACAGTAAATTGTATACAGTAGGTGATTAATAAAGGCTTATTGGATTGGGTTGTATCAGACTTGGTTTATGGGAGCCAATAGGTGTGAATTTCTTACTCTAGTTGGAGATGGTATAACACCCTGCTGGCCCAAGTTGGCCCAACAATCTAAGAAACACCATCTGAGTGCCTAAAAGAGAAGACACTAGAGGATGGTGGAGTTAGAGGAAGAAGAAAACTGGTGTTGTGTAGCCTGACCTCCTTGATTTACTGGTAAGGAAATTGAAGACTCACCCAAGGTCACACAGGAAGTATGTGGCAGAGTCAGGATTTGAGCCCAGTTCTCCAACTCCCAAGCCAGCCCTTCCCACTGTGTCTTGCAGCATAAAAAAGGTCAATCAGTACCAGCAACTTGAGTACCAGCACAAGGTACCTGGGATGCTATTCTAGCTCATCTCCCTAGAAACAGTCTATGGGCAATATTCTAAATTCTAAGCCTCCATTTGTAAAATGGGACTGATAATTAAAGCTAGCCTTTATATATCAAAGCACTGTACACATATTAACTCATTTAATTTTCATGGCAATCTTTTTAAGGTATTATTAAGCTATTTTTACCCCATTTTATAGAACAGGAAACAGGAACTGAGAAAGGTTAAATGCCTTGCCTTGGGATCACAAAGCTAGTATGTGACTGAAGTTGAATTTGAATTCAGGACTTCTTTATTCTAAATTCCATACTCTGTCATGACCCCAGGTAGCTGAACCTAGATCTAGAAAGGATCTAGGAGGCCATATAGTAAGGCTCCTCTTTTTACAGATGAGAAAGACTGAGTTCCAGAGAGGCTGTGACTTGTCCAAGGTCACAGAGATGGTGAACATCACAGGCAAGTCCCTAGTCTCCAGAGTCAATGTTCTTTCCAATGGTAATAGCCAACATGTGCATAACACTTTAAGGTTTCTAAAGTACTTTATAAATATTATCTCATTTTATTCTAATTATGCCCATTTTACAAATGAGAGAGAACTGAGGCAGAGCTTAAGGGACTTTCCTAGTATTATCCACATTTTGCAGATGAGAAAATTGATGCAATCAGGTCTAAGTGCTTTGCCAGGGTCACACAACTGGTAAGTTTTCCAAGATAGGATTTGCACTCAAGTCAGGTCAGTGTTCTATTCACCATACTACCAAGTTGCTTATGATTCCATAGTCATAGGCTACTTCACTAATACTATGCTACCTCCCTCACTAGTCTGCTGGGAGAAAAGTATTTTGCAAATGGCTCCATGCTCTTAAATATAGACTACACTTATTATTATTGGAATGAACTGAAAGTTCCCCTTCCTCGGACAGCTGGCCCTAGGAACGAATAAAGCACTGGACTTGTAATTAGGAAGACCTGAGTTTGAATCATGGCTAGAACATTTACCAGCTGGGCAAATCTCTTAATCTCTTTTTGCCTCAGTTTCTTCATCAGTAAAATAGGGATGATACTAGCACCTACCATCTAAGTCTTTTCTAAGAATTGAATTAAATTATACACACACATACATGCACGCACACATACGTGTGTATATGTATATATGCATATTATACATATATATGTGAATTTTCTATGTAAAGATTAACTATTATTAAAAGCAAAAGAAAGACTAAGCATACTTTGCAGATTAACAAGACACTGAACATCCAAGGAGGGCTCTATTGGACTGAGTGAAGACCAAGTGTTTGATCAATGTTCTTCTCTCCCCTCTCTGCCCAGGTCAAATTCAAGCCCCACATGGCCCGTGAAGAGCTCAGCTCTCTCTCTCTTCTTGGAAGTTCTAATGCAGGCTGACTAGAGGACAGAGATCAGAGCTGTGAAGTCCCGGCTGACGCTCCTCCTTCCCCTTCCCACAGGATTAGAGGATTTTAGGCCTGTGCAGGACCTAGAGATAACTTAATCCATATCCCCTCTCCTCCTCCTTGTTCTCTCTTTCTCTTGTCCTCTGCCCTGCCTCCTCTCTTCCCTCTCCTCTTAATCACACAATCTCAGAGGTGGAAGGGATCTGTACTAGAATATGGATCCTTCCTACATAATCCCTGGCAAGGGTTCATGTAGCCTTCCTCTTTGAATACTTTCAGTAATAAGAAACTCACCACCTCTTGAGACAGCTCGTTGTGGAGCTAGACAGATAATTGTTAGGAAAATTTTCCTGACATTCAGCCAAAAATTGTTCCTCTGAAATGTCATAGGATTATGGACTTAGAGGTGGAAGTAACCTTAAAAAAATTTCTAGTCTAATCCCTTCATTTTACAGATGAAGAAATTAAGGCCTAGATAGAGTAAGTGACTTACTCAGGGTCACAGAGACAGCATGCGACAAAGGTGGGATTTGAACTCAGGTCCTATGACTCCCAATCAATTCCCAAGCATTTATTAAGCCCTACTATGTGCCAAGCACTGTATTAAGCTCTGAGGATACAAAAAGAGGCAAAAGACAGTCCCTCCCTTCAAGGAGCTTACAATCTATTAGAGGAGACAATATGCAAAGAAATATATACAAAGAAAATTGATCTGAGAGTTCTAGTAGACTATAAGTTCAACAAGAGGCAGAATATGATGTGACTACTCAAAAAAACTAAGGCCATATTAGGCTGCATTAAGAGGCAGAGCTTCCAAGAGTGGTGAGCTGAGGATCCTGCTGTGCTCTGCCCCAATGAGACCACATCTGGAGTCCTGGGTTCAGTTCTTGGTGCCATGGTTGAAAAAGACACAGATATTCCGGACAGTGTCCAGAAAGGGGAAAGCAGAAGGGCAAGGGACCTTGAGTTGATATGTAAGGACTGGGAATATTTAGCCTGGAAGGGAGAAGACTCGGAGGAAACATAGCATCTGGGTTCAAGTTTTTGAAGAGTCACCTTGTGGAAATGGGATCATTGGGCTGTCTCTGTCTAATATTAAAAGACCAAGTTAGAAGTAATGGGCCAATGTTTTAAATAGGAAAGTTTAAGCTTGCTTTAAGAAAGAACTTCTCAGCAATGTCCTGAAGTGAAATGAAAGAGTGGGAAAGAGTGGCTCCCCACCCCCACCTCCACACCGCCCCCCAGATGTCCAGACATTCTTCATGAGCACTTGGTGGATCTTAGAGTAGGAATTTATCTTAAGATATGAGTAGAACTGGATGGTGGCTGAGGTCCCTCTAACTACAAAATTCTGTGATTCCATGAAACAGCATTAGACAAGACACTATGTGATAAGAAATGTTAAATGCTAAATAAATTCAGAGAAGAGAGATCGGTATGTGCTAGCATGAGTAGAAGAGGGATCATGTAGGGGAGAATATTCCCTGACCTTGGAAAGATGGGGTAGGTTTTAGATTGTATTGGAGTTGGAAGGGATCATAGTGGTCATCTAATCTAACCTCAGGGCAGCTAGGTGGCACCATAGTATACACAGTGCCAGGTCCGGAGTCGGGAAGATCTGAGTTCGAATTCGACCTCAGACACTTCCTAGCTGTGTGACCCTGAGCAAGTCATTTAACCCAGTTTGCCTCAGTTTCATCATCTGTCAAATGAGCTGGAGAAGGAAATGGCAAACCAGTCCATTATCTTTGCCAAGAAAACCCTAAATGGGGTCACCAAGAGTTGGACACAACTAAAAAAACCTAACAACAAAATATTGTATGGCGAGTCTTGAGTCAGATGCTGGGGATACAAAGGAACCAATGAAAAAACATTTCCTGCCTTCAAGGAGCCTACAATCTAAGGGGAAGAAGCAGGGCAACATTTACTCAGATCATTCAGGTAACAATCATTTATTAAGAACCTATAGTATGTGCTTGTCACTAGAGATAGCAAAGCAAAAATGAAACCATTCCTGTCCTAAAGGAGCTTAAATTCTAGTAACTGCAAGATTATGTGATAAGGGAAAGTACTAGGCCATCAATCAGCCAACAAACATTTATTAAGCACCTACAATATGCCAGGCACTGTGCTAATGGATAAAGATCCTAAGACAAAAATGAGACAGTCCCTGCTCTCAAAGAGCTCATACTTTACATAGGAAAAGGTACACATACATGAATATATAAAAATAAACACTAAGAAAGTTTGGGAGGGCATTATCTATCAATCAACAAATAAGCATTTATTAAGAACTGAGCCATTTCCAGTTGTCCTGATCTATATGTGGCCACTGGACCCAGATGGCTCTGGAGGAGAAAGTGAGGCTGGCAACCTGTCATAGCCCTCTTTCACTTAAATCCAGTTCATTTCAAGTTATGGCATCATCTTCCTGATGTCATGGTCCTCTTCGAGAATGAAGGACAAACCACAACCACACATTAATTAGCACCTACTATGTGCTAGAAATACAAAAACAGTCCAAAGGCAATCTCTGTCCTCAAGAAGCTTACAATCTAATGGACAGCTGGTAGCTAGAAGACTTAGGAAAGACCTTAGGGGGCTGTCCTTGAGTTTTGAAAGTTCAGTATTGGAAAAAGTGGGAATAAGGATGGAGAACATTCTAGGTAATGTTCTGATGGGAGAAGGCACATGAGCTAAGCCTTAAAGAAGGCTAGGGACTCTAAGACACAGCAGTCAGCAGGAAGAGCCTTCTAGGCATGGGGAGATAGACTGTGCAAAAGCATAGAAACTGAAGATAGCCAACAGAGTTTGAGGCAGGGCAAGCAGGCCAGCCTAGCTGGAATTTCTCATCCACACACAGTGCTATTTCTAGGGGCTGTGTTCCAGCAACTCAAGTGGTCTGGTCAGATTTGGACTGCCTAAGTGCTGATGAGCCAAGGTGTGGATTTTTCCAGATCTTTGATTCTCTTCTTTTTTTTCCTTTTTTTTTCCAGTGTTCATATTACTTCCCCTAAAGGCTCATGGCACAGGAAGGTAACATTCTAATCTGGCCATTTGGGAGCTTAAAAGAAAGACCAAGTGGGGCAAGAATGTTAAAATATTAAGATAATAACAACTACAATAATGAGGAGCTCATATTTGAATAGAGCATCAGCAAGCATTATGTATTTCAAGACGGAATGAAAGTTAGACATCATCTAGTCCTTGGATCATTGGCACAGAGATGGAAGAGACCTCAGGGGCCATCAAGTCCAACCCTCTTGTTTTATGGGTAACTGAGGGTTAGAGAAGTTACTTGCCCAAGGTCACTCAGGCAGTAAGTTAGCAAAGCTGGCATCCATGCACAGATTCTAAAGTTGGCACTGCTTTCACAACTTTACAGATGAGTAAACTGAAACCCAAGTGATTTGCCTAAGGTCATAGAGGGAATAAGTGACAAAGATAGGAGTTGAGGGCAGGTCTTCTCCCACCTCCACTCCTAGATCTCCAGTCATTTCCACCTATACCTCAGCATCCTTTTTATCCTGGAGATATCTTCTTTAGCCCCATTAAAATGAAAGTTTGTTTAGGGGTAGGGGTTGTCTTTCCTTCTGCTTATGTTTTTATTCCCAGTGTTTAGCATAGTACCTGGCCTGCAGTAAGCACTTAATAAGTACTCTATCCTTCTATCTATCTCTCTATCCATTCTTTCATTTATCGATCCATTCATTCTATCACACACACACACACACACACACATATCTCCATCTATTCCTTCATCTATCATTTATCATCTATTGCTCATTTGTCTCTCATCTATCACCTATCATTCATCTATCTATCTATCTATCTATCTATCTATCTATCTATCTATCTATCTATCATCTATCTACCTTGTATCTATCTATCATCTATCTCTGGCACCAACGTAAAGCTTCACTAAGAGGCAACAAGATGTGGTGAAAAGAATGCTGGATGTGGAATCAGAGGGCGTGTGTGATTTTTTTTCTGGGCCCTAATTTCCTCATCTGTGAAATGTGAAAGTTAGATTAAATCCCTTCTAATGTCCCTTATAACTCTGTATCCCATGATCTTTTCTTCATTCAGGTGAGCCCCAAGCTTTCCAAAGCATGAGACCTAAACCAATGGTCGTCATCCCACAGTTTGATTCTGTGACATACAATCCCTCTCACCTTAAAAGTTTTGCGTTGACATGAAGTATCAGTAATTATTAATCAATGGGGGGGGTCAGAATTTTGATTGGGGGGAGAATTTCACAGAAGGATGAAGAGTTTCCTGGCATAGTTCAGACAAAGAAAAATAAAGTTGGAAATGGAGTTGGAGGGCTGAGATCCAAATGTTCTGTCACTTAGACCACGGATGAAAACGTCTCTTCTCTGATCTTAAGGAAATCTACCTAGATCCACTTAGGTGAAATGAAGGGGTTGGATTTAATGGTTTTCCAGTTCTGATATTCTCTATTCTATCTTTTAGCAGTCTATATTCTAAGGCCTTGCCTACCTCTGACACTCTCTGTTCTAAAGTCCTTCCCAGACCTGACATTCCCTGTTCTAAGAGCCCTCCTAGCCCTGACATTCCCTGTTCTAAGGCCCCTCCCAGCCCTGCCATTGCCTGTTCTGAGGCCCCTCCCAGCCTTGCCATTCCCTGTTCTGAGGCCTTTTCCAGCTCTAACATTCTCTGTTCTAAGAGTCCTCCCAGCTCTGACATTCTCTTCCCTAAGCTCCCTACCAATTCTGACATGCTATGTTCCCTTTCATCTGACATTCTGTGTTCTAAGCCTCTCCCAACTCTGACATTTTCTGTTCTAGGGTCCTCTCAGCTCTAATATTTCATATGCTAAAGTTTGTCCCAGCTCTAAATCAATGCTGCTAAGTAGGAAGTACAAACAGATATTATCATCTTCATTTTCCAAGGACTTCTACACTTGGATGAAGGTGGGGGATGGGCAGATTTTGAGACTCAAAGAATGGGGTAAACCAAGGTGTTGTGGGTGGGGACAGAGACAGAAATAAGGATTTGAGGGGAAAGCTAAGTGAGCAGGAATGGAAGTGGGTGATGCATCGGAGCCGTGTCCATTTGGCCACTGGAGAGAGAAGAATCTCAGATCTCTTTCAGGCAGTGAATTGTCCATAATTGGCAGCCAGAATTATCCAGCCCTTTCTTCCTCACGTTGTTTAATTGTGCAGGCTAACAGTTCAGGAGGAAAGCTGCTCACAGGTCTTATCTTGGCTTTCCCCATTTTTCTTTCTGGGAAATGAAGTTAAAAATCCCTTCACAGCAGCTCCAATGTTTAAAAAAAAATTTAGTCCCCATATCACTATTTAACATGCACTGCTAAAAACTAGATAAACACAGGCCGTCATTTGGAGATTACCTCTTCACATGACTAAATGATTTATTTAGAAGATTCCTTCCTTTTTTTATTCCTTGGCTAAGAACATATTAATCAGAAATTAAGGCTGAGTGAGGGATGAAGGAAGAATGATTAAAAAAGGAAAGGGGCAATAAAAGAGATGGAGCAATGGAAAGATAGAGGGGAACAGAGGAGAGAGAGGTGAAGAAGAGGTGAAGAAGAAAGAAGGAGAGAGAGAGGTGAAGGGAAAGAAAGAGGGAGAAAAAGAGGAGAGGGGAAGAGGAAGAGAGGATGAGACAAGGAAGTAGAAAAGAGGAACAAAGAAAGAGAAAAGAAAAATAAGAGAGCTAGTGGTAGAAAGGGAGGACAGAAATAAGGGGCAAAAGGGGAAGGAGAGAGAGGAGAGGAAGAGAGGGATTGGGAGGAGGGCAGAAGAGGGAAAGGGAGAAAGGAAAATGTAGAGAAGGTAAGAGAGAAAAGCTGAGGAAGAACATGGAAAGAAGTAAATAGAGAAGATGAGAAAGAAAAATAAAGGGAAACAGCAAGTGGGAGAGAGGTGAAAGAAGGAGAGGGGGAGAAAAGGAGAAAGGAGAGAGAAAGAAAGGGAGAGAAAAAGAAAAGAAGAGGCAGAGAGAGAGAACGAAACTATAGAATAAAGTCCTTATGCAAGAGAGCAGAGATGGCAAAGAGGGTGGAAAGTTCAGCAAGAATTGGGTGAGACAGAAGCACAATGCCAAGGAAGAGAGCAGAGCTTCTGTTAAGAGGCCTGGGGAGAGAGAAATCCATGTCAGCAATTGTGAGAAGAGAGGGGGGTAACACTAGGCAAGGGGATGGAGTGGGGGTGGGGAGGACTGATAGTGAGGAATGTGGAGGTGAGGAAGGAAAAAACCAGTCAAGGGTGAGGAGTGAGAGATGGAGGAAAGAGAAGGGGGGGAGGGAAAGAAGAGATGCTAAGAGAGAGGGAAAGAAAGAGATGAGAAAGGGAGAGGAGACATTGAAAGAGGAATGGGAAAGACAGAGACAGATAGATTGAAGCCCCGCTTGTTCAGCCCTGAGGCAGCGGCTCACAGTCCCTTGGCCCAGAGCTAGGTGTTCATCTTGGTGGTGGTCAGGTCTGCAGAGGGAACTCTCCTGGCTGGGGGGAGGGGAGTGCAGCAGGGGGCCGGCAGGAATCTCCCCCCCCCCTTTTCTTTTCCTTTTCACACTCCAGGTGTTGGCCCGGCTTGTTCAGGCCAGCTGCATCTCTTCTGCCTCCCTGGCCAGGCATGAATGGACCAGAGAGAAGAGGATTGGGGATGGGGGAGGGAGGGAGGGCAACTCCTCCCCAAGGGCTTTCAGTGGCTGGGGGGTGGGGGAAGGAAGAAATAAAGGAGGAAAGAAGCTTGCTAGGTTTCAAGGGGGAGGTGTCTCAGCCAGGATGGGTGTTCCCAGGGTGTTCTTTTAATTACACACACACGTGTGCAAATGCACACACACACACACACACACATATAAATATATCTATTTCTTTCTCCAATCTGGGTAGATAACCAGGCCTCAAGGCTAGGGCCTACAACGGTAAGAAGATTAGAGAGGATTGCTTCATTTGTTGTCAGATCCTCAAGGAGAGACATTTTGCTCTCTGTAGACCAACCAGAAGGTTATCTAAATAGGCTAGACTTGAACTAACCTGGAGCTGCTCCCCGCTGGGGCATTAATGGTACAAAGAGGGAGAGACAGGAGGGAGACCGATGAGTTATAATGATTATTTGATTATCCTGGGCTTTAACAAACCCAGCCAGTCCGCTTGGGTGTGAAGAATTAGCTGTTCTCACAGCGGAGAAGCAAATTTCACAGCCCTCCCCATTATACAGCTCACTCTTCCAAAGGGGGAGCTGGTGTCCTGGGGACTCAGGGCTGGGAGGAGGGGATGTGAGGGATGCCTGGGTTCTCTTTGAATTAGGCCTGCCTGCCTCTGTCTCAAAACCTGTGGCTGGAAATGAAAGGATCAGGCTTTCTGTTAAGGGTCAGGTTTGGAGAATGTTGCCTTACCCTGGCCTGTTTTGGGTCTAGTAGTTTCCAAAATTATTATATCACATGTGGTCTGGGATAGACAGTTTTTAGCTATTAAAGTTGAAAAGTACACTAAGATTTTTGGGACACACTATAATGAGGCACATGGTAGAGTGGACAGAGGACTGGCAGCCTTAGAGTCAGAAAGACCTGGACTCAAATGACTTTCCAATCACTTCCAGCTCTAGGTCTCTGATTGTTTGATCCGACCTTCGATGGACAGGAGCATGTGACCTTGGGCAACTTAAATGAGTCTCTAGGTCTATATAATACATATAACCCCTGGGCTGCATCAGCAGAGGAAGGTTCAACACCAAGGGTGTCCCCAAAGTGGGGGAAGGAAGGAAGGGAGAGAGGAAGGAGGGAAGGAAGGAAGGAAGGAAGGAAGGAAAGAAGGAAGGAAGGGAGGGAGGGAGGGAGGAAGAATAAATGAACAAAAAAGCATTTATTACTCACCTACATGCCAGGCACTATGCTAAGTGTTTTACAAAGACTATCTTCATAAACTGCTCCTCACAACACCACCTTCAGAGACAGAAGCTATTATTATCACCATTCAATAGCAAGGAAACTGAGGCAGACCATAGTTAAGTGATTTGCCCAGAGTCACACAGCTAGTAGGTTTGTGAGGCTGGATTTGAAATCAGGAAATGTTCAGCCTGGAGTAAAGAAGACTTTGGAGAAGTGGTGAAGGAAAGGAGACATACATGTAGTAGCTAGTTTCAGGGATCATCCTTTGTTTCATTTCACTCACAGGGAACATAAGTAAGAGCAAAGAGGGGGAGACCAATCTCAAGTTGTGTGAATTTCAGGCCCTTCACTATGCTGATCACCCTCCTTTGGATAATGGCCAGTGCATTAATATCCTTCCTAAACTGTGGCACCCAGATGTGCACAGTGCTCCACATGCACTCTGCCCAGGAGGGCAGAGAAAAATGAGACCGTCATCTCCTTAGTCCTGGAAACTGCCTTTTTTAGTGGAGCCTAAGATCACATCAGCTATAGCCTACCCATATGGAGACTGAAGTCCACTAAAATGCCTAGATCCTTTTCAAATGAACTGCTGTCTTACAGCAGCATGTACTGGGAGACAAGGCTGTGCCTTCCCCATCTTTTACAAGTCAAGTTGGTTTGGGTTTTTGACCCAAGCATAACTTTCCATTTATCCTACTCTGAGGCAAGTCTAGAGGAGAGGTTTCAGCTTGGGGAGATCAGTCTGTCCATCTGCCAGAACGAACTCAGTGGATGCAGAGACAAGTGCTAGGTACTTGGGGTAAGGGTCTGATCAAAGAGGACGAAGACTATTTACTACTACTACTGCCACTCCGAGAGCTTAAGAGGTGGCCACCGAAGGGAAATAACAAATCCATGCAATCAACTGGAGTGACCCTAAGCAAGCAGGTTTTCAACCTGTCAGGATTTTAAAAATACTGAGATTCCAATCTGAAGCCCAGATGTGGCACCATGGCACTTCCAGCTGTTCCCTGCACAGCGTGGAAAGAGGTGATGGAAACTCGGTAGTGGGTTAGAATGTCTGTGGTCTAAAACCATCCAAAAATCTAGGAGCTCTCAGGGCATCACTGGCATTGCCAAGAGGGAAGAGTTGGGGATTGAGGAGCAAGGATGATGCTCATTCATTCTGAAGGTCCCTTTATCAAATCCTGTTCCAAGACTATCTCAAGCTCTCTGTGACTCTTTTCCTGTTATACCATAACTAGGTAAAGCAAGCAGTTAGTGTGTGCATGCATGTGTGTGTATGTGTGTGTGTGTGTGTGAGAGAGAGAGAGAGAGAGAGAGAGAGAGAGAGAGAGAGCTCAGCATTGTCAATACAAACACAAGTAAGAGAGTCCCTGCCCTCAAGAAGCTCATATTCTAATAGGAGAAGTCACTCCATAAAGGAGAGCTGGAAAGAAGGGGGTGGGGAGGGCTTAGTGGCATAGTGGCATACTTGGGGTGAGGAAGGGAGATGTATAAAAGAAAATGATTACTACACCTGACCACTAGAGCCTTAAGAAATTGCGTTGTTATTCCCCACCCACCCATTCACACCCGCACCCGTGGTGCTCCATTTCATCTCCATACCTTTTCACTGAATGTGCCCCATCCCAGCAATACTCTCTCTCCTCCTCTTCATGAAGTCTTTCCTGATATCTTCAGCTGCTACCACCATTCCCCTCAAACTAGCTTGTATTCATTTTATGTCTATTTTATATATAATAATATACACCCACATATAAAGCTGTCTCTTTTGTTAAAATGTTAGCCCCTTAAGGTCAAAGATGGTTTACTTATATCTCTAGATCCCGGTAAAGTGTCCAGTACATAGTAAATGCTTAATAGATGCCTTTTGAATAAATCGATTTTGTGTTGAATATAAGCTCCTTGAGGGCAGGGACTGTTTCAGTTTAGAGTTTGTATCCCCAATGCTGAACACTATCATATAATGGTTGCTTAATAAATCCATATGGATTGACTGATTAGTTTTCAGGTATATAGTGGGTGCTTAATAAATCTTTGTGGATTGATTGGTTTTCTGGGAGTCATCAGCCTCCTGGTTCTAATCCCAGTACTGTCATTATATGCCCTTATTAGAGAAGCAAGAGGAAAGATTGTTCCCAGAAACAGTGATAATAATAGCAATAATAATTCACATTTCCATAGCAGTTTTGTTTTTAGATTTTCTTGAAAAGATGAAATTATAATGGCTAAAAGCCATAGAAAGGTGTCTTTTGGGGATGGGGACACAAGGGTAGAAAGCATATGTGGTTCACTGGCCTCTCTTGGAAATGGACTAGTCTTCTGAAGGTGGCACAGACCAGGGCTTTTCTCAGGTCAGACAGGATGGTCAGGCCCCTCCTCTGGCTGGTTAGATCTAAGACAAATTTCAGCTTGGTGCCAGGAAAACTTCCTAACAATTAGAGCCACCTTAGTGGGATGGGTCATCTCTGGGGTTGTGTACTCTCCCTCACCACAGATCTTCATATAATAGCTAGCATCTTTATATAAGACTTATATAAGCCTTGCTAAGAACTTTTATATATATAATCTCATTTGATCTTCCTCCACAACCCAACATTTTACACATAGAGATACCGAGGGAGCTGGTAAATGGCTAAGGCAAGATTCAAATTCAGATCTTTCTAACTGCAAGTCCACCACCTGGATGTCCACTTATCTAAAATGTTGTGAAGAAATTCTAGGAGGGTTTTAAGTTGGACTTGATGGCCTCTGAAGTCCTTTCCAACTCTGAGACTTTATCTTCCCAGGTCACAGTTTTCTCATCTGTACAATGGAGAGAATGTCATCCAGGCTGCCTAGCTCACACAGGGATTATAATACTGGAATATAGAAGGTAGGAAATTATAATGACTGACATATGCCCAGAAATTTACATGAATAATCTCATTTGAGCCTCACAACAACCCTATGGGGTATTTCCTGTCTCCTCCCCACCCCCAAACCCTTCCCATTTGAAGATGAGGAAATACTCAGGGTGATGAAGAGACTCACCCAGCATCACACAGCTACTAATTATATGAGGTGGTACACACACACACACACACACACACACACACACACACACACACGCATACACATCTTCCCTGAATCCAGCACTAGAATAAAATCTACAAGGGCTGTTACAGAGGGGATACATGTACTATATAGGGAGTTGGATTAGGTGGGGTTTGGGGTGCCTTCTAATCCCCAGATATGTCTATGATTTTTTTCAATCAAGCATGTCAAATTCAGGATGTCTTCCATATCACAGTCTGGTTCCAATCTCAACCAAATTGGCCTATTTGATGTTCCCTAAACACAAAGTTCCATCTCCTGTTTTTGACCTTTGCAGTCCATCCCTGAATATTTGGAATGTTCTCCTTCCTCATCTCTGCCTCTATGATCCCCTTGCTCCCTTCCAGGATCAACTCAAGTACCACTTACTACTAGAGACCCTTCCTACTTCCCCCAATTATTAGTGTCCCTCAAACGACTTATTAATCATAATCGCTAGCATTTATATAGCACTTTAAAACTTGCTAAGTACTTTACCTATGTGATTTCATTTGGTTTTCCTAACAACCCTGAGAAGTCGGTGCTATTATTATCTTCATTTTACAGCTGGAGAAAGCGAGTCAGACAGAGTGAAATGACTCATAGCAAGTAAGTATCTGATGAAGGATTTGAAATCAGGTCTTTCTCCAAATTCAGCAGTTGACAGACAGCACCAACTAACTGCCCATACATTTTAAAAATGTATTTAATTTCTATATCTGTTTATTTCTTTTGTGTATATCCTAAATTTATCTCCATTGAATCTTTCCTGAACCTCTCAACTGCCAGCATCCCCCTCCAACACCTTGTATCCATTTTATATTTACCTACGTATGTATCTATTGACTCTCCTGATAAAATGTTAGCTCCCTGAAGGCAGAGATTAATTCACTTTGTATCCCCAGCACAGAGAACATAGTAGGCAATTAATAAATGTTTGTTGAATGATTGTAAACACGTTGTGTCACCTCAGTAAACTAAAAGCTATTGAGGGCAGGCATTGTTTCATTTTTAACTTTGTATTGCCACCGCCTAGCCCAGCATCTGGCACATAGTAGGTACTTAATGATTGCTTTTTGAAATGCAACTGAATTGTGATTCATATCTGTAATTGTCTCTTTCCCTAAGTTGGGGAAAGCCTGGGGTTGACCCTGAATTCCTATCTACCGAAGCCATGGGGTTCACTCATTCCTGATCCACCCCACTACAACTTAATTAGGATAATAGCAACATTTTTCCTTAATCTAGGTTCTTCGGAGGAGAAACAGGGAACACATCCTTCAAGAGGCTCTCAAGGCCAAGAGTAACATCAAGGGATAAATCCAACTCAGGCTCCCCTGCCCCAGGTGGTGAAAAAGTCCTGCCCTAAAGGATTCTCATTTACCTGAGGCATTATTATGACTTTTTTCACCTGGGGCTAAAATAGGTGGTGGGATGGTAGTGGGGGGGGGGGGGATTACTAGAGGAAAGTGGTACAGAGAACAATCTAGTTGAGGTAGGAACCAAGGGTGTTCCAGGAGAGGGCACTACCCTTTATGCTCATTCTCCACAGGCCCTCCACAATGCCTACTCCCTTACTTTCTGGACTAGCATGATACAAAAATAGCTAGAATTTATACAAATTTTATTATTGTATTTGGTATTGTTATACATTTGTTATATTTGCTTTGCAAATATTCTCATTTGATCCTCCCCACAACCCTGGGAGGTAGGTACTCTTATTTTCTTCATTTTACAGATAAGGAAACTGAGGCAGGCAGAAGTTAAGTAACTTGCCCAAGGTCATAGAACAGTAAAAGTACTGTATTTTGAATCAGGAGATCTGGGTTTGAATCCCTGCCCTGCCACTTACTGCCTGTGGAATCTTGGGAAAGTCTCATTCCCCTCCCTTTGTCCCATTGTCAACTGAGAGATGATTAAATAACCTCTAAGTCTCTTCTAGCTCTAAACCTATGATTCCGTGAACTCAGGGCTCACCTTTTCCTTTGCAATACTCCTACAGGGGGCCAAGAGCCAACAGGCTGTGAGGTTTGGGGGTTCCCTCCTGCTCCACCCCCACCTCCAGGAGAAAGCGTATCATCCTAGCATCCCAGGCCAGCACCTGGGGCAAAGGCCCTGATTGCCTCACCCTAGATCTGTTTCTGTCACTGGCCCTGTGTGTGCACCCAGCTCCCCTCCAACCTGGTATCGGTGAGCCCACAATAAGAGGCAACAGAGAGATACATGCAGCGTGATCCAGATATAGCCAAAGATACAGCTCCTTGCACTCCAATTCCCCCAGAGACTCTCTGTTGAGGCTTATCTCCACCCCTGACCCCAAAGCCCTGAAAATGGTTCTGATTATTTGTAACAAAGCCTCCTCTTCCCCCGTGCTTTCTCTTTCACCAGCTCTGAGACTCATCCCTGCTGCTGACATCTCTGATCCAATCCCCTCCTTTCTCTCTTTCTCTCTCTGGTCTTTTTCTTCTCTCTCTCTTTTTTGTTAGTTCCCCTCTCCTCTAGCCTTTCTCCTTCCTCTTTATTTTATCTCAACTTGCCACAAATCTGTTCTCCTACAAAGCAGCTGCCATCTTTGTTCTCTTCCATTATCTGTGCCGGTGCATGGGCCGGCAGGGCTGCCTGGCAGACAATCAGAAGCTAATAGACTGTCTGAGAGCTATTGTAGACTGTGTCCGAGGCAGATCTATCACCGTGTCCTATCACCCGGGCGGCGCTGACACCCAGGTGGGGATGGGGATGAAGCAAGAAAACATGCATACACACATCCAGATTTCAAATCTCAGTTCCCCAGCATCCCCAGGGGGCTGATGCCTGGGACACCCTCCCCCCATATCCTTCCTCCTTGCCCCTAGCTAGACCTAAGTGGGGAAGGAGGGACAGTGGAAGAGGAGCTGCTTACTCACTTGCTTTTGTGTGTGTGTGTCTTGGGTGGGGGACTATCTTATGCAGGCCACCCCCATTCTGGATGGCTCCATCCTCCACCCCAACCAGAAAGACCAAATTCCAGGCCTCTGGCACACGAAGGACATCCTTGCACTGATCTAATATTGCTAGAATATAGGAACATGAGGTCGCTTATTAGTCAACAGCAATGAGTGGCTGCCCTTTGCACCATCTTAGGCACCAGGAGGAGAGAATGAAAGAAGTGAATGTTCTTCCTGCCTGTCTGAGCCTACCATAAAATGAGGCCAAGGAAATAACCATAGATAAGGAGATATATTTCTTACCATAACTTATTAAACAGAGCATCCTATGGAAATGAAAAAGCATACACCTCAGGCTTTGGACATCTTTTAAGCATCTGCTATGTATGACTGCTCCATTTTTGTCTCTGTGCTCAGCATGGCACCTAGCACAGAACAGGTACTTAGGGTACCCAGCCTTTCTGCACCTTTGTCCCATGTCTGGAAGGCTCTCCCTGCTGATGTCAGTCTCTTAGAAGCTCTGGATTCCTCCAAACCTCAGTTCACACACCTTCCCCATCCCACTCCAGCTTACTGCGTGTTGGTTCTATGTGTACAAAATGTATATAACTCCATATGTGTGTGCTGTCTCCCCTGTCAGAATGCAAGGCTCTAAAGGGCATGGTTTTTTTTGTCCTTGAACCCCTTTAACCCACATCTACCCATGCACACACTTAGCACCATGCCTGCTACATAGATGATAATACATGGCATCATGCTTATTACATAGACAATAGTTACTAGATCACATAGCACCATGCCTGTCACATAGATGCTAGTTAATACATAGATGATCACACATGGCACCATGCCTGTTGCACAGGTTATAATGCGTGGCATCATTACAGTTACATAGATGATACTTAATACATAGATGATCACACATGGCATCATGTCTGTTACATAGATGATACTTAACAAATGTTTGTCGATGGGTCAGTTGATTGTGAGAGTTATAAAAAATGAAGATTGGGCCAAACCTTAGAAGCCATTTGGTCTATTCCTTCATTTTACAAAGGTGGAAACTGAGATCCAGAAAAGCGAAATAGTTTGCCTAAGATTACACAGCCAGTAAGCAGCAGAACCAGGATCGAAAGCCCAGGTCCTCTGGCTCAAAATCCAGAGTGCTCCCCACTTCACTGTGCTGCCTTGGAATGTCTACGCCTTTCAGTAGCTCACATCCAGTCTCCATAGGGTGACAAGTCATACACACAGATAACTAACATTTGGAGGCAAGTATGTAGTAGGTGCTTAATAAATGTTTATTGACTGACAGACTGACTGATAAACATTTATAATGTGATATTCCCTATGCTAGAAGACAGAGGCAACAAAGACAAAAACAGAATGCTTATTGAAAGTGTATATTTTAATGGACATATGTAATTAGTGCCCAATGAGAGGTCCAGACAATTAGTGCTATCAGAAGTCAGAGGAGGGAGAAGCGTTGCTTCCAGCTGAAGTGGCCAGGGAGGACTTCCTAGCTCAGATAACATTTGATCTGGGCCTTAACTCTCCTTCTGACCTTGAAAGTTTAGCTAAACTGGCCTTCTTGCTGTGCCTCAAATTCAACATCTCCCACCTCCAGGCCTTTATATAGTCTGCCCTTCATGCCATAATGCCCTCCCTGCTAACCTCTGCCTCTTAGAATCCCTAGTTTCTTTCAAGACTCAGTCGAAGCATCCTCTTTTTCATGAACCCTTTCCTGATCTCTCCAGCTGTGAGTTCTAACCCCTAAATTACCTTGTATCTATTTTGTTCATTTATAATTATTAAAATTATTAACTAATTATACTTAATATATTTTAATCATATTTCTATGTGTATGTTATGTTTATATGTGTACATTGTATGTTATGTTTATACTGTATGTACAATTCTATGTGTATGGTGTATGCTATGTTTATGCTGTATGGGGTATGTTGTGTGTACACTTACATGTGTATGGTGTATGTTATGTGCATATTTATATTTATATGTTGTGTGTACATTTATATGTGTATGGTGTTTGTTATATGCATGTTTGTATGTGTATGGTGTATGTTATGTG
The DNA here is from genome assembly GCA_028646595.1 of Phalanger gymnotis. NCBI lineage: Eukaryota > Metazoa > Chordata > Mammalia > Diprotodontia > Phalangeridae > Phalanger > Phalanger gymnotis. Next base: position 24,194,008 of record CM053622.1, read on the forward strand.
CATGTTATGTGTATGGTGTATGTTATGTGCATATTATGTGCATATTATGTGTATGGTGTATGTTATGTACATATTTATATGTATATGTTGTGTGTACATTTATATGTGTATGGCGTATGTTATATGCATGTTTGTATGTGTATGGTGTATGTTATGTTTATACTGTATGTATATATATGTTGTGTTTTCTCCCCCAGTAGAAAGTAAACTCGAGGAGAGCAAGGCTCATCCCATTATTCTGTCTTTGCATCCTCAGTACCCAGTACAACGACACATAGTAGGTGCTTGATAAGTGCTTGTTGATTGAATGACTAATTGAAGAGTAGGAAATATGTCGATCATCAAAGAGGAGGAAGATATCCAGCCTCTTAGTTTTTCTGGCTCCTTTCAGGAACTCAAATCCTGCCTTCTGAAGGAGGCTTTTCTCAGTCTCTACCATTATTAGTGACTTCTTTCTCAGATCTACTCTTTTTATATATCTTATATAATTATTTGCCTAGGGCATATAGGTGGCTCAGTGGAGGGAACACTGGGCTAGGAACCAGGAAGACTCATCTTCTTGAGTTGAAACCTGAAATCACTTACTAGCTGTGTGACCCTGGGCAAGTCACCTATTTGCCTCAGTTTCCTCATCTGTAAAATGAGCTGTAGAAGGAAGTGGCAAACCACTCTGGTATCTTTGCCAAGAAAACCTCAAATGAGGAGTTGGACTGACTGAACAACAACAACGACAAAATAATTACTTGTCTACTTATTTGTATATCATCTCCCCTATTAGAACTGAGCTGCTAAAGGTCAGGGACTGTTTTTGCCTTCCTTCGTATTCCAGACTTTAGCATAGGCATTGACACATTTAATAAATTCTTGTTGATGGGCTTACTCATAAAATGCATGTAGATGTGAAACAGTCTAGTCTGACTGGATTAAAGGGTGCACACTGGGGAGACAAAACTGGAAAAGTTGGTTAGGGGCACAATACAGAAAGCTCTGAATTCCAGGTTCAGGAGTTTAAAGCTTATCCTCTAGGTAGGGAGTTATTGAAAATGTTTGAGTATGTGATGGGTATGATCGAAATTGTGTTTTAGGAATCCCCATAAGCAACTCAGAGACATCACCAGAAGTACTGGTGGGCAAAAAAAAGTTACCCAAAAACTAGGGGGAGTTTTTGGACTGTGTTTTGCTGAGCAACTGAATTATGAACCATTTTGGGTAGAAAGCATTTCTGGGGAGAGGTGTAATGAGGAGCAAGCCAAACACAAATTGCTTTAGGGTAAGACTTGTTCATCTTTTTTGTAATGTCATGGCAATCTGGTGAAATCTAATGTTTTTAAAGAATGTTTTTAAATGCAGAAAATAAAGAGGATTAAAAAGGAAATTAATGATGTTGAAATATACTTATCAAGCTATCTTTTTTTAAAAGACCCCAGGACAAGAACCTCTGATCTAGTGCAATCCCCTCATTCTACAGATGAGGAAACTGAGGCCCAGAGTTTAAATAACTTGTCCAAGGTCACATGGGTGACAGAGATGGGATTCAGACTCAGAGTACAACTCAAACTCAGGTGATCCCAAGTAGAGCCTACCACAATCAACTCTTTCTTCTAGCCCATGGTGTTGCTGTTCACCACCAGCCTCAATATAGGACTTCATATCTTGGGGCTTGACAGTTCACAAACCCTAACTGATCTCCCTGCTTCCTGTTTCTCCTCTCTCCAGTCCATCTTCAACATAGCCACCAAAGGCATATTTCTAAAGTACAATTCTGATCTCATCCCTCCCTTCCTCAAGAAGCAACTTTTTCTCCCTATTAGGTAGGATAAAACACAAACTCTTCTGTTTGACACTGAAAATCCTCTACAATTTGACTCCAATCTGTCTTTCCAAACCAATCACAGATTACTCTATTGTACACACCCCCTGTTCCTGGCAAAGGGGACTGTTATTCCATCTCCGCCTTCTGTCCCTTTGTACACTGTCCCCACATTCCAGGAGCCACTCATCCTTTAAAACTCAGCTCAAATATTTCCTTGTACAAGTTTTTCCTCATCCCCCTCCACATATTTGTTGATGTCCCCTCTCGTATTGTTTTACAATTACTTTAGAATTATAATAAAATTATACATAATATAAATATTTATTATTTATTGTCTATTTTATCTATAATACATAAATGTGTTATATTACCTTATTTTATATGTAATCTGTAAACATGCACTATATTACTGTTTCCTATATATGTATATTATTTATACAGAATATGTAAAAAGCATTATATTATACTATATTTTCTATATAAAATATATGCAGGATAATTTTTCTATGTAATATATTCATATTACAATTTATAATATAATTTAATATATTTATGTAGTATATATTTTATTGATTACATGCTGTTTATTCATTCAGACATATAAGCACTAATGTATATTATAATATAATTTTATATAATAAAATCATACCTAAATTATTTGTAATTACTTGAAAATAATGGAGAGAACAGAAGAAAACTGACCTCAGAGAGAGGAAGACCTGAGTTCAAGTTTCAACTGTGACTCACGTTATGTGACCTTGGACAAGTCACCTAATTTCTGAATGCCCCAAGGCAACATTCTAAAATGAGAAGGTCCAGATATGCTGTAGGCAGATGAGAGCTCCCTATCCCTATCTGTTTTTAATTACCTGTACTCATGCTGCTTCTCCCAAGAAGAATATAAGCTCTTCCAGGACAAGAACTCTTCTTTTTTTTTTTCTTGAAGCCTAGCAGACTACCTGGCAAATAGTAGAACGTGAGATCATTTTTGTCATTTCTGCCTAGTACTGTGCCTTAATAAGTGCCATTGGATTCAATTATAGACACTATTTAATTGATGGGTCAACAATTACCATCCCTGTTTTATTGATGAAGAGACTGAAGTTCAGGGACTTGAAATTCTTGGCCTGAGCTCATTGATCTAGTAGGTGGCAGAGCCAGGATCTTGACCCATTTCTGAAGGTAAGTGCCACTAACAACATCAGGAGACCTCTCTTGTCTTCCAAGGCTTTTTGTTGGCACCAGCTCTTCTTCCCTTCCTCTCTGGTGGTCAAGTTGTTGACACTACAGCGATTCTCTCCTCTCTCAACTGTACAAGGAGATCTGGCTTTGGTATTCCCTCTGGATGTGCCAGGAAATCTGCCCCTTTGCCTGTCCTCTGAAAGGTGGGGACCCCACTCCCTCATTCTATGGAAGCTTCTGCCAGGCTTTCAAGAGTACTCCTATTTTGAAGGGGAAAATCTGATAAAATTTTAGAGTTGTAAGAGAGATCATTTAATCCAGCCCCTTCATATTACTCTCCCTATTTTATAGATGAGAAGACTGAATTTCAGGGAAGTGAAATGATTAATCCAAGGTCACTCGGATAGCTAACTCAGAGTAAAGATAAGCTCACCTTCTACCCTCGTGTTTTCTTTCTCTTCATTGTCTTCATTTCTCTTCTCATTTGTCTCTGCCTTTCTACCACTATTATTCATTCCTTATTTCCTGGCGAGGTTGCTTTTTTGTTGTGTTTTGGTTTAGTTTTGAGGGGAAGATTGTTTTTTGGTAGATCTTTTTTTATCCTCATTCTGTTAGCTGAATCCCCTCAACTTCTCCTTTACTCTTTCTACTTGCTTGGTGTGGATTCCATTGATAAAGCCTTTAAGCTTCCTGGAAACCACAGACCTGTAACCACACATGATTGGACCAGAGATCCCAAATTCCAGCTTAGAGATTTGTCACCTGTATAACCTCAGGCAGATTGTCTAGCCTCGGTTTCCTTATCTGTGAAATAAAGCGGTTGGACTAGATGGCCTCTCAGTTCTCCTTCCAGTTCTAGTTCTGAGATCCAATCAGCCTGGAACCTTCACGATCCAGTGGAAAGAAGGCTGGCCCTAGAATCCAAAAGCTTGGTCTACAGCCAACCATACCTGTGACTCCATACAAGTTATGAAACCTCCCACAAGGCATGGAGGCTGGAGCCAGGCAGAACTGGTACTGAGGACTACTTATTAGCAGCTGATGTTAGGTTCGAACCACAGGAGAGAATCCTAGGGGCTCTCCAGGGAGTGGGAGCAGGGTGCTGACAATTCCCAGAAGGTGGTTGCCATCAAGTAACCCATTTTCTCATCTGTAATCAATCAAAAAGCATTTATTAAGCCTCCGTCATTAAGGCAGGCACTTGCTGGGCATTGAGGGAGGGGGGAGACAGAAGAACATCTCTGACTTCTAGGAGCTTGTATTCTATGAGGGAAACAAATGGAATTTTTTGGTTTTGTTTTTGTTTGTTTTCGGTTTTGCCAATTGTCCTTACTCCCTGCCAATCCAATTGGGTGAAAATTAGACCCGGTTATTTTAACACGATGTTGCATTTTACATTGCCCAGTGAAAGGCCTGACCAATTCTTTACCCTCCAGTTGTGTTGAGCTGCCTTCCTAAAACCCTTAGTGCCTAAGTAAGAAGAACCTCAACTGGTTAGATGCTGAGAGTTATCTCCAATCAGAAACTCATCTCAATGAAGTGTCTTCATTCCCATGACTATTGGGGTGGGGGCAGTGGGGTCACTTGTATGACCTAGACTGCCTTTAAGGACTCTTCCATTTGTAGACATATAAACCTGTGATTCTTCTAGGCACAGTTCTACTGGAGAAAGAACTCCGGTTCTGGAGTCAAAGGAAATGAGTTCAAATCCTGCTACCCTGTGTGACCCTGGGCAAGTCACAAGTTTCTGGGCCTCAGCTTCCTCATCTGGAAAATGAGTTGGGCTAGATTGCCTCTGAGGTCCCTTTCAGCTCTAAATCTATATTCCCTGATTAGGGTGCCCCCCCAAAAAAAACCTGACAATAGTGGACCCCGATGCAAGAAACCCTGCAAACAGCAGGGGGTGCTACAAGGCAGGCCTGCAGGCTGGGGCCTGGACCAGCTGGTATCGAGGACCATTCATTAATAGAAGAGGGTAGGTTTGGAAAAAGGAAAGAATGGTGGGGGGGAGACTCCAGGGGGGTGGAAGCAGGGTGCTGACAATGCTCGGAAGGCGGCTGCCATCAGTGAAAGACTGACCCACAGCAGCCATTTAGATGGAAAAGCGGTTGGGCGAAGGATGAGGGTGAGAAGAGGAGGCAGCGTGGATAGGGATGGAGACATCACCACCCACCACCACCATCCCTTCGTCCACGGGTTGTCAGACCCCTAGTGCATGGACCTCAAACCCCCTCCCCGGTCTCATTCTCTAGCCTCCTCACCCACCCCCCACGTGCATGAATACCTCCCCCCTCCCCATGTTGTCCAAGGGCAGAAATCTCAGGGCATTGGAGGAGGGTGGGGAGGAGGCAAGGACCCTGGAAAACGAGGGGGCCTCTTTGCAGTAATTAACAAAGGGGACTTTATTTCCTCCCAGTTGATGTATTTACTGATCTATGCATGCGCACACAAGGTGAGATGAGATGAATGGCTAATTTCCCAGCGGCTTTCGGTCCCGACTTTCTGGAAAGTTGCGAACAAAATGACTGGCCGTGCATTGAACTGGCTTACACAGCTCTCCATATGGAAATGAAGATAATCCAAGGCCCAGCTTTGTATGCTCCGAAGCGGCAGCGGGAGCAAGGAGGGAGCTGGGGGCCGAGGGGGGATGAGGCTGGGGAGGAAGGGAGGGGGCGGGGGAGCGGGGACTAGCACTGAGGGAGGGGTGAGCCTCCCAGCTCTCAGAGCCCCCGGGAATTTAGCTAGGTTTTGTTGGTCAAACACTTAGGGATGTCTATTCTTCCCCCTTTCCCCCTCCCCATCATCCCCCCATCCCTCCCCCGCTATTCCCGACCCCTTCCCTTTCTTCTGTTCAAACCCCACCATGTATGTAATACTCGATTCTGGGTGAGGAAGACTTTAGGCCACAGCACAAAGAAGCAGGGATTATGGGTAAGGTCAGAGGCCAGTGGGGATTAGAGATATGATGTATTAAGAGGCCAAGATTGCCAGAAATACTTTCCGTTTCTATGAAGCTCGTGTTAATTGATGGGAAAATCTCTTCCCCCCACCCCCAACAACCTCCCTCCCAACTCACCCTCGCAAATCCTGGTTTCTCTTTCCTGTCTCCCTAATTCTCCCTCTCCCCCCTCCACCTCCAACCCCTTACTAGTGCAAGCTGCTTGGGATGTGTAGGGGAGGAACTTACTCCAGAAAGGTGGGAAAACAGCAAAGTTGGAGCAGCCCAGATGCTTTCTGGGTTAACCCAGGATCTGTTCTCTCGATTTAGTTTATCCAACTTAGTGCAGTCTTCTGCCCCCCACCTCTTCCCTATTCTTGCTGGAAGTGTGGCAGGCTGGGCACTCTTTAAGGCTGGATTCCAACTCAGAGCTGTGTTTGGTTTTGGATCAGAACCCAAAAGTCCCTGAGGTTTCTCCTAGGGAGGAAGGGGAAGATGATTGGGGGGCATGGAGTACCTAAGGGTACTCTAGAAATGGTAACCCCATTCCTGATAGGGTTGGTCTGAGCTAGGATCAGAAGGACCCCTGAAGGCTGCATGATGGTGGGCAAAGAGTACTAATCTAAGGGGAAGAATTTGGACTCCAGACCAGCTTATGCCAAGTGGGAGCTTGGCTGTAGCCCTAACTCTCTCTGGACCTGTTTCCTCATCTGCCAAAAAAAATGTGAAGAGCTAGGCTCAATCTATCTAAAACCCCTTCCCAGACTAAATCCTCTGATCTTCTGAGGCTAAACTGCATTGGATCATGAGATTAGGTGTCAGGAAACCTGGGATCCAATCTCATGTCTTTGATGAGCCTTGTTAATATGGTCTCGGACAAAGTCATTTACCCCCTAGAATCCTCAGATTCCTCCTCAGTTAAATAAGAGGGTTGGACTTTGTGCTGTAAAGGGCCCCTCCCAGCCCTGACATCCCCTGTTCTAAGGCCCTTCCCAGCTCTGACATCCCCTATTCTAAGGCCCTTCCCAGCTCTGACATCCCCTGTTCTATTCCCAGCTCTGATATTCTACAATAGGAATCATCCCCTAATTTCTCTTTCTTCATGAGCCTATATGTTTATATATTAGGCTTGACTCCCAATGTGGCCCACCTAGATTAAGTCTGTCCTGGGCAGGACAAAATGTTTTCACTGGACTCCAGAGGTTGGCCATGTCTGCAGAATCTTGACTTCTCAGAAAGTATTGGATCTTAAAATATCCCTCTCCTACTGAACATAGCCATCACAATGGAGATTAAGTTGAAACCCCTTCTTTTTAGTGAGCCACTAAATATCTATTAACTATCTACTGTGTACCAGGAAGGAAATGAGCATTTCTTAAGTATTTACTAAGTGCAAGACACTGGGCTAAGCACTTTACAATATTATCTCAACCCTGGGAGGTAGGTACTGTTATTATTCTCACTTTTCATTTGAGAAAACTGAAGCAGAAAGAAATTAAGTGACTTGCCCAGGGTCACACAGTTAGTACAAATCTGAGGCTGCATTTGAACTCAGATCTCCCCCACTCAAGATCCAGCATTCTACTCACTGTGCCACCTAGCTGTCAGGCATTGTGTTAAGTTCCAATGGATACAAAGAAAGGCAAAAGACAGTTCCTACCTTTGAGTTTATAATCTAAAGGGGAAGACAACGTGCAAAAATTGCATCCCAACTACACACAGGATAATTAGAAAAAATCAACAGGGGGAAATCACTGAGAGACTGGGAAAGACTTCCTCTAGAAGGTGAGATTTTTTAACTGACACATGAAAAAAAATAAGAGGTAAGGATGAGGAGAGAGAGCATTCTACACATCAGAGACAACCAGTGAAGATGTCCAGAGTTGGTAGATGGCAGGTCTTGTTGAAAGAACCACAAAGAGGACAGCATCACTTCATAAAAGGATATGTGAGTGGGGTGGGGGGGGGAACTTTAAGGTGTAAGAAGACTAGTAATGGGGGGACAGGAAATGATAAGCTTTGAATGCCAAACAGAGGATGCTATATTTGATCCTGGAGGTGATAGAGAGACGTGAGTTTATTGAGCAGAGGAGTCAAATGGTTAGATCTATGCTTCAAGAGGACAGCTAGGTGGCACAGTGGATAGATAAGAGTATTGAGCTCATGTTCCTGAATTCAAACCTGGCCTCAGACACTTACTAGCTGTGCGACCTTGCGCAAGTCATTTAACTTTGTTTGCCTCAGTTTCTTCATCTGTCAAATTAGCTGGAGAAGGAAATGGCCAACCACTCCAGGATCTTTGCCAAGAAAACCCTAAATGGGGATCACAAAGAGTTGGACGTGGCTGAAATGACTGAACAACAAATGCTTTAAGTTCACTTTGACATCTGAGTGGAAGATGGACCAGAATGAGGAGAGATTTGTAGGCAGACCAACTAGTCAGTGACGGCAATAGTCCAGATGTGAGGTGATGAGGGCCTGCAGTGTCAGAGGAGAGAAGGGGGCATAAATCAGAGATGTTCTGAAGGTAGAAATGATAGGCCTTGGCAATAGATTGGTTATGGGGCCAGGTGTGGGAATGAGAGATGTGAGGAGCCTGGGTTCAAGGTGGGGGCCTTGGAAGGATGTTGGTGCCCTCAACAGTAATATGGAAGTTTGGGAAGAAGGGTCTTTGGGGATAAAAGATAATGAGTTACTTTAGAGTGCACCATGCAAGGAAGCAGAGATTCATTTCATGTATACGTTGGAATACATGGTTAATGAGGTCCTTCTTCATTCTCAGAATCTATCATTTTGAGGCCAAATCCTTAGTGGTTGTCCCAAGGCCTAGGAAGTAAACAGCTCTTCCAGTCCCATACCCCATTCTAAACCCTACCCGTGAGAAACGGAATTTAAGAACCTCGCCAACTTATCTCTCAGCTACCCTATTCCCTCCCCATGCACATTTAATTAAACAGGAATATGGTGGGGGATGTTTAATGAAAAGAAAAATGTATCCAGAACATCATTCATATTTTCTGTATCACTTTCTTTAGTCTAGACAATCAATAAAACAGCAAATAAAATCCTGAATTGTAGCCTTTGTGGGTTTCCAAGGCTTGGAAACTTTGGAAACATTGGAAACTGTGAATTTCCAAAGCTCACACTGAAAATGAAAATGGGCTCTCACAGCCCTGCTTCCAGGGTAGAAGACTGTACTCATTCTCTTTGGCTCTCCAATCTGGATTATCGATCACTTCTATCATCAGCTGTTTTTGTCTTTGGAGCCTCAGCACCTGCCTCAGTGCTTGGCACATAGGAGGTATTTAATAAAAACTGTTTTCGCTCATTCAACCTTTCTGTATCCCTCAAGAGGTACATAATAAATGGTTAATGAATTGAATCAGAGTTGGCAGAACCTTTATATTCACTCTTCCATTCAATCTGCAAAATAACTCTGATAAGTACATGATGCAGATAATATTGTTTCCATTTTACAGATGAGGAAACTGAGACTGAAAGAGGTAAAAGGATTTAAATAAGTTTTCACTTCCCGTAAGTATCTACAAGCCCAGCACTGTGTCTTCAAAACCCTGCTAGCATCTCAGAGCGTCCTAGTGCCCTTCCAGAATCTCAGCTCGGATCCTCATCCCAATAGCAAACAGAAGCTGGGAAACTGGAAGGGAGGGGAGAGGAAGGAGAAGTGAAGCTAGCCATGGGGAAGAGAGAGGGGATGACTCACCAAGGGCCACACAGCCAAGCAGCAATGGGAGTGACAGAAAAGCAATCTAATTCCCCAGGGCTCTCTCTTACCATAAGCCAGCCAAACATGACACCATTTGGCTGGAGTCCAAAAATATATTAGCGATGACACTTAGAACAAACAAACAACAAGGACAAAAAAAAAACCCACCCACACTACCTATCACAGAGCATTCATTCCTCTCATTTCAAATAGAATGAAAGTCTTATTCTTGTGATGAGCTGTATCACTAATTATGCAAAGCATTTCCTAGTTAGTGCTGGCAATAAGATCCTTGAAATACTGTTAGCATTTTCTGGTTTTAAGAAAACCAAGAAAATAATTACAGGATTCTAAATTATCTACTAAATGAAATTGTTCTTCGCTCGGCTGTTGGGTTGTGGGGGGTTTTTTGTTTGTTTTGTTTTCTTCAAGTGTTGTTTGGGGGCAAAAACTACATTCTGCACTAATTGTGCAATTTGTACAACATTTGTCATTCTATTTAAGCAAGAGGAGGAGGAGGGGAAGGAGAAGAAGAAGAAGAAGAAGAAGAAGAAGAAGAAGAAGAAGGAGAAGAAGAAGAAGAAGGAGAAGAAGAAGAAGAAGGAGAAGAAGAAGAAGAAGAAGAAGGAGAAGAAGAAGAAGAAGGAGAAGATGGAGGAGGAGGAGAAGGAGAAGAAGAAGAAGAAGAAGAAGAAGAAGAAGAAGAAGAAGGAGAAGAAGAAGGAGGAGGAGGAGGAGGAGGAGGAGAAGAAGAAGAAGAAGATGGAGGAGGAGGAGAAGGAGATGGAGGAGGAGGAGAAGGAGAAGGAAGAAGAGGAGGAGGAGGAAGAGGAGGAAGAAAAGAAGAAAAAATACCCCCAAACAAGGAAAATACTCCTTGCTTCTGATTTTTCAGGATAAGCTTGCATTGAGGCATTTGTTCTAATAAAAATGAATAGGTCAGCAATTTCCCAATTCAATCCAAAAATAATTTATTGAGCACCTACTATGTGCCCCCACTGGGAATACAATGAATAAAGGAATCAATGAATTAATTGATACTCTATTAAGCACTAATGATGTGTTGAGCATTGTGCTAGGTGCTGGGGCTACAATTTTTTAAAAAGTCCTTGCCCTCAGAGAGCTTACATTCTAAACATATATGGAATAACTTGGAGAAGAGAAAGAAAGTATGAATAACTCAAGAGATGAAGAAAGATTTTCCATAAGGGAAAATACATGAACTGAGTCTTAAAGGAAAGATCAAAAAATGGGGTTTATAGATATTAAAGAAGGAACTTCTCTGTCCTATACTGCCTAGCTGACTTGGGGGCAGAGATTGTTTCCAGGTTAGTTCAAAATCTGAGTTCAAATCCTACTCCAGACACTATTTGTCTCATCCCAAGAAGGTCATATGACATCTCAGGGTATCCTCAATAAGCCAAGTCAATAACAAGCCACTTATTAAGTACCTACTATGTGCCAGGCACTGTGCTAAACACTGGGGATACAAAGAAAAGAAAAATACAGTACCTGCCTTCAAGGAGCTCCCAGTCTAATGGGGGAGACAGGATAAATTGGGAGTAATCTCAAAGAGAAGGCACTAAAATTAAGGAGGCTTGGAAAAAAGCTTCCTGTAGAAGGTAGAACTTAAGAACATACTTGAGGGGAAGCAGGAGAAAATGAGAGAGAAAATTCCAGACATGTGTGATGGCCAGTGAGAAATGCCTCAAGTCAAGAGATGGGGTGTCTGGTTCTAGGAACAGCCAGTCGTCCAGTTTCATGGAAGGGCAGAGTATATGAATTTAAGTAAGAGAAGTCTGAAGATGTAGGAAGGGCATGGGCTATGAAGGACTTTAAAAACCACTCAGAGGATTTTATATTTGATCATGGAGGCTATAGGGAGCCACTGGAGTTTATTGAATGTGGGAGGTATAACAGTCAAACTTGCACTTTATGGAGATCAATTTGACAGCACAGTGGAGAATGGACTGAAGTAGAGGGAGACTTATGGCAGGAATACAAATAGTGGGCTTTTGTTCAGTTGTTTCAATCATGTGTGACTCTTTGTGACCCCATTTGGGGTTTTCTTGGCAAAGATACTGGAATGGTTTGCCATTTCCTTCTCCAGCTCATTTTACAGGTGAGGAAACTGAGGCAAACAGGGTTAAGTGACTTGCTCAGTGTCACACAGCTAGCACATATCTGAGGCCAGATTTGAACTCATGAAGATGAGTCTTCTGACTCCAGGGCCAATGATCTATCCATTGGGCCACCTAGCTGCCCAATCTATTGTGGTAGACCAAGTGTGAGGTGATGAACTCCTGTAACAGAGTGGTGTCAGTGTTAGAGGAAAGGGGTGAGATGTCATAAAGGATGATGGGAGTTGATTAGATATGGAGAATGAGAGAAGTGAGGAAGTAAGAATGATTCTAGGTCATGAACCTAGGTGATTAGGAGTATGTTGGTACCCTTGACAGTAATAAGGAAATTAGAAAGAGGAGAGGGCTTGGAGGGTAGGACAATGAGCTCAGTTTGGGCATAAGATGTCTATGAAACATCCAGTTCAAGATATCCAACAAGCAGTTGAGGATGTGAGACTGGAAGTCAGTAAAGGGTTTGGGAGTGGACAATAGATCTGAGAATCATCTGCCTAGTGGTGATTGTTCAATCCACAGGACTATCACCTAGTCAAATAGTATAGAGGGAGAAGAAAACAGGACATAGGCTGGGTATTCCAAGACACCAAGCCCATTCTTTATATAAACCTATGGATTCTTTAGGTAGCTAGATGGCTCAGTGAATAGAGCGCCAGACCTGAAGTCAAGAAGACTCATCTTTCTGAGTTCAAATCTGGCCTTAGACACTTATTAGCTGTGTGACCCTGGGCAAGTCACTTAACCCTGTTTGCTTCAGTTTCTTCATCAATAAAAGGAGCTAGAGAAGGAAATGGCAAACCTGGGCAAGTCACTTAACCCTGTTTGCCTCAGTTTCCTCATCTGTAAAATGAGCTGGAGAAGGGAATGGCAAACCACTTCAGTATCTCTGCCAAGAAAACTCCAAACGGGGTCATGGAGAGTCAGACATGACTGAAAAATGACTTAACAACGACAACATGGATTCTCTATATAGACATGTCACAAGGCATCTACAATTTATGGACTCAGAAAATTTCCTTTAGGGTTAAAGAAGTTGTCATACAACAAGGGACAGAGGAAGAATTTCGGTCTTCTTGATTCAAAGTCTAACTATGTCATGCTGTTTTTGCTTTACTCCCAGATTGACTCCATGTCTAGAATATGTTCCCTCTTCACCTGTTCCTTTTGGAATCCCTAGCTCCATTCAAAGCTTCTGCCAAATGCCTCCTCCTAAAAGAGGCCTTTTCTGACTCACATCGGTAGTTAGTATTCTCATCCCCATCCCCAATATGGCTTTGTATTCACTTTGCTATTCTTTTTTGTATTGGCATATCTGCATATATCTTGTCTCCTCACACACAACCCTCACAGAAGAATGTAAGGTCCCTGAGGGTAAGGACTATTTTTTGTCTTTGTATCCCCACCACCTAAATACAGGGGTGTATAGGGTGTTCATGGAGGACTAGCACCTCTGCTGTGAGGGTGCCCTTTTCAGGGCTGCTCACCCACTTTTGGTGTCTACCTGTCACCCAACTCTCACCTGTGACTTGAAGAAGCTACAGCATGTACAGTGACCATGCGACGGTAAAAACCATCTTGGCAGATGAGCTAAACCAGGTTGAGGGGAGCTGACAGGTTTCAAACCCACTGATGAGCTAGGGGAATGCCTACCCCAAATCACGGGAAGACTTCTGGCAGCTGGAGCAGAAAAGAACAATTTGTTCTAATGGCCACAAAGGCAGCTGAAGGAGGTGCTATGGATCCCTTGGTGCTTGGTAAGACATCAGACACCAAGGCTGTCGACTGCATCCTGGTCCATCGCCAATTGTTTTGACTTTTGTCTTGCTGCTGGACTTCGATGACTCTGGAAGAGAGAGTGAGGCCGATGACTTTGTGCAACTCTGTCTCACTTAAGTCCAATTAATGAGCAAGTCAAGACATCACTCAACACTCATCATGGTGTCTGTCATTGGTCTTCTTTGAAAATAAGGGGCAAACGACAACAATGCTTGGCACATAGTAAGTGCTTAATAAATGTATATCGGATTCACTATAATAGAAAATCACAGCACATATTATCCTCTCCACTGACAGTCAGGCAAAAAGCATCTACTAAGTGCCTACTGCATACTGGGCTAAGCAGTGGAGATGCAAAGAAAGGGAAAAGACAGTCCCTGTTCTCAAGGAGCTCAGTCTAATAGTGCAGACAACATGCGAACATTTATGTATAAACAAGATATAGGAAGGCTAAATTGGAGATAACCCATTACCTAAAAAAAACCCTCTGGCCAAAAGCTATAAATTTGGGGAGCCAACATGGCTCGGTGGAAGGAGGGCTGGACCAGTCAGAGGTCCTGGGTTTGACTCTCGTCTCTTCTCTTCTCACCTCTGTAATCTGGCCATTTGACTAGTCTGGGTCTTAGTTTCCCCACATATAAAATGAGCGAGATTGAACTAAATAACCCCTAAGGAGCCTTTCAGCTTTAAATTTGGGAGGCAGACTCCTTAAGAGTAAGGATTGTTTCATTCTTTGTATTTCTATCACCCAAACCTGACCCTTAATAGGAGCTTAATTAATGCTTGTCAGCTGACGGACAGATTCATCCTGAATGAATATCACTTCATATTATAAACACACAACAATGAGAACCCTACCTCCTGTATACAGTTCTCTGTTAAGGTCATGGCATGTTTAAGACCACAGTTTGGAGGCCATAGGTCTGGAATCCACAGAAATCCCCAATCCACACATCGCTGAGTTCCAGGGATTGAGCATTTTGATCCCCTTGCCTGACTCCGCCAAAGGGCTCTTGATTGGCAGGATCCAGGCAGCCAAGTTGAGGCGAGTTCTTAAATCAGAATTTCTCAGCGCGCATCTGTGCATATATAATCTGATGCAATATGCTCTGATATATAATATATCATCATCCATAATCGTAATATGGCATCATAGATCACCTGCTCATAATAAATAGCATATCATCTGCTCATAATATTTTATCATATAATATCCTGACATCTGCTCACAACATAATATAATATATGATCGGCATTCTGTGCTCCATCTTGGGGGAAGCTTCCTTGGATATGGTGTGTGTGTGTGTGTGTGTGTGTGTGTGTGTGTGTGTGTGTGTGTATGTGCGTATTTTATTTTAGCCTTTGACTATGGGGTGGGGAATTTTTAGGGTCTCACTTGAATAAAATAAGTATGACCCAACTGTGACTGGCAGAGGGAAAGTCTCCTACGCCAAGTGACAGCTTAAATCAGACAAGTCAAAAAGGTGGTCAATTTACACAATTTCTTTAAAACAATAAACTAAAGTTTCTATGATGCTATAAACACTGTAGAACCTGCTGTAGCTGTTATCTTATTTGATACTCGCAATAACCCTGTGAGGTAAAGTAGGGGATGGTGACTAGGATTGTGATTTCATTGATAAAGGCAATTTCCGGGTGAGGAAACCCCCTCCACCGCTACATGTTGGCTCATGTTCTGAGGCTGCCTAGAGCACTGAGAGGCTGAGTGACCTGCCCAGGGTCATACAGCCAACATGCATCAGAGTCTGGGCTTGAAATCAGATCTTGGCTCCAAGGCTAATTCTCATGCTATAAGATTAGTACTATAGTCTACATTGGTCCCCTTTGACATATGTGGTGAAGCATTGGATTTTTTCCCCCAAAGTATGCATGCTGGGTAATTTAAGATTTAGAGATTGGAAAGACCTTCTGAGCATCCACTCCTACCTGCTCCTTTTATAGAACAGGAAAGTATAGCCAAGAGAAAGGAAGGGATTTTTCTAAGGTCACACGTATAGTAAATAGGAGTCTCTTATTCACAGAATCTTAGATTTGGGAGGGATCTCACTGGCTACTGAGTCCCCTTGTATCCCCTTCACAACATCCCTGATGAATGGGATGAGAGAGAAGAGAGAGAAGAGAAAAGAGACCTTTTCTTGGAGGTCTCTGATTAAGAAGAATCTAGAACATCCCAAGACAGCCCATTCTATTTGGAGAGCTCTCTACCCTTGAGAGCCTACTCTTTGTACCTTCCCCCCACCATTGCTCCTTTTTTTTCCCTCTAGGACTAAGCAGAACAAATCTATTCCATCTTTTACAAGGGAGTTATCATATTCCCCCTGTCTAATCTAGGCTGAAACAACCCTCTTCTTTCATCTGGCCCTCCTATGGCATGAACTGGAACATTGTCACCCTCCTCTGGACACTCTCTAGCTCACCAGTGTGCTTCCTAAATATGTCACCCAGACCTCCTCCCCATAGTCCAGATGTAGTATGGCTGGGGCAGAAGACAGAGGACTGATATCTCCTCCTACTTAGAAGTCAACACCACTGAGGACAGCCTGATGCCACATTGGTTTGCTAGATGCTATCTGTCAAATTATAATCTCTGCCTCTTAGAATCCTTTGCTTTCTTTAATACCTAGCTCAGATGCTACCTTCTCCAGGAATCCTTTCCCTTTCTCTAAAGCTCCTAATGACTCCCCTTCTGAAAACATCCAGATAGACACCTGGGCCTGGAGTCAGGAAGACCCGAATTCAAATCCAGTCTCTGACACTTCCTAGCCCTGTGACCCTGGACAAATGACTTAACCTCTGTTTGCTTGAGTTTCCTCAACCATAAAATGGGTGTGATAACATCACCTACTTTCCAGTGTTGTGGTAAGGATCAAATGAGACAATATTTGTAAAGCATTTAGCATAGTGTTTGGCACACAGTAAGTGCCTTATAAATGGTTATCTTTCCTGTCCTGGCATCTAATCTGTGTTTATTTTACAGTAACATTACATATATATATATATGCATATATATATACACATATATATGTATGCATGTATATGTATGTATGTATATACATATATATCTTTGTATCCTTAGCACTCTAACATACAGTAATCTCTTGATAAAATCTTGTTAATTGACGGATTAAGAGATTGAAGTCTACTGAGATCCCAATTAGAGAACTGCCATTCAGCCACTTCATTTTTTTTGATATTGATTTTTTGAACCCAAGCATTAGATTTTACATTGATTCCTAACAAGTTTCATCTTATTCAATTCAGCCCAGCCTTCTAGACTACTGAGATTTTTATTTAAATCCTGACTCTGCCATTGAAGGTTTTCATTGTCCCTTAAAGCTTTGTGTCATCTACAAATTCAATGAGGATGCTCTGCACCTTTTTCCAAGTCAATGATAACAATCAGATCTTCTGACTAATGTTCTTTCCAGTACTTCATGCTACCTCCCTTGGGGTGCTCAGCCAACTCTTGCATTGTCTTCCAAGCTATTTCTATCTCTCAAGCTATAGGCTTTATGTTTGGGTTTTTTCAAGGAGAGAGATCTAGAACAAGAGAGATAATAGTAACATTGAGAGAGAAGCTTAAGGGTCAAGACTGGTTTCTGTACATATTGCAATCAGACTGACTCATTCACTCTTCCAGGAATACCAAGTCCATTTTCCTGTCCAGAATGTCCTTCCCTCACTTCTCCCTCTATCAAAATCCTGTCCTTCGAATCCCAACTAAAAGTCCTACCTCCTCCAGGATGGCTTCCTAGACCACTCCAACCAGATTTGTTCTCTTCCTCCTCTGAGCTCCTGCAGTGATTATTGTAAACACCATTTATTTGGCCATATGGTATTAGTTCTCCTAATTGAACTTGGGCTCAGAAGACCTGAGTTTGAATCCTGACTCTAACACTGCATGACTAAATGACCTTGGGCCACACAGTTAAGCTTCTTGGAACTAAGTTCCATTTTTTATTATTTTCGAGGGGGAGGTAATTGGGGTTAAATGACTTGCCCAGGGTCGCACAGCTACTAAGTGTCTGAGGCTAGATTTGAACTCAGGTCCTCTTGACTCCAAGGTAGGTTCTCCATCCACTGTACCATCTAGCTGCCCCCAGAACTCAGTTTCCACATCTGCAAAATAGCACCTACTTCACAGGGCACTTGTGAGTATCACATAAAATAAACCATGTGAAGCACTTTTAAAAGGTTTAAATTGCTACATAAATGCTAGATATCCCTATCATATCATGGCTTCCCTGGACTCCTTCAAAATTCTGCTCAAGTCTCGCTTTTTGCAAGAGGTCTTTATCAGGTCCATCGCCCAGCGCCACTCCCCCATCTACCCTTACCCCACCGCTAGCACCTTGTCTTTGAGATTGCTTCTAGATCATATAGATCTTATATGTATTAGTTATATATGTATATATATATGTATGTATATAATTATGTATGAGAGAAAGAGAGAGAGAGGAAGGAGGGAGGGAGAGACAGACAGACATAGACAGGCAGGGGGGAGGAAGGGAGGGAAAGACAGAGAGAGAGAGAGAGAGAGAGAGAGAGAGAGAGAGAGAGAGAGAGAGAGGAGAAGAAGAAGGAGGAGGAGGAGGAGGAGGAGGAGGAGGAGGGAGAGACAGACAGAGATAGACAGAGACAGAGAGATCTTGTGTGTTTGCATGTTGTCTCCCCCATTAAAATGTCAGCTCCTTCAGAGAAGGAATTGTTTTTTTTCTTTGTATTCCCAATACTTAGCACAGTGCCTTGTACTGCCTTATAGGCTTGTTAACTGACTAAAATAGTTATAATAAAAAAAGAAGAAACCATAGAGTAGTGCATAGAGAACTGTTCTTGTAGCCAAGAAGACATTAGTTCAAACCCCAGCAGAACTCTATACATCCTGAACTCAGAAGTAAGTCACAGACACTCTCACTGCTTTAGGCAACTAGATAAGGCTCTAAGTTGCAGAGAAGGTGCTAACCTGCATCGATATGGGGATATTTCTTTATCTAGGAGTTCACTTTACCAATGAAACCAGAGGTCCATTCCCTATCTCCCTCCTATTATCCACCACCCTCTCTTCTCCTAGGGACAAGGGGGCCCCGGGGGTTGTGGGAAAACATGCAGGCATATACCTCTGAGCTCTCCAGGCTTCACCCAAGAATGATGATCTGAAATCACCAGGGAACAATAGCCTCTCCTTCACCCTCTTGCCTATGAGTGTTTGAATATTCAGTGGCTGAGAGAAAATGTGGCAGCTGCCAGTCACAGCCTCCCTGAGAGCCAGTCATGTTCATGTGCACACTAGTGTTTGAGTGTGAGAGCATGTGTGTGTGTGTGTGTGTGTTATTTCAGTAATTCTTTTATCTTGTTCTCACACCCTGGGCATTATGAGCATTCATCAAAGTAATTGACGCGGATGAAATTAGCACTTCCTGCTATGTTGGGTAGATAAACTTTGCTGAATATTGATTTCGCACAAAGAAAATGACATGTGCTTAGGCCTTACCCTTTATCTGGCCAGGCCAGGGAGATGCTACAAGAGGGGGAAGGGGATGGGTGCCTCTAGTAGAGAATCAGCCATAAGAATTACCTTTATCTCTTCTTCCACAAGAAGACAACCAAAGATAAGGACCAGGGAGAGAGAGCAAGCATAGACGTGTGCCTTAGAAAAAAAAATCCACTGAAAGCGTGGGATAGGGCAGGTCTCACAGGGCCAACGGATGGTGACTACAGCTAGAGATTCCCCAACCAAGAGGAGAAGAAAGGGAAGGAGGAAGGAAGCAGCCAGGAACACATCTCTTCCTCCATTCTCCTCTCTCCCTTGATATAAGAACTTTGACTTTCCATTGTAGGCAGCAGGCGGAGATTTAAAGGCAGGGCTGAGGGGTAGAATGTGTTCTCTGGGAATTGTGTCTATGGGATGGAGATTTTTCTGGTGCCTAAAAAATTGGAAGAAGTAACATGGCATAGTGTATAGAGAGCTGGCAGTGAAGCCAAGGGGACCTGGGTTCGAGTTCTGCATTTGACTATAGTGGTTTCGTGACATTGGGCAAGTTACTTAATCTCTCAGTGTTCTAGACACTGCTCCCTAAGACTATATTTTACAGATAAGGTGCCAACCTGAATTGGGGGAGGGCTTTTCCTCATTTAGGAGTTCCCTACACCAATGAAGTTGCAGGTACAGTCCCTACCCTTATATAATAAATAAATAAACCATGAGCTCACAAAGTTAGAGCAGAAAGATGCCTTAGAGCACCCCAGATCATCTAGTTCAGGCCCATCATGTTACAGATGAAAGAATCGAGATTCAGAGAGGAGTGCCTTGCCCAAGGTCACAAAGGAAGCAGGGCGGCCTAGTTGAAATAGGTCAGACTAGGGCCTGGAAGATCCAGATTCTTGTTCTGGATAATGTCCTGGATATTTGTTCAATAATGCACTGAGAGCATTCTTGGGAAAGCCACTTACTTCCCCAATTGGAACTTCCTTCAGCCTATTTTCTGCTCTGCAAAATGAATGGGGTTGGACTACATCATCTCAAAGGTCTCATCCAGCTCTGACATCCTATTTTGTAAGGTCCCTCCTACAGAGATATTCTCTGATTCTGATTCTATGTACACTGCATGAACATAAACAGGATAGATGACCACCTGAATCTCTTTTGACATCTAAGAGAGGCTCAGTTCAGGCTAGAGTGCCAGGAATGGTGCTCATGCCTCCAATCCTTGATACTGGGAAGGCTGAGGCCAATGAATCCCTTGAGCTGGGGAGACCTGAGCGACAGTGGGCTAAGCTGATCAGGCGTCCTCTCTATCGACGAGCCTTCAGGAGTTTGGTGAGGTAGGGGCAGTACGTCAGGCTACCTAAAGAGGGACAAACTATCCCAGGTCAGAAACATACCAGTTCATAAGTGGGAGAGGGGGAGAGAAAGAAAGGAAGAAAGGAAGGAAGGAAGGAAGGAAGGAAGGAAGGAAGGAAGGAAGGAAGGAAGGAAGGAAGGAAGGAAGGAAGGAAGGAAGGAAGAAAGAAAGAA
>CM053622.1:24217614-24251498 GCA_028646595.1 Phalanger gymnotis
ACCCTACTGTCCCTGTGCCTACCCCTATCCCCACTCCCCAACCCCCAACCTCTGCTGCCATCCCCAGGGGTCCTCTACAGGACAGTTGCTTAGAGCTGGGTGAAGCTTTCTACCTCTGACCCACTCGGTTCCATGACCCAAGTCCCAGACAATTAGCCTTGGGAAATGAGGAGAGAGAAGTGAGCAAGGACACCAGGGCTACACAAGGTTTGGTGCTTTTCCTGATTCCAACATTCCCCTGTCCCTATAGTTTCACCCACCCTTTTGGGCATAGGACCTAATCTCTCCAGGTGGATCTGCTGACCCCATGCCACAAGGGAAGAGAGCTGGCCTGAAAGGCAGGAGACGGGATATTCTATCCCCTTCTAAGAGCTGAAGTTTTCTCTTCTGTAAAATGAGAGATTTTAGACTAGATGGTTTCTAAGACTCTTTATATCTTTGACATTCTAAGTTCCTCTCAGTTCTGATGTTCTATGGCCTAAGGCTACCCCTCCCCAGCACTCCCCTAACTTTGACATTCTCTGTTCTACTCCCAGCCTTGATATTCCTTGTTCTAAGGTCCCTCCCAGCTCTGACATTCCTTGTTCTGAGGCCCCTCCCAGCTCTGACATTCCATGCCTTAGCTGGCATTCCTGGCTCACCCATAAGCTAGAGTGGCTGACAGGAGTCAGCCACTACTTGATAATACTCTCCAAGTCCATCCTCTTTGCCCACCATGGTCAAGATCCTGCCCACCACTCTTCAGAAGAGCACAGGAAAGACATAGTATCTATATCACTTAGGACAATATCTGGCATATAATAAGTGCTTAATAAATGCTTTATCATTCATTCATTCTATTTTCCCATCTATAAAATGAAAGGGTTAGATTGTTGGTTTTGCCTCTCTTTGTATCCCCCAGTGCTCAGCACAGTGCCTAGCACATAGTAGGTACTTAATAAACATTAGTTGATTGACTGATTTGATATCCCCTAATACCCTTGGGGAAGTATCATCTATCTGCCCTGTCCGTATACCCTAGGGACTACTGGGCCTTTCCATCTACCCTTCCACTGACCCCTTCATTCATTCACCTATGGCTCCCTGATCTTCCCTATTACCTCCAATCTCTGTGGCACATGAAGGCTTACAAAGAAATCTCCTCCCCACAGCAGCCCAGGAAGACATGTGGGGGCCCATTTTATATGTTCACTTTCTACAGAAGAGAACACTACCTAGAGTGCAGTATCAGAGACAGCCCTGGAAGCCAGGAGCCCTAGGTTCATTTCCAAGGCCCTTTCCCCTACGCCGTGTGTCTGGACACCATCTGCTACCCTTCTCACTCTGCTTGGTGTCTAAGGCTCAGAAGCTCTGTCCTGTTCTGAGTTTGCCACCCCAACTCCATCTGCTCCTTCCCCTTTGCCCACATTTATCTTCTGGGGTGAATATATATAAATATGAGGAAGTTGTCTAAGCGTGACCTCAACTGCCCTTACTAAATGAATGTGGTGTCTGTGAAGATAATTCTAAAGCCATAAGAGGATGATAATAAAAGAGAGAGAGAGAGTGTGGGGGCGGGGGGGAAGCAAGATAGGGGGAAAAAAGAGAGAGAGTCGGCCTGTGGCTTGGATCCCCTTATCTAACCCTGTGCAGGCCCTAGCTGGGGCTTCAGCTCTCCAAAGGGAATCAGCTGCTACAGCCTATCTTTGTTAACAACTCCAGCATCCCCTACAGAGAGCTGCCCAGGCCCTGCCTTCTCTTTAAGTAACTCAGGACCCCAGGAGAGCCAGGATTCTATCTTTGAGTCGGGTGAGACGCTGAACTCCAAGGAGTCAGCCTATCTCATGGCTGTCTCAAGGTGGTTGTGGGGAATGGAGCAGGATGGTTACAACCAAAATCTGGGAGCATGGTAGAGAGAGTGGGGGAACTCTGATAGCCCTGAGGCTCAGGGGTTTAGCTGGATCCAAGATCTGGAGTCAGAAAATCCGGGTCCAAACCCGGGCTCTGTCATTTAACACTGGGACAAATCACTTTGCCTTTGGGGGCTGTGCTAAATGATCCTCCCAATAACCCTGGAAGGCAGGTGCTGCTACTATCCTCACTTTGCAGGTAAGGAAACTGAGGTAGATGGAGGTCAAACAACTTGTCCAGGGTCACATGGCTCATAAGTGTCTGAGACCAGATTTGAACTCAGGTCTTTTAACTCCAGGTCTACCATGTATTGTATGAACATCAGCTGATGTCAGGGACCATGGTGAAATGGTTTGAACTCCAGGCTTGGAGTCAGGAGACTTGTGTTTAAATCCTGAGTCAGACACTTTCTAGCTATATAACCACAGTTAAGTGACTCCTCCTCTCTGGGACTTAGTTTCCTCATCTATAAAACGAGGGGATTGGACTATATGGCCTCTAGAACCCACTGAACGCTAACCTATGAGCCTATGAAACTACCCGACAGGGTTCATAGCACGAAAACTGGAAGGGACCTCAGAGGCCATTCAGTCCAACCCCCAATTCTACAGAACAAGAACCTTAAGGCCAGAGAGGCCTTAAGGTTTAGGTGACTTTCTTGCCCAAGGTCACACAGCTAAAAAGTGCCCAGGATGGGATTCAAATCCTTTGATTACAGTCAAGTTTCTTTCCACTGAACCACATTGTATCTAAATGGTGGTGATAAGATGGTTCAGATGGGATAATAATGTAGGCAAAACATTCTGAAAACCTTAAAACACTATATAAATGCCCCTTATTATGATTAGAAGTCATAATAATTCCTATATGACCTATGCCACAGGGTTGTTTTGAGGAAAGTGTATTGCTAACTTGAATTAATTTATGAGCCTCATGTCAGTGAAGGTAAGTTAGGGTTCGGTGGGGCCTGGGAAGGGGAGGATGAGGCCAGGCAACATCCCTGGGAAGAGAGGATCCTGAACAGCTGTAGAGGCAGTGGGAGAAAATGCCAGAATATGATGAGACGTGCTGAGCCCCAGAGACAGGATGGGAGCACACACAGCCACAGTCCACACTGAGATACTTCCTCTCACCCTGAAACGCTCCTAGAGAATCACCCAATGAAAAAGCAGTAGGGGTCTGGAGAATCTGACTGGCCCAGTATTCAGAGTTCTGTTGACCTACAAGAATAGCTGCAGGATTATAAAAATGATGGAGACAAAATCCAGAGAAACTTGAGAAAGCTCCTATGAGTCGATGCAGATAAAATATGCAGGAAGAGACTAATTTCTGTGATTCTGTGATTTCAACAATAAAAAGGAAGACAACACAGAAAAACTTCAGAACTTTACCCAGTGCAGTGACCCAAGCATTTATTAAGCACCTATTGTGATCCTCACAACAGCCCTGGTAAGTGAGCTCTATAATTATCCCCATTTTACAGATGAGGAACCTAAGGGGAAAAGTAGTTGTGATTTGCCCAGGGTCACAAAGCCAGTAAGAGTCTGAGGCAGAATGTGAACCCAGGACTTCTGAACTCCAAGGCTAACACTCTCTGATGCAATTTGTCAAATCCAACTCTGTGGGGAAAAAATAACTTTTCTATGTCAGACCAGACTGCTCCTTTTAAAAAACGTTTTCATTCACCAAGCTACCTGGAGCTGCTGATTATTTGAGATGGTTTTATTCTCATACAATTAGATATTGATACAGATATTGAAGTAGATATAGAGACAGAAGTGTAAATAGAGAGATGGGTAGATAGAATGGGTGGAGAGACAGAGAGAGAGAAGAGGGAAGAGAGAGATGATGGATGGATGGGGAAATAGATAGACAGACAGACAGATAGATAGATAGAGCTTTGTTTTCTTCCCCATTAAAATGTAAGGTCTTTGATAGTAGGGACTGTTTTATTCATTGTCTTTAGTTCTTTTTTTGTGTAAAGCAAGGACGGTAATAGTTCTGCCTCCTGGCGTCCTTCAAGTCCTAGTTCAAGAGGCCCCTCCTGCAGAAGACCTTTACCTGTTCTACTCCCATCCCTCCCCCCAGCTACTTGCACCTTCCTCTGTCATTGCTTTCCATCCAGTCTGTGTGGTCTTGTATGTACCGAGTTCTTTGCATATTGCCCCCCCATAAGAATGACCATCCACTGGGGTTGTGATAGGTCACTTGGGGATCCTGTAGAAGAGATTCTTGATCAGGTATGGGTTAGATTTGATGGTCTCATCCATGTGCGACTTGAAATTTGACTCCTTGTGGGCACAAGGATTCCCTCACGCTGGTAGGGGTGATGGAGTTGGAATCAACGAGACTTCATTTCAAATCCTGCCTCGGACGTTTTCTAGCTGCATGACCTTGGCCCAGTCACTTTAGTTCTCTTAGCCTCCGTTCCCTCATCTATAAAATGGGGCAATAATAATACTTAACTTCTGGGGTTATTGTGAAGATCAGGTGAGCTAGTGCATTCCAGGCACTTTGCAAGCCTCAGTTTCCATAATGCCAGCTGTTTATTATCATCATCATCATGGTTGTTGTTGTTAATATCTAGAAGGCAGTGATGGCTTTTTAGGTGTTCCCTGAGCCTTTGTACCACTGAGCATCTGATGGATGGTGGGCAATGAGTGGGAAGGGACATCCAGCTTTTCCTCCATCCCCTGTGACGTATCAGGCTCCAAGTACTCTTACATAGTCTTGCCCAGTCCACCTTCACCCATACACGCACACACATACACATATACACACACACAGACACACACACATACACACACACACACACACACACACACACACACACATACACCACTACCACTGCCTACAGCTGTCATTAAGGAGACTGAAGCTTTCAGGAGGAGAAAAGAAGACATAAGGGAGGATGCCAGGCAGGTAAAGGACTGGGGAAGACCCTCTGGCAAAGGAGGCAAGATCCAGGCAGCAGCTGGGGGAAGAGACGGGTCTCCTTTGTCTCCCTCTCTGCCTCTCATTCTCTAGGTAGAGTTAGAAGAGGCGGGCCTAGGGGACAAGGGCTGAGATGAGCAGACACAGGCTTCCAGGTCCCAATCTCCATCCCGGCTGTCCTCCTCCCCTTCCCTGGCTGCTTCCCCCACTCCATCAGCACCACTTTCCTCCCCCCTTTCAACTTTCCCGACACGGGGTGGGCTTTCTTCCCCCTTTGTTCAGTAGCTCAGAAGTGGTGTGCCCACAATGGCCGAGGTGAGGGGGGTTAATTCACGGTACAGGGGTAGGATGTGAGGAAGGCAGGCCTGAACAATGGAGGCCGCCCGCCTTTGTCGCCACAGCCTTTGTGCCCTGTGTGAGAAATGAAATCTGTTCCATTTCGTTCCCAGATGCGATCAGGACCACTCTGTTTAGAAACCGACGGGAAGAAGGGGGGGGGAGCTATGAGGGCACTGGAGGAGCCAGAAGGAGAAGGAGAGAAACACACACACACACACACACACACACACCCTGTTGCTCTTGTGTATTTAACATTTTGTTTGGTTTTAACACACTCTCCAACACTTCATCTAAATGACAAGAAATAGAAGAGTCTCTGGACCAGGCCTTGGACTGGTCCAGAAGCAAGGAAAGGGCTCACAGATGTCTAGAAGCTCAAAGCTGGGAGGGGCCTTAGAAAAGGAATGTCAGAGCTGGGAGGGCCTCAGAACAGAGAATGTCAGAACTGGCAGGGGCTTTAGAACAGAGAATGTCAGAGCTGGGAGGGGCTTTAGAACAGAGAATGTCAGAGCTAAGAGGGCCTTAGAACAGAGAAGGTCAGAACTGGCAGGGGCCTTAGAACAGAGAATGTCAGAGGAGGGAGGAGTCTTAGAACAGAATATCAGTGCTGGAAATACATCATCATGTCCTCCCAGCTCTAACATTCTATACTCCAATTACTAATTCCAGACTAGCTCAGAGTGTTTCTTACCAAAGCAAGCTCTTTATTTTACAGGTAAAGAAAATGAGACTCAGAAAGGGGGAGTGAGTTATCCAGAGTCATATGACTAGAATTTTGGTCTCCTGACTCCTCATCCAATGATCTTTCCACCAGGCTACAATGCCTCCAAGCCATGGAGTTATCTAAACCCTAGTCCCTGCCTCCTTCTTTGCAATTAGGCTCCAGAATCTCTATGCTTTGTATATGTGGAATGCATAAAGTAACTTTGGGGACAGGGGAGCACATCACAGCAATTGTGAATTTGGCCATCAAGCGAAAAAACTTGAGTTTTCTATCTCATACTTAAATCTCAATTGCTGTGGATTCCATGATGTCATTCTATCAAGAAACATTTATGAAGTCCTCACTCTGTACCATACACAAGGCCCCAGCTTTGGGCAGAGCCCTAGACTGAACACTGTAAGGGAAGGAAGAAAGTTAGCATGGCATAAGGAATAGAGTGCTCGACTTACAACTCTGACATTTAGTAGCTATGTGGCCCTAGATAAATCACCTCTCTCAGACACAGTTTCCTCATATATAGAATGGATAGAATGTAGAATGTACAGGATAGATAGATTAGATAGATAGAGATAGATAGATAGATAGATAGATAGATAGATAGATAGATAGATAGATAGATAGATAGATATAGATAGATAGATAGACAGATCCAAATAAGATAATAAATATAAAATGCTTTGCAAAACTTAAAGGGCCCTAGAAATGCCTGCTAAGGATCTTAAGCCCTTGCTTCAGAGCTCAGTTTCCCTCCCCATGCTCTGTTCCTTCTTTGTTAAAGAGGTTCATCTTCTTCAATTCAATTCTATAAAATATCACTTAACAGTTTAGACCACTGAGATTTCAAAAACAAAAACAACTCAGTCCCTCCCATCAAAGAATTGCAGTCTAGTGGGGGACATAAAGTTTGTACATGATTAAGTCAGAGGGGAAAAAAGTCAAAAAGTGAGAAGGGCAGGGGAATGACAGGCAAAGTGTTGTAAGAAGGCTGAGGCACGAAAGATGACATCAGGGGAAGGGGACACATGAATTGGGTCATGAAGAAGGCTTTCAATAGGCAGAGATGGGGAATAATTGTCTTCCTGGTATGGACAAGAAGCATCTGGTGGCTCAGTAGATGGAGTCAGGAAGACCTGAGTTCAAATCTAGCCTCAAACAATTTCTAGCTGTGTGACCCTGGGCAAGTCACTTAACCTCTGATTGCCTGATAAAAGGATCCCCTGGAGAAGGAAATGGCAAAACACTCCAGTATCTTTGCCAAGAGAACCCCATGGGCAGCTAGGGTCCAAGGAGTCACAGTTAGATAGGACTGAACAGCAACAATGATGACTAGACGGGCATTGACAAGCTATGCGAATGAATAGAGACAAGAGAAGGCAGGAGGGGTCAGGGAAGGTGGGGAGGGGCCTTTATTTTGTGAGTCATACAGACCAGAAGTAGCCCAGTTTAGATGGAACAAAAAAAAAACCCAGTGAAAGCAGCATAGCTCCACTCTGCCTTTCCAGCCTCATTTCTGAACGCACAAGCCTTGAATATCAAGATGAAGAGTTTGTATTTTCTCTTGTTATATATTCTCTTGGGAGCCACTGGAGGTCTGTGAGTAGGGGAGTAACGTGGTCAGAACTGTGAGTTGGGAAGTTAATTTCTGCCCCCTCTCCCCCCACCCCAATCCTTTCTCCAGAGACCTTGGGAAGTTTTGTCAAAAACCCAGCATACTAATAGACTATAAGCTCCATGAGAACAGGGGCTACTACTGTGTTTTATCTAAACTCTGCATCTGCCCATATGCCCTGCCCAATTTTCTTCGTACAGCAGAAATTTAAATTAAAGTTTATTGAGTGAAGTAATAGTTCTACCAGGAGAGAAAGGCTCAGTGCGTGTCATACATACCTTGTAGATTCTGGTTTCTAGAGATGGTCACTCGCTTCCTCCAGGTCTCTTATACCTGAGGCTATTAGAACTTAGGTAAAACTTAGGCAGGTCAGTAGACAGAGCAGTTGACCTGGAATCAGAAGTACCTGAATTCAAACCTGAATTCAGACAATCACTAGCTGTCAGACACTGAGAAAGTCATTTAACCTTTGTCTGCCCCCAGTCTCCTTATCTGTAAAATAGGGATTATAATAGTACCTGCCTCCCAGGGTTGCTTCGAGGATCACATGAGATACTATTTGTGAAGTGTTTGGCACATAATAGGCACTTAATAAATGCTTGTTTCCTTCCTTCCTTCCTAGACTGATTAACACCTCACATAGTAAATCTTCATCTTCCTCCTTTTTTTCTTCTTTATTCAATCTGGCCCTCTACCTTTTTCTTTGTGACTTTAGCCACTCCGTGACCTCTCCAAGGTCTCATGATTGGTTCAGAATATCAGAGTCCAACCAATACCTGACACAGACACCTCTCTCTAACATCTCTGACAAGAGCTTACCTAGGCTGTGCTTCAATAAGGGGTAACCCTCTAGCTCCCAAGATAGCCAATTCTACTTCTGCAGAGTGAGGCTCATTAGGAAGGCTTGCCCTGCTCCTTTTATGTCAAGCTGAAATCTGCCCTCTTCCTCATTCAAAAATTGGAGAACCTCCAAGCTGAAAGGGATGTCAGCAGCTGAATTCATACCCAAACAAGCATCCTCTCCATAATGCATTGTGTTTCCAGAATCAGATTCAAAATGTAATTGAGAAGTGATTAACAAAATATACGAAATAGAATACAACATAAATGATGTTAATTTATGGTTGTTGTTGTTTTGGGTGGGTGAGGCAATCAAGGTTAAGTGACTTGCCCAGAGTCGAGTCACACAGCTAGTAAGTGTCAAGAGTCTGAAGTCAGATTTGAACTCAAGTTCTGACTCCAGGGCCAGTACTCTATCCACTGTGCCACCCAGCTTCTGTTTTCTAAGCCAATATGCACCCAGAAGAATCAGCTTCTAACGGGGTTTGACAGCAGCAGCATCCCTGATCTTTCACTGGAAGATCCCAGTCCAGAGAAACCCATCACCTCTCAAGGCAGTCCCATTCCATTGCTGGATAACTCTGATTGTTGGGAAGATTGTCCTCATATCAGGGCTAAATTTTCCTCTTTTCAATCTGCATTTGTAGTTTCTACTTCTACTCACTGGAGCCAAACAGAACAAAGCTAATCTCTTTTCCATGTGACATCCTTGAAAAACTTGAAGATAGTCACCATGTTGCCCCTCAGCCTTTTCTTCTGCAGTCTAAGTATCCTTAGGTCTTCAACCAGTGATCATTTAGTACAAACATAATCCTGGTTACTAAATCAGAATTTAAGACCCCAGGATTCCTAGCTCCTTGACTTCCCGACAAAACATGCTACCTTCCTCACTGGCCTTCTAGGGTACAGTAGAAACTGAAGGTTTGGCATGATGGTTGTGGCAGCTGGAGGGCACAGTGCTAGACCTCTAGTCAAAGAGACCTGAGTTCACCTAACACTTATCAGCTACGTGACCTTGAACAAATCACTTAACCTCTCTCCATCTCCTTTACCCATCTGCAAAATGGGAATAATAGTAGTATCTATTTCCCACAGTTATTGTAAGAATCAAATGGGATAATATTTGCAAAGTGCTTCACAAGCCTTAAAGCACTTAAATGCTAGCTGCTGCTGCTGCTGCTGCTGCTGCTGCTGCTGCTGCTGCTGCTGCTGCTGCTGCTGGTAGAGGAGGAGGAGAAGGAGGAGGAGGTGGAGGAAGCTTCTAGGAATGAAGAGATGATTCTGTCATTTACTCTGCTCCAACCAAACTTAGAGTATTGTGTTCAGTTCTGGGCACCATAGTTTAAGAAGAACATCGATTAGCTGGGAGGTAGCCAGAAGAGGACAACCTTCAGGGTCTGGAACTCTGGGCCCAGGTCATACTAGAACAGTTTAAAGGAAAATGGGGATGTTTGACCTAGAAAAGATGAGCTTCAGGGAGCTCTCAAGTCTCTGTTACAAGGAAGAGGGCTTAGATTTGTTCTAATTGGATCTAGCAAGTAATGGGTAAAAGCTACAGAGAAGTAAACTGAGGCTTGAAAGCTATCCAAAAGTGAAATGGAGTGCTTTAGAATATAAAGGGAGTCCTCCTCCTGGCAAGCCTTTGAGCAGGTCTGAATGATGCCTTGTCTGGGATGTTAGAGTGGGGATTTCTTTCAGATAGCGGTTGAACTAGATGACCAGAGAGGCCCCTCCCACCTCTGAGATTCTTCAAAAAAGAGAAAGATTTGGAAAGAGGAAAGACTCAGACCCAGCAGTCCTGTCACCAATGAGCAATGCCTGTCCTGTGGAATCGGGGACCCAAAGTGGCTCAGCACACACATGCCCTGGCAGAGGGAGGCAGACACAAGAGCTCTGGTTTGGGGCCCATCCTGCCCAGCCTCAGCTGCTTAGTGCTACCCCTCCTCTCCTCCTCGTTATCTTGTCATTGTCTTCTCCCTCCCCTCCCAACGCCCTTCTGTCATTTCCATGAGGTCCTCTGGCTTCAGTGCCTAGTCCCAAGTCTCCCAGGAGGGACAGAGGGAGGGAGAGAAGGGAGGAGAGGGGAAAGAGGTCTCCCTCCCCTGTAGGAGAGAGGAAAGGAGAAGGAGGAGGCGGGGAGCCCCGGTGGAGGGGGCAGGGGAGGGGGGAGGGGGGGTGTCAGAGTCTATACATCGCTCCCCGCTGCGATCCTGTTTAACACACTCTTCTCCGACGAGTTGTCAGTGAAACCGTTAATTAATTAGCTAATCCCGCAATGAAGTGGATTCTAAATGGTTCTCCCCTCCCTCCCTGGCTCGCATTTAAGTAATTACCGCGGAGGGAGCTTTTGTGAAAGGAATGGCCCCGGATGGCTGTGGCAGTTGCATTTAAAAGAGGGGAGAAACAACCCCATCCATCGCCTGGCACTACAAGGCTGGGAGGCCCTCTGCACCGCTCTCCACTCACTCAGTTCAGTTCAATTCAAGCCCATCCAATCCACGTCAACCAGCACTGAATGGCCTGCTCTATATCGGGACTGAACTAAACCCTGCCCATGCAAAGGTAGTCCCGGCCTTCAAGGAACTTACTTTCTACCGGGGAAAGTCACTGAGACATAAAACACCAAATGTATACAAAGTAACTTCAGCGGGGAAAGGAGGGGAAAGAATACTAACATCGGAGATAAGGAAATTCAAAATGTTAAACGGGTAAATACAAAGTAGCTTCAAAGGGGGAGTAAGGGCACTAACCACAGGGCCCACCACGAAAGGCTTTTAAAATGCGGTGCCTCTTGAAATGAGTCATCCCAAGCAAAGATGGAGGGGTGTCTCAGGGGAGAGGAAGAAAACTGGTCCTTTACAATATGCAAATACCCAAAGAGATCTGGGATCTCATCGATATGGGTAATCAGATCATAGTTCTAAAGCTAAAAAGGACCTCAGAAGTCAAGCACTTCATTTTAGAGGTGAGAAAACCGAAGCTAAGAGAGGTTGGGAGTCAAATAGAGCTGGGATTCAAATCCAGCTCCTCCAACTCCGAATCCAACATTTTCTCCACTGCACCACTCCCCTATGCAGATCTATTCCTGTCCATCTTTGTTCCTGCCTTCCCATCAGTTCAACTGAGAAGATCCACCTCAAGCCCTAAAGGACTTCCTTGCTTTTTTTTTAATTGGAATAAGGATGTAATTTTTATTCCATTGAAATTCACAGATTTCCTTAATTCTATCCATAGACCCCTGGAGGGTGTTAAGAACCTCTGAACCAGATGATGTCCAAAGTCCTTGAAAGTTGTAAAATCTATTTCTATTCAATGAGGACTAGGCCCTGGAAAATTCAGCTTGACTTCCTTGCTTTCTCCTGACATCTAAAGGATAGCATTAGGGAACACAGTCTGTCTACTTCTCATCCCTCACCCTTGCCATGAGACTAACCCAGCTTCCCTTCCCATCCCAACATCTTGTGTCTATTTCCCAAATAGTATCTTTCACACTTGCTCTTCCTCTTGTGTTATATGTTGCAACCCTCCTTGAGCCCAGCATATGCTTCTTCATTGTCCTTTGTGTGAAACTGATCTTTAATTCTACAGACCTTTATTTTTAAAAAAAAACCATTATAGATTTAGATCTGGAAGAGAATGTAAGCTCTCTTGGAATTCCACTCATCCATTTAACCTATGTGAGAACTGACCCCAGAAAGGGGAGATGACATGTCAGGGACCAGAAGCCAGGGTTTATAGAACTAAAGCTGACATTTCATTGACCTCTGTTGAAAGGCAATGTGATACACTAGCAGTAATGGTGGATTTTGAATCTAGAAGTCCTGGGTCAAAAATCTGTCTCATAGCTTTATGAACGGGATAACTCTGGGTGAGTCATTTAACTTCAGTGAAATTCATTTTCCCCATCTGTAAAATGGGGAAAAAATAGCACATACCTCATAGGTTTGTGAGGTTCTAATGAGACCATGGGTATAAAATTCTTGCAAACCCAAACTATAAAAAAATGAGCTATTCTGGGTTCCCTTCACTCAGTATAGACTTGTCCACTCTATGTCAGCCAGTCAGTCAATAAACATTTATTAAGCACCTACTATGTGTCAAGTACTTTTCTGCTCTTGGCTTTGTTCTTTCCTAGAAATCAGCTAGCTAACAGAAGCAACTCATCTTTACTACTGTGTTAATGGATTCTGATGGGTTAATGTGTTGCCCCACTGGTGTAACACATCTGTGTTTTAACAGAGGCCTTTGCTGTCTTAACCCCAAAGTACTGTTAGGAAAATTTCCAGCACTGAGGAAGGCCATTGTGGGAGAGGTCTCTATATGGGAGTCTCTCAGATCACACCCCATGAGTGCCCACTGTCTATGAACATAGAAGGTCTTCTTTTGAACTAGTTAGAATATCTAGTAATAATAGCATCTAGCATTTATATAGCAGCTTATGAATATTTTCTCATTTGATCTTAACAGCTACCCTGAAAGGTAATTGTTATTACCCATTATTACCTGTTATTACCCTTGTTTTTACAGATGAGGATTTTTAGAGATGAGGAAACTGAGTCAGAGAGCAGTTGGGTGACTTTTCCAGGGTCACATGACTGTCAAGTATCTTGGGCAGGATTTAAACTCAGGTCTTCCTGACTCCAGAGTCAACACTTCATTCACCTCACCATCTGGCTGTCTAATCCCAAGAAGAGCTGAGATTTAGGACTGCTTGGAATGGGAATAAAGAAGAACTACTAGGGGGTGGTTAGCTA
The DNA here is from genome assembly GCA_028646595.1 of Phalanger gymnotis. Classification (NCBI taxonomy): domain Eukaryota; kingdom Metazoa; phylum Chordata; class Mammalia; order Diprotodontia; family Phalangeridae; genus Phalanger; species Phalanger gymnotis. Next base: position 24,230,705 of record CM053622.1, read on the forward strand.
AATTCACTTCCCTAGAGATATCACTCCTAGCTCTACTCCTGACTTTTTCCACCTCTTCCACAGCAGCTTTGCCTTCACTCAGGGTCTTTCCCACAAAATGGAAGCCCCTTGTGAGTAGGGACTGTCTTGTATTCACAGCCCTTAGCACAGTGCCTGGTGCACAGAAAGTGCTCTAAAAATGTTCTATTTGTCTATCCATTCATTTGTCTGGCCATCTGCCAGAGTCTATCTGTCTATCTATCTGACTATCCTTCTATCTAATGTCTAGTATCTTTCTATCCCTCACCTATCATCTATTTATCTATCCTTCTATCTCTCATCTATCTACCTCTCTTTCTATCTTCTTTTATCTTCTCTATCTTTCTTATCTATCTCCCATATGTGAGAACTATCTGGGACTCTGCCATGCTTTTAGGTGGTTCTTACTCCCATTCCTAATCATCTCATTGAGTCTGGTCATCATTTGAAATTATTCCTGAAACAATAAATTCATTACATTGTTGTCTTATTCAACAGGATTCAATGGCTCCTCAATTTCTAGAGGAGCGTGTCTGAATTCTTTAAGAGTGTTCAAGCCCTCTCACAATGTCCCCAATAATTATAACCCTCAAGGCTTACCTCCCTCTGCCTCTTTCTTAGAGTAACCCTCTCCTCTAGATGAAATGGTCTGATCACTCTCCCAAACCTCTCTCACCCCTCAGTTCACATTGTCACTCTGGCCAGATTTCCTTTCTCCAGTTGTCCATGCATCAAAAATGTTATCCTTCCATCAAGGCCCTATCTCTTCCATGACTTTAAATACCAGGAAAGTGTCTATTTTGTGCTAGAGAAAGTAGGGAACCACTAGATTTTCTTCAGTAAGGGAATGATGTGTACTTGTACCTCAAGACTAAAGATGTATGGGTTACTATTATGTATATATGTATATCTTTTCCTCCAATTATATGGAAAGCTCAATGAAGACACAGATAGTGTCTTTCTTATATTTATTTGTATCCTCCTTCCTCCCCTCCCCCCAACAGACAATTTCTAACTGACAGGCTCAGTTGTTAGGACTGAATGGCCTTCAAATGAGAATTGGACAATCCAGTCAATGCTGAAAGCAATGGGTCCTTTTATTTGGTGTGTTTAAGGGAAGAACACAAGACACCCAACTAGAGACACCCAAGGGAGTGAGGCAGAGACAACAAGGGAAAGACACACCTTGAAGCTGGGACAGATTCCTCCAAAGAAAGAGTGGGAAGAGATAGGGGAAAGATACAATCAGGGATGTTACCAGGAAACCTTGGGTATAGTGGCCTTTGGACCATGAGAAGAAAAAGGATCCCATGATAGTGTAGCACACAAATTCCTGCTTCAGAGCAACTCACTCATCTTGGGGACCATGGAAGCTCTGAAATCAGAACTGCTAACACATTTTATAGGGAGAAGAATGAGAGTCCTACATAGATGAGCCTGATTGATTTCCTACCTTTGAAGTCACTTGCAAGGACACAGAAATGAGCTAGGAAACAAAAAGTTTTTAGCCTGGAAGAGAAAAATGGTAGAGAGGAAAGGGTGGGTGAGGAGAAGAAGGGATGTCCAGAGAAGGTACAAGGAAGAAACCATACACGCTACAGTCCAGGGCACTGGCATTCTTGTTGTTCCTTGAACATAACACTCCATCTTACAACTCCTTCCCTTTTCCCTGGCTGCTCCCATGCCAAGAAATCTCTCCCTCCTCACCTGCCCCTCCTGGATTCTCTAGCTTACTTCAAGGCAGGGCTCAAATCCTACCTTTCCTCAGTCCTTCCCAACCACCCCACAGTGCTAGTGCCTTCCTTCTGAGATTTCTCTCTATCTCTCTCTATCTCTCTCTCTTGCCCCCCATCTGTCTCTGTCTCTCATATATATATTACATATATATGTATATGTATATGTATACACATGTATGTATGTATATATGTATGTATGTATATACATACTTATACCTATATCATATATGTACATATATATGTGTGTATAGTACATGCATAGTTAGTTTCATGTTTTCTCCCCTGTAGACTTGGAGCTCTTTGAAGGGAGGGGATTTGTTTTTTACCTTTATTTGTAACCTCATTGCTTAGACATGTAGGTACTTAATAAATGTTCATTGTGATGATGATGATGATGAAGAAGAAGAAGAAGAAGGAGGAGGAGGAAGAGGAAGGGAAGAAGAAAGACAAGTACCAGACAGAAGGAGTATACTTGGTTAAGAAATAGACAGCCTGTTGAACAGAGAAAGAATAGTCCAGCTGCTTTTTTCCCTGGCCTACAGCCCTAGCATATATAATAGCAATTTTTTAAAAACATGTTAATGGTGGTGGGCTCCGTAGTTGTAACTAGAACTGAGGGCCTTGATCTAGGTCATTTGATTCTTTCATTTCAACAACAGCAACATATATATGTGTGTGGGATATGTGTGTGTGTGTGTGTATACACACATATACACATACATATACATATACAACATATATATAAATCTATATGTCAAACGGCCTAGAACAGTGCTATTATACATGTATGTATGTGTGTGTATATAGAGATATAGATAGTGCCAGGGGCTTGCTAGTCATTGCATACCACCACAAAACCAAAATAATCCCTACCCTCAAAGAGTTTATATTGGGGGGGACAGGGGGCAGGGTAAACAGGAGGGGTACAATACATAAACAGATAAGAAAATGTATCTGCAGAACTGGAGGAGATAGAATCAAGGAAGACCTCTTATAAAAGTGAACACCTCAGTTAGGTTTTGAAGGAATTTGGAAGATTATAGAAATGAGAAGGGAGAATATCCCAGGCCTGGGAGGCCATTTGGGCAAAAGTACAGAGGTGGGAAATGATTGTTATATATGGAAGAATAATAGCTCACTTTTCTCTAGATAGATAGGTAATGGAAGAAGGGTCATGCGATCACTCTTTGCTCTAAGCCCTTTATCTACTCCCTGCCCTCCAACTCCTTCCCTCATTTCCTACCCCAAAGCAGAGATAACTGGCTGGTTTTATTCAAGGCAGGTTTATAGGATAAGTTTCTGCCACTCGCTGGACCTCTGGCTCCAACGGGGACTGGCTATAGGCTGTTAATTTCCCTTCCCTGAGGGTAATCCTTGGGAAACTAGGCTTCATTAGTTGAGGCACTGGCCTCTTGGAGCTACTTGTTTGTTAAAGATTAATGGGGTATCTTGTCTGTGAGCAGCAGTAGGATCTCCTGCCCTTGTTTTGCTAAATCAACCCCCTGTGATTACTCATCAGTCACTGGAGAACCCACCAGGGAGAGCCATCGGGCAGGCTCCAGGAGGGATGGGGTTGATGAGAGCTAATGGACCTCTTACATCCATTCCCTTCCATCCTTGGCCTAAGATTTGAGGATTCCCTGAAATCTAGAAACATGGTTGGGGACTGAGCAAGGTCTTGAGTAGCAGAGATTCTTTGAGGGTTGGAAACCTCCTACCAAAAGAAAAAAAATCTAAAAACAAAATCCTAGGGTGAAAAAGGCCTGGACAGTCCCTGAGGCTGAAACTCTCCTGCCTGCATCAGGACGCCCCCATCCTTTCCATTCTTATAGGAGAAACGAGAAGGACTTGGAGGGCAGATGGTCTGAGCAGGGCCCAGTGGTGCTGGAGGGGAGGAGGCTGAATGTGGGGGATGGGAAAAGGAGGGGCTGTCAAAGAGGACAGAAAGGAACAAGATTTGCTCTTGGGGGTTGAATCCAGCCAGGGAAGCTGGAGAATTAGTCCTGTTTGCTGAGCAAACACAGCGGGGGTTGGGGGAGGCTGCGGGCCGAGTGTTTAACACACAGTCTCTTATTTGCTGGCAAATAGTCCCCACCCGGCAAGCCCTCTGGTGCCCCAGGAGGGAAAAGGGACTTAGGGGATTCCCAAGCAGGCTGACAGGAATGGAAATTCTTGGAAGGGGGATGGGTAAAGAGAGAAAACTCAGGAATTATAACTGATGTTTATACAGCCCTTCATACCTATTGTGTCATTTGAGCATCACGAAAATGCTGTGAGACAGATACTATTTCTGTTCCCATTTTACAGAGCAGAAAACTAAGACTGTGAAAGGCTGTGACTTATGAAGGGCTATAAAGTGCTTTGCAAATCTGAATGCTCCACAGAAGTGCTAACTATTATAATTGTGAATTTTTGTAGCAGACAGCCAAGCAGCCTAGAAGCAAGAGCACTAGACTTGACCTGGGCTGATGTTTACTAGTTATGTGGCCCTGGAAGAGTCATTTAACCATTCCCAGGCTCAAGTTCCTCCCTGTAAAATAGAGATAATAATAGCACCCACCTCACAGGGTTGTTGTAGACAGACAGATAGATAAATAGATAGATAGACAGGATAGATAGATAGACAACAGGAAAGTGTTAGATAGATAGATAGATAGATAGATAGATAGATAGATAGATAGATAGATAGATAGATAGATAGATAGACAGATAGATAGATAGAATAGGTAGACAGGACAGATAGATATAATATATAGACAGGATAGATGGATAGATAGATAGATAGATAGATAGATGACAGGTAGATAGATGATTAGATAGATAGATAGATAAGTAGATGATAAAGCTATAGCTAGGTGTAGATATATAACTATATAAGTTTACAAACAGTAAAGCTCTATAGAAATGTTAGTTATTATTATTAGTGAACCCAGATCTTTCTGACTCCAAACTCACAGCAATTATACTCACTGTCTTTCAGAACTAAGCAAAGTCCTATTAGTAGCAGGACTAATAGTAGGAGCCATGTTCTAGGGGGCAGAGGGTAACTTGCCCATTATCAACAGTTAAGTTAGTATAGGTGACTGGTTTTGAATGTAAACGAGTATATACAAAATTAATAATAGTAATAGTTAAATGTGTTTAGTGTTTGAAGGTTTGCAAAGTGCTTTTTCAAATATCTCACTTGAACCTCACAACAACCCTATGAGGTAGGCACTATTATTCCACATTTTACAATAAGGAAACTGAGGCAACAGAGAGGCTAAATAACTTGCAAAGGGTCACACAGCTACTAAGTGTCTGAAACTGGATTACAACTTAGGTTTTCCTGATTCTAAGCCCAACTGTTCATCTACTCTGGCACCTTAGGGGGAAGGTGTTAGCAGTCTTAGGGGATGCTGAAAAGTCCTTGCAAGAGGTAGTGCTTAAGCTGAGCCTTGAAGAGAGCCAGAGAAGCTAAGACCTGGATGTGTGGAGGGAGAAAAATTTTAAAAAAAGGAACAAATAGTACAGGCTTATGGTCCATCAAGCCCCAAAGATGGAAAAAACACTACAAAAGGAAGTAGGACTGCATTAAATATATTAATAGTAGTACAAGATTCTTCTGCTTTTCCACAGATGCCATCAAAGAATAGCTGTTTGAAACTGAAGCAGAGGGGAATTGGGTTAGACCTGGAAGCAAACTTCCTAATTCTAAAGGCCACTGGATAAACAGTGAGTTTGATGACCAGGGGACAGGGTGAAGTCCTTACCTGTAAACAATGAATAACAAGATAGCCACAGATCAATCTGGAGGAGTTTGGTCATTTACCAACTATGGAAATGGGTACAAATGGTGGAAAAAGCAATGACTTTAGAGTCAAATTATCTAAATTCAAATTCAAATCCCAGAACTGCTCCTTACTACCTTTGTGACCTAGGACAAATAAATCACTGACCTTTCTCTGCACCTAAGATCCCTTCTCTGTAAAATGAAAGCAGTGTTAATTAGATGGTCTCTAAGGTTCCTTCCATTTCTAACTACCTATGATCTCCTCTTCTCTTAGGATTCTATGATTCTGTCACCCTTCCTTGGCTAAATCTGAATCGTGGCTTCAAAGAGTGTCACCAGTAGTGGGAGACATTTAACCCTCTCTCCTCTCCAAATAGACTTCTTTCTCCTTGTTTGAGTAGAGGTGGCAGATGGGCAAAGAATCAATGAATTAAGCGTGCCCTTCTGGAGAACCCTCCCCCATCCCATCCCAGCTGTGTGTCCCTTCTCTTTTCTGGGCATTAGTTCCCTCCAATATAAAAATGGAGGTTGGAAAAGAGGATTTCAGTGGTCCCTTCCAACTTTGTCGTGCTTTGATTGGGGGGGGGGGGGCTGGCACACTTGCAAGTGCCCAGTCCTATTGGTCCTCTAAATCTCCTTGTGTTTCTCCAACATGACATTCCATCTGGGCATTTTTACTAGCTGTCCCCTCATGCCTGGAATTCTCTTCCTCCTCATCTCTACCCCTGGCTTCCTTCATATCTCAGCTAAAGTCCTACCTTCTGCAAGAACTCTTTTTCTGTCCTCTTCCTCCATCTTAATGCCTTACCTCTGAAATTACTCTCATTTTAACCTGTATATATCTTGTTTATATGTAGTTGTTTGAATATTGTTTTCCCCTGTTCTATTATGAGCTCCTCAGAGCAGGAACTTGTTTCGTTTGTTTTGTTTAGCTTTGGCCTTTCTTTATATGTCCAGTCACAGTTCCTCACATGTGATAGGCACTTACCGAATATGTCTTTAATTGACTTGACTCTACACCTATTCCGTTCTGGTATTATCCACATTTGCTGTAGCAGACATTGCAATGGATTTGGAGTATAACACTCCAATGAGGATTCCTGTTATTGTTGTCCTAATCTAGTTCTTCCACTTTTTCTTCTCATCTCATCTTTATCATCATCATCATCATCTCATCTTTTTTGATGAGATTCAAATAGAGGAAGTCCTAAGGCAAGTCAATATCTTACCATTCTTCCTTTCTATTAAATGTTTGGTAAACAAGTAGATAAAATGGCTGCTTCTTGTAATTGAATGAAAATATTAAGGTGTAAGCTCATCCTCTTTTGGTTCCCTGGAAGCATTCTTGGTACACTTCTAGTAGTAGGTAGGCTAAGACAGAGGACATGCACCTCAATATGTTCTAGAGGCTGTGATGATAGTAAAGGTGATTTCTTCTGTGAGGTCTTGATATTTTGAAGTCTTTCCATTCCATGTAGCTTAAAGGTTATGAGTATTAGGTGATGACATGAAAGAAAGCATGGAGGAGTGAATAGAAAGATCTTCTGGGAAGATGTGGATTCAAGTCCTGCCTCTGATACACTGACTGTGTGACTCTGGAAAATCCACTTGCCTTCTCAATGCCCTAGGCAACTCTCTAAGACTAAGTTACCGGGAAGGTCCAGACTTGCATTGATAGAGGGAATTTCCTAACCCAAGGGTTTTTCATATCAATGAAATCGCAGGCCTACTCCTTGGATATCTCTACACCATACCTTCTGCTCCAGAACTGCCATCTTCATCTGTCTTTTACCAGAACCTGAGACTCCATCCCTAGGTATCCCAGCTCTGGTAGATGAACTTTTGCCTTAGTTTACCAAGGTCCTGGCATGAACTATGCATTAACTCACCTTATGTCCATTACCTTCTTATGTTGTCTTCTCCCAATAGAATGTAAGTTCCTTGAAGGCAACCACTATTTTGCATGCTTATATTTGTATAGCCAGTACTTACTACAGTGCCCGACACATGGCAATCCCTTAATTCAAACTCTATTTAACTATCAATCACCTTAAATTTTTATGGATCAAGGTTATATCCTGATAATTTGGGGAAAGAGATTGGCTTGTAGTAATGCACTAGTGCCAGTAGAGTTGTTGGGTTTTTTTTTAAATTCTCATTGATTTTTGAATGTCTGTATTTATAGTATAGGTTCATTAGTTTATGAAAGACCAAGTATCTGTTAAATATAATTCTAACTGTCAATGCCTTACTAGGTATTCAGTAGGTGCTACATTTTTGCAGCCTACAATTCTTTATATAACCTGCTATGGTGATGGTGGTGATGGCACAGTGATGGTGCTGACCCCAGCAGCTGATGGAAATCAATTGGTCCCCTCCTACACCATCATTATTTATTATGTCGAAGATGGTGGGGGGCGGTATTCTCACTCTTCTTAGATATTCCAAACTCTTCTAGCAGAAACAGTCCTAAGATAGCTCACTGCCCTAACATTCTGCTTTCATGTTCTGTGGACTATTGTGGGCTTGGATAAAATTATTGCTTTTTAATATTAAATAAAAGTGTTGGGATGCACTTCCTCAGTCTAATCATTGCTAAAGACATTATTGTCATATTATAATTAGAATACTATCATATATTAATAATGTTTTATAACAATATAATGAGATACACGATTTTATATCATATTGGATTACGCTGTCACATATCATTCTGTATATCATACCGCATCATATTGTATTGTGTAATATTAGATCATATCATATTGTATTCTATTATATTGTATCCTATCATATTGAATTCTGTTGTGTCATATTATATTATATTATAGTTATTATATTAGTACTCAATACTCTATGACATGATATGATAAGATATAAAAATCATAATGACTAACATTTACATAGTATTTCAAAGGTAGGCAGGTACATTTAAATGCTTTCTCAAGGACTAGATGACTTCTGCAGTCCCTTCCAATGCTGAAATTCTCTGATTATGGGAATCAAGAGCCAGGGTTTGAATTCAGCTCCTTCTCTTCACCACCTGGATGACCTTGAAGATGTCCCTTTCACCTCTCTGGGCCTCAGTGGGCCTAGATAATCTCTAAAATCCTTTCTACCTCTAAATCCTATAATCCCACGATCCTAAAATTCCTTTGTGCCCCTCCCCTCCCCCTTCCCTTCCCTAGCCCTTCCTTCCTCCTGCTCTCTGCTGTAGCTCTTAATTGCAAACCTACAAGCAACCTGCCTTGGTCCTGTTGCTCTGATCATCAGATTGCCCCCCACTTCCCCAAGTCCTACCTCCCCTCTTTCTCCCCTGAGGACCTAGTTCCCCCACCTGAAAGAGGAGGCAGAGTTTATCCACTTGAATTTTAAATATTGCCTTAATTTTCATTAAGGACCAGCTGCTGGTTTTGTTGTTGCTGTTGTCACTACTGTTGTGTTAAGTATCTGAGCTCTGGGTTCATTTTCAAGGACTGGCTGCAGGCAGCTGGAAAGCAGCAGAGCCTAAGGGGCAGCCTCCATGCCGGAACTTTCTGCCTGCCTCATTGATTCCACAGCCCCCCAAATCCCTACCCCTATCTCTGGCTGCTTCTCCAGAATAATTTTGGGGCTGCCTTGCCCTCCAAAGGCTCTCCTGCTGATCTGGCAGTCCTGGAGTTATAAGGTGTTCCCTGCCTCACATTCCACATTAGGAAAAAAGCCTGCCTGTGTGTTTGGTCTATGGCTTAATCCACCAGCATGAAGGCAGGCAGTGGTGGGAAGAATCCAGTCATCTGCAAAAGGCAGCCTCAGTCCCCACAGGAGGGCAGGGAGGGGAGGATGGAGCTTGGCAGCCCAGGCTCTTCTTTGTGGCAGTCACGCCCTAGGATTCAGAGCCCTGGGACAGATCTGGCTCAGTTCTCCAAACCTCACCCCCACACGCACACCTTCCCCCAGATGGCTCTCTCATTGAGAGGTTGTGTTTGAAATGAGGGGAGGGAAAAGATGGAAGAGGGGAGGGGGGAAGAGAGAGGGCTGGGTTTTTTTTATTTATTTTCCTCCAAGCACAAGGTAAGTAGTATTCCCAGGGAGATCAGTCAAATTTGGGTAGACCTGTTGATTCTATAAACTTACTTCTCCTCCACGATTAAGAGTCAGTTTATCATAGAACAGACAGAGTCTTAGAAAACAGAATATCAGAAATGGAAAGAATATTAGCTCAAAAAATGTTAGAATCCCCAGCTCTGCCATTCCCTATTCTAAGTCCCCTCCCAGCCCTTATATTCCCTGCTCTAAGCTGCATCCTAGCTCTGGCATTCCCTGTTATAAGGCCCCTCCCAACTCTAACATTCCCTGTCATAAGGCCCTCCCAGCCCTGACCTTCCCTATTCTAAGCCGCATCCTAGCTCTGACATTCTCTGTTCTAAGGCCCTCCCTGCTCTGACATTCCCTGTTCTGAGGTCTCTCCCAGTTCCTATATTCTCTGTTCTAAGATCCCTCCAGGGCAGGATACAGGCACTTGTTACTAATAGGGCCCCAGTTGTACTTATGGGGCCCATAAAAACCTCAATAGCCAAGTGAGGAGGATTTCTAGCTGAGGTCACCAAATGCCACTAGTTGGTTATGACCCTCCAGAGAACATTCTCACAGACATTTGAATGCCAGCAGCTTTAGTGTCTACACTTGTCACTCTGGTCACTGTTTTCTTCTTGAGCTCTCAAAGCATACTACATACACAAATGACTCAGGAGAGCTCCTTCAAGCAAAAGAATGTTTGTTTATTCAGAAAAAAATAATTCGAGGATGATGGCGCTGATACACCACTTACTAGCTGGGTGACTTGGAGCAGATTGTGTTGTTTCTCCAGACTTCATTTTCCACATCTATAAAATAGAGGCATTGGGCTAGTCAAGTCAAGAATCATTCATGAGGTGTCTACTCTGTGCTAAAGATTGGGAACACAAAGAAAGGCAAAGAAGAATTCGTGATCACAAGGGGTTGACAGTCTAATGTCTGGGTGGGGTGAGGAGGCAACATTCAAACAACCAGCTATATACCAGAGAGCCATATGCAGGATAAAAGGGAGGTAATCAATAGAGGGAAGGCATTAGAATTAAGAAGGATTGAGAAAGGTTTCCTGTAGAAGTTGGGATTTTAGCTGAGACTTGAAGGAAGCCTAGGAAGGAAGCCAGGAACCTGAGATGAGGAAGGAGAGAGTTCCAGGCACAGGAGACATTCAGGAAAAATGCTTGGAGTCAGGAGATGGAGCATGATGTGAAAGGAACATCAAGGAAGCCAGTATCACTGGATGGGAGAGGGGTGGGGTATAAGGTATGAGGAGACTGGGAACAGAAGAAGTGGCTGGTTATGGAGGGCTGTGAACACCAAAACAGAGGATGAATGATTGTTTGTCAGAGATCATGGACAGGGGATTCCTGCCCCTCCAGAGGTTGGACTGGATGACCTCTGAGGCCCCTTTCAGAAATCCTTTTTGTTCCTTCCATCTTAGGCTCCTATTATCTATTTCTGTTTACTATATCATGATGCCTCTATGGACATGGTCAACTTGGGAGTCGGGAAGTTGTGCATTCAAATCCTTCCTCAACATGTAAGAGCTACATGGTCTTAGGTGCGCTACTTAAATCTCCCTTCAAGGCTTAGCTTCCTCATCTGTGAAACAGAGATAATAGTACCAGTAGTGCCTGTATTACAGGCCTGTGATGAGGCTCAAATAAGGTAACAAAGACAAAGTGCTCTGCAAACTTTAAAATATTATGTAAATGTCGGTTATTGGTGTTTAGTATAATCTTCCTTTATAATGTATATGAAGAAGGAAATTCATTCAGATCTTGCCTCTGCTTCTTCTTACTTCTCTTTCAGTCCTAAATCTTAAGATTTTCCTCTTCTCATCACCTTTGAAATGGAGGAGGTTCAGGAACTTTTTCCCTTACCTCCATTTTAGTATTAAACTAATGACAGAGCAGAGAAGGGCAGAATCTGACCTAGGTCACACAGCAAACCAGGGAGAGAAACCACAGATTAACTTTAGGGTTGGTTGGTTTGCGTTTTTAACTGGATCTTAGATCAAGAGCTGGTAGGCTTAGGGTTATTTAAGCCAACTCTCTCATTTTACAGACTATATCTCTAGAGGAGAGAAGCTGATGATTCTCCCTCACTTGAATCCAATTCACACACAAGTCAAGGCATTACCCTTGTGATGTCATCAACAATGAAGGATGAACAACAATAACAACAGATGGGGAAACTGAGGCAGAGGGCAATGAAATGACTCACCCTACAGCGCACAGATAATAAGCATCAGAGGCAGGATTTGAACCCGGGTCAGGTCATCTAACTCCAGAACCAAGGATCTTTCCTCGGAACCATGCTATCTCCCCTAATGAGGGCTACCTAGTTTTCTGGCCATGTTATCTCTTCTCCCCCACCCCCAGTCCAGTGGAACCTGAGATGAGAAAGCTTGAACATTATCTCGGTTTGAATTTCCTCCCATCCTCTCTTAACCATTCTAACTGCTCTGTGGCTTGTGGCGCCGGCCTGGTCTTACTGTGGGAGAATAGAGAGATGTTTTTCACCCCGAGGATGATTCCCAATAATTGGAGTTCCTATTTTCTATTTATCTGCCTTCTATTTTGCCCGAAAAATGCCTGGCGGTAATTGCCGATTCTCTGGCATTGAGAAAGAGCCAGCACTTCTGTAGCAGAGGTACCCAATTGGTCTATTACCTGCTCCCAGGTCACTTTTCCTTAAATGGGCCTCTGTTTTGTGGAAAGATTCATCTTCCTCTCTTTCCCAATGATGGATGAGAGAGGAGGAGATAGAAAAGCTTCATCTCTCCATATTGTAGCCAGGGAACAGTTTTTTTCCTTAAATAGGGAAGCAGTAAATTGGGTTATTCCCATTCTCTAGATAGGGGAACTGAAGGATGGGATGCTGATAATAACTTCACAAAAGTGAGGTTGGGATTAGTGTTTCTGGCTTGGGCTTCATGGGATCCTAAATCCAGAGGTGGAAGAGACTTCTGATCCTGACTAGTTGAATCCTCTCATTTTACAAAGAAAACTTGGACCCAAACAGGGAAGCACCTTCCCCAATGTCACAGAAGCAGGCTCTATCAGAGGCAGGATATGAACCCAGATCCTCTTCCTATAAAGCCCCATGCTCTTCACCTGCAGCCTTCTCAACTGGCAATATAATAAATTCCCTCAGGTAACCATAGGAATTTTCCCAAGCAATGTAGCAGCTAGAACATTAAACCTGGATTTAAAAGATCTAGGTTCAATCCTGGCTACAAGAAGAGATGAAAACATGTATCATTCCCACTTCTTTGCTGAGGTGGAGGACTTCATACACTGCCAGACTCAGTCAATATGTTTGTTAATTTTGCTAAACTGTCTTTCTCTCCCCTTTCCACTATTTAAAAAATTGTTATAAAGGATGTCTTTATGGATAAGAAGGAGTGGGGACAATGCATATTCAAAAACAAAGAATATGTGAAAACAAAAGAAATCAATAAAATGATTTTTCCTTAAAAAATTGGTTTCTTTTAGTCCTACTACTGCTACTAGCCATGTGATATTGGACCAGTCACCTAACTTCTCTGGGTCTCATTTTCTTCATCTGCCAAATGAGAATAATCGTGGCTGCCTCACAAAGTTGCTGTAAAAAGCTTCGAATGGGTAAAGTATTTTTAAGGACATTATCATTAAGTTTGGCTGGGAGGGAGGACCGTTCAGTGGAAAGATCCTTCAAGCTGAATACTGAATGAGAGCCCAGGTGCAGTTCTAGGCTCCAGCATGTCCTAAACTGTGTGAAGATAGGCAAGTCACTGCAGCTTTTAAGTGACTTTTTCTTTATCGGTAAAGTGAAGACATCTTCAATGTCAGTCTCTGGAGCCAGAGGACACAGATCAGCTCCTTTCTCTGATGTTCACTGCCCATGTGACCTTGAGCATAACAAACCCCCTGGACCTCAATTTCCTCAAATCAGAGGTTTAGACTAGATGTCTTCTGATGTCCCTTCCACTTCTAAGTCAATGAGTCCACAAGCATTTATTAGGCACCTACTATATGCCAGGCACTAAGCAAAGCACTAAGGATACAAACAAAGGCAAAAAAATAGTCCTTGCCCTTGAAGAGCTCATGATTGAATGGTCTGCAATCCTATGATATTTATATAGCTTTAAATTTATGGTCCTATGAATCTACACCAAACTCCCACTCCATTAATAGTGCTCCCAAGACCGAAAAGAACCCCGGGGCATCAAGACCTAAATGTTGCTGTTGTCACTCTTCCCCTTCCTCCCTCCCAAACTTTTATTTTGTGTGTATGTTAGTACACACACACACACACACACACACACTCTACTATATCACCACCACCACTTTTCTTTCCCTATACCCCTTCCAAGTGAAAAGAGCCAGAGTGGAAAAGAGATGATGCTTAGACTTTGGAAGCCTAGAGAAAGGGGGTGGGGGGTGACTTGAAGCCAGTCCAGAAAAGAAAGTAAATCAAACACCCCACACTCCATAGATCACACCTCTCTCTATCTTCCCTTCCCCCCTCCCATGAGTCTCCAGACTGGAATGTATGTGTGTGGGGGGCAGGGGAGAGGGGGTGAGCTTTCTCTCCCTGCCCCACTTTGCTTGTGAAAGAAAGACTTTACATGATGTTGGGGCTTTGTTGATGTTGAGAAGGCCTCAGTATAAAAGGTCTGAGAAAGTGAATTAGGGTGTGTGGGGTGGAGGGAGGAAGGGAGGGAGGAAGAGAGGGAGGGGGGAGCTGTAGGGAAGGGGGAGGGAGGGACAAGGAGAAGAGGATGGATTCTCGGTATCTAAAAGGGAATTAGAGTGCTTTTACTGGAGTGAAGAAATCAAGTGAAGAATGGCCAGGGAACAAAAGCCGCAAGACTGTGGACAAGTCGCTCTGAATAGGCCTCGATCCCCTTAAGTTTGTAACACCCCCTCCCCCCTCTTTAAGCCTCAGTTACTTACTTCTTGTGAGAACAAACGGGGAGCAAGAAAACTCGAAAGGGGGAGGGGGGCTGGGGGGAGCTCAGGGGTGGGGGAGGGGCAGAGGGGAACTAAAAACCTAAAACCCCCTCAGATAAAAGGTAATCCTCAGCCACTTTGCCCGGCCAGGGCCTACCAGGAACCTGATTAAAGGTCCCGGACGAAGCCATTCTGCTATTCAGATGTGATAAGCAGGATTTACAAGAAAAGAGAAAGAGAGAGAGAGAAGGGAAAAAAAGAATGGGCCAAAGGAGAAAGGCAGAATTATTTGTGTCTCTTAATACTTGTTAAGCACTTCTCTTTTGCTGGACCAGACAAGACAGAACTGAGAGCTCAAAGCTCATGGACAATCAACCCCCTCCCCCAACACATACCCAATCCAAGCCCCAGAGTCCCTGCCCTAGCTCCTTCCTGCCAGGCCAGCGTGCTCACACACAGAGAAATACACAGGGCAGGGCCCCAGCCCCTCACCATTACTTTCTCTCTCTCTCTCTCTCTCTCTCTCTCTCTCTCTCTCTCTCACACACACACACACACACACACACACACACACACACACACACACACAGCTCAAGAGACACTGCATTACTCTGCCCTGCACACACACAGAGAATGGTAATTAACCTCCATGTTCCCCTGTGACAATGATATAATCAGTCCACCATGCGAGTGAGCACCCGTTCCTGGGCTTAGGGGCTCCTGGCTCAGCTTGCCACAGTCTTTGTCCCCCCTGGGGCCTGGGTGGCCCTCAGTAATAGCTCTCTGATGCAAAGAGAGAGACCCTAGGGATGGGCTGAACAGAGACCTGGGGTAGGGTGGGGTGGGTTGGGGAAGAGTGAGGGGAAAAGAAGCAGTTGGAAGAGAAGCAAGAATCAAGCCACCTATAAAACCCATCTTTCTAGACTGATTTCTCACTGCCCCTCACCCCACCCTGCAACCCCCTTCTAGTCAAACAGGCCTACTACTGGTTGTTTCCTGAACTCAGTATTCCACCTCCTGGTCAGTCCATAAACCTCCCCCACCCCCTTTCCCCTGCCATCCCAAACCTTAGCTTCCTTTAAGGCTGAGCTCACCTCTCATAGGAAACCTTTGCCAGTACCCCCAGTCACCACCACTCTCCCTACACTAAATTACCAAGATAATATTTATTCATCTCTTCATATGGAGGGGATCCCCCAGGTAGAATGTCAGCTCCTTAAGGAGCTGTTTTGTTTGGTTCTTTCTCCAGCTGGTCTATTTACTGCCCCATAAGCATGATACTACCTTCACTCTCTCAGAGCCTTTGTTTACCTCTGATTAGAATTCACTCTCTGCTCACCCCAGTCTCTTAGGATCTCTAGCTTTCTTCAAAGCTAACCTCAAATGTCAGCTCCAACAGTTCCTGATTCTCTCCCCCACTAATTCTTCCCGACTCCCAAATTACCTTGGATTTTCTTTGTCTTTTCTACCTACTTATAGATACATGTTTTTCCCCTCTCCACCCACTGTAGAAATGAGATCCTTGAAGGCAGGATCTGATTTTGCCTTTCTTTGTATTCCCACTACCTGGCACACAGGAAGCACCTAATTTATGGTTGTTGACTGACTAACAGAGACTAGCACAGTGCCTGGCTCATAGGAGCTGTTTGATAAATATTGGTTGATTGATAGTTATATCTCCAAGCACTTGGCCTAGTACTTTCTAAGGAGATCTTTTTAAAAAACATTTGTTGAATTAAGTTGAACTGAATCATATCGAATCGAAATATGTACAATGAGGTCAACCTAGAAGGTCTTTAAAGTCTCTACCAACCCTCTGATCTGTGTCTTGGCTTCTGCCTTTATTTGAGCCTAGATCTGGGACTATGGGGAATAAAACATAGCACAGAATCATAGACAGAGCTAGAAAAGGACCTTGGAGGTCATCCAGTCCAAACCCCTCATTTTACAGATGAAGAAACTGAGGTCCAGAGATATTACATGACTTTCCCGAATTCTGCCAGAGAGAAAGTGGTGGAGGCAAGAAGTCCCACTATTCCAAACCCAATGGGCTCTCCACTACACCACATGTCCATTAAATCACTTGACTTCTCAAAGCATCAGGTTTTTCATTGGTGAGAGAGGGCCGTGCAAGGTCACCAGCCTCACTTTCTCCTCCAGAGCCATCTGGGTCCAGTGACCAGATATTCATCAGGACGACTGGAAATGGCTCAGAATGCATTGGGAGACCCTGAACCTTTCAGGCTAAGGCCTTTTCAGGTTCTCCCATTGCATCCTGGGCTATTTCGAGTCGTCCTGATGAATATCTGGTCACTGGACCCAGATGGCTCTGGAGGAGAAAGTGAGGCTGGTGACCTTGCCCAGCCCTCTCTCATTCAAATCCAAGTCAACTGCAAGTCATGTCATCATTTTCCTGATGTCATGGTCCTCTTTGAGAACAAAGGATGAACACAACCTTCCTCATTTGTAAAATAGGGAGGATAATGCCTGTAAAACCTACTTCGCTTGGTTGGTGTAAGGCTCCAGTGAGATCACATATTTAAAATGCTTGGTAAATATTAATATCCTATAGAAATGTCCATTGTTTTTGCATTGACCACCAGATAATAACTGACTTTGCTCTAAGACCCTTTTCTTATATTTTGAGTGTTTAGTTTTTGTCTTGAAATTCCAAGTACCTCTCTCATTGCCTTGCATGTAGTTCATGCTCAGTAAATGCTTTTGATTGAATTGAAGTGAATCTCAGTGAGAGCAAACATTCATTCAAATTGAATCCCTGACCAAGAATCCCCTATAAAATATCTCCAACAAGTAGACATGCAGCTTCCACTTAAATACCTCAAAAGATGAGGAACTCACTCCCTCCAGCACTTAGCACAAAGGCCTATAGAAGACACTTAATAAATGTTAATACTTATGACTGTGACTCCCAAGGGCCCAATCAGTTCAGGGACAGCTCAAAATCTTAAAATGTTTTCCTTATGTGGGGCCAAAACCTGCCTCTCTATAACTTTTCTCCACTGCTCCTAGGTTTACCAAATGTGACCAAACAGAACAGGTCAAATCCCCCTTCTTTGGGCAGCCCTTCAAATGCAGGACAATAGTTATCACATCTCTCTCTCCTCTACCACCACCTTGCTTTTTTCCAGGCTTTATAAATGACACCACTTCCTTCAATCAATCCCCATAAAGCTAAGTCTCTGGTATCCTCACTCCCTTAGCCATCCTCACCAGATGCTTGCAGCTTATCAATGCCCCTTCTAAAAGATGTCACCCAGGCAAGGACACTGTGCTGCAGATGTATGTGAACACCTTGGCCAATGAGAGGGCTTCCTTCCTTCTCCCTTTGAAATGGGTCCTTGTGCTGTTCCTCATAAATGGAAAAGTTGAATCAGTGGGGTCCAGCTCTTTTATCTTTTCATCACAAAGATTCTCTACTTGGCCTGAGTCTCTGTGTTCAGAGCTCGATGCTGAATTACAGCAATGTCCTAAAACCTCCTTGAGTTCATCTCTCAAAGCCTGGGTCAGCCCAGTCATTCTGTACCTCAAAGGTACAGAATCTTGGAATTGGACAGGTCCACAATGTGGGTAGCTGGGGAGTAATGCCCAGGGGTGAAAATGGCACCCTATTCTAAAAACACCTCCATTTTTATAGAGCTGCGAGGCTGACAAAGAGCTTCCCTCACATTTACTGTAAAGTAGGGAATATAGTCATTTTGGAGATGAGGGAATTGAAGCTACAAGTTGAAGTGACTTGCCCATGGTTGAACAGCTGGGAAGGTCTGGGGTCATGGTCAGACCCAGATCTTTCCATTACCCCCTTCAAATAATCTATATTCTAAGGAGGGCCCCTAGATCAGAGAAAAATGTAAGAATTGTGTGGGCCCCTTAAACTGGAGAATGTCAGAGACAAAAAGCCTTAGAATGAAGACTCAGAGATGAGAGGGACCTTAGAACAGAGAATGTTAGAGCTCAGAGGGGCCTTAGGACATGGAATATTGGAGCTGGGAAAGACCTTAGAACAGAGAATATTAGAGCTGGGAGGGGCCTTAGAACAGGGAATATTGGAGCTGGCAAGGACCTTAGAACAGAGAATGTTAGAGCTCAGAGGGGCCTTAGGACATGGAATATTGGAGCTGGGAAAAACCTTAGAACAGAGAATATTAGAGCTGGAAGGGGCCTTAGAACAGGGAATATTGGAGCTGGCAAGGACCTTAGAACAGAGAATGTCAGAGCTCAGAGGAGCCTTACGACATGGAATATTGGGGCTGGGAGGGGCCTTAGAACAGAGCGTTAGAGCTGGGAGGGGCCTTAGAACAGGGAATATTGTATCTGGGAAGGACCTTAGAACAGAGAATCTTAGAGCTGGGAAGGGCCTTAGAACAGGGAATATTGGAGCTGGGAGGAGCCTTAAAATAGAGAATGCTAGAGCTGAGAATGGCCTTAGGACATGGAATAAATTTAGAACAGGGAATATTGGAGTTGGGAGGAACCTTAAAATAGAGAATGTCATAGATAGGAAGGGTCATTATAATGGCACAGATTATGGCTTGGGGGAGGCTTAACAGATTAAATGCCAGAACTGGAATAGATATTACAACAAAATCAGTCAGTCGTTTCAAATTTATTAAGTATCTACTAAGTGCCAAACACTGTGCTAAGTGCTAGGGCTACAAAAAGATACAAAATACCTAGGGACAATACCTGTCTCCAAGGAGCTTGCAATCTAACTGGGGAGACAACTAGTAAACAAAGAATGTTAGAGCTAGGAGGGACCTAAATACAGAATGCTCAAACTGGGAAGGAACTTAGAGATCATCTCATCTCATCTTTTTGTGTTGTAGAAGAGGGAACCGAGTCCCAGATAAAGTAAAATGACTTACCCTGTGTCCCTTTCTTGGTTACTTTTGTAGATCTGTGATCTATGATCCAGGCAGTTATAGGTATAGTAGTGAGAGTAAAGAGTAGAGTTTAAATTCTGCCTCATACACTTACTGCCTATGTGATCCTGGCCAGGTCAATTTAATTGCTATCGGCCTCAGTTTCCCCATATGCAAAATAGGGATAATAATGCACCTCCCTGCCAAGGTTAGCATAAGGATAAAATGAGATAGTATTTGAAAGCTATTTTGCAAACTTTAAAGCACCGCATAGATGCTAGCTATCATCACCGTCATCATCATCACCACCACCACTACCACTACCATCATCATCATCAGTGTGGGCATTGCTTCTCATGAAACAAGTTGTAGCCCATTGACATCTTCTCATCCTTGGTGACTCTTATTCCAATCCTCTTCCCTATATTAATATCACACAAAGGACCCACCCAACAAAGAAGATCCTCCAGGTCACATAGCTAATAAATAATAGAGCCAGAGTGTGAGCCTGGGTTCTTGAACTCTTTTCTCCTGACTCCTAAGCCAGTGTTTCTTTCCTATGACCTCAGGCTGCTGGGATACCTCATAATGCTTGAGTTTCAGGGCATTCATCTCTTATTCGCCCTACTCTTATTAATGGATGACATAGAATGAATTCACTTTTTTTCTTAATAGCATTTTTCCCAATTACATGTAAACAGTTTTCAACATTCATTTTTGTAAGATTTCGGGTTCCAAATTTTTCTCCTTCCCTTCCCCCTCCCCAAGACAACAAGCAATCTAATATAGGTTATACATGTACAGTCACATCAAACATATTTCCACATTAGTCATGTTGTAAAAGAGGAATCAGAACAAAAAGCAAAAACCATGGAAAGAAAAAACAAAAAAAGTGAAAATAATAAGCTTGAATCTGCATTCAGACTCGATAGTTCTTTGTCTGGATGTGGATAGCATTTTCCAACACTGGTCTTTTGGAATTTTCTTGGATCATTGTATTCCTGAGAAGAGTTAAGTCTGTCAAAGTTGGTCATTGAACAATGTTACTGTTACTATGTACAATGTTCTCCTGGTTCTGCTCACTTCATTCAGCATCAGTTCATGTAAGTCTTTTCAGGCTTTTCTGAAGTCTGCCTACTCATTATTTCTTCTAGCACAATAGTCTTCCATTGCATTCATGTACCACACCTTGTTCAGCCATTCCCCAATTGATGTTCATCCGCTTAATTTCCAATTCTTCGTCATGAATTCACTTTTTAAATACAAGGAAGAGTAGTTTTTTTTTAGAAATTCAGTAGATGAGATTAGGAGTGCAGAGATAGTGAAGGAAGGAAGGAAAGAAGGAAGGAAGGAAGGAAGGAAGGAAGGAAGGAAGGAAGGAAGGAAGGAAGGAAGGAA